>JARHVA010003445.1:645000-1377500 GCA_037957365.1 Torreya grandis
ACAATTTTTCAAAATAGGGTAAATTGGGAATAAAACACCAGAAATAAGGGTCTTGTGCTAAATATAGGTGTCTACACTTAGTGATAACCCTAAGTATAAATCACTATTATAGTAGTGTCGCATGTTATATGCCATATTTTCCCATGTGGCCATTAGTTTTTGTCATTAATTCTCATTTTTTCCACCACTCTACCACTATCCCCCAAACACCTATGTGTTTTCCTATTATGATCTATCAATCCAACCCTTGAACTCAAGTAGTTGGTTTCCTATGGGACCCCCCACCAACCCCTAATATTATTGGTAGGAATATTATGTGCTAGCGCTCAGTTTCCCCATGTTCCCAACTACTCTACCAATCCTTATAGTGCTAGCAATAGTCACTACTAAAACTGATAACTTGGCCTTTTTAAACCCCTAAGGGCTTCCCTTTCCATTTTAAATCCTTGTATGTAGGTTTTTTTCTCTGAAGGCCATTTTTGTGATCCAATATGCATATAAGGGTGCCATTTTTAAATAGAGCTATGGTTTTGATGCCAAATTTATTGAAGACTTCTAGTCACCATGGAATATTGTTTTCCTAAAAAAATATAGTTTTTTCCATAATTTGGTATATAATTCCAATTTATAAATTTTGAGGAGCCATATCATTTTATCTATTCAAATAATTGACTTTCAATAGTCTTCAATGAGTGAATTTTTGTGTTATTCATAGTTTTGGTTTCAAATTTATTCTATTATGTATCAAGCTTATATTTTTTAGAAAAGTCTACTTAATTATATACTGTAAAGCATCTATAAATGAATTGTTTATAAAGTGTTATCTATTTTTACTGGGGAGACAATTTTTACATCATTTGGTGTGTAATATAGATTATGAAAAAATTGTAAGGCATGATTTTAGTGCTCATTGTTTCTTATTTTTTTTTCATTTCCATTAATATATAGTTTCAGTGATTTTAGGTTATTTTGAAGGCATTTTCTACCTTGTTTCATTATAATGGATTTTTGATAAGACCTAAGTGTACTTCACATGATAATAATAACTTGGAAGTTGAGAAAAAATTATATTTTTTTAATTATGTGAACTTAAAGAGGATATCATCAAATTTGTTTAAGATAATAAACAACTAAAAAAAGAAAATACCCTATATTTCTCACACCTTATAGACAAATATACCCTCATCTAATATTTATAGGACACTATTACCTTATTTCAACAATTGATTGTTCATGTGGACTTTATTACACATATCCCACTTCATTTCACTATTTTTAATTCTAGTATGTATCCTATCGATGCTCTTATAGATTTTAATTTACTAGACAATGTATCATTTTATAATCCTACACCACCTATGGTAGTCAATGCAACAACCCACACTTCAGAACATCATGTATATATGGTTACTTCATTTGATAAGCACACTAATGTTGTTGGCTCAATTTACTCCACTCAAAGGGATATTTTAGTGGAGGTATTGGTAAGAACTTATAGGCTATTGTATCACCCTTGTAACCTATTCACTAGATTATTCACCATAACATTAGCTATCAAGAAGTTGCTTCCTCTTTATTAATATCACTTCATGTAAGCTCTAAACATGGATTTTTTCTCCATTATATATGAAGACATAGATCGACATAATATTTATTCTTTAATTTCACTTGTACAAGAGGGACTTGAGATTTATTCTATTAGGCATGATACTCCTAACACATTTTCAAATTCAAAGTAGAATTCCTAAATCTAATTTAAACGTTTCTTTGCATACATAATTTATGCACATAACACCAAATCAACTGAAGTCATCTTCTTCTACCATCCATGTTCACTTAGGAAGGATTTCATATTATTCGTTATGACATCATCAATGCTCTTTATGTTGATTCTACTTGCATAGTTCCTCCACTATTCAAGTGTATCATCTACATAAATTTAATATTTCCTAGCAATACTTATATTTTGAAGTAAATCTCACCTTTATATGATGATTTGTTTGAAAAATTAACAATCTCCTTATGTGGAGAATTTTTTTGTGTCCCAAACGTCTATTTATATACTTCCACCTCTATTTTTTGATATATTTTCCTTTGTATTTCTAACAACTTGATAGTATTTATACATCCTTGTGGTGAGTATTTATCCATCATTTATCAATTATCCAATTTCAAATAGTGGATTCATACCACTTGTATAATTTTTTTTCATCTACTCCACCCATTCAACATTATGGGGGGTATGTGTTGTTATACTATTTTATTTGGTGTTGTGTGTAGCACTTTTGGTTATTCTTCCAATGACATATCCCAACATATCTTTTGGAAATTCATTTGTGATATCATTTCTAGGTGTTCACTTCCACTTTTTTCTAATCATGTAGATCACACCACTTTGCAGTCTTGTGGAGTCCACATTTTCTAAAGCACTTGGTGACAATGATTTAGTGACTCTAGAAATACATCCCCACTAGATCATTGTTGGAGAATTTTAGTGGATTTAAATTGACTTACTCATCACTTTGGACCAATTTATGTCCTGTTCTCTTTCTTTCTGCATTGTGTCACTTTTTACCTATTTAAACATTTTCTCCACCCCTTCAAGGGAAACATCCAATGCATGTTTCTTTAGTTATGGATCTAAATATCCTCTTTCAAACATTTTTTTATACTAATTGTGTGTTTTAATATCTTCTCTAATGATGGATCAACCCATCTTTGTAACATATCTTAGAAACACCAGTCACTTATGTTATTTTACCAGTTTTTTTAGGTACCCTTGTGATATGTCTTATTTTTTCTAGTTATAATTTTTATTGTGCATGTTTACATCACTAGGCCTAGATGTTATAACCCATTTCAAAGGATTATAAGCCATCATGTTGTGTATAAGCTCCCCTATTTTCACTCAATGGGGGGTGTTGGTGAAATATTTAATGTACACCTATTATTGAGTTAAATTAGGTTAGATTCTATACTAAGTATGCTTTGATACACTTTTGGGTTTAGAGTATAATTAGGATAAAAAATTAATAATATGTAGTAGAGTTCCACCTCTACATGGGCTAATCACATGTTCCTATTATGTATAAAATATATAAAGAAGAGAAAAAACTTGGCCTTGATATATATATGATTCATCTCTTTGTATATGCATATATTTTTAATATCTTTGAAATGTTTAATTCTTACCTTTGCCTTTGAATACAATCTTTATTTGTATTTCACTCTTGTATAAAGATATCTTATTTTATATATTAAACCAATACTATGAGATTTTATTGGGCTATCAAGACTTTTATAATTCCTACATAGCTTTAGATATTTTATACAACTATCACAAACCAATTTTAATTCTATCTCATAGTTGTGTTCATAGTCAAAATAATAATAAATCCTTTATTCCTACCAATGATAATCATATGATGGATCTTACACATGCTACTACTTCTAGTGATGCTTCATTTAACAATATATCTAAGACATGCAAGCCAAAATTAGGTTACTAACCCAAGGATCTTAAAAGGATATTCATATGGTTACTTCTCAAGATATATTTCAAAACCTAATGGCTAATGAGGTCCTCAATCACCCTTTGCTTATTGTTTGATAATAACTAAATTTAAATAATACAGTGGCAAATGTCATCCTTCATGTCACATTTGTTACAAATTTTATTCATTCTTTGGTTTTTCTCATGATGATTTATTGTTGACCAAAATCTTTCCTAGAAGTCTTAAGGACTGTGCCTTCAATTAGTATTATACCTTACCTCTAAGATCCATGTGTAGTTCTATTGATTTGGATGATATATTATTATCTCAATTTTCAATAAACATTATCCAAAAGTTCACACTTTCTCAACTTGATAGAATCAAAAGAGGACCTAATGAGAATGATAATGAGTACGTGATTAGATTTAATATAATGATTATGAGGATGTCTCACTAAATCCTTTATTTTTAGCTATAAAGTAATTTATCCAATAGTTTTCCTTAAACTCTCAAAGAAAAAGTTATATCCAATACTTACCAATCCTTTAATGAGTTTTGCCATATGGTTTTCACCTTTGAGATTAAGCTTTTATAGGTCAATATGCTCAAGTATGTATCTAATTATTTTATCTATACTACATCCAAATATTAGGGAAACTCAACATTCAAATCTAAGGCTAATGATGCTCCAAATTTTGAAGCTAAGAATGAGGCCAAAACTATAAACGTAATTTTACAACCACCTAGCAGACTTTTCCTTCCACCTTCTATAACACTGCAATGATTTAGAATATTACTTAAACAACCTCACAAAGTGCTTAAATTATTTATTGAGTGCAACATGATATTTTTACATCTTCCATATTAGTTGGATGCTTCTCAAGTTTTTTCTAAAGAATATGGTGTAAATTAATATTGTGACTACCATATAACTTCTAGACATTACACCAATCAATACTTTTCATTGAAACATAAGATATCATAAATAATTGATAGTAATGTCATCCAAGTTAAAGTCCATAATACTACATTCAATGAATATATCATAATTCCCAATCAATTATTAAAGATATTTAGCAGTCCATTACTGAATCATAATATTAAGAAATAGGACAATGTTCACATGGCTAAATTTATACATCAACCAATAATTTCCTATGAGTATCTCATAAATAATATTATAAGTATGGTTATTAGTTCTCAAAATCAAGCACCATATATTACATTTTATAACCATAATATTAAAAAATATGATTCAAATAATAGTCCACTATATATACATGCTTTTGTTGATTTGTATCCTACTATTACACATGGCATTATGGTAGATAATGGTTCAAGTTAAAAGCTCATTACAATGTCATTTATAGCTAGTAGATGGTATACTTAGTGAGACTTACTAGGCATAGCCATGGTACATAAGAGATATGATGATCTTACACAAACAACCATAGTGGTATTGCATTTCCCTCCATGTCATACATAAGACATTATTAGTAGGGTTATACATATTTTTAGATAGTAATATATATAATCTATTACTTGGACACATATGGCTTAATACAAATGAGAACAATCCCTTCCACATTCCATCACTACTTTATGTTTGTACATAATGACCAAGTATATACTATTTGTGGCACACCTTGTGAATTGCATATATAACCTCAAAAACAACATGATATGTTACCTAGGGTGATTTATAAAAATAAAATCAATCAACCTCATGTGGTATCTACTATCATTTCATTGCCTTCAATCCTAGTTCATATTATCCTTTCATTTATAACTTCAACTTATCGAGTTAAAACTCTTAGACTTAAGACTCCTATAGTTATACTATGGTGTCATGAAACTCCTAATCATCCACATCTCATTATTGATATATAACATAATGAATCATTTCATACAATAGCACCTAATAAGATTCCAACTATACCAATACACATATGAATTAACGTGTGTGATTTTCAAGAGGTTAAAGTGACTCTTTGATCCCATTACCATCATATCTCTCTTTGGGATGATTATTCAACTTATTATAGAGATTATGACTATCTTTCTAATACTTTTAATGACACTTTTAACTCCTTAGTTCTAAAACTTCATATTATAGATGAAATCATCAGTTAGCAATGTTAACCTCTCTCTTGTGATTCATTGATATATCCTATTGTACCATATTTTCCTTTTGATTATTAATTAATCTATATATCATACCTTTAATTTTCATTCCTCCCTTGAGTTTTCACCTTGCATCATCTTCTTCTAAGTTTGACATTAGTTTTTAATGCTTGGTTTGCATTGAAATTATTCTATCTACTTGGTTTATGTTGCTTAACATGTTGCACTGGCCCTTGTCCCTTGATTTTTGATCCCATCCCAAGCACTTTTGTATATTTCCTAATGATAACAAAATATATATCAAGAACTTTATTCCTATCATGCATCTAGTTCTAAGGAAAGTTGTAGGTCATTTGGAATCCTCCTCTTATTCTTTCTTCTAGATTTTCCCCCTTGACTTACTTGATTTCCTTCCTTGTCTTCTTATGATTTCCCCCATTGGATTATTTTATTTCTAGATTGAGATATCATTAATTTTTCTAGTTTTAATTCCTTGGCTTACTCATTGTGTGATTCCCTTCTATAAAAATATAAAAATATAAAAAATTCTAAAAAATAAAAAAATAAAAAAATTATCTACCATTATATTTGTTTATGGATACATATCATTATTATACCTATGCTATAGGTTTACATATACATTATATACACATCTTTATCATAGTAATATTTGAGTGGGTGAGATGCAACATAAACATGTTATATATGATCATGGACTTAAACATACTATGCATTTTCATCATGCTTATCTCAAGAAAATTATCAAATTAGTGGTATGGATTATACTAGAGGCATATATATATAATGGATTTCAGGGCATATCCTTCTTAATTTTTGTTTATCATACATAGTTACATTAACTAGACATATTTTACTATTATTTACACCTTTTGTGTTACATGGAAACTTTATGAATTATGTTGCATGCCCTATACTTACTCAATTTCATGCATGTGTGTGATTATATGATGCCTATCAATGTCTTATACAATCTTGTCTATAGAGGATACTCTATTATTCATGTCACGTAATTGATTGATTTTAGGTCATATTTCCTTGTATGATTCTATGTGTTCCTACATGCCTATGTTGATTTCATTTCTCATACTAAGTGATATATTATGCTTCATGTCATGATCCATATCATGCACACTACTACTTGTGGTGTACTACACTTATTTCCTACATAGTCATGGTCCTTACCAAGCATCTATTGGGGCATGCTAATATTAATGCATGTGTGCATCATTATTATATCTATCCCTCCTAGGGGCACATTTTTACATTGGGACATATCATTTATCCCTATCTTATCTTTCCATTTGGGGCATCATACCCTTGCCTATCTCTTCGAGTGTATTATACATATCTTACTCATATAAAGTCTATTACATCCATATGATTATTGATCTTACATTTATTATATATTTAGACACTAAAATTTTATATTTACACCTAATCACATGGGAATTATTTATAAAAGTTGGATACTTTCATATCCTACCACATTGGGGAATATTGATAAACCCTCACTATCTCACCCTCACATGTGGTTGCATTATCCTATCGATATTTACATGGTGATATTTTTATATAGCTACATAAATATGTTTAAAAATATTATTCAAAGTTTCTAATGAATTCAAATATATTAAATGATAACACACAATTCATATAGCTCTTTATTTTGACATGAATGATTTTAGGAATGGGTACCAATCCTTTACCTCAAAATGGGGCATATATCCAGATATTGTAAATTCATATTTTTAAATGATAATTGGTTCAAAGAAGGACCAAAAATTAATAAGATGAATTGATAAGTGTTAGACCATGATCAAGAAGTGGACTTGAGTTGTAAGAACTTACTAAAAAATCTCTTAAGTACACAAGAAGACTCGATCAAATATAGTTTTAATTTTTAGTTACCCAGGAGTGGTAACATGGTTTGAATACGACTAAGTGTATTCATCTTATGCTTATATTTTATTTTTTATTTTATTTTGATATATTCACACTAATATATCAAGAAATTAATTACTTTCATACATTTATGATTATTTATAGGTACAATCTAGATCCACCATATTCATCAAGATTTAACAAGATATCCATGGGTGGAGGCTAGCTTGAAGAACTAAAAATTTGATCCTTCCTTCCCTAAGTTGAGTGCAAGTATGTGCTTCAAATATTATTGTAATTTTATATGCGTATGAATTCATGCACATACACAACAAAGTGGGGCTTTATGTAGACATATAATATTGGTACAACACCCTTTTTCATTACATAATTATCATGCAATTCCACATTTGGTCCACTTGTGTAAATTTGGATATTTTTAGACACCTTTACACCCACATCAGAGTCTTTTTTGGTATAAAATCCTTTTCCATCACTCTAAAAAAATCTTAAGGAAAAAAATGACTTTCATTCATTAGACCATAATTTTGGAGAATGACACATACTTATAAAATATAATAGTATATTATTAGCCTTTATAAAATAGGGAGGCTATACTATCACATTTATTCCTAAATAACTACATGTGTTTTAAAAACTACAATATAAGATATCATGTAAATCTTACATGAGTTATTTACTTGATTATATAGTTATCCATTTAGGATGATTGAATAATTAACTATTATAACTTAATTATTAACATTCCCCCCTATTTCATCATAGTCTTGAGAGTACAAGAGAGAGAATTTATAAATGCATCAAACTTATCACATGCAAGTGACTTGGTGAAGATATTTGCACAATTATTTTTATTGGGGTAATAATGGAGCTAAATGTTGTGTTTTTGAAATGTTCATGTATGAAATGAACCTGGATTTCAATGTGATTTTTACACTCATGAAACACTAGATTGTGAACAAGTCTAAGAACACTCTTATTATCATAGTACATAAGTATAAGGTGAGTTTATGGTAATCACAATCATGAAAGTATGTGATGTATCCATTCCAATTTGTATATATATCCTCCTACTTCATGATATTCTACCTCAGTGGAAGATAGAGAAATAAAGTTTTATTTCTCACTCTTCTCACTCCCCCATGAGATAGGACCAGATGTGGATTTCCCCTATCATCAATTAAGCCCACATGATCTACATTTATGAAATATGTCAAGAATAATTGGTCATTATTCTTTTATTCTAGGCCATACTTGTCATGTCCCTCCCAAAATTACATGCAAATAATATTCAAGCTGAAAATGTATTTTTTTTCAACTTTCAAACCACCCAAATTTTTTCCTACACTGATTGATCCCAAAAATGGTAATTTTAACCAATGCCAATGAGATAATTACTTAGAATCAAAATATTGATAAATATAATTAATTTCACAGCCTCATGCTATTATACATCATAAATTTTCTAGATTTAATCATAAACACAAACCTATATACCAAACTAGTATTTTCAATTTACCTGATTTCATCGAAAGTCATAGAAGTCAAATTATGAAATAACACTTATATATTAATGATATATATAATGAAATTAAATAAAATAAGAGATTTTTTATGTTAATAATATAATAAAAAAAAATTAAAACAATTATAGACTCACCACATTGAAATCTATTCAAACTACACACTCCACAACATGCAAACATACACACCAACTGAATATGGGAAATTATAAATATGTGAAGCTATGATGCACCCTCTGAATTAGATAAACCTCATGAATTAAAAGGGTTTTAATCATTTTATCTCCATCAACCAATAATTTTACATCCATTGATCACCAAGAACCCAAGGGGTTTCATCCTCAAATCCTGTTGTTGAAGCACAAGTGTATCAATCTATAGAAATTAATTGTAATGGCAAAAGATACTTCCAAAATGAAATCATATCATATTAATACAAAAGAGGGATAAATATAGGTGCCAAAATCCTTTCTTTGTGTAATATTACATTATTTATAAAATCAACCCATTTCCATATTTTAGCAACTTTCTAAAATCTCCTTAGATCTTGCTTTTTCCTTTTTTGTCTCTACTTCCAACTTTCCTAAACTTGCCCCACTTATGAAATAAAAATTTTCCATGGAACTCCCATCCATATCCTCACCTAGAATTCAAAATCCTATTTGGAAATTTTCCTTAGCCACTTCTTATAACTCTACCAAGAAAGCCAAACTCCATTTGTAAAGTTTCCTTAGAAACTCAACATTAAGAATATTCCATTAATTGCTTAGCCTCCTTCATCAAAATTTGGGGTTAATGAATAACATGGGCCCAAATAATTAAATTTGACTTTCCTTTTCCCATTTATAATCTTGAATCGATATTGAAATGGACATAATTCTCACAACATCAAATTAATAAAAAAAGGGTACATGATAAATCCCCCCTTCCAAAAAATTCTTGTCCTCAAGCAATTTCAACCCAAGATGCTCAAAATTCATTGTGACATTGTGTTGAATATAATTGCAAGGCCCATATAATCTGAAACCTATAATTTTCAAGTGATCCAACTTATACCAAAGAGCACTGCATGATATCTATGACCTAACATTCAAAACACCCTTGTGCCACTCATGTAATTTGATTACTCTTTTAAAAAATATCTTATCCTCATGAGAATAAATGTCAAGTAAATGTGCATGACTCATGAAAAGATAAATGAAAACCTTTAGAAGATCCATGATGTGAGGCATGATTTTAAATTCTTGACTTGGGTCAAGTAATGATAATGATATGTGACTAACTCATCCAATTAGAATATTACCAAGATCCCAAATAAATCTCAATAGCTTTCTACCATGCATCCATTGCACCACTCTGATATTCATCTAAACTTCCACAAATGGGTTAGCATTCATAAAATATTTCATAACAATGATTATAAACTTATCATAATATTTTCCTTGCCTATGTCTAGATATATCTCCTAGATCCCATATTATGATGTTTAGGCAACTTTAGTAAAAAATATCTATGTGCTTGCTTGTATCAAAAAAAATCCCAAGATGGTCACATGAATGTGAAATATCATATGTTAATCCATTTAATTAATTACCATCTAGATATTTGACTATAAATAGTATACCATGAGTATGCAAACACAACAAGTTAGTATTACCTTCTTCCCTTTTGAGGCTATTAAGCATTCATTTCCTTAATGGGATATTATCTTCACAAAAACACTATTCATTACATAGGGAGGATATCATGCCATGGTTGGATGGTAGGCTAGCAACTAAAAAAATATAATAAGATAAAGTTATTTCTGCCCTATCTAACATACCATGGACCTGGCATAGAATATATTTATTTTCCCATTTATTGCCAATCACCATGTCATATGCCTTTGCCACTACACTCATAGTTTGGATATCAGATCTAAAACCAACTAAAATGATATGCATTTATTTACCTATATTATTAGTTGTCTCATTATTTCTTGCCTTGGGAGCACTATTTGATGGAAGGTGACATGCTTAGGTTCCATGCATTGGATCCATGTGTTTCAACCATTGAATCTTATTATCCTTCACAATAGTTTCCTTAAGCTCATCTAAGTAAATTTTAGATTCTATTCTTATCCATTTGTATGACATAATGAAATTATCAACAACAATGATGTTCAGCTTAGAGACTCTACCCCGTATAGATTTCAAAATATCATCTAGATTTTGCACCATTATGCACTGACAATTTTGGGCCAAATGATCTAACTGCTCTCTTTTACACTCCTTAGAATGATCATAAAAAATAAATATATTTGTGTTATCATTCCCATATCTTGAGATGAGATTGTAAGAATGCTTACCAAACACATTATTCATACAATATTGGGTTATAGCTAGTGCATTATTGAATCTCAATGGCATAATAAAAAACTCAAAGCATCCCCAGTGATCTTTTGAACATATTCTCCTCTCATCCAAGTCTGATGATACCAAGAGCTCAAATCTATCATTGAACAATACACATCATGTTTCTCACCAATCAACTTCTCTTTGTACATGCTAAGATGGTGGTATGGAGTAGTAATGATATACTTAGAGCCTGATTTTCATCTTCTAATGTGTTTGAGTCTTCTACCCAGAAGTAACCCCATGAATGAATTGGTAGGCATCACCAAACAACTTGATACCCATGAAACTTTAATTTTATTAAAAATCCTTTACATCCCCCTTATTTTAACCACTTCTAGAGCTCCATTTGTTCTTCCTTTCAGAATTAACTCCTTCCCATCAGATTTGAATATGAGTCCCATAAATGACCCCAAAGAATAGAGCCACTGTGCAACTAAAACCACATAAATATAACTTAAACCAAAAACATTAAAATCACTAAAAACCATATGGTCTCCAAGGGCTATGTCAAGATTTTGAATCTCTCTCTTTCATGGTATATCATCTCCCTTAGCTACTTGACATTTTTCAAACTCTTCTAATTCAAGTATCCTTCTTCCTTCACCAATAAAATTATAGGTAGGCCCACTATTAATAAACATATTCATTCTTTGTCTAAAATGGTTTACACAGACTCTATATAGATGGTATTCACATGTTATAAGAGACAAAATTATTTACATGCTCATCTTCATTAAGCAATTTGCTTCCCAAATAACTTGTCCATTGAGAGAAGACATTTATATTATTGTAACAATTTGTGGTGACTCATGAGAAACCCATATAATCACCACATCTATTCCTCTAGATTTAATCATGAGCTTCATGAATTCTGTGAAAAATAATCATTGATGTATAACCATTGTATACTATAAACCATGTTAGTTTCTCTTAATCCCACAAAAAATGAATCATCACTTACCTCATGATCACCCATGGCTATGTTGAGTTGTTGGATTATTTTGGTGTATGGAATGGTGAGTCTCTCCACAATAATGACCTTGGGGCTTTCAAACTAAGTTGCCTCAACTCTTCTCCCTTTTACCTTTTCAACTATTTGTACTGTGGTGAGTGTCCTTTCAACCACAAGATCCATTTCAAACTTTAGAAATAAGTGTCTCAAATAAGAACCTAGATCCCATACTTCTAAATGTATTTGAACTTTTTCATCTTTCTTATGAAATTTTTGATAGTGCCAACAAATTCTCTAATAAAGTGCCAAGAATCACATCTCTCCTAGTATTATCACTTTTGTGCCATACACTAACATCATGAAAATAATAAACTTGCTTACCATTAGTTGATGATCTACAAATTTTGGCAAGCTGAAAATCCACATTAGTATCCCACGAGGTACTTACCTCATGTGCATGTCTCTTAATAAGGCCATTTGGATATTCCTCATAAAATACTTGATTCAAGACTTCTTTTTCATCTCCATCAGAATGAGTTGATCGCATGTCTACTTTTGTTGACCTTTCTGATGACAAAAAACCATCAACATGATGACCCAAAATATTTTCCTCATCTTCCAATGTATCCATATTCTTCAAATCATCCTTATGTGGCATGGATTATATGTTTTGAAGATTGATGGGTGACTTATAAACAAGAGTCACTTTCTCACTCATGCATTCAATAATTGGTATTTCATCCTTAACTTCATTAAGATGATTAATTTGCTGATCAATACCCTCAGAAGTCCTTACATTATAAAAGTGCATACCTTTTTATATTGAGTGATCTTCACATTCAACTTTCATGGTGGATTATTTATATTATTTGTCACTAATCAGTTCTCTTTCTTATAGATCTGGTTCTAGGTTTTCTTCTTTCTTTAGCAATGCATTCTTGGGTTTTTGCTCTTGGATCTCCTTATGTGTACTTACATACACCACTTCCTTGTTCTCTCCCATCATGGAAACTTGAAATTATTATTGGATGGTCTTCCCCATCACATTCAAATCATACCTAAATGGTTGATCATATTTATTTAATCTACCTCCCCTAGGACTATTTGCCCTTTCCAAGTTACAAAAATCCTTGAAAGAGAGGACTTGTTGTACTTTATAATCGAGATCTCCATACCTTGCATTTAATGATCCATAGTCATTACTTGGATGCCTATACACAAATTATTTTTCATTAGGTGGTTATTCCTCCATATTTATGAATTTATATCAAAAATTTTTTGAAGTTGGGGTGATTGAAACCCACTCATTTACTGATGATCTTCCTTCTCCCTCATTTGCTTTATTTAGGTTAATATGCTGAATAGCTCGAATTAGTTCTGACATGGATTCTTTGAATGTTCTTTGGATTGTTTTCTCTATGTAATTCTGACCTTATTTTATTGTCTCATGTAGATAATTGATTTCATCAGAATAAATTACCTTCTCTTCGCTACCCATGCTTCCTCCTTCGATCTCTGGCAGTTGAACCTTTCTTTTTTCTCTTCCATTAATACCACTCGCATTCATTTGATGTTACATCAAGACGTGAAGTATACAAATAAGATGGAAATATGAATGATATGATGCCACTATCATGTCCCTCCCAAAATTACATGCAAATAATAATCAATCTAAAAATCTATTTTTTTTCAACTTTCAAACCACACAAATTTTTTCCTACACTGATTGATCCCAAAAATGGCAATTTTAACACAATGCCAATGAGAAAATTAATAAGACTCAAAATATTGATAAATAAAATTAAATATAATTAATTTTAAAACCTCATGCTACTATACATCAAAAAATTTCCATATTTAATCATAAACACAAACCTGTATATAAAACTAGCATTTTCAATTTACCCAATTTCACTAAAAGTCATAGAAATGTCAAATTATGAAATCACACTTATATTAATGATATATCTGATGAAATTAAAGAAAATATAAGATCTTTTATGTTAATAATATAATCAATAAACAACTTAAATAATTCTGGACTCACCACATTTAAATCTATTCAAACTACACATTCCAAAACATCCAAACATATACACCAACTGAATATGGGAAATTGTAAATTTGTGAAGCTCTGATGCAACATATGAATGAGATCACCCTCATGAAATAAAAGGGTTTTAATCATATAATATATATAAACTAATGGTTTTCCATCCAATAATCACCAATAACCCAAGGGGTTTCATCCCTAAATCCTCTTGTTAAAGCACAAGTGCAACAATCTGTAAAAATTAATTGTAATGGCAAAAGATACTTCCAAAATGAAAGCATATCATATTAAAACACAAGAGGGATAAAGATAGGTACCAAAATCCTTGATTTTTGGACTATTAAATTAGTTATAAAATCAACCCATTTCCATATTTTAACAACTTTCTAAAATCTCCTTAGATCTTGTCTTTTCCTTCTTTGTCTCTACTTCCAGCTTTCTCAAACTTGACCCACTTATGAAATAGAAAGTTTCCATGGAACTACCATCCATATCCTCTCCTATAATTTAACATCCTATTTGGAAAATTTCCTTATCCACTCCTCATTAACTCCACCAATAAATCCATGTTCCATTTGGAAAGTTTCCTTAGAAACTCAACATTAAGAATATTCCACTAATTACTTGGCCTCCTTCATCAAAATTTGGGATTAATGAATAACATGGGACCAAATAATTAAATTTGACTTTAATTTTACTATTTATAGCCCTGAATCAATATTGGAATAGACATAATTCCCACAACATCAAATTAATAAAAAAGGGTACATGACAATACTACATTATACCTCAAATTTATCCCAATATTTGATTTTTTTCTTTCTACTGACTTCTCTTTGGATCTTTTATGATCTATGAAAGATATATAACAACATAGCTAATATATGGCCTAGTGTATGCCAAGTAAATGAGATTCCCAATCAGTTTTTGATAGAGAGTGGCATTTACAAGTGGTGATGGATTTAAGCAAGATAGCTAAAGTCTTATTTTTATAGGTGCTACAATAGGTTTATATTCCATCATCTAGAATTTATTGAGAATTATCTTGACATAATTAATTTTAAACATAAATATTTGGTGGCCCTTTTTCCATGCTTCCAAATGAAATAGTAGTGTAGTAGCTAAAGATATGTCACATCAAACAATAATTTGATATTATTATTTATTACATCAAACATCTTCACTGAGATGCCAATGATGACTAGATCATTGACATACACAATTATAGTAAAAAACTCATCCCTTGTTCTTTAATATAGAGGTTCAGATCATATAGATTCCTTTAGAATCCATGTTGAATGAGATGTTCATTAATTTTGATATATCGGGCTCAAAGAGCCTGTTTGAGGCCGTATAATGACTTGATGAGTCTACACACCTTTTGTTCTTTACCAGGTGTGAAAAACCCTTTTTTTGGGTCATGAAGACTTCTTCTTGAAAATATCCATTCAGGAAGGCACTTTTTACATCCATTTGATGGACTTTTCATCCAAATTGTACAGCCATAACAAAGACCATTCTAATAGTCTTTATCTTTTTTGTAGGATCAAAAGTCACCTCATAGTCATTACCTTATTTTTATGCATATCCCTTTGCTAAAAGTCTTGAATTATACTTGTCTATGCTACCATATACCTTTTAATTTATCTTGAAGATACATTTACAACCAATGGGATTGTTCCTTGGTAGAAGAAAAACAACCATGTATTATTATTTATTAATGGCTAATGTTATACATTTGTGGCCTCTTTCCAAGGCTTTTGATCTTTGGATTCTTGAACCATTAAGTGCTAAGAGGAAACTGATATTGTGTTCATCATGTCCAAATTCACCTCTACATGATCCATGATACGAGTCCTCGGTCTTGAAGTGGAAGTGTTTAGGACTTTGTCCAATTTTGCATCTCATATTATACTTGTATACCACTTGGGTATACATTGAATAATATTAGTGAGTGGTGGAGGACTAGGCTAATCATCACCATTGTCCTCATTATCATTACCACTATTGATATTATAAATGCTTACACATCTAATGTATGTATCAGGTGCCTATGTAGAGGGTTCATTATATTAACCCTTATCATCAAATATAATATCCTTATTAATATTTATGTTCTTATTTTTTGGATCCATGAGTTGACAAGCCTTTGACTCCCCACTATAACCAAGAAAAATGATTTCCAATGATTTTTTGTATATTTTTTCTTTTCTTTTTATGGGCATGCATATATGGTTTATAGATAAAAACAAGATCTGATATAGAATATTTATTCCTATTTCATGCTTACTTTGGAGAAATACCATTGAGTTTTGGTGGGTGCTTGATTTAACAAGTAGACCAATGTGTTAATAGCTTCTACCAAATATTTAAAAGGTAGGTATGAGTCCTTAATCATGCTACATACCATTTCCACAATATTATGATTTACCCATTTTGAAACACCATTCTATTATGGAGTGTAATGTGTAGTCATCTACAGTGAATAACATGCACTTTCAAGAATTTAGATAAATATTTACTAGTGTATTCCCCACTCGATATGAGTAGATGTGAATTTATGACCAAATTTTCACTCTATGGAGGCTTTGAATTAATTAAAGGCTACAAAATTTTTATACTTAGTATTTAAGTAATATACCAACAATTTTCATGAGTAGTCATCAATAAAGAGATGAAAGTACTAGAATCTATTAACCCTCAAGTGCATGAGCCTACATAAATCATTATGTACTAGATCTAATGAACCATGAGCCTAATATGTATTTATTCCAAATTGATCTCTATGTTATTTTATTAATAAATAAATAAATAGAACATATATAAATAAAATTATTGAGTGAGGGAAGGTCTATCACCATGTTATGTCTATTGAGTGCATTCAGTTATGCAAAACTTATGTGTCCATACCTTTTGTGTTAGAGATTAAATAAGTTATTATATTTTGAAACTAAAGCTTGATTGGATTTATAGACAACATAAAGCTATAAATTTTTTGATACACTTGAATTTTGTGCAAAAAAATTGAGCTTTTAGACTTGTCTCGAATAAGACACATATTTTTGTTGTTTTGGTGATCAAATTTAACCATGAGGTTGTGATCAAGCAATTTATCTATAGACAATAGATTTTTTATGAGGCCTAGAACATATAGTACATCAGTGATTGTACATCCATGATTAATAAGAGGTAAAAAATGTTTCCTACTCCTTCGACATTATATGATGTATCATATCAAAGAGATACATCACCTTGTCAAGATGAAGAGGTCAAATTTATGAGCTAATCCTTGCATCATATCATGTGCCTTATGACACCATAATACATGTACTAGACTGAATTCAAAAGAGGGATTTCCTATCTTGTCTATGTAGCATATAAATAGTCTTCATTTGAAGGACCATTATCTTCAACAACGTTCCCATGCTGCTATTATGAAGAAGAATTTTTTTTCTAAGTACATGTGGATTGTGGTTTATTATTCTTATATCCTTATGGATATTTTTGGGGTGTAGGATTTATTTGTTGGAGGAGCCCTAATTAAATTCTTTTTACCAAAATCCTTCAATTCATGGCCTTTTTTCCATAGATTCGATAGACCTCCTAAGAATGGGGAATATTACCATGTTGATTCTGATGATTTTTATATTTAGGGGATTATTTTTAAGGTTGCATGGGCCTCTTTCCATTATAATGTGAGTCAAGTTCATGTTATTCTTCATATTCTTCTATTATGTGCATATATTCTTCTTGCTATAACATATTAACCAAATTTTCAAATTTTGGTTGTCTCTAATATATTGAGAGTAGTCACAAAGAAATTTCAGGTGGTAGGAATTGATTTTAGGATAATGGGTACCGTGGATTTATCTTCCATTATCTCTCCCAATGCTAGGAGAAAGGCTCACAACTCTTTAACATGACAAATAAAACCTTCATTTTTTCCACTTGTCTTCAACTTGAGACAATGAAGCTAACATTGTATATGAAAGATTATATTATGGTTCTTTGCCTTATACACTATTATAAGATATTGACAAGTGTTTTTGGATATTTTAGCATCTTAGATATGAGGTTATACCTCATTTGACACCCCAAACATAATGATTAGCTTCAACTTATGGTTTACTTTGATGAAATTTCATTTTTATTCAACATATGAGGCATTTCAAGTGAATGTGCCATTAAAAACCAGTTAAAAATATTTAAATTATAGGTGAGTATGCACCTTGGTTTTTCATGCAACATAGTTTACACCATGTAGAAGCTATGTATTTGGAAAAATAAATATGGGTCCAATTCCATCCATTTTGTACAAGACTATCTATGGGAGATGGATAGGTTCCTTATCATTCCAATAGGTTCCATTTTATTACCATCAATTTGATATACCAACCTCTCGATATGTTCAAACTTCTTATATACCTGGTAATGCATGTTATAATCTCATCCATTCTATATACCTAGTGGTATGTGAAAGAGATGTTAAAGCACATGAGAATAGGGTGATGTATGGTACATAAAAAATACATAAAATGGATTCATCCTATCAATGACACCTGATTTAAAAGAAATCCTTATAGGTCGGCATAACTTCCTTATATACTTTGAATTTTCAACTTTTAGGATTTATGTCAGATGACAGTGGAAAATGGGTAATTGAGGGAATGGTAAATAAAAAAATTTAACCTTCCATCTCCCCAAATATTTATAGAGATGATCCCAAAAATATCATTGTGGAAACTATATTAGGTTATGGATGCGGTATTTAAATGTGAAAACATTACTTATAAACATGAACTAGAGGAACCAATAATACCAAACATTCCCATTTTTAGATTTAAAATATCTTATTTTAGCTTTATTTTTATGCTTGGAAAATAAAAAACAATAAAAATTGATTTTTATGAATATGAAAATAAAAAAATTAGACATTGATGTTTTTTTATATCATAGAATGTGGAAAATTTTCAAGTGCCAACTCCTCCTAGTTTGAGAGATATGCAAATAATTTTGTTTTCTGAGAACTATAGTCTAAAGTTATAAAAATCAAAATTGGGAGTTTGAAGAGTTATTTAAAAAAATATATATTTTTTGTGTGATGTATTACCATGAACTAGAGTGTGTGACCAATTTTTGGTTTTTAAATCCTCCTAGTTTTTTTGATACATAATTAAATATGTTTTGTGGGTAGGGTAGGAAGACAAATATCAAAATTTCCAAAGTTTAAATATTAAACTTATGTTTTAGAAAATTACATCCCTAATTTTTAGTATGAATTTAAAAATTTAGGCTAAAATGAATATAGGAAAAAAATAGCCAATGAAAGGCCACTTGTGCATGATCTTTCATGGAGCTCTCCAGGTATGCTTCACATCCTCCTTTTGGCTATTTTTTTGGCAATTTTAGGTTGTTCTCAACTAATTTTTATTAGTTTTAAAGTTTTTCTTCCCTCTAGACTAATTTTTAAACCTCTATACTAGGGTGGAGTGGTTTTGGACTCTGGTTAGGTGATATTCTCAGGTTTATGCCTTTGTACACTTTTAATGATGGAACTTCTTCCTTCTTAGACAAATACCACATCCCTCTCCTACACCTCCTTTGTGTTATGATATGCTAGTTTATTCTAGATGGGTACATTGGGTTTGAGTGAGTAACCCTTTGTTGGATGTTTTTAGCACATATGACAGTTTATAAAAATTGTTGCAAGCTAGTTGGTGGGCTAGAATCCACTAGATGGGCATCCTTCTATTCTTGGGATGTGATTCTACTTTATGGTAGCTATGGAATTCTTTGCATAAATTCAAACCCAGTACATCTCATTCTCATTTTATGAAAATTTTCAAAAATAAAATTGATATCAAAATCTTCTTTAGGAAAATAGAAAGCTTATATGTGTTTTTCCTTTTGTTGATTGCAAATTGATATGGGATAGAATTTTCACAAGGAAAAAGAGCTATTGTGCCACTATTAAGCTTTCACAAGGGTGCACTGGTGATCATTCCTTCCTTTATCTCCTCTCTAATTTCCTTCTTCCCAAGTCTTTCTCTCTCAAAGTCAATATTTGATACCATATCATAATAGAGCTTTAGAAAACATGAATTTCATTCATTAAATCATAACAGTGGTGAATGCCACATATTTATACAAGCCAATAGCATATTATTAACCTCTATAAAATACGGAGGCTATAATATCACATATATTATTAAATGACCACAATAGTTAAACAAACTCCAACATAAGAGATCACATAAATACTACGTGAGTTATTTTCTCCCTCACATATTTATCCATTTAAGATGAATTAACTTATTGAATAACTAACTATTTTAACTTCATTATTATAACAATTACATATTTGTCGTACATTTCCATATTTGGTCCACTTATGTACATTTGGATATTTTTTGACACCTTTCTCACCCACATTAGAGCTCTAATCTTGATCCATTTATATTTCCTTAAATTCATCTCAGATCTATCTATTGTCAACTTCAGGATCCTAGTAACCCATTCTCTATTCAGCTTGATCTCCATTATGATCCCTTTTGCCTCTTGGGTTAGAATTTATGGTCTATGAATTATATGCTATAAATAAATAATGACCTACCAATTTTGTCTCTCTTATTTTTATGGGTCCATTCAATCTTGTACTTATCTTCTACTCCTTGAATTTAACAATCATTATTCTACATGGTTAGCTTGTGTTTGATGTGTCCTAGAGAGCCATACACACAAATATATTCTAATCCATATAAAAATATCATAAATAAGTGATCATGAAATCTCCACTTGACTTCAAGTTTAAGATGCACATTGATTCCATTCATTACTACACTTTTTAAAGAGCTTGTGAATTGATCCTTCATTGCATCTACATACAATCCAATTCTTGTGTCATCATCACCTTGTACTAAAAGAAGGTTATAATGGTATTATATGTTTTTATTTATTATTTTAATAAGATAAGGTGAATCCTTATCTTTCTTGGGATTTCACTTGCATGTACTAGAACTAAATTGACTATGATTCCAAGATGACAAGATATTTAACTACAACTCCTCAAAAGATTATCCAAATTAGCTAACTTTCACACACGCTATTTTTTGCATATAATTAAGGATTAATTTAGGGAGTAAAAAAGACACATTTCATGGATTTTTGTCCATTTTTGTAAAGCAATGCCCCAAACACATTTTACATCATCTTATGCACCTACCATAAAATTATAAAAAATAAAAATAAAAAAAAGACACAATCAGTAGCTAGTTTCTGAATTGACAACAACAAAAGGATACAATTGATGGTCTACAAAGAAAAAATCAACTCAACCAATTTTGACCCACCAACATAACACAATTATATTTTTAGGGTTGTATTAAAATCAACTCTAGATCCTATTTCTAGACTTAAATTTATAGAAAAGTGCCAAGTGTGTTTATTTATATCATACTTTGTTTTATCATTTATTTTCCTTGTCAATCATTCTATTGGTAATTTTTATCTAATATTAGGCATGGTTTAGATATGATTTACTATAGTTTATTGTCCTATTTCAAATCTATCTTGTGCCTTCATTTTAGTTTATTGTGCCTAGTGCTATTCCCATTGTGCGGAAAATAGTTAAAACATAAGGCAATGCAATGCAAATTAGATATAACATTACCAAATACAACTACAATCATATGATTAGATATTTATAATTATTCATCAAATAACATAATTTAATAAATATTAATAAATATTGAGTCGATAATGGATCATTGAATACATCACAAATCATGTCATTATGTATAATATGAAATCATGTATCAAATATCAACATGTGAAGTCATGTATAAATGTTCATAACAATTGTATTTGTATTAAATAAAAATATAAATTAGAAAAATAAATTAGATTAAAAACACTTTATATGATTTTCCCCCACCATGAAGTGAAAGTGAAAGGAGAAACTTACCTCAGTTTTACCTTATAAATTTAAAAATAGAGCATAAGAGATAACTTTACCATGCAATATTGAATAACATATATTATAAACCAATAAGATCATGTGAGGGCTACTAAAATTCTAAATTATGAGTTGATGCTAGTAAGTCATACTATGTAGTCACTCAAATTTGGTCACAAATACTTGATAATGTCAGTTTTAGCCAACTTTCAATTTAATTGAATTGGGTACTTAATATAGACTTATTTCACCACCACATTCTATCATAAGCACTTATATGTACCTATCCCTTTCTAATTTTCTGTTTTACACCTAAAAAAATGTTCAAATTTTTTATAAAACCCTTTAATATTATGTACATACATCCCACATCCAAAAATTCACATGTTTCCTCTAGGATAGGATCAATTAGTATGGGACAATAGTGACAATAAATTTTATCCCCTATGGGTCAATATTATCCTTAACCCTTTCAATGGTTAATTTTTAAATTTAGACCCTCTATTATAGGTTGGTCCATATTTCTAGGATAAGTATTGTGAGATGTTCACTTTTGGATTGCTATAAAGGCTCATCTAATTCACCTATTCACTCACTTGGTGGTTTCAATATTGAGGCACAATTACACTATGTTTTACTTGAATTTGAATTAATTATGGAAGACTGACCCTAATTTTGATAAATATAATAGAATAAAGAAGGGTAATGTAAATGCACTTTCAAAGAACAAATTAAAAATAAATGATTGAAATATATTGAATAAAAAAATTACAAATAAGGCTAATTATGTAAATAGATGATAAACCTAGTCGTATTTGTTTTTCTGACTTCAAAATAATTTCTAATTTTTGCACTATGCACCTAAATTAAATTAGCCACTATAGATGGATTATAGATTCAATTGTAACTTTGTTCCTGAAATGTATGGTTTAAATAGAATGGACTAGAACCATGAACCTACAATGTCCGTATCTATCAAACTATATTTTGAAAAATGTGGCATGAAACTCAATCATGCCCCCATTAAAACTAAAGAATTTGAAACTATATGTAGATGCTAATTGTAAATTCTATTTGAAAATTTGAACTTGTGTGGATTTGTACTTAGAAACTAAAATAGGAGTGCATATGTATTGTTTATTCCCCCATAACATGTGTCAATAACTAAATTTTTAAAGATTTATAACTTTTGAAACTATACTTGTGACAAAAAAAAATTTTACTCTTTGAAGAAAAAATATATCATACATTGAAGCCCACTAAAATTCCCCCCTTTTGAGGTGAGAGAATTGATCTTGAAAAGTCACTCATCTAAAAAGAAAAGATAACTTGAAACATGCATCATAAATATGGCATCATTTTAAAATGTGGCACATGGAAAAATAATGTGTTAACATATTAAGATTTGAATTTTGTTTGTAACTCATGATACAAGGCCTATAGAATGTATCAATGACACTCATAATTATAAATTAGAATCAGTAAATTATGTGAGTAATGCATGATAAGAATCATGGCACTTATTAAACTCAACAAGCTCAAAAATCACACACACAACAATCATAATGATAACAATGCCAAATTAAAAGGTCAATGGCCACATACAAAGAAGATGCTTAAATGTCACAAAGTGGAATATTTCACTCATAATAGACATGAATAATATCATAAACAAGGGACATGTTCTAATGTCACACACAACATAGGGCCAAGGGCCAAAATTAAAAGACATGTTAAAATGTTGTACACAACACACAATATCTCATAGAAATGCACCATTCAAGTTTTACACACAAGGGCCAAGGGCCAACACAATAGATAATCAAAATGTAATCTACTATGTACAAGTAAACAACATCAATGGAACATATAATTACAAAGGTAATTTAAACTATCCATATGTAATGTGATCGTATCCTAGTAAATAACATATTCATGTTTACTATGTAAGATAAAGATATTAGCAAGACATTTATTAATAATGTAAAGCTCAAAAATACAGGATTCATAGAATAATAACACCTATGGATAAGATTCCCCCATCTTAGTAAGGCTAATGGGTAGAGGAAATTCAAACAACTTAGTCCATATAAAAGTTTGTATGTCCTAAACAACATTCATGAATACCTATGAAATGCATGTGTGATATAGAAATACTGTGTTATATTCCAATCATGAGATAAATAATATATTTCAAAGATGTAAAATAAATTTTTGATCATGCTCAGGTCCTAATTTTAGATTTTATAGAATATAAGAATATTTTTGAATTTTGAAATATATCATTTATTTGTATTTTTGCATTATTGAAACCAACAATGATATAATAT
The DNA here is from genome assembly GCA_037957365.1 of Torreya grandis. Classification (NCBI taxonomy): domain Eukaryota; kingdom Viridiplantae; phylum Streptophyta; class Pinopsida; order Cupressales; family Taxaceae; genus Torreya; species Torreya grandis. The sequence continues at coordinate 669,750 of JARHVA010003445.1, forward strand.
AAAATGAAGAAAGGTGTCAAAAATATAAAATAAAAAGATCTAAATAATTCACATGTATCAATGTGAGATATGCACTAGAAAGTATTATATGGCCAAACGTGAGCAATATGCCCCCATTGAATATGAATTATAACATCAAGAAATCTATAAGATACTAAAAATGTATGTAGAGGATTGATTGTACATCCTCATGTCATAAAATATACACTTTTTAAAATATGTCACATGTATGAACAATATAACTCTAAAAAATAGAGATTTTGCATGAAAAACAATGATTTGCATACTGAAATTGAGTGAAAAAATTGAAAATTGGAAGAATTAAGACTCTATGTACTAAAACTATGATTTATGGTAAAAAATAACAAAGGACATTATTAACCAACTAGGACAGGAATGGCAGTTGGTTCTACCTATACTGGTCAATTTTGTCCTAAAGGAAAAAATGATAATTTGTAAGTGCATATTGTGAAAGTAAAGAGATAAAATGGCATATTTTAGAAAAATTGTACCACTGTTTTAAATTATTATGATATGGAAAGTGAAATCAATAAAATCCAAGATCTTATAATATTTCATCAATCAATCGCACATGCAAGCAAATAGAATAAAAATATACAATACTCAAAACGCTATGTGCAATCAAATAATTATACTATAAGCCAAAGATATCATCAAAGAGATGCTTCTCTATAGGGACTAGATCATATGGTTTATATCTATCAAATATATTTTCACATTCATTTTTTATATTAGTTTTATCATTCCAATTATATTATGCATAATTATAATCATCCTTTTGATCCTTAAATTAGGGTATGCCGCTCTTAATTTATTTTGTCTTTATATACATAAAACCAGTTGCACCATATTTTAGGATTAAATTATTTGAATTATATTTCTCTTGAGTATGTTCATCATTTTGAGGTTCTTGTATGTCATTTTTAATTATATAAGAATCTTGTATCATTGTTTGAACACTAGGAAGAGAAGTAATTTATGCTTGGACTACTTGACTTGTAGATGTAACTATATATTTTGTAGTGTTAGATTTATGTTGTTACATTATATATGAAATAGATATTATGTTTTAATCCTTAAAAACCATACTTGTATCATTATACTTTTTAGGAACATTTATCTTTAAAAATTAACTCATGAGAAACCTTTTGACTAATTTACCTTCTTGCTTACCATGAATTTGTTCTTGCAATTTCCCTTTTGGTAATTTATCTTTTAGTAACTTTTCTTGTTGTATCTTGTGTAATCTTTGTTGTTTGTAATTTGCCTTTCAAATCTTTTCTTGCATTAATTTCCCATTTGTAACTATTTTTTATTTAAATTTTTCTTTTGTATCCATACTTGTTGTCTTTGTTTCTTTTGCACTAGTTCTTAATTTTCCACTTGTTCTACTTGCATTTGTTCCTTGTGAGATGCAATCATAATGTCAGTGGGTATTTTGTATTGATTTATTAATTATAGTGTCACAACTATAAATGATACTTTTTAGTTTTTTCTTTAAATCCAAACGCCTATCTATGTGATTCCCATGCATTCTATGATATCTATAATAGTATTTTTATCTTCTTAGAGGAGGTATTGAAGGTAATGTGATCAACTTATTGTGAAAATTATCTAAAAATTTCACTTGAAATCTCAGTAGTATTTTATGTACTTTTTGAATCACTAGTTATGGATTCATTATGTTTTGGCTTCAAGTTTTCATATGAAGTCTTGTTAGGCACGAATTACTAGAAGAAGATGCATATGTATCATTAATACTAGCATACTCTAGATTATTTGTATATGTGTTATTATTTACCATGATGTGATATTTGAACTAAAATACTATTTTGATTTTAAAATTATTATATTGACTTTATCATATTGATGAGTTGATCTTGAAGGGATTCACAAGCATAAACCCTAGGTACTTCTGATTGACTATGCTTAAAAACACCATCAAGAGGAGATGTGGGAGGTGGATGGGGTTGAGGAAGGACATGTCAGTTACCTTCATTTGGAACTATAGGGTGGATCAATTTACCTCTTTGGATAGTGATAATATGGACCTAGTTAGAGGGAGTATTTTTCACAATCTTGAGGGTTAGGAGGAGGTCTCATAACATCTTGAATATATATTTTCTCTTGTTTCCATGTTATACATGACTCTAAATTTTTTTGCATTAGTAATATTTGTGTCTTACCTTGTGAATTGATTCAATTTATTGCATGAGTATGAATTATTTTCTTGATTAAGAGAATAAAACATGCCATAAAAATTATAGATACTTGAAACAAAAAATACTCATCCACTATAGCCATTATATGATGTGCACAATGTGTAAATCATATATGAAACCCTAGGAAAAAATTATGAAATCTTATAAGTAAGGTTGGAACCCTTAGGGAAACCTACGGTTTGAATAAATTATAGAATAAAAAATTGGGTTCACCAAATGTTTTATCTTGACTTTGAATTAATTATGGTAGATTAACCCTAATTATGATTTAAAATAATAGAATAAAGTAGGGTGATGTAAATGCACTTTCAAATAGTAGATTTAAAATAATTGATTGAAATAGATGAAATGAAATGATTTAAAACAATGATAACTATGAAAATAGAGGATAAACTTAGTTTTATATGTTCATCTGACTGATTGTGTTCAGTAATGAAATGTAGAAACATGAAAATGTGAAAAAACCCATAAACCACCTAGAAGCTAGATTTGAGATTGTGCAAGGACAAAAATGTTGAGTAAGGATAAAAATGTTTATCACTATTGACCATATTTACCAATTTTGTCCTTTTTAAAAAATATTAAAATTAGGTAAAAAATCACATGCAAAAACTAGAACTAGGGCTATGTGTGGTGATTTTACCTTTAAAAGTGTGTGAAAGAACCTTGGATATCTTCTCCAAGTTTTAAACCCTAATAGGGCATGCAATGATTTAAAGACCTAAAAATTAGAAAATGAGAAGTGTAGTTAGATTGAGATGACCCTAATCAGCCTGATGATGAATGAATATTGCCTACATATCCAATACTCTAAGGGGGGAAAGAAATCCCAATATAGTTCTCCCACCTAGAGTGCTTTGCAAATTTTTTCTCCTTTGACTATATGAATGCATCTAGAATCATCTTGACTAATTTATAATTCTTGACTTAATATTTTATAAAAAAAGCTTGTGACTTGGTTGAGGACTACTCGAGATGCTTAGAACATGAATTGGGAAGAATATGGAACTCTTGCTCAATATACACTTATGTAAATAAGCCTTGGTATTGAAATTTCCAAGTGAAGTAATAAGTGTCTTGTGTATGAAATGAGCTAGGATTAACCTAAAAATTATCCTATCTTAGAGATCCAGTATTGAATAAGGTCAATCAAATAGAGTCCATTGGTACTCATTTATATCAAGGCATGACTAAATAGATCTGATAAACCTAGTTAGAGGAACATTGATAACATAACATTAATGGAGATGGTTCCAAAACCTCTAGGAAATCAATATAATGGAATAACCCTAACTAGGTATTCTAATATCAATATATTATAGTATTTACAAGCTAGTAATATAATTATAGGGAGATTATTAAACTAAAAAAGGGTAATGAAACATAGTAGGCAAATGGGGACCTATGTTACCTAAAGTGGGAAATGATAAGTTTGAAAATCCCTATATCCACATTAAGTATAAGTGTAGAGGATATTCAAATAAGGATTTCTACATTCAAACTATTAATTATGAAATATATATCTATCAAATGAAAGATCTAGGGCTAGAAATACTTACCTTGAATTGAACCTGTCAAGCCTCAATATATCCCTTGGAAAATGGTGTTTTACAAAAGATTGTTGTGGTTTTAAATATCACAATGGTTGAATCAAGATCTAATATAAAATGACTCCTAATGCATCCAAGACTCCACAAGATAAGTTTTTACATCAAAGTAATGGCTTATCTAAATGTAGACTTAAGCAATGATATTATAAAAAATGAATGTTTCTCTCTATTGGATTGAAATGAGAGTTGTATTTATAATGACAAATGATCCTAACACCTCCTATAACTTTACCTAATAATATCAACCCGCCTCAACGTAGTTTAAAATTTACCATTTAACCTCAAATTAGGTTGACTAGGGTTGACTTATTTACAAAGCATGTGCCATAAATTTCAGATTACATCGACCTAGGATGATACCATAGGATTTTATCTACTTGGCCAATATAGTAAAATTATAGTATTGACCATGGCCGATGTAGTAGGATAAGATTAAAAAAAGGTGATGAAACAAGTATTATATATATATATATATATATATATATATATATATATATATAAGTTGACATTTAGGTATGGAAATATGGTTTCTTATACTTTAATTTATATTTTTTATAGATATTTTTTCAAGAGGTTTGAGAGTGGTTTCAGACCTCTAAGATTTATAATGCAAATTATAGAGTTTGGAGAGTCCTACTAGATTTTTGACTTAGCCATATTTTAGGGTTTTATGATTTCAAACTTAGCCATATTTCAGGGTTTCAGGATTTCAGGGAGACATCATAGGAGGTAAATAGATAGAAACTCTAATGAAGTTAGATTGATATAAGGAATTTTATGATCATTACATAAATAGAAACATCTCTTTTAAATCACCAAAGGCCTACCCACCCATTTCTTAGTACACCCTTTAAGGCATGCAATCAAAGAGATTGAAAATCGATAGGTTGTTATATGAGATAAAGTATTAGTAAGTGATAAAGGTGAAAAATGTTATGTGTATACAAATTTATTTTCATTTATATCAATTCAAAAGGGATGAGCACATGCTAATAAGCCTAAAAACATGAAACATGACCTAAGGGATGTTTAATTTGAAATATTAACCATCAGAGGGAGAAGGAAAAAAACATTAGATAGGGACAATAACATTTACCATTATTGTTGCTATTAGGAGTTCCTATCCCCTAAGAAAAAGTGTTGACATTTGGATCTCTGTTAAGGCATACACATGCATAATGGTGTTTTTAGCAATCATAACATATCTATATGTGAGAGATGGCATATTGAAGATAAGTATAAATCCTCTCTTGTGCTTAGGATAGGGTGAAGTGGAAAAGTAGGTACTAATTAATTGCACAAGTTAATTAAAGATAAAAAGGGGTAAAATTGACAAGATCAAGTATTCATGACCATATTTAGGTTACTACACACTATTGCACACTAAAAAAAGTTTCACTATTCTTTTCAAATATGATTCTAGTCATTTGAAGCAGTCCTTAGCCAAGTCAACAACTTATTTTATACATGTCAAACTAAGCATTTATCAAGTTTTAAATCCATCTTTAGATGAATTAATATATAAAAATGAGCACAATTTCATAAAGCACTCTTAGTGGGAGAACTATATGGGATTGATTTCTCTCTTCAAAGTATTAAATACATAGGTAGCAATCAATCATCATAGGGTGATTGGGGTCAACTTCCATTATGCTCTTTCCTTTTATAGTTGAGTGTTTTCATATATTGGGATGCCTATAAGGGTTTCAACTTTTAATAAGTCATTTACAATTCTTTTGTGCACATGTGATGGTCTCATTTACACACACATGTATATTTCCAACAACCATAGATGATTGTGTCTCAATTTCCTTGTTTTTCAACAAAGGACATAATTGACTAACTGAGGATGATAGTTTTAGTCAATCCTATCCCACTTTGGATGATACTATCCCTCATGAGTTTTAATTTTGGTTAGTTATGGAACTTCTATAATTGGTCTCTGTTGATCAATTATATCCACTGTTGATTTTCACACAGTTAGATCATAAACAAAAAGCAACTAAGTTTTTCATTTTGTTCACAACTAGTTTTATTTCATTTGTCCATGCTTTATCAATTTTGGTAATTTACTTTCATTCTACTTATCTCAAGTTTACTTACAATGTTTTCTATCATTCTATTCATTTTATCTGAATTAGGGCTAATTTACTTATTTATTCCAAATTCTAATAAACCATAATGTCCCATATTTTATCATTTTTTTCATGTTTTTAGATATGATAGAGGGTAACACTTTGCCACTATTTTTGGACGATATGGTCTTTGCATGTATTGTATGATTCTATGATAATATTTTATATTCCTCATTTGACAGTATATTTTCCTACATAGAACTATATTATTCTTGTAAAAAACTATATGATCCTAAACTAGCAACACAATTTGACATTTTTATAGCTCCAACTATATAATTTCATACTAAGAACACATTTCATTTGTAAATAGATATTTTTTTATTTATTTAATGTGATATAGATTGTTATACATGTGTGAGAGCTACACCATGGTGTCATTCTAAGGATATTGTACTCACTTAGGCTTGATAATGTCAATTAGGCACACTTAGTTGTGATTTTCCTTGGACACACAAGGAATTTAACATGATGCAATTCAAATTTTTTACACTCATCTCTTTGATCAATACATGGAATAGTGCCACTTGCACATTTTGGGTACTAACAAGAGAGATGATTGTCACACTAAAGGATTCATGACATATCCTCATGCTTCCAAACAAAGGAGAACAAGTTCATGTGAGGATGCTCAATGAGGTAGATGAGTACATAGAATATATGTATTTTTTAATGTACCCATGGATATGATATTATGATGTATATGGTTAATGGAGATGTCAACATAAGGCACACATCCCATTAGTTAGTTATATGTGGTCAAATGGGTAACATTGGATAATAAATTGACTTATATTAGGGTTAATATTTGACCCATACATTATTATTAATAGGGGTTCTATATATATAAATGGATTATCATTTTGAAATATGTCGTATAAGTGGATATTAGTTTATCTAGTTAAAATAATATTGGAGGTTGTCCTCATCAAAGTGACATTCTAATATTAGAAGATCTTGTGGAGTTACTTATTCCTTTTAGAGTATTGTATGGTGTTTCCCTAGCTAATGGTGATTATTCTATTTCTAATTCTATTACATATTAGGGCATCTTCTCATATAAACATCTCTTATTTTGTGTGATCTCTCTTATATTGTATTTGTTATTATTATTTGAGAAAAACATATTCTAGGAACTTACCAAGTGGTATCAGAGTTGTGATTTGGAAAAGTAGGATTTTTTGCAAGTACATGGTGTAATATTAAATATTTATTTTCAAAGAGAATATTTTATCTTGTTGAGGGTCATTGTCCTCACATGTGTCTATTTGAGGTAATTTGGGTTTTGTTGAAGAGATATTTTTGAAAAAGTTATAGCATTATAATCAATATCAAGAGAGAGAGAGAGAGATTGTTTTATAATTTTGACCCTATGAATATGATTTTTGGTGAATTTTTGGGCACTAAATTATGGGAAAAAAAAATAAGTAGAAGCTTCTTTATCCCTACTAGATTTTTTTTAGATGGATTTTACACTATCATAATAATCTTATTGAAAACTAGTCACACAAAGGATTTTTAGAAATATTGAGTGAAATATGCTTGTGCAAAGTTGTCCCTAAGATTCTTATTTTTTGGATAACTAATTCAACATAAAATTAGAGAAAATGTAGTTAAATTCATATTCTTGGTTTTTCTTACCATATTTTTTGATTTAAATGAATCCTACACCATTAAAATATTATTTTTAGTAATTTATTGAAAATTGGTTGTACCAACTATTTTTCAGCATAATTATGGAATTTGTGGCCATCCAAAGTTGACTTACAGACCTATGAATCTATAAATTTTTTGAAGTGCAACCATAGGGTAAAAATAAATTATATCTTTCATTTTGGAAAAGCAAATAAAGTGTCATTTTTTGAAATTCAAATGAAATTTACAAATCTGTTTGTCTACATGTTTTTCCCCCTCATATCTAGGGTAGGAAAGAAGATGTAGCGAATAAAAGTATTCTTGAAATCATAGTTTATATATGAATTTTGGACCATGGGATTACCAAAATATTCTAGGAATGATGATATCAATACTAGAGGATGATGATAAATGTTTAAAAAATAAAATCATTATAATTCTTTTGATTGGAAGATTCTCTTTTATACCATAGATGGGGAAGCTTCTATTTGGTGGAAAAAGTTCATTGCACATGAAGGTTTCCTACTTATAGGTTGGGAAGAATTAGAACCATTTTTTATAAAGATGGGTAGCAAAAGAACAAGATTTTTAATATATTTTTTTGTCAGGATCCTACTCTCCCCAATAAGAGTATATATATGATTACCTTTTGTATTAGCAACTAAACACGGAATTTAACCAGAATGATAAGTAACTAAAAATATGAAACAACACAAGATATGAGAGACAATACACAATTGTATTAATAACACTCAGAAGAAAATACAATAAAGAAGATGCCACTTCTTCTTCCACCTCAAAGGCTTGCCATACCTCAAGGACTTCTTCCCTCTCTCTCTCGGTCCCAACACACAACTCAAATATAGAGTTGTTGTTCACCTCTCCAACCAGTCAGTAACAACGCTGCCAGTACACCAAGTACACAACCGTACTCCAATTAGATCTCCCTACTCCTGCAATCAACCTGCAATCACTAACAGACCATACTCACCATGTAGATATCTCTACACCCTGAAGAACCCTTGTCCTTGCCTCACCAAGTCCTTATGATTCTTCAACCAGTATCCCGATGGATCTTCTACCCGAACTTGAAAACCTGTAACTCTCCAAGATCATACACACTCAGCACCCCTTTGGAACTAGGAGGAACACACCATGCTCTCTTCTCTCTGAAGGAGCTAATTTCTACTCTCTTACTCTCTAGCACACTTTTACAATATAGCCCATGAGTCTATTATATAGATATCATGCATACAATAATTAGACATTCTTAATTACAATAATTAGACACGCAACTCAAGACTATAATTAGCCTTTAACATGCAAACACTCAGTTCACTAACTATTCATGCAACGAACAGTTTTGGAACACACAGGCGATCGACGTCGGTCCCTGTCTGACTGGTTTTGACCGACGTCAGCCGACTCCCTGCCAATGCCGGTTGCCTTCTGCACTGTATGTGACCGACGTCGGTTACACTGCCGACGCTGGCACTTCTGGAACTCAGCAACCTCCTTCATGTCTGCAACAGTTGAAGCTTTTAGCTCCACACCCTAACATTTTTATATTAAAAAAAGCAGTGAGGTATCCCCAACCCTCTTTTACCAATTGAAAAAAATAAGAATATTTCAAAATAAAGGTTTTGAGTGAAATTATAGGGATACTTCAAAATTGTAGTGAGATTACCATCCAAATTGAAGGAGAGAAATAAAGTCATAGAGGGAGTTACAAAATGAAAAAAATGACGATGAAGAAAATAAAGAGGAATAAAATTATGAAACCCTTCATCCAATTACCAAAAATTGATCCAATTTTATTTTTTCAATTGATTTTGAATTAATCAATTAAGATGGGGATCAATTCTCTAGTCGGTCCCATAGATGTTAGTGAAAACACAAACTAGTAAACTAAAAAAAATGATTGGATTTGTTAATCATAGGCATTCCTTTAACCATTTTATAATCATTCATGTTTTATATAACATGAAAAATTTGTTTAAAATTTTCCTTCTTGATTAAAGTTGATGTTAAATCATATATGCATGATGTTTCTTTTCAATCATAATTGAAACAAAATGAAGTACAAAAATAATATAGACTAGAATCAATTCTATATGCCACCACTAATAAATAAGAATGTCATAACATAGTATTTGAAACATGTTATTTAACTTTGAATAAGACAACATAATTAAATATACATTTTTATTTGTATCACTAAAAAAATGATACTAAAAAATTCCATAATCTAAAATAAAAATACAACACTACAATTTTATTACAAACTATTTAAAATATTACCAATGGGTGCAATAGGTTTTGTACATACACAAATAAATATAAATACTTCCAAGAATCTTACAAGGAAACCAATAATCCAATAAAATTCCATGTTAAATGAATAAGTAAGATTAAGATCTTAAATACTTCAAGTTTTTGACCCATGTTGTTGCTACCAATTTGAAAGTGAAGAAGGAGAGTATCATCTGGGAGCTTTGCCATTAAATATAGTGCACTCGGGCTATACCACACACCTCTAAACTAAGGAGTGGCCCTGCACTTTAACAAGTGTGGGAGATATGAGGAGGCAACATAGTCAGTGAAAATAGAGACTTTTGTGTTTTATTTCTATCATGCAACACACAAGTAAGATGAATATGAAAAAATAAATAACTAAAAAATATGAAATTTTCATCACATGCCTAACCAAGGACAATATTTCATACAACCACATATATTATGAATGCATTTGACTTATACAAACTAAGTTAAATGAATATACTCCTCTAATTCCCTTCCCATATGTGCACATAGCTGACATTATCTCATAAATAATGAAAATAAATTCAACCATATATTCTCTCATTAGATAGTTTTCATAACAACCTCATAACATATAAGATCAAATAAATAATCTATAATTCAGTATCAACATTATCATTTTATAAAACATTTTTTAAATGCCATACCTGATATTATTAATAGGGAAAAAAAGATAGAAAAGAGTCCAAGTGAATATGAGGTGTGTAAATCAACTCTATAATAATGAATGTAGAGTGAGACATGGTTTGTAGGTGCCATCTACACCCAATGTTGAAGAGGTGCATTCCCATATTCTTCATATAACCCCTCCTTTAGCTAACAAGGATTAAAAAATAAAAATACATATTTCATGGCAAAGTGGATCTAGGTCTAAAAACACTATACTAAACTATAAAATATAGGCACAAATGAAATTTGACCTACATATAATAAAATAGTAATAAAAGACTTGAAATATATGGGGAAATGGAAAAATAAAAGTAACTATAATTGATTATATGTGATAAATATGGGTTTATAGGTAAATAATTGATTATTAAATATACTTGAAGGTAAATGAGAAAGAGGGTTTTATAAAATACAAATTTATAACTTACCTGTGTGTTGAAAGTGATTGAAAATGTTAAGAAACATTTTCTAATATAATGTAGAAGTGAACATAGAAAGATGGAAAAGATTAGATGATGTGGCCAAAATCATATTGTTCCAATAGAGGTAAACTAATATTAACCTATTCTAATAGCCATTGTTTATCCCTATAGTGGCAATTTGGGAGAATAAAATAGGCCAAATAAGTATGAAACATTATGAATCCCTTCATCAATGCCTGCCCATCAAAAACCTCTCCTATATTATCTATTTGATGTATGAATATATCTTAATTCCTTATTATTTTATCATGCCCTAATCCACTCTAATAGACTTTCAAGGACATAAAAAATTGGTGTTATTATGAGGGGACTACCTTTGTTAGACCCTTGTTTGATGAAAAGTTGATAATAAACACCCGTGCTAGTTAGAAACAAATCTAGTGTATATGAATATTCCAACCCTTATCCCTATGTATGAAATGCAACCAAATAGTAAATTTTATATTCTCTCTCCCTAATCCTTATTTTAGTATAATTATGAATAAATAACACTTCAATAAGTAAAAATGAAATTAAATAGAGTCTAGGCAATCGTTAGATGTGATCCTTGTGATTGCACGAACATTTACTATACTATCATTATGATCAATGCATTATAGTGGTTATATATATATAAACTTCTCAAATTTAAATTAAGACCTTATTGGTACATAAAATAACATTTTGGAAGTGGGAAATATGACAATAAAGGCACACAAAAATATGATGCAAGGGGAAAATGGGCCAAAAGACACACAACTGACACAACCACTATTAGACCAATCTGACAACAATAAAACTAATATCAGTCTAGTTTGATATTGGCCAGGTGAACAAACCCCTAATAATAAAGACCTAATAGATTGAAGGATCATTTAAAAGCATCTTGAGGTAAACACATATTTGTTTTGGATGTGTTTAGGAGTGAATAGTGATAAGGGAAGGTTATGCGAGGTCCAACACAAAATAAAATGTGCTAATAAGAGATTAATATGAATCAATTATCAATATACATGAAAACACACTAATATAAATTTAAATACTAATCTTGTAGCAAACTTAGGTGTTTACATAATGCACCCCTTCAATTTGTGTGTATATATACATTAATCTAAAAGAAAGAAATACACTTGGGATGGATCAATGAAGAAGTTAAAATCACAACCTGAAATTTATGCTCAAAGTTAACAATGAAAATGAATTTGATGTGAAAGTTAAAAATATGAGATAGGTTACCCAATTAGCCTCTCACTCAATCAGACTCTAAGGCTTAATCACTCAATTTGCCTCTTCTAGGCTAGGTCCAATGACCTATGAGTTCACCTTCATCAACTTGATCTGATAAGCATGACTAATAATATTCACTCTCTAATGGTCCTTACTAACCTATACCTTCTCTTTCAAAGTTTCTCTCCTTCACTTGGCTCAACACATATTCAACTACACTCCAAATAGGCCAATTATGCCTAGTATTTATACCATACACTCATCTAACCCATCTTGGTCAGCCAAGATGATTACCATACTTCTTATACCTTTGAAATAGGTCTTCTCACATGTTACATGTAATAACCCCACACTCCTTAGGCCGACCATTATTTCATTCACCCCAAACCACCATCAGGTCTTGGTGAGACCTAAAACAATTAGGCTTACTCACCCATACGTTACAAATTCAAATCCTTGGGACACTTTTAGCTTCTACCAATGTTTTGAAAAAATTAAATATCTCTCCAATATACCCTTCCTAATTCCCTCATGGGTCCATGCCACCTGGAACACTAACTCGACACTTGAACCTACCAATTAGGTCTCATTGCTTCTTTAGGTCTTCATACACAAAAAACATAGTCTCAAAATTATGAAGAAACTACTAAAATATTTCACATAGAAATATGATTATATCACATGGGTGAAATCTTTAGGACCTTTGCAACACTTCTATGTTCTTTAGATACTTCAACACAGGCTCTAAGCACTCAAAACTCAAACTGGTCATATACAGTCAAAATATTGTCAAGCTATTTTGACTCTCCATATCTAATTAGGGGCATATCATGACAACCAATGTATTTTTATAATCCTTTGAGACTTATAAAACATCTCCATAATCATTTTCTTCTTTAATTCTACTTATAACTCTTCCAACTCACTTTTGCAAAGTGGTCACTCAAACTATTTGTAGCCCTTAACAAACATAGTCAACTTTTAAAAATTTGTTCATAATGAAGATGGATTGGTAAACATCCAAAATACACACAAATTGTCCTCTTGTAGTCTATAACATTCTCTAATGATTATTTCATCTTGAAACATCAAAATACCATCAATAAATCTTCAATTAGCCTTCTCAAGTCATTTACAGAACATGGTCAAACATAGTCAAATTTGGAGCTCAATATCTACAAATGTAATAGCATTAAAATCTTATAATTAGCTTTTCTAGATGAAACTTTAAGTTCTTTACAAATTTTCATTTTACATCACCTTTAAATGTGTCCTAAATCAAAATATATAAGCAAAATATTGCAAACTAGTTATTCCTTTGTTAATTCAAATATTCAAATTCCAATAGTCACTATGTGAATATAAAACAACTGACATTTGTCAGCATCTCATGCTCCCTGAAAGCTAGATAAATTTCAATATATCAATCTCCTTATATGTCTCTTATTATTTACCTTTCATCACTGACCATTGATCTTATATTTGTGCTTCCATGATCGTGCCACTTGGCAGCCCCGCATGACTTCTAAGCATCCTTTGACATTTTGACTTAATATGCACCATTTAATCATTACTAATAAGATCATGTAATCCATTATATATTAATCTAATAAGTGTCATTCTCACCATTATATTTTTTTCTCAAACTCCATGATTATGACACATGTCACAAGCACATGTCTTCTGAGCATCCTTTAACATATTAAATTTCATGTGCACTATTGGATCACTATTGACAAGATCACATGCTCTGTTAAATCATTATATTTTTATATTAAACATTCATTTTTATATTTATGATCTGATTAAATGCTCACCATAGATCTTCGATAATGCAAATTTGGCTAAGTATGGGAACTAAGTAAACTCTACCTGAGAAGCCAACTTTGTACTTTAATAAATTTTGTTACGCTCCATGTCTAGACCTAAATTTTGAACCACATGATAAAATTTCATAGGTAAATCCATACTTGTATCAAACTACTTTTTAAACTTTCACATGTGTGAAATATGATGTCAATAAACTACTTACTCAGCCTTATCTGTCAAGATGACTACTTGAACCTAGACACTCATATGACTACTTTGATGAATTCCTTTCACTTTTATAAGCACTACAAGCACTCATAACACCCCATAGGGTCTCTAAAACATGTCCATACCATAAATATCATCCATAAATTACCTCACTAAGTCAATCCATTTAAGAACCATGCAAGAACATTGAAACACATTGAAACACACTTTGTCATTGCCATTTTAGCACACATGACACCTCATCAACATCCTTGGTCACCTTGGAGTCATCATTAACAAAAATCAAACAATATCCCCCTTTTTCATTTATTTCAAACACCAATACAAATATTATTCTCAGACTCTGTCTCTCTCTTCAAACACTTTCCCCCCTTTGACACAATGATAAAGAGGGCTCAACTTCTGATCCTATAGACCTAAAAAGACTTCAAGGACCAATAATAAGAAATTAACAACTTTGAGAGATGATGTATACTTCCTCTAACATTTTTCATATCTATTCTTACCTTGATCTTCTCAAACATGCTCCATGACTACACTCTTCTTTGATCATACATAGCTTCTATGAAGACAAAACATACATGAACATCAAAAATTGCTTGAAATTACCTTGAAAACATTAAGAGGGACTCCCCCTAAGTCACCTAAGATTAGTCCCCCATTGATCACCTTTTTATTTTGGATAAAATGACCAAAAATTCCACTTCTTCATACTTACTAGTCTTGTTTAAAGGCCTCGTAGCCCTACCTGGACCTTGCAAAGCCCATAAATTTCTATGTATGAAATTTCATGGATTGAAAATTTATATGTGGAACACTCTCATATGACACCTCATGCATGACAAAAATAAACCCTCATCTCTTCCTTTGAAACATAATTCCTTCACAAACCTACTAGCTAATTAGCCTTCCATTTGCATAAATCCTCCTCCATGGAACCAACCATGCACTTCCATATGACTATGAAATAATTTTTGATCGCCCATTTATCCATTTCAACTAATTAAGTAGCCTCAACATCAAATAATTAGGCAAACTATTTTTCCAACACGAGCAAAAACACTAGGTTTACAAGAGAAACTTGGTCAACACACTACCTTCTAATCAACACCCATTTCTAAGAATTTTATCACATTTGGAGGTCATCAATACACACTTATAGACCAAATTTTGATCTTAGAATCCTTTAATAATTTATTCTTCCTATACCATGGTTTTTTGACCTACATACCCTTAAGCACAAACTAGGAAACCTGAGAGCAAACAAAATTATCTAATTACACACAAAATACCTTCAAAATTTTAAATCACCTGGAACACATTTGAATGAGGTCAACACACCTTTATATCCCACTAAGACACCTTGACAACTTGTAATTATTCAAATGACACCTGAACATCTCCATACCTAGCCTGTAGACCTTACACATACAACAAACAACATGCCAAAACACTAGAAATTGATCATGATAACATTATGAGATGACAAAGCCACCTCATGCACTTTGACAAACCAAACTCAACAGATCTCAAATATATTTTATCAATCAAATTCTACTACAGAGTCCTATGATCCTAGGACTTGAACATTTACAAAGCTCACTTTTTGTTTATGCATGAGGATTCAATACATTGCCAAAGCACATGACTTGGTTTGACCAAGTCATCATATCAACATGCTTGATTTCACATCTATAGAAAACTTCTTCATATCTTCACCATGACTATAACATCTCACATATACTCCCCTTCACATCATGCGCAGCTCTTTAAGCCTCTCAAACTATCTGAGTTAGCTCCCCCTAACTCCATGGCATGCACAACTTGTCATCTACATAACTCTGAGACCTTCTTCATGATAATACATTCTCTTCATACTCCATATCAACCTAGTCTTTAGTCTTTCTATTCAATAGAATATCTTGATAACTCATCATCCTTGATTTCACACTTTTAGCTGAGTTGTTCCTCTTGAGTTGATGAAGCATACCAAACAACACAAACTTATTAAACTGAAGCATCTCACAAATGCTCCCCCTTAGATCATGACCACATATACAGCCAATATTTTCTCCTTAACACATCTTTCTCACAAGAAACATGTCAAAACATCATACCACACTCAAGACAATTGAGTTATCTCTCCCTAAATCCATACTAATCTTTGAACTTTTAGGGCCACAAGTACTTTCTCAAAAATCACCATACTACTAATCAGAACAACATGAACAAACACAATGTAGATTGAATCACTTGAAACCAAGCTCCCAAGTACTTTTAAGGCACTACACTAGATCAAGCTACCTCAAGAGACCAACTATGGATGAAATTTAACTGCATCCATACCTTTCTTCTACAGCAACTCATCTTCATAATCTTAGCCCTCAAAGACCTCTCTCTTTACACCAAGGAATGTGTCTTGCATATCATAACATGACTCCTTATGAACTGAATCAACACAAAGGAACACACAAATGTACTTTGTTTTTCATATCTCAAACTAATATAACAACTAACCTTCATGGATTTCTTGTCATGCAACACCAACCAAGATCCAACAAGCATCCACCATGCTTCCTCTTTCTATAAAGTGTCTCTTTGAATCCTATAGAGAGACACCCCTTTGACATAGTGAGACTAAAATTCCCAAAACTCAAGAGACTCCCATATCTCCATACTCTTATCTAACTTGTAGTCCTACCTCATCACCAAATTGAATTTGAATGGATCCTTAACTTCATTCATTGATTGAGACTTGTCAATAATTGCAGACAATATAAACTCTTGACTTTCCTTCATGTCCATCATGGAAAACAAACCATATTTTGTCTTAGTTTGATCTCTCCTATCAAGCTTAGGTTTACACAACCATTTTTGACCTCTTCCTTTGCACACTAGGACATCCATACACCTTATTTTGCTTTGAGAACTCATTCAACCTATTCTTTCAATACCTAGCAATGTGACCAACTCTATGACATTTGTAGCAAAAAATATCTTCCATACCTCTTGTTTGAATATGGAAGTGATCTCCCTTTGGCTGATTGCTTCTTCTTACGTGGTCCTTTTCCCTATGACCAACAAGATGACAAATAAAATAATGGCCCATAAAATATTTGGCATACCTTGAAGCAGTTGGTTATCTAATTGGCTTCTTCTTTTTGTCTATGACTTGATTTGACTTTTTGTCTTTCATGCTAACATCCTCTTTGCCTTATTCTGATCTCTTTTATTCTTTTTCAATCATGCTTATCTTGATTATGACCTTTTCATGCTCATCCTTCAAGGAAACAAGATTAGCCTTCAATTGAACACATTCATCTTCTTTAGCCCTCATGTTTGTACTTCTAGCCTCTAATTAAATTATGAGATCTTTGATGGTCTCCTTATCCTCCTTATCCCTTTTGGCCATGCCATATTTCAATTGACATGCTTCCTCTTCTATAGACTTGATCAGTTCTTGATTCCCCTTTTCCTCTCTCATGGATTTTCCTGACAAACTCCCCTCAAGAGATTTGACTTGTGCTTCAATACCTTTGATCATATTCCTCATTTTATGATTCCTCTTCTTTTGCTCCTTCAGTTCACCAAGTGCACTCATGATCTCATCTTATAGATCAACCTATTCTTCCTTGCTATCATATAAAACTTCTTCATCAAACATGATATTTTCACCCATATAGTACCTTGGATCACCTTCAAGTGGTTAAAATTGCATAAAAGTTCTGACTCTGATACTAATTGTTAGATGTACAAACACTAAGGGGGGTGAATCAGTGATGCCAGATAATCCAATTCAATTACCAAGTCTTAAACCTTCAACCCATACCATCATGATGCACATAAATTAACCATTTCAATGAATAAGGAAGATATAAAAAGATCAAACATATAACACATGATATATGTGGGAAACCCTCTTGGGGGATAAAACCCACTAAACCTTGAAAGATGGACTATAGTCCTACAAAGACAAGACTCAACATTTATACCAGCACCAACTGATCAAGGAACACCCATCCCATAAGGAGGAACCAACCCCCTAGGCAACCAAGAACCAACCCAGCTACCTTGATCTGATCTCCACCTTGATCTGATGTCTTATACACTTGATGATGTAATTCTCTAAATTTCCCTCTTTACCCTTTACACTTTCAAAAACTTGCACACACAAGCAATGCATCTAAAACACCCTTTTGGATCACTCTTCACTTATTAACACATACACAATCAAAAAACCTAAAAAAACTCTATCATAAAATCACTAACATGACCTATAGGTCATGCACATAATCCTCAACCTACTATACTCTTCAATCCATCCACTAAGCACACTCACTCAATCAACCTCTAGGGATTACTCGCTCAATCTACCTCTTCTAGGCTCATTAGGTCTAATGACCTATGTGTTTACCTTCATAAACTTGATTATAAAAGCATGACTAATAATGTTCTCTCTTTGATGGTACTTACTAACCTATAAATTCACTTTCAAAGGTTCTCTCCTTTGTTTGGCTTGGCACATATTCAACTACACTCCTAATTGGCCAATTATGCCCAATATTTATACCATACACTCATCTAACCCATCTAGGCCATACAAGATGCTTACCATAATTTTTATACCTTTTAAATAAGTCTTATTACATGTTACATGTAAGAACACTACACTCCTTAGGTCAGACCTCATTCACCCTAAACCACCATTAAGTCTTGGTGAGACCTAAAATAATTAAGCCTACTCACCCATACATGACAACTTCAAATCCTTGGGCCAATTTTAGCTTCTACCAATGATTTGAACACATAAAAACTATCTCCAATATACCCTTAATAACTCCCTCATGGGTCCATGCCACCTGTAACACCAACTCACCACTTGAACGTACCAGTTAGGTCTTTTCGCTTCTTTAGGTCTTCATACACAGAAAACAAAGTCTTAAACTTTTGAACCAACTACTTAAATATTTCACATATCCATATGATTATATCACATGGTTGAAACCTTTAGTTCATTTGAAACACTTCCTTGTTCTTTAGATACTTCAACATAGGCTCTAAGCACTCAAAATAACTCTCTCAAAATGACTACTCAGACTAGTCATATACAGTCAAAATATAGTCAAGCTATTTTGACTCTTCATATTTGATTAGGGGAATATCATGAAAAAAATGCCTTATTATAATCCTTTGAGACTTATAAAACATCTGCATACTCATTTTCTTCTTTAATTCTGCATAGAACTCTTCCAACTCACTTCTACAAAGTGGTCACTCAAACTATTTGTAGCCTCCAACAAACACAATCAACTTTTAGACATTTGTTCATACTAAAGATGGATTTTTCAAACCTCCAAAATCCAAAAAAAGGGTCCTCATGGAGTATATAACATTATCAAATAGATAGTTCATATTGAAACATCAAAATAGCATCAAAAAATCTTTAATTAGCCCTCTTGTGTCATTTGCAGAACATGGTCAAACACATAGTAAACTTTGGATCTCAATATCTGCAATTTTACAAACATTAAAATCTTGCAATCAAATTTTCTAAATGCACCTTGAAATCCCTTAAAACTTTTCCTTTTATGTAACCTTTAAATTCATCCTAGATCAAAAGATATAAGTAAAACATTGTAGACTAGTTATTCTTTTATTAATTCAAATATTCAAATTCCAACAGTCACTGTGTAAATACAAAATAGCTGACACTTTTCATCATCTCATGCTCCCTAAAATATAGATAAATTTTGATCCATCAATCTCCTTATAATTTTCCTATTATTTACCTTACATCACTCACCATTGATCTTAGATCTATGCTTCCATGATGATCTTAGATTTATGCTTCCACGATCGTGCCACTTGGCAGCCCTACATGCCTTCTGAGCATCCTTTGACATTTTGACTTAATATGCACTATTGGATCATTACTAACAAGATCATGCACTCTATTGGATCTTCATCTGATAGCTTTCATGATTTTCATTAGATCTTCTACTCAAAATTTGTGATTGTGACACATGTCACTAACACATGCCTTCTAAGCATCCTTTGACATATTGACTTTCATGCGTGCCATTGGATCAATATTGACAAGATCATGTGCTCCATTAGATCATTATCTAGTGAGATTAAATACTGACCATTAGATCTGTGTTCTGATTAAATTCTGACCATAGATCTTTAATAATGCAAATTTAGCTAAGTATGGGAACTAAGTGAACACTACCTGAGAAGCTAACTTTGCACCTTAATAACTTTCTCTACGCTCCATGTCCAGACCTAAAATTTGAACCAAATGATTAAATTTCATAGGGTAATCCATCCATGTATCAAAATTCTCCTAAAACTTTCACACATGTGAAATATTATGTCATCAAACTATTTACTCAGCCTTATCTATCAAGATGACTACTTGAACCTAGACATCCATGTGACTGCTCTGATGAATTATTTTCACTTACACAATCAATCCAAGAACTCATAACACCCAATAGGGTCTTTGTAACATTTCCATACCATAAATTTCCTCACTAATTCAATCCACTGAAGAACCATGCAATGACACTGAATCGCACTTTGTCATTATCATTCTAGCACACATGACACCTCATCAACATCCTTGGTCACCTTGGATACATCATTGACAAACCTCCAACAATACATGTGGATTTATTTCCCTCTTTGGAGTATTTAATACATAGGCATTGGTCAATCATCAATGAGGGTGATTGAGGTCAGCTCAACCCATTACACTTTCCTTATTTTTTTAGGTTTATATCCCTCATAACCACACCTACGGTTTCAAGGTAAATAAGATGATTTATAAGGTTTTTCTGATCATCAGGGTTTGTCATTACACATATAAACATTTTAGAGATAGTGAAGGTGATCATATAGTTGTAAACACATTTTTATGCATAGGTCACTACCAACTAGTATTGGTTAGTATCAACACTCGATAATGACTTGTACTTAATAGAATCAATAATACACATAAATAAACACATTTACAAAACAAAAAAAATCATAGGTATATTTCAATATTTTGTTATAAATAAAGTCTTTAATATTATGCCTTAATGATAAATAGCTGTTTATAGTATGACCTAAGGCTCTATGGTAATCACAATATGCATTAGCATCAGAGTTATTAGGTAAATGCCAAAATGAATCAAATTCCTATTATGGGTTTAAATATATCATATTATATTCATGTAATTGTTTAAACATAGTTTGAATATTCTTAGTTAACCATGTAAATTGTCTCTACTCTATTTGTTGTGAAATCACAACCCTGCTAAGAGATTGAGTCATCACACTTAATACATTCTTGGCCTAATTATTAAGTTCAAAAGTAACATCCTTATGCCTAGATTTTAATCTTATTTTACCTTGATATATAGTGACCCTAAAGGTATGGGTGCTAGTACACTATTTGATCATATTAGTCTCTAGAATTATGATCTCATAGTTCCTAACTAGATCAAAATGTTTTTCAAAAAATTGATATGAGTTTAAATCCACTTTGTATTTAATTGGTTGAAGTAAAAATTGAGAGAACATACTTTTAAATTATGTATCAAGTAAGTGGTGAGTCATATTCATCATAATGTTTTTGAATTTAAGCATGTACTCACTAACATTCTCACTAGGTGATATAGTCACATGGATGAGGTTTCTAATCAAGGAAATCCCTAACCTAGCAGCTAGATAAACACACACACACACACACATAAATTTGAAACACAAAGACTTTGATCATTTATATTTTTATGAACAATAGGTTACAAAAATTTAATCTAATGCATGATTTGCAAGATGTGCATGGATCTCAAACTAAAAAATGCAATCTTCTCTCTCTGCAATAATGGAGTCTCTCAAACTTCTATGCACACTCAAGGCTACATCAACATTATTCCTATGATATCTCTCTTAGCTCAACTCTCCTCTCTAATTTGTTATAATATCCTTAAATACTAAGAGATTCTAATGTTGGATCTTTTTCATCCTTATAGAGGATCCTATAAGTGCCATATGTCAAGAAAGATCCATATAAGCTCTCACAAGCCAACATCTATCCCCAAGGCTTTTTTACCTCCCACACAAACATGGATAAGAAACACATGTTCCTACAACCTATCTCTGATAATACTGTATTCAAATATTCACTTTGAGGATTTTAGAGTCAACCTATTTTGAGTTATTCTAATTGCTCTACCTACCATTTTTCATTGGCATAACCCTTTTTGCGTATGCACTAACATGTGTGCACACAAAAATGCAATCATCTACACACAAATTTTCTCTAACACTATGAGATAATTTTCATCTATGCCATGTTTCATGGATACACTAACATATATAAACTTTATGTCACTTTTCACCATGTTTTCCTTTTGCATGTCTTATGTAAACAAACATTCTAAAAAATAAACCTACCATAACTTCATACTACTTCTACGCATATAATTATACACTTGATAATCAATTGTGTACTTATGCCTTGTACCCTAAGTTATAAATTTATTCACAAAATTGTACATAGGTGATGCAAGATTTCTCTTCACTTAGGATGCTCTTGCATAAGACACCTTAGGTAACTAAAAATGTTAGCACCTTCCATGTTGAAATATTTGAGATTATGGCCATAATGACAAATATCTGTGATAACCATGTTGAGTCCTATGCTACATGATTCTTCCACTTTATAAAGTATTGTGTATATGTTTTCCCACATGTCATCTTTATAACTTTATATCCCAAAATGTCCTCTATTTTAATCCTTATCCATTTCTGGTAAATTATTTTCTCCAATTAGGTACTTGAGATTATGATCCTTATTCCTCATCATTATTATACCCTTCATAATAGTTATACAAATAAAACACATTAAATATGGAAGATATGTCCAAGCCTTTAGGAAACTCGAGCTCATAGCTATTTTGAAAATTTTCACAACACTTTACATGTCATTATCTTATTCCACTTCAACTTGTTGTATGTTCCACTTGAAAATATTTTCTTATGTAAATGATCCAACACTAAATCTCCTACTTTATATTATTTTATTTTTTCCCCCATTTATGCACATCACTTGTATTGAATAATACTTTTATCCTACTTTATTTTCACCTCTCAATGTATATAATTAATGCATTTTTCTCCTTATGTACTTCTTCCATGTTCCCCCTTGATCTATCTTAACTCTATAAATCCCCTTCAACTATTTATGTATATAATATATAAATGTGTTTTCCATATGATTTTGTTCATCAAATTTTTTTACACAAATTCATATTATACCAATACCATGTCCCACTACATAGGTTTATCTCCAACAAAACATATCAACAAATTCATAAGGCTTCTATTCACCACCTTAGTTTATTCATTAGTTTACAGATGGTATGATCAACTAAAATTCAGATTTATTCCTAATTTATTCCATAACGTGTTCCAAAAATGGCCTAAAAACTTGGTATCTTGGTCCAACATTATTCTACATGGCAAACCATGTAGCCTCACCACTTCTCTATATAAAAAATTCGCAGTGTCTGTCACATCAATTATCTTTTTACAATTAATAAAATGTGCATTTTTGAAAATCTATCCACCACCATAAATATGAAATAATTTAATCTTTATGTTCTTTTAAATCCTATCAAAAAATCCATGTTAATGTCATCGTCTCTAGAACAAGCAACAGTTGATATAACCCTTCATTTTGGCTCTTCCCCTTTGCCAATTGGAATGCTTTGCACTTTTTCACATATTTGCACCCATATTTGGCCATTAGCACCCTTTTTAAAACTATGATAAAGTTTTTTCACTCCCAAAATGTCTTATAAAATATCCATTATGTGTATCCTTTATCAAAATATCACATATAGACCCCCTTGGTATGCACAACTATGCTCCTTTGAATAACATTATTTTCTACAAAAATAGTCTAGCCATGACATTCTATCTACACTTCTTAGCTTTGCATATGCTCTCCAAGCATCATAAATATATTTATCTTTCCCATATAACTCCTTCATGGAATCAAACCCCATGATCTCCACACACAACTCATTCAAAAAGAGAACCCCCATGCTTAGCACATCAACAACCTTTTTTTATTTTTCACTTTTGTGTTTCAACACAAATGAGTAACTTTTTAGGGACTCAGACCACTTCATGTGTCATTGATTTAACTTACCTTATAAATTAATAAATTATAGTACCTATTGGTCTATGTACAACACAAACTCCTTTGGAAACAAATAGTACCACCACTTCTTGAGCACTTTCACAGTGGAATAAAACATGTGGTCATAGACTACATATTTATTTTATTTCATCATTAAACTTATTGCTAAATTAAATTATAGACCTAGATTCTTGGATTAAAATTATTCCAATCATTGTAGTACTAGCATCACCATCCACTTGGAATACCTTGTTAAAATATGGAATCACCAATAATAGTTTCTCAGTAAATTTCCTCTTCATCTTCTGTACATTGTGCTCAAATTTTATTGTGTAAACAAACTCCTTGAGATTTCCTCTCATCATATTTTTTATTTATATGCATGTCCTATTGAATTTTATGATTAACTTTCTATAAAACTTGTTAATCCATGAAAGTGTCATGCTTCAAGCATACTCCTTAGCAATGGCCATTCAACAATGCCATGCTCTTTCTTCATATCCATTTTTAAACCTTCTTGGGATATCAAAAAAACCAAGTAGATGAGATACTTATCCATAAAGTTATACTTATTCACATTTATCAATGACTTATCTTTACGTAACCTTTGCAATACATTCCACAAATGTGTTAAGTGTTCTTCCCTTGTGTTATTGAGCATATTAGAATAGAATTTAAAATACATGGACATAATATTGAAAATGAATCAAAAGTATATTATTTGAATCAAAAAGAAAACACAATTTCATATTGTTGGCCTCTTTGAGAGGACAACCTCCTTTTGAGTAATCTCTATTCAATACAATTCATGGATGCCTTTTTACTAGTTTATGTTCTTATTTATACTAATTTTAAACTATATGACTACTACTTATCATGAATATGGGATTATAATAATTATCTTAATGGATGATTTAAAAAGTATATGAATCTATAGTGTTTATTAATGACAACAATTACAAACTAGTTATTATTAAGGGGTCCTAACATGCCCCCACCCATTGAAAAGCTTTGCCCTCAAAGATAAATATGAGGAATTTTTTTATAGAGTTAAAGAAGGGGTTCCAAAGTTGAATCTTATAACTGCATCCTATACCATTGGATTATAACCTTAGTAATGGTATGATTGTGAGTTGATGGGAGCACCTAAACAATAACCTCAATAATGGTCTGACTACAAAGTTGAGGGGAGTGACTATGCAGAATAGGTTCAGGTTCAAGAATGCAAGAGCATTTTTCATCAAGTTTAGGATGTATTGTCTAAGTTGTGACATTATGGATAAGGAATTTTTTCAAACATGATACATAATAAAATTTTGTGATTTCGACACACATCCATTGAAGTTTCTAATTAACTTCCTATTAAAATTGATCCAACTATGGATCTTTATGTGCTAAGTAATATATACTAAAGGATTCCCCCATGCCTAATTGTATGTAAAAATTTATTGCAAGACACTTCATGCTCAAGACTTAATTTCAATGATAAAAATAATGAGGGGATGATATTGACACTTTCACATTGATCATAAAAATAATTTTTGGCTCTAAAAAAATGTGTTTTTCCTCATAGGATGAAATTGCCATTGCTTGCAGAGTGTGTTGCAGTCTACAAGGTGGCAGTTATGAAACTTTCGATCTAAGGTGAAGATAATGACACTACTAATATTTTTAGGTGGTGGTTGAATACCCAAATAGATGATTTTGTAACCTATGGTATGCATAACTCAATGGTTTGGTAACCATTCAAAAATGCATGGAAAATGAACAATTGCAAACTTTCCTTCTCATTGTGATGGTTAATTTTAGTTCCTTGGTGGGATACAAGGTTGAGAGGGCCTATATAGGGGTCTTGATAAGGAAAATAACATATGGAATATGTAGTGATTTGTAAGTATATTGGGTTCACATCATTCTTGGTGAGTTTGAGTCTTGGATCTAGTTTTCTCATTATTTTGGTTGTCTATGATTGGTTCAAGTGTAGGGAAGTTGAAATAAAAGTCATGTAAGTGCAAAGCATAGTTTTTATATGAGCTTGGAAATAGTTTCATTAAATATTTTTTTGTATAGGCCAAGTTGGTATTACTCTGTATACATTTTCATAACATAGTGGAAGGGGAATGAGATTTGCCTCAGTTAGAATTTTTCCCACACTAGATTTCTCTAGGATAAATTATGTGTTTTTATCATTCCTTTGATTAATGTTTACATTAATTAGGCTATTAATTTATTTCCCAATCATTTTTTTAATTATGTTTTGTCATATTTAAAAGTACATAATAGTCACATAACCAATTGTTAGGAAGTTGAATGTGTAGTATCTATGTTGATGAAACTGAGAGTGGAATCTCCACCTAGTTTATGGATCAAAACATCACTACACCATGAAATTTTTTCCCTTAAAAAGTGTTAATTGATATTGACCACTCAAAAATGGCACACACATTCCATGAATCCATTTTCAAAATTTCTTGGGATATCACAAAAATCAAGTATATGATTTCCTTCTTCATAAGGTTATAATCTTTATTTATTAGCAACTTCTCTTTGTGCAACCTTTACAACACATTTTGTATACAAGGGAAAGTGAAGATGATCTACAAATCAATCCTAGCTTGGAGAAGATAAATCACACTAGCCCTTCCATTTGTTGTTACATTTAGACAATCGAGGTCATGACCAATATGGATCTGCTAAACCTAATTAAGGGTCCTTTACCAAAATAATATCACTATAGAGGGTTATAAAGCCTCTAGTCATGAAAAACCATGCAATAACCCTAGCTAGGTACTATGTTTTCTTATTCACAAGTAAATGACAAAGTAAAGTAAAATATAACCTAGTGCTCACCAAACCATGTGGCACAAAATGGGGGTAATAAACACAAAATTAAACATGCATAGAAAAACTCTACTCAAGTCAATGTAGAAGTAATCCTAATGCATGGAGAAAAAAGCATATAATCTAACAAATGTAAATCTATGTACTTTAATAAAGAGGATAAAGAGTTAGGAATAACTACCTTTGAAGATGAACCCATCGAGCTTCAATCTCTCCCTTGGCTAAGGTGCTTCATAAGAGGTTTTTTTGGTTTGTAAGGATTACAAAGATAGGTCAGCTCTAAGCTACATGACTTCTCTTATGCATCCAAAAGAGTTCTCCACAAGACAAGATTCATATCTCCAAGTGTATTATTGAAACCCTAAGCAATGATCCTCAAGTATAATGGTGGATAAGCATATGCATAGATAATGAATTACTCCTCTTTCTAAAATGACAAAAATAATGTGTATATATAGTTGGATCTAACCCTAAACTCTTATTAAGTTTTAGATGACAGAGTCAAAACAATCGACCCTATATATTTAAATAATAAAATTAGTTAGGTCTTAAACTAGGTTAGTTGATGCTTACCTAATCTCATAACATGGTCATATATTTTAAGTATAGGGTCGACCAAGGCTGACTTTGTTCAAGAAAAAATAGAAAGAGGTTTTGGCTTAGGTAGGGGTTATTTGAGGTAGTGAGTTGCTTATATGAGTGTGTAAAGGAGGTTCAAAATCTTAGGTAAGTGTATAGGATGGGTTTGTATTGATTTTAAGTGGTTTTATAGGTTAAAACAATCTTGAAAAGCACCAATGATCTATTCACCCCTTTCCCAGTGCACCCTTTAAGGCATGCACTTAGAGATATTGAGACCCGATGGGTTCTTGCAAGAGAGAAAGAATTAATAATTGATAAAGTTGAAAAATATTTTGTATACATATGTCTCACTCAAAGCTAATTACATGTCATGTAGTAACATGGGATGACGCTTTGGAAAAAGAACATAACAACCCATAATGTTGAACTAAATAAATTGCATTAAGAAGTGAATAAGATAAATCAAAAGACAATTGAAAAATACATACCTTTACTTACCTTAATAGTGTAGAAGAGGATGAATGTGAAATAAATGTGAAGGTGTCCAATATAAGGAACATTAGGTGAACCTATAAGATAAGTAAAAAATCATTTTTTTGCAAAACATTCATCTAATATGTCAAAACATTCTCTACGATGTCAGGATTTCAAAACATATTTTGGTTTGGAAAAAGAGCTAGTGGAAACAAAGTTATAGACAAAAAATAAAATTTGGTTGTAAATAATTGGCAAGTAAATAATTTTGAATAGTAAATATAAATAGGGTGAAAAATAATGTATATGTTATTTTTACTATTCTGAGAAAATATTACTCTAAGAGATGCAGTTTGAGCCTAGAGAGCGACCATGGTGATGGGATGATAGCTACGACATGAAGGACACCTAGCAACTGTGATGAGCGTAGCTCAGGGAAGTGAAACATTAATTTTAAATTTTTGAGTAATTTTAATTAAAATTAAAATAAATGTATAAAATTAGATGTAAGGTAAAATTTAGAAATTGAAAATGACCCTGTAAAAATTTTAGGTGGACTAGGGGTAGAACAGGGTGCTGGGTAGGAAAGGATCAGACCAATAAATGCTTAAGGCATTTATGGTAAATGGTTGAAAAGTCACCATAAACTGAGAACACACTTGGGCCTGTTGACTTAGTTTTTAAGGTAAGAGAAATCAAAGAGGTCGACTACATAATAGTGGGCCAATTTAGTATCACTGGGGGTGGTCAACTGCATATCAAAGGGTTGATCTAGTTAGAAACTAAAAAATAGCCAACATGGTACCTTCTAGCTAATGTAGTAGGTAATATGTGGTCGATATAGTCTATTACAGGAGGATAACTATGAGGTAGATGGATGATATAGTATGTCAAATATAAGAAAGGGGTTGATTTAGTATCAAATAGGTTGATTGTGTCTGTAGGAATGGGTCGATTGTGTAGTAGAGGGATGATATAGTATGGAAAAAAGGTGGTAGGGACATTTTAGTATCAAATAGGTTGATTGTGTAGGAAAAAGGAAAATTAATATAAATAAGATGATGAAGTGGTTAATTTGTAGTTTTATAAAATATTTAAGAGTATATTTTACTATTATGACATAGAGATCTAATATATTCTCTATTGATTGATATTTTACAGAGGCAATGGAGATTTTATCACTTGGTGGATGCATCTTAGCAATCAGATTTGTTAGAGCATTTGTCATATGTGGATTGATCTTAGTTTGTCACCTTAGGGTTTGGAGGCATCATGGAGATGAGGAAGATCCCACTGAGTGTTGATCTCATTGTCATGTTCTTAGGAACATGGGAGCGATAGACCAACACTTTCCAATGGAAGGTAGAGGGAGACACGATAGAGGTGGGTATCACCATGGACAATGTCCATGCCTTGCTTGGACTTCTTATCACAAGGACTCTGGTTATATTCGGTAAACCAGATGGAGATGATAAGATATGAGCCCTATCCTAGTGGGTGATAGGCTCATATAGGATTTATCTTGGTTTACGTGGTAACTTGTTTGATGTTTATATCTCAGCCATTTTGGAAGTCTGAAAGGCCTTGATAGGACTTGATAGGAAGGTACCACTATATGTGATAGCCTTGTGTCAGTCCATCTTTGAGAAAGTTATATTGTATGATCTTGGTTTTTTAATTTGGGTATAACTCATGCACGATACGTATGGGATGTTGACATGAGGGTAAAAGATGATGGACCTCATTATTTTATTAAGCATGTGGATATATGAGATATTTCTTATATATCATCCAACTAGGTTTGCCCATGCAGTCGATGATAAACTACATTAGGTTATACGGTGGAGGCAGGACCATGTAGCTGTGATGTGCCCCATGTTCCAGCTTTATAGACTGTTATACAAGGGAAAGTAGTATGGTATTTTTACACTAAAATTAATGCCATATGGCTATCTTGGGTGACCATGATGACTAGTTTGGCATGTGTTAGAATCATGGAACATTATACATCATGGGTGGAGTTGCATCTAGTAGCTTGTGTATTTGGGTAGCTAAGCCTATGAGATTTAGTGGCCTCTCTAGTAGTGCCTACATATTAGGCATGACATTCTAGAGAGTTCAGATGAAGAGTATGCATAGGGGTACCCACTAAGATACCTATGATTAGGCCTCGATAGGTGAGACCATGGACATGACAAGTGAGGCAATGGGAGGTGTCAAGGCCTAGTGTTGAGGATATTATATATGTATATGTGATAGGTGAGGATACGGGATAAGATCCATAGTAGGGGGAACAATGGACACCTTGATCTCATTAGAGATGAAGACACCATCAATGAGATAAGACACAAGCATGGGCAGTCACATAGGGTGATCCTACAATACTTATATAACATAGTTGGTCAATCGAGAGGCCACTTAGGAGAGGATCACAATGAGCATGAGTGTTGACTCTTTATTTTGCATTTGTGTGGAGGCAGCTAATAAAGGAGGTGCTTGACGAGTGAGTAGATGATGAAACCATGGTCGATGATACTCACACTAGTGGGAAATGTTTTGATTTGTTAAGTTTTTGACATAGATCACTATTTGTATTATCGTTTATGTATTTAGTGATAGATATACAGTTTGTGATATATATATATATATATATATATATATATATATATATATATATATATATATATATATATATATATATATATGAGATTTAATGTATATCTAGTTTCTATTATTACAATTACTTCATTGAAGGAGATCATATGGGGAGCCAAGATTATGGTTGCACACCATGATATTTTATATGGGGTGCTATCGCATTATGAGCTATCCACCTTGGTTAATCCTATGGTACCATCTACCCCAACTTATGCTAGCTGGTTTATAATGGTGGGGGAGGTTGCTTGATAGTTTTAGGCATAAAGAGATGGTCTAGAGCCTATTATAGGGGTAGGAGAGAGAGAGGCTTGAGTTTGGTAGGCCTCAACACAAGAGTGAGTCATTCACATGGTAACCACCATAGCATTTGGATGCATGTAGGCTCAGGTTACCAATCTATAGGGTTAGATTGATGGCTTGAGATCTCAGACTACCTTATTATAATGCACTATTTAGAAGGGTTAGTCACAAACATTCTTGGGCAACATGGCTAGGCCATAAGATAGGCATGATGGAACACAACCTTAGAGCTATAGTTATTGTATTTTGTACTTGTATTATATAAAACTGATGGTATCTCAGACTACCTTATTATAATGCACTATTTAGACGGGTTAGTCACAAACATTCTTGGGCAACATGGCTAGGCCATAAGATAGGCATGATGGAACACAACCTTAGAGCTATAGTTATTGTATTTTGTACTTGTATTATATAAAACTCATTGTATATATATATATATATATATATATATATATATATATATGGACATTTCTTTGGTCTATGATTTATACTAGTATGTGGATGGATGTATGGATATATTTCCTTTCTAACACATGTGTTTTACTTTTTTTTTTTTTTTTTTATGGGAAATATGTGATGGATGTTTTCTTTTCTAGAATTATATGATACACATGCATGGTTAAAAATAAAATCACGATGATTTGGAAAATTATAAATAATCATAAAATGTAATACATGCTATATCATGATGGAAAATGTGAAAAAACAAAAAATGAATAAATATAAGAAACCAAAATCATAAAGTAAAAGATAAAAAATATTTTCAAACCATGTAAAAATATTTTTACTAAATTAAAATAAATAAAAGTCATACTATATCAAGTTGGGAAGTATGAAAGTTTGTAATAAAATGGAAAACATGTGAAAACTAAATGGTATAAAAACAAATGAATAATGTAATCAATCATATTAGATCAAGATGGGAAGTATGAAAAAAAACAAAATGTAAGTATAAATCAAATTAATCATACTAAATCAAGATGGAAAGTATGTGAAATTTAATAAAATGGTTATAAACATACATGCAATCAAAAAATAAAAAGATAAAAGTGAAGTGTTTATGAAGTAAGAATAAAACATAATAAATCAATATGGGAAGTATGTCAATGATGTGTAAATCATAACGTAACACAAATTATCTCAAATTTGAAACAGGTAATTTTATTGTCATTTAATTATAGTATGAACTAGTTATTGGAATAGTCTGTGAGGAGGGCCTGGTCCAATCCAAGATCTTACACTAAAATTCATAAAGGTAACACCAATGAGGTGAATGGTAATAAGGTAAAAAATAAGGAAATATTTTATTGTGATAATTTGTGAGGAGATCATGGGTCCTATCCAAGGTCTTACACTGCAACTCACAAAGGGAAACCCTAAGGGAAATGATCATTTAACAAAATAATATTACATAAGGGGAAATAATTAGGATTGTTGTAATAAAAGAGTGAATGTAAAAATCATGACATAGATGTCTATGAGAAAACCTTAGTAAAAAAGAGGCATAATAGGTATAAAGGAGAGACACTAAGAGTCTAGCAACCATCAAATACAAAGGATACCTACTCACAATATTATAAAGTTATATAGGCAAATAGGTGAGATACTAAGATCAACTCATGAAGGTTATATAAATAAGGAAATTCAAATGGACCTACCTTCACAACATTTTCCTGATTCCTCGGAACTTCTTATAGATTCATTTGTCTATTATGAAGATTAGGTACTTGTGTGATAAAGTAGGTAGCACTTATAAAAAAAAATTATTTTCTTGTCCCAATAGACTAGCCTACCGCACCCCAATGGAACTTGGCTCTATTATGAGGCCAACTGTGGAGTTTGAGACATGAATCATGAATCATGTCTTTTGGTGTAATTAGACTTTTGAATTGTATATTGCCTTTTGAGTCATTACCTTTTGTTTAAATGATTTGGCTTTTAATTTTTTTATGGATTTATGGTTCCTCCTCCATATGGATTTGGAATAACCAACATGAGTGATAAAAGTGATCCACATGAATGAGATTTAGACTTTGCTTTAAAGGAGTCTAAGTAACTAGAGATATGACTAACTAAACACTTAGGCTTATCTATGAACAAGTATGTAACCTCAAGCTTCAACCATATGTAAGTTTAGTATGTGAAAGGGAAATAAGGGAAAATAGAGATCAAAATAGATCATTGTATGTTAGTACTACAATGAGAGGTCTTGTTTGCTAACTAATCATATGATATAAATAGACTACTAAGGGAATCAAGGTTGTATAACCAAGTCACAATAATGATTATCTAATTTTTGAGTGTAATAAGATATCAAACAATCATTGTAAAATAAAATAAAAGAATCCATGAAGGAAGTGAAATCATAAACATAAGTTTGCATTTATGAAAATAATGATAAGAATCCATAAGAAAAGGTGAAAGAGAATGAAACCATATAAAACACGTAAAGCTTAATATAATAATCCATGTAAAATAGATAAGTGAAATCAAATTTGATGCATAGTCAAGTGTATAAGAAATATAAAAATGAATCACAAATCTAATCCAAATCATAAAATAGAGTAATGTGAAAGAACACCATGTCATGTTCACAAATACTGATATATTTGACCACAAATATTATCCATAGGATCCTAACCCGATATTGTAATTTGGGTTATAGAGCATTGGTAAATAGGTGGAAGAGGTTGTCATCTACCATATTATGCTCACATTTTTTAGACAAGTATTTTCATTATTTGATGAAGGCTTGTACCATTTTAGTTTTGAGTTGTTTGTAATTTATAAAATGGACTAAGTTATTTTTGCGAAGATCACTAGTTTGGAATTCTTGGACTAGTGAGTTGACCAAGTCTTTTAAGCTAGTGATAGAGTGGGTTTTTAATTGATTGTACCAATATAAATCATCTCTTGAGAGTGTTTTATCCAATAGTTTGGTAACAGTGAAGGTATTAAGCTTACCCCAATCTTTATAAGGGTTACCAAATGTTTTTAGATGCAAGGTGGGATTAGTAAATCTATTAGAGGTGATGGTGGGGGTGATACCTCTTATGTCAATGTTAACAATTTGAGGTATTAAAGGTTTGTTTTGTAGATGTTTAATGGTTTTATTGATGAGTGGTGGTTTTGAGATAAGGTTACCATGGGAATCCCTAAGGGGGGTGGGAGAATTAGGATTTTTCACTCCCCATGAAACATGGTAAGGTTAGTTTTAGAGATGTATGAGATGATTTTGCATTTGTATCATGTGGTTTGCATTATTAGTTTGAAAAGTATGCATTTGGTTAAGAATTTGTATTAAAAGATGATTACTTTGAACATCATTTTGACAAGTGGATGCATCATGTGATGCTTTAGTATTATGGGAGGCATTAGGAGATTGGGATGCACTATGGGTGTGCGATGAGGTAGTGGCATGCACTACACTAGTGTCATGAGTAACATTGGTAGAAAAAAAATTATTGGTAGAAAAATAGCATTAGTACCTTGGTTACATATGTGTGTGTTTTGAAGAGGCCCACTAGAAGTTGAACCTACCATGTTGGTAGATATACTTGGCATGGAGGTTGAAGAAGACATAGAAGATGATGTCATGGTGTGATAAGGATACATTATAGAGGGGAAAGATTGGGATGAAAAGAAAGGGGTTCCCCCAAATCCATGGGAAAATGTATGGGAGGGTGAATGGAGTTCTCGTATATGAGGTCCCATCATGAGATTATACATGGCTATAAGATCTTTTCCTCTATGTTGAAGTTTTCATTAATGTAGAAAAGCATTTCCATGGTGTATTCAAGATCATGATCATATTCTAAAGAAAATAAAGGGTTGAGTGTTGAGGATGAATGGGTAGGAGTCCCATAGTTGGTGGTGTGAGTGGCAACATGAATATTGCTTTAATCCACATGGGGTATCACAAGATGTGTATTAGGAACCTATTGGGGTGGTAAAACTAATCATGTTTAATTGATTCAATTCTACATTATCTTCAAACAAGATATTCATGATGAAGGAGAGAGACTAAAAATTTGGTAAATATTAAGAACAACTAGTAGGATATAGGATCAAACCATTTGGTATTGTCTTATAGGATAGTAAACAAAATAGGCTACAATAGACAGGGTTGAAGGTTGACTGTATTCTACAAATGGTAAATTGAGAGTCTGAAAGACATAATTAGATAGGTCAACTATGTGTTGAAGGGAAATAGAAAAAGTAGTCTATAAGAGACTAGGTCAAGCAAAGTGATTCTGTTCCATGGGAAAGTAGAGACTGCAAGAGACACAGTCAAGCAGATCAATTATGTTTTGAAGGAAAATAGAGACAAGTTTTGATAATTATGACTATAGACAATCTAGTGTTTTTGTGTATAATACTTGAAAGAAATACACAAACAACTCTATTGATCTAATCAATCCAATTGTGGCACATAACACAAACCTTACACTAATTTTGGATGATACAAGTTTTGTAATACATCATATAATTATCAAAGAACAAGCAACAATAATAGAAATTCTAATCTAAGTGGTCATTCCTGAATGTTTTAAGTTATAATAATTTTTAAAATAAATGTGATAGAGAGTTATCTATAAGAGGGAACTAGAAAATTAGTCTAAAGATGTTTTTAGGGAGTTGAGATTGAAACAGATCTATAATAGATGATAATAAATGAAGGCATGAAAGAAAACTTGCAAGGGTTAGTTCACGTCAGTTTCAATAGAATGTATACAAGGGAAAGTGAAGCTGATTTAAAAATCGATCCTAGCTTAGAGAAGATAAATCACACTAGCCCTTCTACTTGTTGGTACATTTAAAAAATTGGGGTCATGATCAATATATATTTTTTAGAGAGGGTTCCAAAGCCTCTAGTCAAGAAACACCATACAATAACCCTAGCTAGGTCCTATGTTTTCTTAATCACAATTAATTGACAAAGTAAAGCAAAATCTAACCTAGTGCTCACCAAAACATGTGGCATAAAATGGAATTGATAAACATGTATAGAATAACTCTACTCAAGTAAATGTAGAGGTAATCTTAATACATGGAGAGATAAGCATATAAGCTAACAAATAAAGAGCTATCTACTTTGATAAAGAGGAGCAAGAGTCATGAATAATTACCTTTCAAGACAAAACTATTGAGCCTCAATATATCCCTCGGCCAAGGTGCTTCACAAAAAGTGTTTGTGGTTTTTAAGGATAACAAAGATAGGTTAGATCTAGGCTACATGACTTCTTTGCATCCAAAAGATAAGATTCGTATCTCCAAGTGCAGTATTAAAACCCTAAGAAATGTTCTTCAAGTAGAATGATGGATAAACAGATGCAAAAATAATGATTTACTCCTCTTTCTAAAATGATGAAAATAGTGTGTATATTTAATTGGATCCAACCCTAAACTCTTCGAAAGTTTTAGTTGACAGAGTCAACCCAATTGACCCTGTATCTTTAATAAATAAAAATAGTTAGGTTCTAGACTGAGTCAGTCAAGGCTGACATAATCCCATAACATGCTCATATATTTTAATTATAGGATCAGCCCATGCCAATTTTGTTTGGTAAAAGTCAAAAAGAGGTTTTGGCTTAGGTAAGGGTTGTTTGCAGTGGGGAATTTCTTGGAGGAGTGTGTAAGAAAAGTGTCAAATATTAGGGAAGTGTATAGGAGAAGTTTGTGTTGGTTTCAAGTGGTAGTATAGGGGACAAAAATCTTGTGAAACACTAATGGTCTACCCATCCCTTTTTCAGTGTACCTTTTAAATCATGCACTTAGAGAAATTGAGACTCAATGGGTTCCTACAAGAGAGAAAGCACCAATAATTGATAAAGATCAAAAATATTATGTGTATACACATTCCATAGAAGCACTAAGTGTTCTTCCTTTGTACTATTGAATCCCATAATATCATTTAAGTATACAATAAAAAAAATTTCCTAAAAATGGCTTCAACACTTCATTCATGAACCTCTAAACATGTTTAGTTTATTTTTCATCCCAAATGACATGATTAACAATTCATACAACCCTTCCTTTGTCTTAAATGCAATATTCCACTCATCACCTCGTTTGATTCTGATCTAGTGATATTCTCTCTTCAAGCATATATTCTATATTTATTGCATCCCACTTAAACAATCCATTAAGTCATTCATGCATGGAAACGAAACTTATACTTCATTTTTACCCATTAATGGATTTTGAGTCTATGCACATGTGTCACTCTTCTCCTTTCTTCAGTGCCAATGTTCAAGGTATAACACATGAGTTTAATATTTCTCTAAGCATCCCTCTGTCCAAAAATTCACATGTTTGTCTTCACACCTCTTCATTATCCGTAAGTGTCAATCTCGATACATCATTTTTTGGTAAACTTGCTTAAAGAATTAGATCCATTTGATGATTGATACTTCACATTGGTGGTAATATATCTATTACATTGCTAGAAATAATATCTATGGACTCTTACATTAGCTCCTTCACTTCTTGATGAAAAGTTTATTTTTCCTTTGCACCTGCATGCTCTTCTTGTGTTGATTTAAGCATGAATTTAAATCATGCCTTCTCATTTTATACCTCCCTTAGGCATTCTCTCTTTAATACCATCAACATGTGTAAACAAAAACTATTGTGTAGTTATTTCTCATCCTTAAATAAAATTAATGTGAAATTATTTCCATCCTTTTTTATTTAACTTTTTTGGGAACAGTGGTGTATTATTCCTAATTTAGTTAAAGGTCTGAGTTAATTAAACCAATAAATAATATGGAAATATTTAAGGTACTGATTTGTATAATTTGACTATAATTTGAATCTTTCTAAAAATAGTAATAATGGAGAAAAAATAAGACTTAACAAGAAACTGACTGAGATGACTATTGTAGGGTCTAGAATTCACTATGCAGGACTGGGATAGTGTCATAAATCAGGATCTATCCTTCATTTTATGAAAGGATAGGAATTTCAAAATAAGACACCTTGGGGTTTGATGTTATGTCCTCTTTTTCCATTATTATCCAAGAGACCTAAGCTTTTTGATTTTTATTCATTGTGTTTATGTGAGCCTGCCTATGAAATTTCAACTATAGGATGTTCGTAGAACTCCCTATAAATTTGATTTAGTCTTCAAACCCTAGACTCCATGGTGCTTTTACAAACTTTAGGAAAGAAGGGGGTTAGTGTGTGTAAGATGAACTAAATGTGTATCCACACCCCTTATATGGGCATGTTGCCTACATACCAATACTTCAAAGACGTATCAAGCCATATGTAGTTCTCCCACTTGATGTGCTTTGTGCAATAGTGTATATAAAGATGTAAAATGATAAACTAGATGTGCTTGAGGTGGCTAGAAACTAGTGTAAGGATTTGAATAAGCTTGTAGTAGTATTGGATGGTTGTATGTAGAGAATAGGCAATATTTTCTTAGTGGTTTTGCTTGTATTCTTACTTGCTTTGTAATAATTGCCAACCCCTTATAAATGGACTTTTAATGGGATTTTATAGGGATCTCTTGTTCATGGGTTGAATGTATTCATGTTAGGCTAATAAGGAGGATAGGATCTAGAAGGAAATGACCATTAGTGGTAAAAATGCACTTGGACAAGAGCACCAGAAATGGATACCCTAGGGTTTGGTGTTATAGCCAAGTTGGGTGTTATAGTCTTGAAGGAATGGGACCTAGGGGGATGGAATCACTATTTGGAAGGCTATGGATGATTGGAAATCAGTGAAAAGATGCCTATGAGGGTCATGAGAGCAAACAAGAGGGACGTATGGGTTGGGTGTCACAAGCCACACTCAAGATACTAATTTTTATATTTTATATGACCACATTCCCCCCCCCCTTTATTGTAGTGATGTAGTAAAGTGAAATACTAGGATAAAGGAAAAATAGAAAGTGTACTTGAACTTACCTTCAAGGGTGAAGCTCCTAAAGTTGTTTGATATTGGGTGTGCATAGAGATCGCATATTGTGTAGTGTAAATATACAAGAGAAAATAAATATTAGATTAGTTATTACTTGATACACTTTATCTAAAATAAGAGCATACAAAGCTAGGTAAGAGAGAGAGCAAGAGAAAGGAATGAACACACCTCACTGAGTATGTAAACCAATACAAAATCTATTATGATGTTGAGTGATGTTGGATGATGCTGAGTAATGTTGGGTATGTGTTGTACCAAGAGTAATATTAGAATGGAGTTGAGTGATCAATTCCTTGATAGTGGCTCAAGAATGCAAAGGCTGGACCTTTGGCTCCATCATCACCCACTAAGTAAAGCTATGTCATCATGCATGTGATAATCAATGTTTAGACCATGTGTCTAATCCCTATGAATAGGTGGCTTAAGAATACAAAGGCTAGCTATTCCTTGGCTCCATCGTTGCCCCATGAAGTGAAGCTATGAAATAATACTAGTATGAAATATGTGTCATAAGAGATGGATCCTAAAGCCCATGAATGCTCTATAATATGAAAATATGGCATGGATAGTCAAATTTATGCTAGAAACTAGGCCACTCTTGGCCACTTCAAAAGGTGGAGATTAGGCTTGTATGAAAGCCACTCCAAAACTAGGCACTAGGCGTATATAAAATCAACTCTAAAATATGGAGGTTAGGTTTGTATGAAAGCCACTCAAAAATGGTGCCAACCACCTATAGATAGAATAAGGCATGCAACTACTGAGAATGCCTAGGTAATATACTAAACTCAGAAAGAAAAAAAGACAAATGTGCCATGCATATTGCCCCCAATCATTGGTGTTTGAAACATAGATTCTGATCTAGAAGTTATCCCACTTACCTTATCTGAAACTAGAAGTGATAACCATCATGCCGTGCATAAGCCCCCTATATCTGGATTCTCTGAAAAAAACTATACTAAAACTATTGTATTTGAACTAATCTGAATGTGCAAAACTATAGTTGAACCTAATTTTCTACCCGTTTCTAGAAAAACTAATTTTTTTACTATTTGGACAAGAGCGCCAAAAATGAACACCCTATTTTTTGGCACTATAGTCCAATCTTGGTGCTATTGTCTTGGGCTAATTCTGATGATTGTTCTATAATTTTCACTATCTGCCTGGTCTATTCTTCTTGGTTTAAAGTTTGGTTGTTGTTTTGAGTGTTCTAAAAACTACTTTTTTGACCGTTAGGAGCTCTAATCTCTATGACAAAACCCCTATTTATTTTCCCCTCTTCTGAGGGTAGGAATGAAGACCCTGTAATGACTATCCTTAGAAGAAAGAGCCCTACAAGTGTGTTATGCTATGAGAATACATGATATAGCAATGATAATCAACAAGATATCTCAAGAAATAACACGGTTTGTATTGGAGATTGTTATATCAATAGGGGTATGCCTAGATAGATATAATAATGTAATAGCATATACAATATAATGAACTAGAAATGGAAGTGTTAGTTGTCATGGAGGGATGGAGCATGATGTTCATCATGACATCCAAGAAATCAAGATAATGCATGATGTGGATCATGGCATTACAAATAATTGAAAAGAAAACAAACAACAAGCACGTAAGGTAAGAAGCAAGAAGCATACAAGAGTGGCCAAGGGGCCAAGCAAACAAGGGACATGGGAACGTCACTTATATTGGGAAGCAAACATACAAGGCTTGTTTAAATTCCACCTACACATACAACTAAAACAAGTAAGGTTGGTGTGAAATCCATAATCACATAGAAGTGTACAAATAAAATACATTGGCAAATGTCCTAAGACACACACAAGAACAAAAGCAAAGGACATTGGAAAATGTCCTGAGGCACATATAGAAGATAAATAGGAACTGAGAAATGAAATCAATCTAGTGATGCAAATCAAGAAAAAAAAGCATGTAAATACTAGAAATACAATCATATCTAACTAATCAAAGTAAGAAGTGAAAGTATGTAAGACATGGCAATACAAGACTAGGTATATGCTAAGAAATACCCAAGTGCTATATACAAGTGAAATATCGGTAGAGTAATCTATGTAAGCTAGTAATTAATATATATCACCATGATAACTAGAGTGTGTGGTGTAGGAATGACATAACCTAGATGGTGTAGTCATGTACAAGATGCCCCTAGTAAGTAGATTTATTGATGTGTGTCTTGAATGTAGAAGTAGGATGCCCCCTCAATGGGTAGAGTGAAGTAATAAAAGATCTTGGATGTCACTGGACACACTCCAAGAAGATCAAGTGAAGCATGGTAATGTAGATAAATTGACAAACAATAGCATAAAACAACAAATGTAAGTCTAGCATGATATTAGAAATTTAAAGCATGGATGATGCATATAATTGAAACATTTTTTGTGTTTTTGAATTATTTGAATGTTTTTGGTATTTTGACATATTTAAATGTTTTTATACTTTTGATATAAGCTATGTACAGTCAATCATGAGGAGACTATGTACAAGAAAATTGAGAAACTATGTACAAGTAAAAAGAAATTATATACAAGTAATTTGAAGGGAAATGATACTAACTAATGAGTCTCATAGGAGACTCTCCATCATGGTGTCTTGAATCAAACAAAGGAATCTTGCATGATTTTGAAACACGAGGGAATGGTTGTAAATATGACATTGAATATTTGGATTTATTATCGATATCTTGGAAATCATAATAACCTATATTGTTCCACTCATCGTTATCATCTTGATTTTGAACCAATAGAATGCTAGTGTTGACTTTTACTGTATTTGAATCTTTTCCTTTGATAAATTATGTCTGTGAATGATTTGCCTTAAGATGTTCAATAAATTTCAAACCTTGGTGACAAACATTATCAACTACTAGAATAGGAGTAGTGATGCCTTGAGCATGTTTGTCCAACCCTTGACCTTGATAATCAAACTATTGCAGATATTGTTGACCAAACCCATACTAAGTTGAAAGTTGAGATTCATTTTGGAGAGGTATATTTTCATATTTTCCATGCTTTACATGTTCTTGTGGTACTGTTTCTTGCTCTAATTTTGCTTTTTGATCCTTTTGTTGTTCTAAGTTATGCTTTGGTAACCATTTTTGTATTGTTTCTAAATTTGACCCTTTGCGAATGTGTTCCTATGTCATCATGGATTACTTGATTGATTACCTTATACAGATAATTTCTATTAGCAATTATTTGTTGTATATGTTTATTCATTGCCAAACATGAATCTATGATGCCCATGCATTTTATGATATGCACAATAATATCTGGATCTTCTCACTAGATGTAGAAGAGGTAGTTTGATCAACTTAGATTTAATCATTTCCCTTAGTGCCTCACTTGAACTCTTATTTTATATTTTAATGTTTTTTGAATCACTAGTTGTAGAGTTACTTTGTTGTGATTTTGACATTGTTTGCAACCAATTGACTAGGTGAAGGTGCATATACATGATTGGCACTAAAGTGATTTTGAGGCTTTTGTATTATAATCTAATTTTATAATGCTGTGATATTTTCATGTAATAGCTGATTCTACGTTTGTAAATATGAAATCAATTTGCTCATACTGGTGATTTGATCCCTTAGAGTCTCACAAGTGCAAGCCCTAGTTATTTCTAATTGAACATGTAATCACATATGTTGAAGAGGTTTTGAAGAATCTATAAGTTGAATGTATGAATTACGAACAATAGTATGGGTTACCTCACCTTTTGGAGGGGTGATAGCATGGACCTAGTTAGAGGGAAAGTAGCTATCACCCTCTTAGGGGAGAGGAGGAGAAGAAAAATGTTTCATGTGCATAAGATATGACATTGAAACTTGACAGGTGGTTGTTAGCTTATGGAATAGATCCTTTAGGTAGAAACCATGTATGTGGAATAAAATGCATGTAATTGGAGTTATAATTTGTATAAAAAAATGTTTATAAAGAGCATTCCAAATGAGAGATAGTGAGCAAGGGATAGAGAGCATGAAATTTTGCATTAATGCATAATTTTTTTTGACTTGTGATATGACAATTCTAATATGTTTAGCAATATATACTTGAAAATTATTTCACATGAGAGATAGGAAGTAAGTAATGAAACCTTGTATTAAAGACAAGTAAACATTGCTTTGAAGGAGAGGGATCTTACAATGTTTAACAATAACTTTCTTAATATCATCCCATATTATGAAAAGTAAGCGTGAAATGCAAAGAATGAAACTTTGTACTAACATATGGTAAACTTCATCATTCATGCACATGATATGACTAAGTATGGTCTCCTTATTGTTTGCAAGAAATGCAAGAAATATGTGTAAATAAATGAGATCTATTTTTTTCATTATGTGAAATCTAATTTTAGGTGTAAGGTGATACCTCAAGCAACAAAGGGACCTAGTATATGCAACTAGGGTTTTAAAAAATAATATTTTTAAAAATTTACTATGGAATTTTAAAAATTAAAGTGAATTTCTGATTTAAATATGCATGTAAAAAATCAAAAAATTATTGGAAAATTAATTATTTAAAGGGGCCTAGTATGTGCAACTAGGGTTTGGAAGATTTTTTTTTTAAATTAATATGAAATTTTAAAAATTAAATTGAGTTTCTGATTTAAATATGTAAGTAAAAAAATTTTAAAAAAATAAAAAAATCAGCAAGGAATTTACCCTAGGGTGTCTAGGGTTTTTAAGCGCAAACGAAGTAAGTCAGGTTCACCAAATGTTTTAACTTTTTTGAGAATAGTGGTGTATTATTCCAAGTTTAGTTAAGGGTCTGAGTTAATTAAACCAATAAATAATATATAAATATTTAAGCTACTGATTTGTATAATTTGATTGTAATTTGAATCTTTCTAAAAATAGTTATAAGGGAGAAAAATTAAGACTTGGCTGGAAACTAAGATGGCTATTGTAGGGTCTGGAATTCACTATGTAGGACTGGAACAGTGCCATAAATTAAGATTTGGACTTCATTTTATGAAAGGATAGGAGCATCGAAATAGGACACCCAGGGGTCTAATGCTATCATCCTCTTCTACCGTTGTTGTCTAGGAGACTTGATCTTTCTCATTGTGTCTGTGTGAGCTTGCCTATGAAATTTTGACTATTGGATGTTCATGGAACTCTTTGTAAATCTAATTTAGTCTTCAAACCCTAGACTCCATTATGTTTTGACAAACTTTGGGAAAGAGGGGGGGTTAGTTTGTGTAAGATGCACTGAACATATATCCATACCCCTTATGTGGGCATGTTGCCTACATACCAATACTTCGAAGAGGGATCAAGCCATATGTAGTTCTCCCACTTTATGTGCTTTGTACAATAGTGTATATGAAGATGCAAAATTCTAAACTGGATGTGTTTGATGCAGTTAGGGACTGGTGTAAGGATTTGAATAAGCTTTTAGTAGTATTGATTGGTTGTATGAAGAGAAAAATGAAGATTGTCTTAGTGGTTTTGCTTGTATTCTTATTTGCTTTGTAATAATTGCCAACCCCTTCTAAATGGAATTTGAATGGGATTTTATAGGGATCTATTGGTCATGGGTCAAATGTATTCACGTTAGGCTGACAAGAATGGGGTTAGGAACTG
Source organism: Torreya grandis (assembly GCA_037957365.1). Taxonomy (NCBI): domain Eukaryota; kingdom Viridiplantae; phylum Streptophyta; class Pinopsida; order Cupressales; family Taxaceae; genus Torreya; species Torreya grandis. The sequence continues at coordinate 714,688 of JARHVA010003445.1, forward strand.
GAAGGAAGTGACCATTGGTATTAAAAATGCATTTAGACAGGAGCACCAGAAATAGACACCCTAGGGTCTGACAATATAGTCCAAGTTGGGCACTATAGTCCTGAAGGAACGGGGCCTAGGGGGATGAAATCATCACTTGAAATGCTACCTAGAGGAGGTGGAATCACTATTTGGAAGGCTATAGATGATTGGGAATTAGTGAAAATATGCCTATGAGGGTCATGAGAGAAAGCAAATAAGACCTATGGGTTGGGTGTCACAAGCCACACTCAAGCTACCAAATTTCATATTTTATATGACTACACTTTCACAAGAGATATTTATTATTTCTTCCATCATGTATAGCCTTCCTTTCAACTTTCCAAGGTATGCCTAAGAGTATGTGACATACATCTATAAGCATCACATCTCACTAAACCTCATCTTGGTATGTGCCTATCTAAAACTTCACTGGGTAATACTCATTCACCAAAATATAATGGCCTTTCTATATCCATGACACTTCATAAGGGTTTGGGTGAGTCACCTTATTCAAACCCAACTTATCCACCATTCTTCATGAGACCAAATTATCTATGTTACCACTGTCTACAATTACTTTACAACACTTTCTTCTAAGATTTTAAAATGTTCAAAAAAACTCTTCCTTTGGGCTAGTTCATTGTCTTATTTTTCAGCTTCAAAAAAACCCTCTTCATCATGAAAGTTTCTCTACACTTTGACTCTTCGTAATGCTTAATAGGTCTAACAGATTCCTCTTCTCCATGCATGACATGTGCACCAACTTTTGATCTTTGACTACCTTCATTATATGCCTAACGACATTCATACACTACATGTAGAGGATATCCACATATGAAACATGTTCCTATAAATCCTCTTCCCCTTCCTTGAACAAATCTTCCATACCCTCTAGATGGATAAGGTGCACCTCCTTGCATGTATACTTGTTATCTATCATGTGTATCTCCTTGTTTATGCCACGTGAAATGTCATTCTTTCTTTTTATTTATTGGATTCTTTTAGTGTTACCTCATCCTCCTATGTGCAAAAATATTCCCTTTTTTCATGGTACTATGTTGTCTATGCGATACTTATCCTTAGATTTTGATATGAACTGATAAGCTTCCTCCACTATGTGGATCTAATCCATACTTAATCTCCTCTTGGATGAAAAATCTATATCTATTTAGGGACCTTACGACATTTTTTTGGTAAAATTCACTATGACCTGGTCTGATAGTGATTTTATAAAATTACTCCATGTAGTCCTTGACACTTAACTCATTTTTCCTCAAATTTTGCAACCTTTTGAACAATTACATCTGGTAACCACTAGGTAGGAATTTACCTTTCATCTTGGTGACACCTATATCCCACTTGTTTTTATTCTCCTTCCTCTTCTTCTTATTTCATTATGAACTTCCATCCACCAAAGATCTATGTGAATCTTCAACTTGGTTTGTGCCATCTTCATGTGCTATAAATTATTTATGTCATTAATCTCAAAATATTCCTCAATGTTTATGAACTAGTAAATGATCTCTTCAAGATTCAAAGTTCTATAAAATAATGGCACGTCCAACTTTGAACCTTTGTCCAATCTATGAGATATATTTTATGAGTCTACTTTCACATGAATCCATGTGCACCTCCTCATCTTCATCTTCTCTTATGCCTTCTACACAATGTTCTTCCTCAACATCACTCTAGTCATCCTTTGATATGAAACCTCACCTTATATATTTATCCACAAAATTTAATCATGTTTACATGACATGAAAAAACATCTGGGACTTCATCAAATATCCTAGCCACATTGGATGCAACTGCAACTCCCCTAAAAATAACTCTTTTGGGTGGATTATCCATTTTTGGGTGCAAATCCTACTGTTTCAAGATCTCTATACTAAATATTGCATAGGTGGCCTCACTCTTCACACTCCACAAGGTTCAAACATTCATTTTTATATCATTTAATATAGTCACAAGGATGGGTTCTCCAATGAATTAAATCCCTAACCCAATAGCTAGATAAACACACACAAATCCAAAACACAAAAGCTTTGATCATTTATATTTTTATAAACCACCAATTACACAAATTTACTCCAATGCATGTGTTATGGGCTATGTTTGGATATCAAGCTAAAAAATGCAATCTTATCTCTCTACAATAATGGAGTCTCTCAGACTTACATGCACACTTAAGGCTACAGTGACCTTCTTCCTATAATCTCTCTCTCTTAGCTAAGATCTCCTCTCTAATTCAATGATAAGAACTCCTAATGTTGGGTCATGCACATTCTTATATATGTTCCTCTAAATGCCATATGTCAATAAATATGTATACAAGCTCTCACAAGCTAATACATGTCCCCAAGGGTTTCTTGCCTCCCACACAAACATGGATGAGTAACACGTGTCCCTAGAATCCATCTCCAATAATTTTTGAGTCAAAGATCCACTCCAAGGATTTTGGTGTCAACTTGTTTTGAGTTGTGCCTATTGCTCTACACACTAAGTTTCCTTGGCAAATTCCTTTTTACGTGTGCACTGATATCTACATGTGCAAAACTTCAATCATCTACTTGTGGCTTTGATTCAACACTATGAGATAAATTCCATCTAATCCATGTTACACATTTGTGTTGACATCTAAAATATTTTCAAAATTACGCACTATACATTTGTTTCATGTAACTTGTGCAACCCAAACTTTGACAAAACAAACTACTATCACTCTGCCCAAATTCTACATAATTACACAATTATGCTTTACACCCTAAGTTGTAATTTTAATTAGAAAAATGTAATTAGGTGATGTAATATTTGTCGTCACCTATAATGTTCTTGCATCACTAGGTCCTTTTTTTAGCTAAACCAACTAAGAAAACATTAAATTTTGGTTACCATTCATTGAAAATGAGCAAAGAAATTATCGGTCGAATAATTTAAGGAATGTATGGATCGTAATGGTAGGGTGTATAACCAATATAACACATAATCCTTAAGACTTATATGAAATATCTCTGTCAATAATTTATCATTATGTGAAAAATAAAGACATAAAACATAGAAACTTCAGATATGATGAGATGGGTCACCCTTACCATTGATTAATTCAAACTTAGGAGCTATAATACTTGTATAAAAGGGATAGACAAGGACCTCATGAGTGAAATGATTTAGTAATATATCATGTGAAATAATCGTATGTCTTGATTTTTATGATCCTTGGGAAAGTAGTTGAATTTGTTGTTGTATCTCTTGCATGGTTTAGATAGTTTCTTGAAGGAGTGTTTATTAAGGAGTAGGAACAAAATAAGAAAAAAATATGTAGGAATGGACACCTTATGTGCTTGAGGCATATTCTAAAAAATAAGTGTGGATTACATAATCATTCTAAACGGTTGAGTAACACAAGGAGGTACTAAAGAAGCATTCAGACCAACTTGAGAGGGTATATGTATAGTAATTTATGTAATTAAAATAGGTAGAGGCACAATAGTAGAAGCAATGTGACTATCAACCTCATTTCTTGGTATGAGAAGGGAATCTCTATAAGGTGGAATATAAGCATTCAAATATTCATGATTACCTGTGGAAAAAGTTTTGTTAGATATAGATTTCTTAGCTATGGTTTTATTTTACTCATGTCTCAATATATATATCATGGCATCTATTTCCTTTGGATATTGTGAAAGATATTTTTCAAAAAAATCTCTACTAGTTTCACTCATAACATTATCATTCATAGCATTGTCATTTATATCTTTGGCACTAAAATCAAAATTAATTTCATCATCCATTTATTCATGTTTGTATCATTTTTCATTATCATACAAATGTGTATCAATAAAATAAGCATTATACTCATGAAAAAAATCAATTTTATTTTTAAGATTAATATGAGTATTAATCAAAATAATTTGAATAAAATCAATAGGTTTACTACTCAATCTATCACTTCACCTGGTAGATGCCTTAGATCTAACCTATTTAGGTGGCATAAGAGAGAAGTATATCTAACATGCAATAAGCTAGGGTTAATGATATAAAAAAAAATCACACAACCCTAGATGGAAAGAAAGCATGCAAAGCAATGTAGGTAACACTCAAAACATGTAAAATACAACCACTAATGATATAGGAAAAAAATGTGAAAATGCATGAAACCCTAAGCTAAATTAGATCCAATATGTAAATAAGGACAATCTAACCCTATAAGGTGGAAGAAATCACGAGTTTACAAAAATGTTTTATGTCAAAGTGAATTTTATTTAACAACACTAACCTAAACAATAAAATATGGGCACAAATCAAATATGAGATAAATACAATAACAAAAAGTAAATAGAAATATAAAATGTGTGGGGAATGGAAGAATGAAAGTACCTACAAGTGATTGTAACTACAGAGGATTTTATAGATAAGTACTTGATTTATGATTTATATGTGTGTCGGTAGTAACTAAAAATGTTGAGAAATAGATTATGAAACAATCCAAAACTAGAAGATTGATTTACATACCCTTAGGGGTATTCATTCTTTGACTTTTTAATTTTAAATAATTCAATGATCTATATTATTTCACTTTTTCTATTATAAATGGGCATTGATATATGCAATTTTCCTTGTAGGTTTTTGCATGGAGAAAATGAGAAATTTGGGGCATACCTAGCACCACCAAGTGTGGTTAATCACATGGACCAAATTTATTTTATCCTTTTAATCTAGAATTTTAAATACTAGACTAAAGGGGGGCATTTTTAAACACCTAAATTTGGTATTAGGCACTTTAACAACATCAATTTTTGTACACTTTGACATACTTGGACTTTGTGTACACATGTGACTCTTGCACACAATGTTTACCATTTGTCTAACCACATGTTATCTTAGCCAACCCATTTTATGAGATGCATATATTCATGATCAACCTAATATATGCAAAAACACTCAACAATCCTAAGTAAATTGTTGCCATATCTCAAATCACTTATTTTCACTCCCAAAAAAGTACCAGTAATACTTAGACAATTATGGTTTTTCACCAAATATCTTATTTTTTTTATAGTGTCTAGGAACACTCAATATTTATTTCTCAAATTATAAATTATCCATTAGGTCAGCCAAGACACATTTCATGGGTTGTTATAGTGATAAATATCAAAGAGTTAGCTCAAAATTCAAATCAATCTTAACGTTATACTCATTTGGATATTACATTGAGAATCACTTGAAAGCTTGATAAATCCATTAGCACTCTCTTGAAACATTTTCACAAAGGCATACATATTTGAATATCCCTCAAAAGAGTAGTCTTAAATCCAATTATGAATACAAATGTAGGTCAAAATTCCATGGTGTTAAGTGTTGAAAGCCAAACATTTCATTGCATTATAGATTAATCATGAATATGCACACACACATCTAGTTGGGACAACTACATGTGGTTTAAACCCTCTTTAGAGTATTATAATATAATAAATTCTCAATCACCAAGTGGGAGTGTTTGGGGTAGTCTAACCAAATTTATAACCCCCTTTTCAAGGGTCATCTTGTGTTGAAAGTGCATTTATATTTTAAAGAGAAAGGAATAAAAATAGAGACAATAGACAAAATTTAAGGTGAGCAGACACATAGGAGGTCTCTCTATATGTTAGTGCAATTATCTGAGATATATCAACATTACATAGTCAATATGGATAGTATTGGTATAGCCTTGATAGTACTAGTCATCACAGGAGTTTGACTTTTGCCAGTAGCATTCATGAGAACCTGCTTCCTAATCTGAATGGTTATAGAGCAAATACATGGCTATTTTAGGGACAATGATGAACACTGAGTTACCAAAATTATAATAAAACTAATTTTTCCTCTCCTCCATCATTTTTTCACATAGTCAATAGGGATAGTATTGGTATAGCCTTGATAGTACTAGTCATCACAGGAGTTTGACTTTTGCTAGTAGCATTTGTGAGAACCTGCTTCCTAATCTGAATGGTTATAAAGCAAATACATAGGTATTTTAGGGACAATGATGAACACTGAGTTACCAAAATTATAATAAAACTAATTTTTCCTCTCCTCCATCATTTTTTCACATAGTTAATAGGGATAGTATTGGTATAGCCTTGATAGTACTAGTCATCATAGGAGTTTGAATTTTGCCAGTAGCATTCGTGAGAACCTGCTTCCTAATCTAAATGGTTATAGAGCAAATACATAGCTATTTTAGGGACAATGATGAACATTGAGTTACCAAAATTAGAATAAAACTAATTTTTCCTCTCCTCCATCATTTTTTCCATTCTAAATATAGTAAATGCCATATCAATCTACCCTTTTGCATTTAGATTTGTATGATTGTTTCTCTATTTTATATAGTCTGGATATTCATAGTTTTAACTCATTTATATCACATGAATCATAAAATAAGTAAAACAAAAGGGTACAGAACCTTACAACTTATTGTAACATTGTAAATGGTTTTAATTTATGTTATAATAAAGAAGGTTGTGTTAGGTTTTTTTACTTGAAACTATTTTCCAAAGTGAAATATTATGTATCTATGTGTTTGTCATTGTCCTTGAATGTTTAATATTTGCATAACATATATCTCCTATGTATTAGTTTATCATGTATAGTCCTTATCCCCAACATTTGGTATCAAATATTGGTTTTAAGATTTATATACTTTGGGAAAACCTGTGATAAATTATTTCCTTGAGTTGGAGTTATACAAAAAATAATCTTGTGTGAATAAAATGACTAGAAATACAAAGATAGAGATTGAAAAATTCAATGGTCAACATTTTGAGTTGTGAAAACTCAAGATGGAATATCTCTTGGTAGATAGAGATCAGTGGGTTGACGTAGTAGACATAGTACCCATGCGAACAAAACCAAAATAATGGGATAAAGTTTATAGGAAATATAGAGGCTCTATCAAGTTAGGTTTTTTGAAATCCCTACAATTGAATGTTTCAAATAAAAGATTGTAAAGCTTCTTTGGAATAAGCTGGTAACATTGTCCCAAGGCAAGTCATTAGTAAACAACTTATTCCTGAAAAATAAGATGTATTCATTGTGAATGAATGACAGTGACTCAGTTGTAGAGCGATTGAAAATTCAACACTATGTCAAGTTAGTTATCAACTATGGGTGTTGTATGCACCTAAATCCACTCATCATAATAATCCCATTTAACCCACTAATTTAACCCATAATCATATTTCTTAGTCAATTAACTAATATCCTAGTTCCTACACAAGTCCCTTACATCCCATGAACCTTACTATACCCTTACAACCAATTAATCACCCTAATTAGCCTATTAACTAAGCCTACTTACCCATTAATCTACCTATTAGCCCACTTTCTAATTTAAAAATCCCTTTTATTCACCTATGTCAGGATCTTGCTCCACCAAAAGAGCATAATATGATTACCAAACCAAGCAACTTAATATGCGGAAATTAACCAGATTCACCAAGTAACTAGAATTCAAAATAACACATGATATGAGAGACAATACACAAATTGTATTAACACTTTATACAGAAAAGAATACAATAAAGAAGATGCCACTTCTTCTCCACCACCTTACAGAGGTTTCCCACACCTCAAGTGAACAGTAAATCTTCTCCCCAAAGCTCTCCCTCTCAGGTCCCAACACCCAACTCAAATACAGAATTGGTGTTCACCTCCTGTGCTCCACGCACACCACAAGTGCTCCACGCACTCCACAAGCACTCCACGTGCTCCACAAGTACTCAAGGTACTTCAAGTAGATCTCCCATGAACCTGCAATAACCTGCACTTCAACAGACCATACTTATGGAAGGAACTCCCTTGCCTTCCTCTCTGCTCTATCCGAGTACACACCTGTACTCCAAGTAGATCCTGCCTGATACTGCTCCCTATTGTGTTACTGTCTATATGATCCTGCACACCTGCAAATCAAACACGGTTCTGCTCCCCTGTGAACCTTGACCTTGCACACACATACACCTGCAGATCAACGATCTTACTTACCATGTAGATCTCCTATATAGGCCATGCAACTGTGACCAAGATCCTACATACATGAAGAACCCTGCTGATTCTCCAATCCAGCACCTACACCTGGTACTGTGGAACTAGGAGAAACACCCTTGCTCACCTCACACACAGAAGGAGCAAACTTTGCTCAACTCAAACTAGAACACTTTTCCAATACAACCATGAGTCTATTATATAGATCTCATCCAAATAGTGATTAGACATCTAATTACCATAATTAGATCCGCAGCTCTCAGTCTAAAAATAGATCTCTTCATGCAAACACTTGGTTCGTTAGCTAACTGCCCGTAATAAGTGCAGTCCGAACCACACAGGCGATCGACGTCGGTCTCTGTCCGCCTGGGGGTCGCCGACGCCGGCCGATCCATGACCGACGTCGGTTGCCTTCCTGTCTTCTACCTGCCGACGTCGGTTGGCCAGACCAACGCCAAAGACTTCTGACACTCAGCAACTCATCCTGCAACCTCCTCCATGTCTGCATCAGTGAAGCTTTTAGCTCCACAACCTAACAACCTACCCATCTACCACCCTATTAACTTAGCCTTTCCTACACCCCTACTCCCTAATGGAGATTATCCAATTCTAGAATCTTCTCCAATTTAACTCTTCTCCTCTAGAATCCTCTATTATAGAGGTTTCCAAGGAATTAAAAATTCCTTGGAAATTCCCCAACCATTGATATCAATAGCTCAATATTAAATATGAGCCATTGATTTTTCCTCCCATGGCTTATATAAACAAGCCATACCTCCATGACCAACTAACTTTGAAAATTTGAAATCCATAAGCCTCTCTTACACTTGCATTCTTAGTCATTATCCAAGCACTCCCATTCTCTTGTTAAATACATCAACAAGCCAAGAAGCCATTATCAAGCTCAATCAAGCAATCCAATAATCCACTCATTTTGCATTCAAATCAGTTTGACAATCTTGGAGAAGAGCTCTAAAGGGAAAAAATATGGTAAGAGATATCATTGTAAGTATTTGATTGTCTTTTTATCCCTTCCTTTGATGTTGTTTGCATTTTGGGTATTATTGCTAAAAATAGTAATATAGGGAATAATCCAAAATACACTCAAACATTGGCAACCATGGCGGCATTGTTGCCTAATACAAGTCTCTATAGTATTGTTCCTCATGTTTAAACCTCATAATGTTCCACATCATATCACCCATCCCACCTACTATCATGGTTCCATCGGCCTCCTCCTTGACCCTCTCAGCCACATGTACCTCCCTAGTGAAATCTCTTATTCAAGTCTACATCTGACCAATCTAAGCTTGTAATCTAGTAATCTATGTATCCTGACTTTGGATCTGGCTCTATAACATCACTATCTAAGCCTATAAGGAGGTCACCTATCCCTACAAACCTATAATACATCCCTATGCCTAGGCCAACTACCCATCCCTTTATGCCATCTAACCCTATAACTAGGCTTAGATCTAGTCTCTCTTAGTCATAATGCATACTATCTCAAAGATAAATGCATGTACCTCTATCTTGATATGCTCTATTAATGCCCTCTTATCCTCTATCAAGGGAGGCTGAGATGGTCTTGATCCATCACCAGTCCCACTACCACTAGCCTAAGTCCCACCCCCTATAGTCTGAGTCGTAGTAGTTTCCTGATCCCCATCTATACATCCTTGATCCCCCCCATCTATGTCCATAGCCTCGAGACCCCCTATCCATCCTATGCATCTTGAGTTGGGGCCTATCATATCCTCTACCTTTGAAACCTTGCATATTCTTGTAATACTCTCCTAACCACCCCCTCCTCACTCAGGACCTACATCTAAGTAATCTCACTGGTAATCTCTATGACCACCATGTGGTATAAGCATTTATAACACCTAAGTCTGGAATGTGTGTCTAAAAATCCCATGATATAGGGGTAATGTTATCATAATCTACATGTGTTGTATCCCTATCCACTAGTATCCCCCACTTTGGCCTCTCTCAATCATTATGTTCAAATATGTGCTCCTCATTTGGAACATCCTAAGGTAGCCCAAACTATCTTTGAACCCGGTCTGGTCTATAGTGCTCAATAATGGAATCCCTCTAACCTATGAGGTAGTACTCCATCAACATATATTGTGTGACCTCTACCTCATCCTCCCATCCAAATTACATCCCCTTGTAAGGCATCTAGGTAATGTGATTGAGATGTAATCCATCCAAGGCATGTCTGTAAAACCTCATCTCCCTGGCATGGCCTCTCTATATGCATAACAAAATGTACCACCCAAAAACAATTAGATCATGTGATTATCACATTGCCTGAGTACCTAATGGCCACTGTATTTTTATATGTTCCCATCTCTAAATCTATAGTAATAGTGAAGGACCCAGGCTTGAGGCTCCTTTGTAGGCCCCCATATGCAACTCTCAATATAAATGAGCTAATACCACTAGCCCCCAAGCAAACACCCTAAAATATGGTACCATGTCTGAAACTACATATCCAAGCCCCAAGTGAAACCACTATCCACTCTTGTCTAAAAATAATATGCCAGTAACAAGAGACATCACCACTAGTGTTAATCTATCAATGTTCCCCTCCCTCAGACATCTGGAAATATCTACTTGTGCATCATGCACACCAATATATAACCTCCCTACCAATCTCTATACTATCACACTCAATGTGTGAGATTGCCAATAAATCCTATGCCCTATCATCAATAAATGAAGGATCTAGTACATTTACTCCAAAGTAATCATCATATCTCCTATCATGAAATGAAATGTACTCATCTTTGAGTTCCATCACTCTACCAATGTTGTAATCATAGCTCGATCAATCCATACCACTGGCATGGTCACAACATAGTATAGTCCTACTAGATCCAATATCCCATACTTTGTTGGGGTCAATAGATGCATCTCATGAAGTACCTGAGGCCATCGTAGTCGAGACACCATCATGCCTAAGTCCTCTTGCACCAATCATGTAGCCTATCACTAAACCTATCCAATGACACATTCATTTTTAGCCTATCTCACCTAATCCTCTTACTATCTTAGCCACTTTACGCTCATTCCCATCCTATTTACCCTAACCCCACATCCTAATCCCCATATCTTATCATCCTGACTACCTAATCTACACTAACATCTAATCATATTTATCCTAACCTTAAACACATACCCAAAACCTTATAAACCATTATCTTCACCTAATATACACCTCCACCCTAATATACCCTAACTAATCCTAACTAAATATCCCCTAACTCATTCATTCCTTCACCGCCCCTACATCCCTACCCTAATTAGCACCCATCCTCCCTCTCCTATCCATCATCTAACTCACTCAATACCCCTATCCTAAGTCCCTATCCCAACTCAACTAAACCCCAATAAACTAACTCACTAAGCATCCTCCTAATTAATCCTTACTAAATCATTAATCCTAATTAATTATCACCCTAACAAATTCATTCCCCCCATCCTATTCCTCTCATCTAACTCACTAAACACCCCTCCCTATCCCCTAAGTCCCTAGCCTATCCTTCTATCTCTTCACCCCTTAACCTTTTAATTCACCTACCACAATATCACTACTTTTGATTTAACCCTAACCCATGACATTACCAGTCCCACCAATTGCATCTCATGGTTTTGCATAACCATGACTATAACCATATATTTATGGAAAACCATGATTCCCTATCCACAACATCATGATATCATGACTCACCTACTACAGTATTATAATACCACAATTCATGAGTTGTGATATTCCAATATTACAGGTTGTGACTACATTATCACTACCTATGAGTACAATAACACAATTGAGGGCACTACCCTTAGTCATGGTATTGCACCTATAACATTTCTAAACTAAAAAAAAACAAAAAATTATTAGGCTAGGGGTTAATTACATATCGATGGTCCAACCTCCTTAGGTCTCTAGAACTCTCTGACCCTCTCTCCATTGTGTGAAGCTCATGGGATGCGATCCATGTTTTTAGCTCTAGAGCACTATTTCACCAAGGTAAAAAGTCAAAAGGAACCTTTTTTACTCCCTTTTGTCTTATTTGACCCCCACTACCCCTTTAACCCCTAACCCACCTGTTCTCTCATCTTATTAGCCCCTCTTTCACCCTTCAAGCTCGTATGTCTTATCTATTATCCCATTTAATCATTAATTATCATCCCTAAGTCATCTGGGGCATGGCCTTCCATATCCCCATCCTTCAACCCAATCCTAAGTTAGAAATACAATGGCTTGAGGTCTTCAAAGACTATGTAGGTAGCACTTGGCCATTATTTTGTGCCTAAGGATAACTTGAACACTATTATCCCCCAATCCTCATCTTGTTCTAGATCAATCACTCAAATTTAGTGCATCATTTCAAGCTAGGCATCACACATCAAGTGGATTATTATCACTAATCAACTCATTTGATTTCTATTATAGGCTTTCAATCCCTCCCTAGCATGTGTCCTTACTATGGGAATTATCATTGGCTTATAGCCTATCTTATCTCTTTACTTCCCAGACAATCTCTCTATCTTTGGAATTCAGTCTTATCAATCAATCTCCTTTCTAGACCTTGATCATTTGTCTAGAACCTATCTCTCAAAATAAAGCCACTTATTCCCTAGCATCTATGAATGGGGCATCTCAATCGTAGCTATATCATTACTTGGGGCATCCCAACCCCATGTCATCTTCTTGGTCTTATCCCACCCGTGAGACTTTTGTTTTAGTAACCATCTAGGTTGTTTCTCCCCACACACTCCCTCGAGGGGGCATCATACCTATTAATACCATTTCCATCCATGATCATGGTTTTTATTTGAAATACCATTACTCTTTCCATTCAATCCACTTTCAATACCTTTTAAAAGAGGGGCAAAATGTATGCACCTAAATTCATTCACCCTAATAATCCCATTAAACCAACTAATTTAACCCATAATCATATTTCTTAGTCAATTAACTAAGATCCTAGTTCCTACACAAGTCCCCTACATCCCATGAACCTTACTCCACCCTTACAACCAATTAATCACCCTCATTATCCCATTAACTAATCCTACTTACCTACTAATCTACTTATTGTCTCACTTGCCAATTTAAAAATCCCTTTTATTCACCTACCCATCTACCACCCTATTAACTTCGCCTTTCCTACACCCCTAATTCCTAATGGAGATTCTAGAATAAGATTATTCTATAATCTCCTCCAATTTAACCCTTCTCCTCTAGAATCCTCTATTCTAGAGGTTTCCAAGGAATTAAATAAACCTTGAAAATTCTCCAACCATTGATCTCGATAGCTCAAAATTAAATATTAGCCATTGATTTTCCCTCCCATGGCTTATATAGACAAGTTATACTTCCATGACCAACTAACTTTCGAAACTTGAAAGCCATAAGCCTCTCTTATACTTGAATTATCAACCATTATCCAAGCACTCCCATACTCTTGTCAAAGACATCAACAAGACATAAAGCCATTGAATCCATTATCAAGCTCAATCAAACAATCCAACAATCCACTCATTTTACACTCAAATCAGTTTGACAATCTTGGAGAGGAGTTATAAGGGACAAAAGGATGGTAAGAGATCTCATTTTAAGTATCTAATTGTCTCTTTATCGCCTCCTTTGATCTTGTTTGAATTTTGGGTTTTTATTTCTAAAAATATAAATATAGGGAATAATCCAAAATACACTCAAATAGGTGTCAAAATGGATGATGAAGAAAGGTGTATCACATTATTGTGATCTTTTCTAAACTTATGGGATAATCTAGTGATGGATATCACCAGTACTAAATTGGAGATAAAAGTGGAAGATGCAGTCATAACTATGTTATTAGAGGAGTTGAGTTACAATTCTATGGGAGGCTACCAGACAAAAAATGATTTTTTTTGTAAGGTCATTCACAAAAAAAGAGCTAAGCAAAAGACTGGGGATAGGCACTCAAAGTCTAGAGGTAGATATAAGACTTGGGATAAATCCTTGAATAAGTGTTGAAACTACAACAAGTTAAAGCATTTCAAGAAGGACTATAAAATGAGAAGTGTGGAAAAGGTAAAACCACTGAATGTTTCACAATCCTCAAGTGATAATGTCTCAAGTGATTGGAGATGGAGATGTATATTTTACAGCGTCAAGTTTGCATGCATGGTTGATTAATTTAGGATCCTCCTATCATATGATCCCTGTGAGGGATTGGCTCCATGATTATAAAGAATACGATGGTGGTGATGTCTTTCTAGAATATAACTCATCCTATAGGATCCTTGGTAGAGGAAAAGTAAAATTGAAGTTCAAATGTGGGGGGATCAAGACTCTCACTAGTGTTTTGCATAGTCTTGACCATAATAGGAATCTAATATATGTGATTATAATGAATTATGTTGGTGTCCAAGTCTCATTCAACAAATATGGGTGCAATATGATGCATGGATCCATGGTGTTGGAAATTGGCATGCACCTAGGTACTATGTTCATGCTTGATGCAAATGCAATAAGCAATGAATGTAACAACTCTTTTGTTCCTAAGGACAAGTTTTATTAAGGTGGTTGCACATTGATTTTGGTTGAGAAGACACTTCTTTAGCATCAGAGGCTAGGCCATATTGGTGAAAAAGGTTTGTATATTATGTAGATAAAATATATGGAAAATGGATGGATAATTATCTCTTGGACTTGACTTTTGTGAACATTGTGTCTATGGAAAGCATAATTGGGTGAAATTACCTACAAATAGTGTGTGAGCATGTGGAATCTTGAAAGTGATACATAGTGATGTTTTCATACCATTAGATGTTCCATCACTGAACATGCCTTTCTTTTATATGTCCTCCATAGATGACTACTCTCGTAAAACTTGGATATACTTCATCCTAAATAAATCTGGTGTTCTCATGAAACTCAAGAAGTTCAAAACCCTTGTGAATAATTATACATAGAAAAATATTGAGGGGTTATGCACAAAAAATGGGGTTGACTACTAATTTAATGAATTCAATTATTTTTTTAGGCACAGTGGTATTCAAAGACATAAGAAAACTCCATACACACCACAAAATAATGTAGTTGCAGAGTAGATGAACATATCACTAATGGACAAGGCCTAAAGTATGTTGAGTAGCACACACTTGGAGCAAAAAATTTGGACTAAAACAATGGATACTACTTGTTACCTTGTCAAATGATCAACCACAACAACATTGGTTGACAACAATCTGCAAGAAGTGTGCATTGATAAGAATTCATTCTTGTGCACTTGTGAATTTTTGAATGCAAAATTTACTCCTACAAATTTCTGGTTGTGAAGCTTACTGCTGTATGACAAAGGAGAGTAAAGTGAAACATGACAATTTTTCAAAGTGTATCTTTATTGGATATGGGAATGGTGTCAAAGGGTACAAGATTTGGAACCCTGAGATAAAGAAGGTGGTCTATATCTAGAATGTAGTCTTTAGGGAGGTACATAAAGTTGTTGTGCATGAAAAACTAAAGAAGCAACCAAAGGAAGAAACATAAAAGATGCAATTTGATGTTCAAGCTAAAGAGTCTTTATCTAAGTATGGTGTAACAAATGAAGAATAGAAGAAGAGTAGCATCCTAAGACTCATACTATGGGGAGATCATAATAGGTGCTTATAATTCTTGAAATGTATAGCCCACCAAATTTTTGTTTTGTGTTCTTGTTATCAATGACTACTAGTGAAGACCCCAGTATGATAAAGGAGGCTCATATATGCCATTAGATCAAGTAATGGAAGAAGACCATGAAGGAGGAAATGGAGTCTATGGACAAGAATGAGACTTGGGAATTCGTAAAGTTGCCTCCTAAATGAACATGTAAGATACAAGGTAATTTTCAAGAAGAATCAAAATGCATAAGGTAAATTGGAGAAGTAAAAGGCTCACCTTGTAGCAAAGAGATTTTCACAAGGAGAGGGAATTTACTTTGGTGAGACCTTTTCTCCTATTGTAAAATTAACTTTAATTAGATTTATTTTAGCTAATGTTGTTGCATTTTATTTCAAGATAGATCTGATGGACGTTAAGACAACATTTTTGGATAAATATTTTGAAGAATAAATCTACATGTTGATGTCAAAAAGCTTCATTATAAAAGGAAAAGAGGACTTGCTTTGCAAACTGAAAAAAGTCTTTATATGGCTTGATGCAATCACCCAGAATGTTGAATAATAATTTCAATAATTATGTGGTTGGACATGGGATTGCACGTAGCAAAGTTGATCACTGTGATTACTATAAGGAGGGTGATGACTTTTTCATCGTAGTGCTCTATGTGGATGACGTGTTGTTTATTATAAATGATGAGCATGACCAAGCAGGGAAAGTCTCAATTGTCTACATAGTTTGACAAGAAATATATTGGTGCCACAAGATTCATCTTGGGCATGGAAATCAAATGAGGTCATGCAAATAATAATTTATGGATAGACTATATGAAGTACATTGAGATAGTACTGGAAAGGTTTAGAATGTAGGATTGCAATCCTATGCACACACCTTTTTCAGTCGGTTATAAACTATCTACTGTACAATGTCTAAAGCAATAAGATTGAGGAGTTGAAGGACAATTTAATTTTTATATTTGAATATGGTGCATAGCCTAACATATGCAAAATTTTGTAAAAGACTTTACATTTCACAATTAGTGAGAGTAGTGAGTAGATTCAAGTCCAATTTAGGCAGGAACATTGGGCATCAATGATGAGTGTATTCAAATATCTACGTGATACTTATGACTATGCAATTTTCTATTAGGGAAAACTTGGTACAATCAATATATTTAATCTACAAGGCTTTGTGGATTCTTATTTGGATGGATACGTTTATCATATTATATCTACTAGTGTGTATGTATTCAACTTGTTTAGTGGAGCTATAAATTGGATGATAAAATAATAGGGTAGGGTTGCGATATCCACCATGGAAAATGGTATATCGTAGATACCGATGCGAGTAAGGAAGAGGTCTAGATTTAAAGGTTGGGTTCTATATTTGGGTTCACACAAAAGGATAGAAGGATATATTGTGATATTAAAAGTGCAATATGTATAGAAAAAACATTAAGTATCATTCTCAGACAAAGCACATTGATGTGTGATATCATTTTGCAAGGGAAATGGTGGAAGAGAAAAAGATACATATGGAGAGGGTAGACACAAATGAAAACATTATAGATTTATTGATTAAGCAATTATTACTAAGAAGTTATCTTGGTTTAGGAACCAAATGGGCCAACTACTTATGTTTGAGAAAAGACCACTTGGCATGTATTACCAATTTGACAAATATAATATTCAAAGTTTTCTCATGTTTTCTCGAATTTGTGTCAAATTGGGATGAAGAAAACTCCTTATCGAAAAAATGTTTTCAAGATGGAAAACTATCACTATGAACAACTTGATTATGAGAAAGTATCCACTCATTACCATGTATACCATCAACATGATCATTTCTTCAATTGTTGTTGTTTGAAACCAAATTTCATCGCTCAAGGTTCCAAATCTTTAGGACCAACACCCCTAGTTGGTGATTTCAAGGGAGAATATGAATTTGAATAAGTACAAAAATTTATAGATATATTGATGTGAAATTAATTATTTATCAATGCTTTATGATATAGAAGAGGAGCCTATCATATTGAATAATAACAATAATTTTTCTATTTATCATTTGGAAAAAGGAAAGGTACTCATTACATGCCTAAACAATTACCAAAGGATATCAACCAACCTCTAAAAATAGTGGATACATATAACTTGGTGTGATTTAATAGATAACCAAAGGTCACATGAATTAGAACTACTATTCCCCACACAAGTGACACCCCAAGATGAGTTATAGAACCATCACACTTCTTATCAATAATAATTTATTAAGACAATGAGTACTAATAAATTCTCTTGGTGTAGAAACCAAATGGGCCTGGCTACCCAAAGTATTTGAATGATGCATGTGTGCTCCCATTATGAAAAGTGTTCAAAAACTAGGTGTGATGACACTGACAATTTTCCTAATTTACTCCTTTTGTAACCCACATCATATCCTCATAAAGCTAGCATTTTTTATCTTGAACTTGCCTCCTTTGATCCCCTTTTGTTATATAAGCACTCGATATATATAATGTATGTAAGTTTTAATATTTTGTGTTTATCATGTTTATTTATGGGTGAAATGATAACATTCATTGCTATGATCATATTTTCATTATCACTAATCAATCACATGTAGATTTCAAAGATCTTTTGTGCACAGACCAAGCACCCGTAGCAACTACAACTAAGTTATATCAAACTTCACCCATATCAACAATTGTGTTGTTAGACTCCACCTATAGTAATTGTTGAGTTGTCAGATTCCACTGTAGCAATTGTTGTAACCTAATGATGTACCTATAACACTTAATCATCACATGTAGCATCAAGTTGTAAGAGCATTTCCAAAGACTACCACGGTTTGTAAAATGTTTCAAGGTAATTTGTTTCAAGGTTAAGAGATTATAATGATTCTTATAATATAGGAAATATAAATAAACAATTTATAATCTTATTTAACATACTTCACTATTGAACCATGTTCTTTAGTTTGTTGCAACTTTAGAGTTTTAGTTTGTTCGCACTATTTACCTTTGTTGAAATCATTGATTAGGTCTCATCAACCTATCTTATATTGTAAGCTAAGAATAAGAACCTAACCCCTATTTAAGGAGTTGACAGTATGTTTAGTTAGTCTAATAATAACATCAAAATAGTAGTTAAGAATGAAGTCAAAGCTTTGTAATCTTCATGTAGCAATCTATTCATTGTTACAAAATTGTTGTGAAATTGAGTTGATTTGAGGTAAACAGTTCACAATCAAGAATTAGATCTAAAGCACAAGTCCAACCAAGGAAGGCCCCCTCATGATAAATTATTGTGACAATCCCATTTGTTAAGGTAGATCTTCATATTTAGTTGTGTGCAAATATTCTGAGTTAATCTTGTTTTATGCAAGTGTTGAGTTTCTATATTTCCAGTATAAGCTATTTGTATTACATGTGAATGATTGTTAAATTATTATTTATTAAAGTGGGATAAGCTTCCAAAAATTAACAAGTCATGCCTGTCATTTGATTTTCCTAAAAGTGTGTTTATATTCCATACAAGTGTGTTTTCATTCCAACAAGTGAGTCAAATGTGTAATCAGGGGCACACTAAAGTTTTATGCAGAAGGTTATGAAATTAAGAGAAAAGATTCAAATGTGTTGATTATAGATGCTCAGAGAATAGGCAATAATTTGTATATGTTATCAGACATCAAAGGTCAAAGATGTTGTTTGAGTCAGATTGAAGAAAGTTGGCTATGACACAGGAGAATGGGTCATATAAATTTTGACAATCTTGTCAACATCAACAAAAAACAAGTAGTCAAAAATCTTTAAAAGATTGCAAAGCCATCTGACACACTTTGTGAACCTTTCCAACATAGAAAGAAGGTCAAAAGGTGGTTCAAAACAAAAGAGTACTCGACCACTCAGATGTTAGAGCTTGTTCACACTGATCTGTGTGAACCTGTAAGAACTCAAAGTACTCAAGATGAGAAATATTTTATGTTGCTTATTGATGATGTTTTACTTACGAATTGGGTAATGTCTTTAAAAAAAAATTAGAAGCTTTCAGATAATTCAAAGCATTCAAACCATTAGTTGAGAATGAAACCAGTTTAAAGATTAAGTGTCTAAGATCAGATAAAAGAGGAGAACTCATGTCAGATCAATTTATTGAGTTTTGTGAAGATCATAGAATAAAGAGACATTATTTAGCAACCAAAACTCTACAAAAAAATAGAGTAGTTGAGCGGAGGAATAGAACAGTTCAGGAGATGGCGAGGACAATGCTAAATGAATCTAAGATACCAAATAAATATTAGAGTTAGTTGCTATAGCAGTGCATATTTAGAATAAAGCATTATTAAGAGTCAATAGTGACAAGACTCCTTATGAGCTATAGAAAGACAAACCAATAACAATTGATTATTTCAAAGTTTTTGGCAACAGAGGCTTCATAAAGAAAATTGATGAAAAAATTGAGAAGTTTGAACTCAGAACAGATAAAGATATATTTCTTGATTATTCTTGTAAAAGTAAAACTTTAAAATGTTATAACAAAAGAACCAAAAAAATTGTTGAAAGTGCAAGTGTCAGGATAGAAGAAAATGAAACAAAGAATTAGTAATCTAGTAGACATTCTTGAAATCATTGATAAGGAAGATTTTGAAAAATTAGATGAAGATGAGAAGAAGAAAAAAAAAGACACCAAAAATCCATCCAAATATGTTCAGAGAAATCATAATGAAAATGACATCATCAGAGACATAAATAAAGGAATTTACACCAGAAGAATGATGGTAAGTGAATATGAGCAAGTTAATTTCTCTTTGTTATCCAAAATGTAGCCTAGAACTTTTTCAGAAGCTAGACATGATAAGCATTGGGCTAATACTATGGATGAATAATTAAATCAGATAGAAAAGAATGATACTTAGAAATTAGTGCCTAGACCAAAAGATCACAATGTGATAGGAACAAAATAGGTTTATAAAAATAAATTAAATGAAAATAAAGAAGTGACCAGGAATAAAGCAAGATTAGTATGTAAAGGATATGCTCAAATTGAGGGAATAGATTTTAAAGAAACTTTTGCACTAGTGGCAAGGCTAGAGGCTATTAGAATGTTTCTTGTATATGCAGTGTTGAAAATTTTCAAAGTGTGTCAAATGGATGTCAAATCTACCTTCTTAAATGGAAATCTAGAAGAAGAGTTATACATTGATCAACGTGAGAGATTTATTCTCTCAAATATTAGTATCTATTTATGTAGATTGAAGAAAGCATTGTATGAATTGAAACAAGTTCTCAGAGCTTGTTATGCAAGACTTGATAAGTACCTACAGGGTCAAGGTTTCAAGAGAAGATTTGTTGACAATAATCTCTACATCAAAATAGAAAGTGAGCATCAATTAATTGTTGTGGTATATGTTGATGGCATCATTTTTGGAGGAAACATTAAAAATATGACAAAAGAATTTTATGATAATATGCAAAAAGAATTTGAGATGTTTATGCTTGAAGAATTGTCATTTTTATTAGGGTTGAAAATATTTCAATTAGATAAAAGAATTTTAATATCTCAAAGTAAATATGCCAAAGAAATGTTGACGAAATTTGGTTTTAAGGATTGTGCACCAGTTGGCACACCAATGTGTATAAGAAATAAAGTGAGCAAGGATAAAGATTCCCCTGTTGCAGATCAACTTTTGTATAGATCTATGATTGATAGTCTTTTATATTTGACAGCATCGAGGCTAGACATTATGCATGTAGTAGGTATAATTGTAAGATATCAGTCAGCTTCAAAAAATAGTCATGTTCAGTTGGTGAAAAGAATATTCAGATATATCAAGGGGACATTAGATTATAGATTGTGGTATCCCATAGGCAGAGATTTCACTTTGGTTGCTTATACAGATTCAGATTGGGTAGGTTGTTTGGATGATAGAAAAAGCACAAGTGGAGGAGCTTTTTTTCTTCGTGATAGCTTAGTATATGGCTAAGCAAAAAGCAGAATTCAGTATCACTTTCTACAGCTGAAGCAAAATATACTGTAGCGGTATTGTGTTGTACTCAAGTGCTTTGGATGAAGCAAACTTTGGAATATATCGAGGGAAAATATGATGAACCTATTTCTATTTTTTGTGACAACACAAGTGTTATTAATATTTCAAAGAATCCAATGATGCATTCAAGAACAAAACATATTCCCATTAGATATCACTTCTTGAGAGAGCAGGTTGCAGATCAATAGGTTAAGATGGAGTATATCAGTACTACAGAGTAGAATACAAATATTTTCATAAAGGCATTATCAAAAGACACATTTGAGTATCTACGAGAGAAGTTGAGATTAATTTTTTTTACTTCCTACCATTGAGGTTCAACATCAGTTGAGGGGGAGATAAGTGTTAGCTCTAGGTAGGTCCTTTGCCATTGATGTCAAAGGGAGAGAATAAAAGTTACATGTATAGGTATAAGTGCATAAATAGGTACAAAAATAAGGTACAGATTGCTATAATAAGGGGGAGTTACTGTATGTTTTTCAAATGACAGTATGTGCAGGTTTTAGGATGTGATAGTTTCAATTTGAGGTTGCTAGCAATGACAAAGGAGGAGATTGTTAAAAATATTGTCATTGATGTCAAAGGTCTAGCATTATTGGTGATAAAAGCCCCATTGCATTTAATAGTGTTTTTAGTATTCATATCTTGGCTAATATGTGTTAATATTTATTTAATATTAATGAATATATGTTTGATTGCATATAAGTCAAAAGAGGGCCCATGGAGAAGTCAAAGAGTCACGGGGTAAAAGACAAAAGAGGAATGGGATGCATTTTCTCATGAAGAGTCATCTTGTGGAATTTCAAGAGTCACATGTGAAGACAAAAGAAGGTATGGCGCATTTTTCCATGAAGGGACACTTTGAGGAATACAAAAAGTCACGAAGATAAAGACAAAAGAGGAAAGGACGCTTTTGCTTATGAAGGGTCACCATATGACTTTTCAAATGCAAGAATACGAAGGGTCATGCAAGTTTGGTGCCATTTTATATGAGAATTAAAGGGTCATAAAGGGTGAATGCCAAAGGTCTTTAGAAAGCTATAAATAAATGCTTGAAAAACCATTTGTAATATGTAAGAGAGTGCATGGTTTGTATTTGTTTTTGAATAGAGAAAAGTAGGAGATATTGTAGAGTTTTATCATTTGTTGAGTAAGCAACATTGAGAGATAGTTGTGTTTTATACACAAGAGGGGTTGGTGCTCACAAATATTTGCAAGGGGTTGGTGCTCACAAATAGTTGTGTTGGCGCTCAACAAAAGGGTTGGTGTTCTTGCAAGTTGGTGCTTACAAACTTTGTAATTTAAGTTGGTGCTCATTCATATACTTGAGATTGTTCTCTGTGGTTTTTTTCACTTTGGGTTTCCATGTATTAATTTGATGTCTCTCTCTCTCTTGTGTGGTGCACATTATTGTTTCAGTTTTATTGCATATCTTGAATGTGTGGTTACGTGGTTAAAGAAAAATAATTTGATTAAGAAATAATATATATAATATGTTGATTCACCCCCCCCTCTCAGTATATTTTGTGCTTAACAAGTGAAACTCAAGGAGAGATGATATCTTCAGAATAGTGTAGAAAGAGGATGAACCCTTGGAGGATTATCTGGGATGGTTGATGTTTAGTGTCCAAAATTTCAAGCAAAACTCTATTAAACTAAAATCCGTTAAGCTAATATTTTTGAAGGGAGTAACAAATGAATGTTTGGAAGCATTGGACCTAATGAGTAGTGGATATGTATCTCAACAAACACTTGATGAGATTTCCCACCTCTAATAAATTAATCAAGGTATGTGGCAAAGAACCATAACAATAACACATCTTTTACCAAATCTTCTAACAGGGTCTCTCGAATGGAAGTAAACAATATACTACAAAATATGAAAGATGGCATCATAAGTCACTTGGAAATGCAATTGGATACACTCCATACAAGAAGAGACAGAGAAAGTGCTAACTGAATATTGTTTGGACTGTCAAAGGAAAAAGATACACTGTAAATGTCATGTTGCCCATGTCAAAGTAGCTAGCATAACGGAAGAAGATCCTGAAGCAGTAGAGCTTTGTGCCATTAGAGGAGATGGAGAATATAGATTCTACATAGCCCAATGGAAACCACACTCACAAATACCACCCAATATAGGTATGCCATTTCGCTCTTCATATTTTAATCTTCAAATTTCTACTTCGTATAACTTGTATAGATCTAACCACTAGGCCAACCACCCTAGCCACAACCACAAAACCAAAATTGGTAAAATCCTCAACCCAATTAGAATCAATTCCAAACTTATCCATAGCTACCACATAACCAAAATTATCAATAGTACCAACCCTCTAACCAATTGAAACAACCATGGAGAGGAAATCAACCTTGACACAACCAAAACACTACCTTCCACAACTCCTACAACCACACACACAAAAATCCACATTAATGCCAAATCCCACCACACTTCCACCTAAAATTACATGATTCCTTGTGCAACCCACACCCAACCCCAAAAGTAAGTTAGTACAACCGACATGGTAGAAGTTGACAATGTTCAACTTCATTCAGGGAAAACTCTTCAAAACCCCACTCCACCAATAATAACATAACTTTTTGAAGAGGTCCCCAACATACCTGCTAATCCTCAACCATCCAATAATACTTATATTCTTGAACCTAACACGTGTATTGGACAAGTCATACAAAATAAATCTCCTTTTTAAGAAAGGCTAAATCTCCAAAAATAAGAACCAAAATTAGAATTTCACTTTGTAGGTCACTAAAGAATGTGTGCCAAAATTCCTTTGTTTTAAGTCATTAAGGATATACCTATCTATACTAAAGTTATCTAAGAACTTTGCCCCAAGAAACTTGGTCATAAATGGAAAGACCCCAAAACCATCCATGTAGTTGGACAGCTTGGAGATATTATGTTAAGGAATGTCATTCCACCCAAATACTCTAATCCAAGTAGCCCAATTGTAGATGTTATCATCAATGGCACTCTCATACACAATACTTTAATTGATTTAGGTGCAGACACAAATGTCATGACTAAAAAACCATGAGTAAACTCAACCCAAAAACCTTTTATAAATTCCCATGATACTACAAATGGTAAATCGTTCCACTGTGAAACCAAGAGTCATCAAAGATTTTGTGATTACGATAGACTCATGGGAATACCCAGTTGAATTTATTATACTACAACCAAAGGCTAACTCATGAGGGTATCCTCTGA
The DNA here is from genome assembly GCA_037957365.1 of Torreya grandis. Lineage (NCBI taxonomy): Eukaryota > Viridiplantae > Streptophyta > Pinopsida > Cupressales > Taxaceae > Torreya > Torreya grandis. The sequence continues at coordinate 739,671 of JARHVA010003445.1, forward strand.
TCTTAGGTATACCTTGGCTAGCTAGCATTGATGCATTCATTGGTTGTAACATGCTCATCTCCAATGGGAGTACAACAAAGAAATTAGTTTTATATCCCCCTACCCAATTGTCATCTAAAATTGAACAATCTCATTGGATATAATTTAATGAGGATGACCATAGGTCTCTACAAAACATGTTCACCATCAAACTCAACCCTTTCTTACACACATAGGAAGAAGATAATTACCTCTAATGTCATATAGAATATCTATATAGCTGACCAACATGCAGACAACTTCTTAGAATGTACATAATGTCCCCTATCCAATATCTTCCCAATGAAAGAATCCTTAGATCCAAGCGAGGATATAAAAACTTCCAACCAACTCCTACCATACCATTGTTGCTTTAGTACCCTTATAGGAAACATTGAAACTATGTCATCCCTATCAAAAACAAGTGGACATATTACCAGGAAGAACCCTTAATATCAACAACAAATTGAATCCTCCACAAGAAACTCAGTCAGTCACCATGTTACAAAGACATAAAATAGTATTTGTATGGGGTTATCATGATATGAATGGTATACACCCAGATTTATGTACTCATCGCATCTACCTTAAACATGAATGTAGACCCATTAGGCATCGCCAACATAGAGAAAACCTTATTGTTTGAGAGATTGTAAAAATTGAATTACAAAAATTCTTGGATGTAGGCTTCATCTACCCTATCTCTAATAGTCAATGGATGTCTCCACTTGTTATTATTCCAAAGAATAATAAGAAATGACATATCTATGTGGATTATTGGGACTTCAACAATTCCAAAAGGAAAGATTACTTCTCCATTTCATTTCCTAGGTCCTTGACACCTTCTTAGGAAATAAATATTTCTCTTTCATGGATGGTTTTAGTGGCTATAACTAGATCAGGATTGTGCCTGAGGATCAAAACAAAACCACATTTACATGTCCTTGGGGCACTTATGCTTACTCATTCCTTACCTTTGGATTATGCAACACTCTTGTAACCTTCGAACGGGATATTTTGAGCATATTTGTTGATTTATCTTATGACTGTGTGAAAATCTACATAGATGGCTTCACAGTCTATGGGATCACATATGATGAAGCTGTTTAAAACTTAGAGAAGGTACTCCAAAGGTGTCAAGACAATAACCTATCATTAACTCATGAGAAATGTTATATGTTCATGCAAGAGGGCATCATCCTAGGACACCATATTTTAGACATTAAAATTGAAGTAGACCCTGCCAAGATAGAGGTCATAAAGAAACTTCATAACCCACAAAATCAATGAGATGTCAAAAGCTTTCTAGGCCATGTTATTTATTATCGAAGATTCATAAAATATTTTAATAACATAGCAACTCTATTATATTAAACTAAGCAAAGATGTTAACTTTGATTGGATTGATGCATACCAAGGAGCCTTTCAAGGTATCAAGGACTTGTGACAACACCAGTATTGAGAAGACCAGATTGGAAGCTACCCTTCCACATTCACACTAATGCCTCTAATACAACACTTGGATCAATCCTTGGACAAAAGGATGGAACATTAAACTACATCTATTTCATCAGTAAGAATCTACAAGGCACAAAATTAAACTACTTTGTCACATAAAACGAATTTATCTGACAATGTTATATGTTATTAACAGATTTAGACACTATATTACTAATTATCCTATGTTCATATTGGACATTTTACTGTTAAATATATAATGAACAAACCAACAGTCACTGATAGGATAATCAGAGGGTTGTTACTATTGCAAAAAATTGATATTACTATTGTAGATAGACCAAGTAAAGACAATGTAGTTATTTTTTTATTAATATTGTAGTTTGATGTAAACAACCCATTAATAGAGGATTATTTTCATGATGAATATATTTTTGTTTTTTCTACTAACACACCATGGTTTGCAGATATTGATAACTACTTGGTTGTAGGAAAGACCCCTTCACACTTATTACCAAGGGAGAAGCGCAACTTGGTTGATAAAAGCATCTTATATTCATGGATCTTTGGGTACCTCTTCCATAATGGCCCTAATCTAATCATTTGAAGATGTATGAGAGAGGATGGAGTGTTTAATATTATCCAAACATGTCATGATAAAACTTGTAGGGGTCATTTTGCAGCAAGGAGGATAGCGTATAAGATCCTTACAACCGGTTACTTTTGGCCTACTCTTCACAAGAATGCATTTACATACACTCGCCAATGTGATTATTGTTAGTGTATGGGGAAATCCATGTGTTCTAAAAAGATGTTGCTTCATCCACAATTAATTTGATATCCCTTCCAAAAGTGGGAAATTGAATTTGTGGGCCCAACAGATCCACCATCCCAATGGAAGGACTATATTTTAGTATATACTGGTTATCTCACCAAAAGGGTGGAAGTACTCATGCCCAAGATGAGAAGGTGGCATTATTTATCTGAGGAAATCTTCACACGGTACGATATTCCACAGGAGATGGTCTTGGATCAAGGTCCTCAGTGCACGTCAGATATGATAACAACCTTGTTCAAAACTTTGAAGTATGCCACAAGAAGTCTATCTCCTACCATCAAAATCGAATGGCCAAGTGGAGGTCACTAACAGAGAGTTATAAAATATCCTTACAAAAATTGTAGTTATACATCATCTTGATTGGGCATATTGTCATTTGAACGTTGTATGGGCTTATAGAACCACATGGAAAACAACAATGGAATTCACCCTGTATATTAGTTTATGGTAAGAGAACAATCTTCCCTATAGAGTTTGAACTTAAGACTCTACAGACAACCTTAGGCCTTTGCTTGGATTTGTCAAATGTACAAAATCTTACAACTCAATTCCTTTGTGAACTAAGAAGAAAAGCTCTGCAACACACATAGACTGTTCAACAACAAGTAGTAAGATGGCATAACAAGTTCATTAAGTCTCAGAAATTCTAGTTGGGTGATTGGGCACCGCTATGCGATTTTAAATACAAAGATCACAAAGGTATGCTTCAAACTAGATGGTTGGGATCTTATGAAATAAAGAAGGTGTTTGATAATGGATCAGTCAAGTTATGTACCATTGATCTAATCAGATTTTCACTAACGGTCAACGATCAATGTCTTAAGTTATACAAGAATTCACTTTCCAAGGAGTAGTTCATTTAGAGGATCCTAATAGAAGATCATCCATCCATGGATACGAAACTCAAACATACAATAAATGAACATATTGATTAAAAAACTAATCAAGTAGAGGAGTTGACTAGGGTTGAGCCAGAACACTTCAGTCCTACCTCTCCAGGGTAAGATCTCAAATATGATAGTTTTGGTTGGAAAGCCAATTTGTTGGCTGACAAAAACTACATAAAATAGGCCAGAGTGAAAAATTAGCTTACTAGCCACTCAGGAGTAAAATTTAAAAAAACTACGAAAAAATATCAGAAAAATCAAAAAGAAAAAAGAGAGAAAAAGCTACCCTAGGTGGAAAATCACCCTATTGACCACCTAGGATAAGAAAAATAGCAATAAAAAAAATTAATTTGAGTTTCTATAGGTATATTTTCAGTTGTTATGGGTGATTCATATTTCACCCAGAACATCTACAGTTCCCTGTGACATGAGTTTTTAGTTGTTGCATAAAACTCTATTTTCACCTACAACATCTACAGCGCCTTATGATATGAAGGGATTATTTGCAGTTGTTGCAGTCAACTCTACCTAAACCTATAGCATCTACACCAATAATCCTTGTCATCTAAAAGCCTACTTTTAGTTGTAGCAAGTAACTCTATTTTCACTTACATGATCCACATGACATTTTTAACAAGTTGGATCCCCAGTTTCCTCAGATCTAGGATATCTCATATCATAATGTCTCACAAAAGGTTTAAAACTACAGTCAATTGTTGATTCTTTTTAAAAAGTTTTTTGTTGTTGCAGGTTCTCATAAAAGGTTCCTATGACCACTCTAGCATGTCCTTTTCAAAACCCTCATCTTTCGTAGTAACCTACAGAATTTTACCCTACTCCCTTTACTCCTTGGACACATGAATCCAAGGTTTCCCCTATAGGTATTTACTTGTTTCATGATTGTCTTAATCTATGAGGTAGTAGTTAGACCAAAAATTGGGAATTTATGATCTAAATTGAATATTCCCATAAAAACTATTTTTCCTTCAACACTATGGTGAAACATCAACACATTCATTGTCCATTTCAAGTCCACAATCATCATAGAATCATCCTCCAAAAATCTCTCAACTATCCTGCATTATGGCATATTCAAAGAAGTTGTTGGCTTGAGGCTAACTTCTGTTGATTGACCTTTTTGTGGTCTTATCTAGGACACCTAAAACTTGTTACTAGGTAGCATTTTGTTGCAGGTATCCCACAATTGTTTCTAGAAGCTCCATAGGTGGTCTATACATATTTTGTTAATCTTCATGCAAGTGCCTACTTACAATCAACTTCATCTGTTGGCCCTAAGGGATGTTTTTCCAGCAAACCTTCTAGAGTTTGCATCTTTATTTTCATGATTACCTCGATGAAATGGTGGAGATTATTTTCAAGGCAAACACTCATTTCTCTACATATCCTCCATGATCATTCGACCAATGTAGATGCATGTGCTCGCCTAGAATAATGACGATTGATCAATGGTAATAATGCCATTTTTTATTTCTTTCCTAAAGTACAACATGTTTTATACTAGTATTAAAGATATATACGCATGTATATTGGTGCAATTCCCCAAACCCAGTCGGTCCCTGTAGCAATCATTACCTCCATTTAAGTCTTGTCATGACAACTTCCATTTCTAATTCACAAAAAGGCAACCCCTATGTTGAACATGTTAATATTTATAAGGTGATAGTTACCATAAAGTTGGGGGGAAGGAGGGTGGATCAGCGAGAGTTACCACAAAGTTATGGGGAGGGAGATTGTCAAACTCTCCACACAATTCCACTCAGCTAAACCCTCACTTATAATTGGTATTCTACACGTACAACATCCTTTGAAGAATTCTTGATTGTACACAAAAGGAAGCAAAGATGGGCAGTGATGTGGAGAGACGAGAGCCAACATACCACACAATGTTGTAGGGAAATCTACAAATTGCAAGCATATTTCACAATGTAGGGTGGTTGAACTACTTTGAGAAACTACAAGGGTTTAATGACCACATTGCAATAGAATTTGTGGAAATTTTGCACAATGACATAACTATTACGAGATTATATATTACTCTTACAAAAGAGTTGTTAGCAGAAGTCACTAGTTTGCCAATGAGTGAGAGATGGATGGAAAGACATGACCCTACTGCAACTAGGAACGAATTCTGTGTAGAAGGAGAAACACTGACTTTCACAACCCAAGGCACAAGTAGGCAATCAATACCTCCATAGTGGGTTGAAGTTGCAATTTTCATCATCAAATATTTGACTTATGAAATTAGAATGTCTATCCTATACTCTATTCATCTCAAGATTCTAAGCCATTTGAGACATAATAACCTTGTCAATGTTCCAAATTTCTTGTTAAATCTCCTAAGGAAAATGGAAATTGAATATAACAAAGGATGACCTAAATCTCTATCCCATCATAGACTAATTCAACTCATTGTTCAAAGATGTTTGAGGGTTTAGAGATTTGAGGTATCTTGGGAGCAATTTTTTACTAGGAAAAGATTACCACCAATTTAGCAGCTAGAAAACATACCACCTGCAACACCTGATGAGTAGAGGAGGAAATTGATATTGAGACCTTCATCATCAAAATCCCAAGAAGGAAGAGTGGTAGAAGCAATTCAAATGAGAAAAGTAGAAGAAATGCCTTCATTGTCTCGACCAAAGAAGAGACAAAAGGTTTCTTCAGTTTTTGCTCCTAACAGAAGATCCCAACAGATCAGATGCAAGGGTTTCAAAAATAAAACCCTCAACAACCTCCACAATCTTTCATATTGAAAGTGGAGGGTCAGATGAGGAAGATGATTATGAAGAAATGGAAACCCAATCCTCTGATAATGAAGAAGAATAATCCACTACAATAGGGTCAACATTTGACACCTCTTCTAAAGACTCCTCCATAAAACATTGGGATGAAGAGGGAAAAAATGAAAAGGAAAAATAGACTATGCAAGAGGCAAGAACTATGGAAACATGTTTGCTCTCTCTTACTCCTTTGAATATAGAAGAGGATGAACTAATAGTTTCAAGGAAAGAAATTGAGAATCTCAGAGCTCAAATCAGGGAGCTAGAGAGAAAAGAAGATGGATTGGAAATACTAGCAAGGGTGGTCAAGGAGGAATGAGGCAATCACATCCACCTACAGCAATGGAAATACCTATAGTAGCAGAAACGTTTGTGACCATTCCTCTACCTGCAACAACTTCATTGTTTACAGTAGAACATCATTATACATCAACACAACTAAACAAAGGTGTTGAATTTCATGATGCAGCCATTGATGACAATATCATAAGAGCCTTTGGCTCTATGATCACCAAGTCAACAACATCCAAGGTATATGTGGCTATCCAAACAGATGCGTTGAGTAGTGAAAAATTGTCTTTGAGAAGGGATGCTAAGATTCTGACCTTGTCCATCCAATGATATACCCAATATAGCAGACTGAAAGAGGAAAGGAGAACAATGAAACAAAAGTTGAAGGAGATTGAGGACATGTTGAAAAAGAGAAATGAATAAATTGTCCAACTGAAGGAAAAAATAGAAGATATAGAACAATTGGTTGGGCGAGTGCTAGAGTGTAGACCTCCTACCAGAGTTTATGCTCTTTATGTCTAAGAGCAATGACTGAAAATCCAGTTTATGCAAAGGTATGGTGGGTTAACTACAACATTAAATAATGCTCAATCTTTCTTTGATGTATACACTCATAGTACTCTTGAAACTCAAATTTAACTCTCTAAATTTTATTTACATGACTAACTCTACACCTTTGATCGAGAATGGAACCCCAACCTTTATTTGGGGGATGTGTTACTAAGGTCTTTTTCTTCATATTTGGTTAATGGAGACAAAAGAGGGAAAGAGTTGGAGTACTACCATGAACTAGAGAAAAAAACCACATTAATGGTAACGACAGAAACTATCAGGGCTAATAAGTTGGTAAATTATTTGATTGAATTAGTTTAACATAATGAAGTGTACAGGGATTCCCTAAGGACACGTAGAAGCACAGAGTCAATATCTGGGTTTTCTAGATCATATTGGCACCTCAACATATACTCATTGTGTGCAAAGATGGAATGAACTCACTTCTGCACTAAGAAGAAAAGAACCATTTTCAAGGTATAACTTGCAAGCAACATTACACATAGTTCATTTGTACATTGACATGACAAGGAGACAGAGGCATGGTTGGACATCTCTAACTTTTCAGCGACCTCCCTTCTAGTTTCCAATTCTTGATTGGAAATGACGTATTCAGTGGGATGAGTCCTCGAAAACTAGGAGATAAGAGAGGTTTGAAAAACACAAAGGTTTTTATCTTAAGCAAGAGCATCAATGTACAACTCCTATAGACTTTTGGGCACTGTGTGCTTATTATATGCAACGGTTTTAATTGCTCGAAAATAAGCAATAGGTAAAGTTGGGGGGTATGATGACCCTGGTAATTTTCCTAATTTACTCCCTTTGGAACCCATATCATGACCTTATAAATTTAGCATTTTTTATCTTGAACTTGCCTCCTTTGATCCCTTTTTGTTATATAAGCACTTGATATATAATATGTATTTATGTTTAATATTTTATGTTATACTTATTATGGGTGAAATAATGTCATTCATTGTTATGATCATATTTACATTATCACCAATCAGACACATGTAGCTTTTAAAGATATTTTGTGAACAAATCACGTACTCATATCAATTATAGCCAAAGTATATCAGACTCCACTGGTATCAACTGCTGAGTTGTTCAACTCCACTTATAGCAACTACTAAGTTGTTGGATTCCATCGTAGCAATTGTTGTAACCTCATGATGTTCTTGCAACACTTAGTCATCCCCTGTAGCAAGGGTTGTAAGAGCATTTCCAACGATCACCACAGTTTGTAAAATGTTTCAAGGTGATCCGTTTCAAGGTTAAGAGATTATGATTGTTTCTTTAATCTAGGAAGAAGAAAAAAATAATTTCTAAATTGTTTTAATGTCCCTCTTCCCTATTGAACCATGTTCTTCACTTTGTTGCAACTCTAGAACTATAGTTTGTTTAAATTGTTTACTTTCGCCAAAACAGTTGATTAGTTTAGATCTCATCAACCTATTTGATATTGTAAGCTAAGAATAAGACCCTGCGCCTTATTTAAGGAGGAGATGGTAGTATGCTTAGTTAGTCAAATAATAGTTGAGAATGGAGAGAAAACTTTGTAATTTGTTTGTAGCAATCTATTCATTGCTACAAAATTGTTATGAAATTGAATTGATTTATGGTAAAGAGTTGGTAATCAAAGATAGGATCTGAAACACAAGTCCAACCAAGGAAGGGCCCCTCATGAGGAATTGTTGTGACAATCCCATCTGTTAAGGTAGATCTTCATATTTATTTGTGTGCAAGCATTTCTAAGTCAATCTTGTTTTATGCAAGTGTTGAGTTTATATATTTCCAATATAAGCTATTTGTATTATGTCTGAATGATTGTTAAAATATTATTTCTTAAAGTGTGGAAAGCTTTCAAAAATTAACAAGTCAGCACATGTCATTTAATTTCCATGCAAATGTGTGTATATTCTATGCAAGTGTGATTCCATTGCAACAAGTGAGTTTACATTTCAACATGAGTGTTTCATTATGTCTTTTACATTTTCTGCAAAGTGAGCATTTACTTTACTATCAAGAGTGTTTCCCTATACATGAGCAATAGTCCCTTAAGCCTTCTAAAGGAGTTTAGTGTGCATGTATATTGCCAACACCTTGCAAATACATACGTACCATAGGTTGATTATTACATGTATCAGTCTAATTGATAAATCAAATGAATTTGTCAGATTGTACACAATGATTGGACTGTGTCGGTTAATTGGGTAGTTGATTAACCCTGTTAAAGAGATTTTTGAAAATGTCCCAACTTTACATGTATTTACACAATGGCAATTGTGGACAAGGTTGTGCTATGCAAGCACCCGTTGTGCAAACTTATGTGGAGACTGCGTATGACAATTTCGCAAAGTAGTTAACATGTGAGAATGATGGTAGAAATGCATAAGATTCTTTACACAATTTCATTGCACCATGGAAGATTGTGAAATGGAGCGCAATGGTTGAGTCATAGTAAGGTGCTACAAGGAGTTGTGCAACATGTCAAATAATGGAGTTTAACTAAAAACGTTACAATACACTTGTTTAATTGTATCTATTAGACTGAAGAAGTGTGTGCAATGTATTAGTGGTGCTCTAATGTGGAGAAGTTGAGGAGTGTTACACAATGATCACTTGGTTCAATAGTTGGTGACTAAAGATTCCCCTATTGCGCAGGCATTGCAAAATGAAGTGTCAGATATAGGCATGGTTCTTCTTAGAGAGATTATTTTTGTATGAATGTTGAATACAATCAGTCAAGTGTGTGCATTGTAATATATAGTAAATTGTTTGAAAATTACAAAACCTTTTGATTTGTTGTAACAATGTAATTAGTTTCAATTTATGTTATAATAAAGAATGTTAGTGTTGAGTTTTTTTACCTTAAAAGTTTGAAGTCTTGTGTATATGCATGTTTGTCATTATCTTTGTATGTCTACGATTCACATAACATAGCTCTCTTACATGCACTTGAAATCTATAACATAACCTTGGAGTGCACATGAACCCTGTTAGTAACTAAAAAATACTCCCTCATAGCATGAGAGAAAATTGCATTATTTCTTTCTTTCCATAAATGAAACATAATCTCAATACGAAAAATATGACAATTGTATAAATTTTGCAAAATCAATTGCCAAGTTGCCTATTAACACCATCTTCCAAATAAATGTTTATGGACGATATTCATACATAGGCAGATTGAGCATGCTTGCAATACAAAACATATACATTAAAAATTCCAAATGTTTACAAACTACGTAAACAAGGTGAGCCACACCTAAATGAACCAAATGGTTTCCAATTGACAAAGCTTCGTGAATGATACACCAAAGAAAGTGAGCTTATTTTGGGCTCAATGGTGGCTACCCAAACTCTGGGAACCTACATTTCCAAACTCGCTCAGAGGAGTTAACTTTCCAATGATGATTCAATGCCATCCACTAGTGCTTAGATTTGATTATTCATTGATGACATTCGTGCATATGTTTAAAAACATTCCCGTTCTTATTATTCTTTAATTTAACTATTTCAAATTTAAGTTTTCTTGGTTTTATTAGACATATTGGAAATTTATAGTGAGGGCGATATCCAACAAACCTACGTGTAAAAATATTTAAGATTCTGAAATCAATTCAATGAAGATTCAACTCCAAACAAAAAGAGAACTTATGCCAACAAGTGGGTAAACTAAATGTAATTATATTCAACTTTTTTAATCATTACAATTTTTTATGAGTGATTGTTTGTATTGTTGCTTAGGCAAGTTGAATCATTTATAGCATAAATACTACTGATATGCTCAAATTCCACTCATTTTATGAATGATTGAAAATATGGATTTACGAAACAAAGCAGGGCATTATATAATCTGGATATTATGCTGTTGAAGGTGTATATATCCTTTGTAGCCACAGTAGGAAATAATAATTGTTGCTCAGAGTTGAAACTTGATGACAGCCTTACAAGGGCCTATCCAGAATCTGTCTTAATATGTGATGAATTTGCTTATTGCCAATGGCTCTGGACTTTGCCATTTTGTGAAGCTTTCTTTTGTTTTTTCATATATAACTCTTAATTTACCTACCTCCATGTGCAATGTATTTGTGTGTGACCTTTCTGCTTTCTCATCTTGTGTGTATCTATTAACAGAGCTAGTAGGCAACAATGTGATAGCTTAAGAGGAAACTCAAGACAAATAAATGGATGAAATTCAAGAGATATCATTACTTGTGTATCTATTAACAGTGCTAATAGGCAACAATGTGATAGCTTAAGAGGAAACTCAAGACAAATAAATGGATGTAATTCAAGGGATATTATTATAAAGAATTATTGAGTTCATTTCTTAGTGTGTGTGTTTGTCACTTTTTTTTAAATTGAAAAGCGCACTTTTATTAATAAAACCAAAATAACACAATGCTAATCGTACCCAAAAAAAAATGGGTGGAAAGAAAAACACATCACATCTAACTAAGGGAGCCTCAAGAAAACAAGTTATATCAGTGTCAAAATTAAGGCTGTACTGTAATTAAAGCCGTAATAAAAGTTCCATTCAATAATAAATTTGATAAAAACAAGAACTAACAAACACAGATTAATTGATTTTTTCTCTCATATTTTGTATTGTCTTTCCAGAACAAAATTGTACTAGGGAACAAGAGGAGAGCTTGAGAGACAACTTGAAACAAACAAAGGATTGAACTCCAAGGAGCATCTTAAACATCAAAAAGAACAGAAATAGGGGTCTTGCAAAGACTCCGGAATCTCCAGGCCATTCTAATGGGTCACTATTTTGTAATCTCAAATATACGTGGAAGGACCCTGTGTCAACCACAAAATATCTCAATCGATATGCTTTTCTTATATTGCAATATCATATACGCATAGTTCAGGAAGATGACAAGCTATAAAATAATCTACATAAACCTATGCATGCAGCTGTATATGCAACTCTTCTCAGAAGTCTTGGATAGATTTTGGATTACTCTTCTATTCCATTGTAATTATCTTTCAATTTAGACACCTGTTGGTCCATTTGGATAGTTTACCCTATATATCTTGAATCGTATCTCCCCAGAGATTGCTGTGATGTTTAACATGTAGGGGAAGTCCAAATATTTCACTGGGAGATGATCTTCAGGGAACTTGAGAATTCTCATAATATCTCTTTTTCTTTGACAAGGAATGTTAACAAATATCAGATGAGATTTGTGCTTCTTGTTGTGCTGATCAGAATCCATCTGAAAGCTGTTCAGCAGCTGCTTAAAGGCTTTCATCTCTCTGAGAATGAATGTAGAGAAAAGAAGACTGTCACCAACATAATTGAAGTTCGTATATCACTGTCATTTTTCCACTGCAGGAAGCCCATTAAGTTTGCAAATGGTTTTGGGCGAAGAGTCTACAAAGTGTCTCTCCCATGATAATAAATAAGTATAGGCTGAGAGGATCGCCTTGACAGAGCGCCATGGAGGAGAGAAATGGCTGTCCTAATTAACTGTTTGTCGTAATTGAAAACATTGTTGTGCCAATGCAACTGTGAATCCACTCTAACTTCTTCATTGAATCCAAAATCACAAAGGGTAAGCATGATTAGTTGCCAGTTGCATCTATGAAATGCTTTGAAAAATCAAGTTTCACAAAAACCCGTTGGTGATTATCTCATTTGAGAGGGTGAGAGTCTCTTGGACAGCAATAATATTATCTAAGATTTTCCTCCCATGGACAAAAGCCGACTGAGCTTCAGAGATGATATTGGAGAGAGTGGGTCTGAGCCATGAAACAATCAATTTTGACAGGTTTTTGTATAGCAAGCTGCATAAATGGGCCTGTATTGGTCAATTTGATCAGCATGAGACTTTTGTGGGACGAAGACCAGATTTGTTGCATATAGGTTGCAGAGCATTCTTTTATCCTGTCTAGATTCTTCAATCAGTTCTATCAACTGAGATTTGAAAATTTCCCAAAAGGAATGATAGAAAAAGGCTGGGAATCCATCAGGTCTTGGGGCCTTCTCCGGTTGGAAAGAGAAGACTATGTTTTTTACTTCCTCCTCTATGATAGGTCTCAAGAAAAGGTTGTTTTCAGCGGGTCCAATCTTCATTAGGATGACCTGAATCAATTCCATTTGGGCCTTTAATTTTTCCTGAGAGGAGTTGTTCTGTGAGAACCTCCCGCATGAAATCAGTGGCATGGTCAAGGATTTCCTGAGGAGTTTGAAGAATTGTACCATCCCTTTTATCAATCTGTTGCATTGAATTTAGATGTCATCTATTTAGAAGAGTCCGTGAAAAAAAATTGTATTTTGGTCTCCTTGTTTTATCCATTGTTGTCTTGATATCTTCCTCCAATAGAGTTCTTCCCGCTCTTGAATTGTAGCTATTTGTTGAATGACTTGCTCTACCTGATCTGACATCTGTTGGGGGAATCCCTGGTCTCAAATGTTTTTTTGGTAGGGACTTCGAGTTGTTCATCGATTGCTGGTCCATGTTTGAAAATATTGCCCGATGTCATTTAACTGCATTTCTTCAGTTTTTGTTTGAGGTATTTGAGTTTCTCCATGAAACTATACTTTTTTGCATCCTTGAATGAAATTGGCTTCCTACCACCATTGTAGAATAATGTTGTCCCAAGTGAGGATGGAAGAGCCACATCCACTCAAATCTGAATTGAGGCCTAACAATGCAATTATTTGGAATGTGATGGGCCGGTGGTCCAAAAGGGCGGAGTTAGTCACCTAAGCTGAGAGATGCTTATTTGCGCTGAGCCAATTGTTTGAAAATAAAACCTGGTCAATGTTTTCAGCAATGTAACCTTCACCTTTTCTGCGATTACACCTATGTACTTACCTTGAGCAAATTCCAGATCTATTGAGAAGGCATCATGTTCAAGGGATCTCAAGGCCTCTGTAGTTTGCTAATTGAAACCTGTGCCTTCCTTTATTCCTCTGGAGCTTTGATGGTGTTGAAGTCCCCCATTAGAACGAGATTTATAAGGTTGATAGTTACAATCTAGTTTTTCATCTGATCAAGTAGCGTTAGTCTATGATTCCCTTGAGGTACGATACATAGATTGGATATGCAAAAAAGAAGTTTGCATCTCATAAAAGAAAATAAACCCCGTGGAAATGATTGATGCACGGAGATAGCATAACCTCATTGGGTCCCAATGGATCAATGTATGAATGTTATTGCAAGAAAATGTTTGTTTATTTCCCCAGTTTTCAGTAAAGCTTATCTTTCTTGGGGAATTTGTTTTAACTATTTATCGTATCAAGATCATGCCAATTTTCTCTATCTGCCCTTTGTTTTTGAGATACCGGAGTTTGTTGGGGATGCCTAATGCATAAATGCGCCAGGAGAGGATCTGCATTACATAACTTGTGTGGCGGCAAGGTTGTTCTCCCCCTGTATGAAGTCCAGTGTTGTTTCTATACAATCCCTTGGTGGCAGATTTAAGTTCTTTGGATTCCATTTGTGTTGCATCCTCCTCCATGGCTACTGTCTCAAAAGAGGGGTTTCATCTCTTCGGCATAGAGTGGCATTTTTTGCCTCCCAAAACAGCAGATATGTAGGGACCAAATCTGTATGGAAATTTATATTGCCCATGTTCTTATTTTTTTTAATATTTGCCATTTGGATGAGCCAGCCTTTGAAGTAAAAGAAATTGGTAGTGAAGACTTGCCAGTTACCCTTGAGCATGTTCTATTGATTTGTAGGTTGCTGTTCAGGCCTTATGATGGGTGATGATGGATTTGGGGTGCTTTGAACCCACCATATCTCTTCATCTGTGTCCAGATTTGCTTGAGCAGCAAATGGCTTTGGCTGGAGAAGTTGGCTTGAATTGGGGGATCCTTTTCTCCAAAAAGATTTTTTGAAAATTTCCTTTCCATCTTCTGATCTTCTAAAGGGTACTGGAATGTGTTGGCCTCTGTTGAACTGTTGTTCTATTTGAGCTTGATGAGATTACTCTTTCCTTGATGATTGTTCTTGCAGATTTCTTGTCTGTTCTTTAGCTTTTTGTTATTAGATCCGAGAGGGCTAAACCCAAGCCAAATGTTCATGTTTCATGGAAGTCTACATCTGAAGGGGATATTTTCATAGTCAATGTGCCGTTCCTATTCATTCCCTTCCATATCTACGATCAGCCTATCAGAAAGGGGTTTATTTAGGTCTATATTTACACAGTTCCATGAATAATTTAAGACCCGCAAGCAGCAATATATTCCCCTATTGCATTTGTTATTTTCTTAAGAGTGCATTCTTGCCGTTATTCACTGGAAAATAAAGGTAAACAAACCTAGACTGGATTGTAGTGGGGTGATCTTTTGTGGGATTAAAGGCAGGAGACCAATGTTTCATGAAGAGGCCTGCCTTGATCGTGAACCAAGGACTACCTTGAAAAGCTTGATCTTTTTCCTGCTTCGGAGAGAAGACTGCCACAAAATATCATTTAGGCATCATGAGGATCAGAGGATGTCTACTGATCCTGTGGGCTTCCAGTTCTCCCATGAAATGGCTGATAAGGGCTTTCTCCTTTAAGTGCCAAAGTTGGTTTTCCATTTTATCCAATGATAAAAGAAAGTTTTGGGGCAATCTCCAACCTGAGGTAGCAGCCATTTCCTTTTGGCTGGAAAATTTGGCTTGTTGATTGTTCGTTGGGGTTGGTATTACAGGAATTACTGTAAATTTCCTTGACAGATTGGTGGTGTGTCATTGGAGACCACGTTCCCAAACTGAAGGTTTAAAGAGGCGACCATTGACACCTCTTGAGGGGGAGACCTGAAAGCTTGATCAGGTCAACCCTTTTGTTGAATTGGATATGATTTGAAGAGACAGAGAGAGAATAGCTGGCTTGTTACAAGTAGAAGGGGCATGTGCAGAGCTAGAAAATTTTGAGAAAGTGGACATTGTTCATGAATAGCATAGTAATGACAACATAGCATGACATTAACAGAAGTAATAACTAACATATAAGGAATAGAAAATTCCATCTCACCACAGTTGTCTACAATGAGAAGATTATTCCAAAGACAAGCATCAGTAAAACTATCTTGAGGCCACAACAAATATAGTAAGAATAAAAACTATCAACAAGAGTAGCAATATAACACCTTTCAGTGGTGCAGGGATAAAAAGGAAATATACAAATGAATATCAAAATAAATTTTCGCTAGATGTGATTGGGATGCTAACATATCCTATGTTCTATGTTGATACTCTGTGTTTAAGAAGGAAATGTGCGAAGATAAAACACTGAATGTTCATCCTGAGCTAAACCATATTGTGAATTCTTAAAATTACAGTGAGCTCTTGTGAGCCAGACTGACAAGTTGCATCCTCGGTTTTTAAATCAATCTTTTTCATCCCATGAAATAATCACACCAAAATAATTACAGACCCGAGTTGAATTGTGCCCAAATCTGAAGCCAGTTCACTCAAAGCACAGTGAGCTCTTAAAAGAAATCCAACATGCCAACATACCTAATGTCTAAAGCAAAATAAATCATGTCTTAGCAAGATATAAACTTTAAGCCATTTAGTAAATGCAGTTGAAATAACCAGTAGGGGAACACTTTTAACTCATTATAACATTCCAAGAATCATTATTAAATAAAAACTTAACGAGGCCAACATAATTTTTAAAGTTTATTTTTTAATTTTTTAGTTAATAACAAGATTTCCTTGTTTGAAAAAGGAAATACCACTGAGGTAATAGAACCTCTAGAATATTTTTTTGTTTAATTATCATTGGTCACCTCATCTTTTAAATTGGATGTTACACTTTCTCAATGTTTGCCATAACCTGTCGACTGAATGTTCTCTTTCACAATCCATTAATTTTATGTTCTCTTAAAACAAGCTTGTTAAAATATGCTGCTCCATCTTGGTAAGCTCTCCCTGTTAGGATTTTCATCTATGTGAACTGTACAGTGCTTATAAATGTGCCTAGATATCATCCCAGTATTGATTTTCCTATACCACTAAGGCCAAACAAAACCACGATGCAACTAGAATTTTGATTAGTTCATTTGGTCATCGATTGTCAGTTCAAACTGCTGAGACGGAAATAAAATTGCCTCGTTAGTTACTTAATCTATGATAATTTCTCAAACAGACACTTCATTTAGATATCAAAAATTATAATTTATGGTAAATCATGGCGGCTATTCCCATTTTCAATGCCCTAGAACAACCATTGCCATTAAATTGTACAAGTCCTAACAGCATTGAATTAGTGGGCAAGTGCTAGCAGCGAAATTAAACTAACCTGAAACTATCCAAAAGACCATTAACATGGTTAATCTGATCTGAAAGCATCCAAAAGACAATTCACATTATTAATTTGTCCTAAAAAATTTTGCACATTTCAGTTGCAAAACACAAACAGTAGATCTTGCAACAATGTGGATGTTGTCCAGATTACAAGGGGTCGTCCATAACATAAGGGGTTCAAATATTTGTTCATTAAGAATATCTCCCTGATTACAAGGGATTCTAACATATCATAGATATAATTGTTTCTGGCTGGTACAGATCTGATCCAAAAGTACTACCACCGAATGGCTCTTCTCAGCTCTCTTGACCAATCTCATATCGGTTTTCCTTGTCTGGTTACTTGGTTAAGGCACTAGATTGCGAGAAGAACCATAGAAATTTGGAGCCTGATAAATGTTTAGTTGTTCTCTTGGTCAATTCAGGTTAGGCTTTCATCACCTAGCAGTTGAAACAAGGAGATGAAAAAAAACCTGAACTGATTTGCAAGAAAGGAGAAATGGATGATGACAGGCATGTGATGCGCCCTGTCCAACGTATTAACAAGCAATGCAGAAACACTCATGGTTTACATAACTTGTTGAGTTTTCCTTGCCAACTAAACAAGTACAATCATTTTAGGGCATTTCGTAGAGAGGGACTTGACCATAAGGAAAGCACTCGGCCTATCTCTCCTGATAGAGGAGGGGCGTGGGATTTTTAAGGTATTTATGTGCCAGACCTTTAGGTAATGAGCAGCGTTAGGGCTTTTAGGCAATCGACTTCAGCGTCGCCGAATCATTTATGCCCTGAAACTTAAGGGCAGGAGGGGCATTTGGTCTATATAGCGAGGTTTTCCCTCATGCGCTCGATCAATATTGTGGCATTTACGCCCCCAACGTTCGATCAAGAAGCACCTAACATTAACATCCCGTCGACAGACATGGAAAGGAAATGGCAGAACGAGCGTAGCTAACCTCTCGTCTGGCCTTGGGAAATCCAGGGAAAAGCTTGTGCGCTCCTGGATCGCCGGTCATGGGAAAACTTCAACCCAACTAACCTTGAGTTACCTATAATGAATATGATTTAGGGGAAAAAAAGTATTGACAGGATAAATGTGACAAATATTAGATTTCTATGCAATCATTAAATGGTTGTTAGCTTATTCCGGATATGCCGTGTTACACCAAACCTCTTGAAAATAAGAAATTATTCCTAAACATGATCTCAAATTACACCCTAACTCAAAGTACAATAAATAGGAAATGGAATATGCTCGATTCTGATAACTCACCTTAATCTACAAGATGCGTATTGACAGAGGCATCCTTGCATAAAAAGATAAAAAGGGCACACGACCATTATAGTCAGCTATAGAAGTGTCGTATTTCCACTTATTTGTAGTGTAGGTTTTGGCCAGAGGAATAACCGCACTTCACATAGCTGCCTACAGTGTTCAATGCCCTCAGTAATCCACTGAGAAAGAAAAATGAAAGACATTCTGAAGGCTGATCAAAGCTCTTGTGGATAAAAATTGTGGCAGCCGCGCTCCTTACAAGATCCTTTTTACCGACCTAATGGCTTGGGACTCCATTGAGCAGATTAGACCTGTTTTGTAAGGCGAAATCTGGGCCCTCTAATCTGCATTGCTTCTACGTGGCAATGTGATCACCCAGTCCAAGTGTCGTTGTCTTGAAATTGACGATTAAGTCGAGATAAGATCCTCCAGGCTCCATTGCCTCACGCGTGTATGGGAGCCTGTGATATTTGTTAGCGTCTCCACGTCACTAAATTGACGGATTTAAGGGGATCGTTATCCCCATTTTATTTTTATTTATTATTATTTTTTATCAACTCAACTTGTAAAAACTTTTGTAGACAAAGTGGGCTCAGGGATTTATTGGCTGTTAGGTTGTATATTTAATTATTATTTTCGTGTTATTAAAGATTATTAATTTAAATTAAATATTATTTTTCGTGTGTTTTGTCAAATTTTAAGTGTTTTATAGATTTTTTTTCCTTTTTTTCGATTTTTTTAACTAGATTTTATATATTTTAATTTGTTTTTGAGTGGTCTTTTTTAATTTAAGTGTTTTTGTGCTTTGCTTTTATCTTTTATTTAGATTATAAAAGTTAGTTTGGATACTAACGGGATCTAAATTTGAATTCAATTTATCTAGAATATTATAGTTCATTTAAACATCCATCCTTTAAAGTATTCAAGAAGCAATTAAGTAAAAACAAGAGAATTATTAGTTGTTAGATTGTATATTTAATTAGTATTCTTGTCTACTTAACGATTATTAATCTAAATTAAATATTATTGAAATATTTTGTTGGTTTCTAATGGTCTCTAACTTCTTTCAGTGCCTTATTGATCTTTTTTTTCTTTTCTTTGATTTCCTTGTAATTAGAGTCCTTTTTCAGAGCATTTACATTCCCTTACCCTCTGTAAAACATTTATATTTCAAACATACTTTTGAGTAGCCTCTTTTGACTTAAGTGCCTTTGTTCCTTGCTTCCACCTTTTTTTTGAGACCATTAGAGGTTAGTTTGAGCATCAATAAGATCTCAATTTGAATTCAATTTATCTTTAAATACATATGTATTATAATTCATTTAGACACCCATCATCTAAAGCATTTAAAAAGTATCTAAGCAAAATCAAGAGAATTTATTATTCACAAATATTCATTAAAATTTTACAAATACTCTAGACAAGAGAGAGCATTCATTGCAGTACTATTGCATAACATTGGATTCCCTAGCTTAAGAATTATTACAATTATGGGTATGTAATTTTTAATATTGTATAATATTGAGGGTCCTGACAAATATCAAGATAGCTTAGCTAGTCCATGATATAATGCAAGGCCTAAAACATGTGTTATTTTCCTTGAAGTTTCAAATCGGACTACCTAATTAAGACAAGGAGAAGAAATATATTTTTTCAATACATTATAAGCAAAGATGCAAAAAATTGAGTTTTTTAGAGGTCTGGATCAAGCAAAAATAATTGTAAAAAAATTTTGACATGTCTAAAATTTTATCCAAAGCACACGTACAGTCTAAACATTGTCTAGAGTATCCATACAATCCAAAAAATAGCATTTGTTCAACATAATTTTTTTGGGTCAGTTTTATCTTACTATTAAGTGCGCATTTTCACTATCAAATCCTAAATATTGTCACCAAATCTTACAATATTCAAGATACATCTCTAAGTGTTACTTGTCATCACCTTTTCTTTGGTTTTAAAAATAATTATTTAGTCAATATTACAGCGTTTAGAATAACCGTGTTACTGTTTATTGAGCAATAAATATAAACACGGTTATTCTAAAAGTTGTATTATTGATTTGTATGGAATATAAAAGTATAAAATATTTAATAATTAATTAGATTAATTATTATTTTACATCTATTAATTAGCTTATTCAATTGTATTATAGGTGTTTATGTTACATGTAAATATACATACATTTACCCATAACACTTTTTGGTAAACATGTGTTCTTTTATGCCCCATATAGGGTTACATCTTGCTCCATTTTTAGATAGATCTAATTTTATTAGAGCTAAATATTTTCTATGTTTCTTTAGACTTTTATAAAATCTCAATTCATTATACCTTAACCCCTAGGATTAATATCTTGTTTCGCATAGACTCAAATATGAATTTATCTAATATTCTTAAGACTAATTTCATTACATGCTCTTAGATGTAATAGCCCTATCTTCATTTTGTTTGATGTGCTTGATCCCAAGCCTTAAGTCATTTTAATTTCTAAAAAATCATAAACCCTAATGCACTTATAATGACACACAATTAAAATATACTTTTCAAGATGTTGTAAATGTTTTGATGAATGTCATGTATTTTCAAAATGATGTGGATGACAGTGATTATGATGATTATGATAGTGAGGATAAAACTAATGAAAGGCTATGAATAATAAATCTTGCCCCACTAGATCCAAGGGTTTATACGAATGGCATGGGTGAACTTGGTGTTGGTTCCCTTTACATAAGCCCTCATTATTATCGACATTCAAATTTTTATAAGAGAAAAAATTAGTAAAGGAAAAAGAATTTTATGTGAATTTCACCTTAGATAGATATGATATATTATGTGGACACAATTATTAAATGTGCAATTAATATAGTCGTTATCATCACATGTGTGAGAAGAGTTATGTGTAACTTGGGAAATGATCTCATCTTTTACTCCACAAATAATAATCTCTCACTCACATTTTAATTTTCTTATATAAGAACCCTTTCTATTCTTGTGAAAAGTAATAGAGCTTAGAGTCATCTCCTAAGCGAGTGGAGATATAGTCTTTTAGAGAGTCGGATTCTAGTACAACCATTGTTGGTTGCACACATACATTATATATTCCACTAGTTAATATAATGTGTCTTTATTGGTGAATCTCTCTCTTGTTTGAATACTTGATGTTGATGGTGTTCAATTAAATTTTTATGAGTTATTTTGACATTTTTAATATGGTATCAAAGCCAGGGTTTTCTAAGAAGTTCAACAAGAGTGTTTGACAGGTGACCCATATCACTTTCAAAGCTCAATTGTTAGGAATATCAAGATGATAAAGAGTGGAGAATCAAACATTCCCATTGTATTCAGATTATCAAAACAAGTAATTTTTTTAGATAAGATATGTGAGAGTGTCTATGCTATAGATCTATGGGCTATGTTGTCATTTTAAATATGGTATTAGAGTGGGCTTTCATGACAAGATCAATGAGAGTGTTTGAAAGGGTATCCATATCACTCTCAAAGCTCTATTATTAGGATGATCAAGAGCAAAAAAAGTAGAGGAGGAGTATTATGCACTCCAAAGCTTTAATCCTTAACAAGCTTCAATCAACAAGGTTAATTTTGTATCCCTTCAACAACTTCTACGATAAATTATTCGTAAGTCCCATATATTTTCTTTAGTTTTAGTTCATTACTTCGGTTTGATTCATGTAACGGTTGTAGATTTATATATGGAGGATTTCCATGGAAGAGATTTTTAGTCAATTTATGTTTAAGTGTTTTTGGTGTGTATCAAACATATCTATTATGTCTAGAATTTCATTTCACCTAGATTTGACACCATAAGCTCATTTGCCCATGTAGATTTCATTCTATGTAGACTTGGAATATTTTCAAGGGGAAGAATGATCTGATGGGGGAAAAAAACCTTTTCAACTCATATGGCATGTTTTCAAGACTAGATTTTGAGTTTTTTTAGTGCATTGTGATGATATGTTAGCTCCTATGTTTGGCTATAGATTAAATCTAGGTCCATCTAGAGGGTGTTTTTTTTTTCACCTTGTATTTTTTCTTCATGTGGCATATTGAGCACTCTCATTTGAGGAATTTTAGTTATTTTTTTACACACCTACCACATTAACATTTTTAGAGATATTGAGTTGTTTTCTCTTCACTTCCAATTAAACGTTAAGTGTGGAGGGTTGTGTATTGGTAATTCTTCCTTGGATGTTTAAGAATGATTTGTACCTAATGATTATTTCTATCAGATGCAAAGGCTGGTTGTTTCTTAGAGGAGATCCATAACACTCCATTTGAAATCATTTCAACTATGCATTTCATTTAGATGGAACATGTACCATTAGTCACTCTTGTTCACACAACCCAATTCATGGAAGTTACTTTTAATTTGTTTCATTTGAGGATTAATCAAACATTTGCTTCAATAGATTCATTTTTCTTTTTTATCTTTCATTGTACAATGGCACCTCACTAGACCTAGTTACTAGGACCCATACTTATGAGCATAAGACTTATTATTTTTACTACATCATCTAAGATGATCTTCAAGGGGGTGTTGGAGTATGTCATATTCACACTTGATGTGAAGTTCATCTTAAGTAGATGTATTACTAATGTGTGATTTATTATGTGCACACCATTAGTAAATACACAATTAATGTGGTAGTTATCTTTACATGTATGAAAAGGGCAAGGTGTAACTTTGAGAATGATCCCACCTTTTAATCCACCAATAATAATCTCTCACTCACATATTACTTTTCCTAAATAAGAACCCTTTGTGTTCTTGTGAAAAGTAATGGAGCTTAGAGTTATCTCCTAAGCTAGTGGAGATGTATTCTTTTAAAAAGTCTTGTTCTAGTGAAACCATTATTACTTGCACAAATACATTGTATATTACACACAGTTAATACAATGTGTCTTTATTAGTGAATCTCTCTTTTGTATGAATACTTTTTGTTGATGGTGTTTATGTTGAAGATCCATAATTTGGTGGATCGTTCACTCACAATTCTTCAATATGAATCATATTTAGCTCCTAACACATACAAGATTGTTTGTCTATTTTTATGCATTATTTTGATTAAGAAAACAAAGTTATAAGGTGTTGTAAATGAAATGAACCAGAACAAGATGTGAGTATAAAGAACATAAAAAACAAGATAAAAACATAGTTTAGCCTAGAGAAACCCAACATAAAAACTTTGAAAGAGTGAAGTTCTTACTCTTCCTCATTCCTCTATATCAGTCTCAAGTACATGGTTACTACATCAAGTGTCCATGGAAAACACTACAAGTCACAAATTCCCAAAGCCTATAAAATGCTTCTATCTCTCTATAAAAATTATCAAATAATCTCACAAAACCTAAAAATCAACATTGGCTAAGAGAGCAATGGAATTAAAAAAATTGGTCTCAGGACTTTCAACTACACCACTGATCCCAAATTCCATTGAATTCCTCTACCTTTCACTGGGGCTTGTATTTACGCCAAAAATCAAGAAAATGAGGTACATAGGTCGCCTAGGAGATGAAATGAACCAACAAAAAGTTAAGAAATAAGCCATATTTACAATTGTTACTTGTTGAACGCAAGCCACACAGTTTTTTTATTTATCACCACTTGGCACAGGTTTTCCTAAAAATGTGCCACAAGTTTCTCTAAAAATCCATGGCATCATGTCTACATAAAAATAGAGGGATACTCCCAAAGTGTGTAGATTATTTTCATACTTTTTATAATCATGGAAAGTCCTTCTATACATTTTTAATTGAGAACTTTACATGAATTGTCTTCAATAAGAGTCATACAAACATTTCTTACATAGATTGAAAATGCCATAATTAGTTCTTTCACATGAATAATAAACTAGATCTAAATTTTGGATCATGCTTCCACAATTAGAAGCATTTGGTTCCCAAAAGCTTTAGGAACTCTATAAATGAGGAAATATATTTCTCAATTCCTTACCCTCTCTTGGAGGTATATTTTTTGGATAAAAATTTCCAACCTTGTGAACTCCTATGTTCAGCTTTTTGTTCCCCTTATGTGTCTCCTTGCCTTTCATCAACAAAGGTTGATGAAGATTGAAATTATAAATTATTAAACCAGTAGTAACTTCTACTCTTTGTTATTAGATTTGCTATGTGAATTATTGCATACACCTATCCCCTTATCTTTCAAAAGGAAAAAATATAACTTGCCACTAACATTAAATAGTTTTTTACCTTGATTGGTAGTCAGCAAGGAGAATTGAGATTTCGTTTCATAGGATTTGATAATATAAATTTTATCATCCTTGACCAACCATTATTTATTAACACTTCTCATGAAGATAACATCATGCACACACATGTAAGGACTGCCAAAGACTATGCCACAAACATCAAGAGGTACAACATTGACCACAATTTGTCAATGAAAAGTTCACTTAATGTAAATTTGGCCTTACATTACATGGAAATATGTATCAATACTCCTTGTTTCACCCATCCTAGAGCATAAGGATTCAAATGATTCTACACTTCAAACCCAAGTTTATATACCAGCGCTTTGCTTATTAAGTAAATGCATGAGAGAAAGAATCAAAGAGAGCATCTACCTTTGTCTTCTTAATATTAAATTTTATATCAAAAAGTTTAGAAGGTGCAACTTTTTATTAAGCACCATGGTTAGCCAAACATAGCTTATCTCGAAGGGAGGTAAAACAAAACCCTTCATCCACATTACGATTCTCACCCATCCTATTTTCCCTAAATAGAGGTCATAGATTTCTTCTTCCCCTTTTCTTGACATGATCATTCTAGGCATACAACTTTCAATAAGTCTCATCTATATGACCATCAACATCATAACATCCATAATGCTCTATGTATTCCCTATTAGCAAAAAAGGTAACATTCAACTGAACTTTATTTTTTAGAACCATTTGAAAGGGAAGACGAACCCTCACCTTCATCCATCTCAAGATAATGAGCTTGGGAACAAGCCTCACATATAGTTTTGGTCTTGGCAAGTAGAATGAGCCTCCTCAAGCCTATAACATACTTCATCAAGATGTCTCAATCAAATATATCAAGTCACCCAGTGGACCACCATCTTGTGAAAGTCACTGTTATACTCTTATAAACTGTTTCATTATTGTTGCCTCAAATATTTACTAATAATAGACCTTTCCTCTTCATAGAAAATCGGATATAATTGTCATTTTATCAAAAATCTAAACTCATCTCATTTATTAATGTGCAGTAACTTCTTCACAACTAAAGAATGAACATAACTTTAAAACTGAGTTAAAACTTTATTGAACTTGAAAAATAAATCTAACAACTCTCATTAATATGATGTTTACTAAATTACACCTCAATTTGATTTAGCTAATGGTATATCTTCTCCCCAATCACACCTCCTTCATATAACTAAATTTCAATATTTGTTTTAGCTTTGAATGGAGGTAGAACTTAGTTGGTATGGGGCTTCTTCTCCTAATCGAGTGATTCTAACTCTTTGCTTGCCTTTAGGGCTTCTATATACATACCTAGTTTGGCCATGAGAATCCTCTAAATGGAATCTAATTTTTCAATCTTACTCGTAGAAAGAGATACATGAGTAACATCATCTTCAAACTTGTAGAACCGTTCTTCAAGTGTTTGAGATTATTATTCACTAGAATGGGCAATGCCTCTAGCTTATTTATTCCATTTCTATGTGGAAATCTCTTATTGTAAAGGTACCAAGTCACCTACCCCACTAGCACTTATTGTTTGGGTGATAAGCAAAAATGCAAACAGGTCACACACAACAAACCGTATGTAATGGAACCAAACCAATATAACATAATTACGTAAATGTGTTAGTAAAACTTTTATGACAAAAATTAAAATTAAGTCTGATACCAATTTGATCTGTAATCTGGTGGATAGTATTTTCACAATTCATTAATATGAATCATTTTCAAATTCTAGCACACACATGATTGTTTGTCTATTATTGTGCAGTTATTTGCTTAAGAAAACAAAGTTATAAGGTGTTGTAAATGAAATGAACTAAAATAATTTACAAGTAGAAATAACACACAAAACCAAATAACATAGTAGATTAGGCTCGAGAAACCCAATGGGAAAAATCTAGTAGAGTGAGGTGTTTAATCCTCCTCATTTGTTGGGAATAACTCATGCATGATATATAAATACATAGGAGAGTTATTTTACGTGAATCTTACACAGACAAAGATAATGATAAACACACATAGATAGACATAATTTTCACTTGGGAAACCCTTTCGAGTAAAAAACCAACACAACAACCTTCTTGATTGTGACATAAAATGGATCATCTTTAAATGCTAGAAAAAGTGTCAAAGCTTTGTAACCTTCATTTATTAATATGCACACATTTAACTGTGTGTATTTTAAATTCAATAAAATTTATTACACCTCTACTTAATTATAATAACCATGCATTTATTAGGCACTTCACTTTGTAATATATGCACCATAGAGGAATATACATTCACAAACTACTGAGCCAAATGAACATGTAACACTCCTCAATAGGTATGTGTTAGAGCACCATCAATACATTGCTAGTATTTATTTTGTCTAATATATACAATTAGACAAGTGTATGAAATGCATTCAAAATACTTTTCATTGCTCTGCATGATGCATGACTCCTCGTAGAAACTTACTACAACTTATCCATTATACACCACTTTGCAATCTCTTAGAGTGTAATGAGCATGTGAAAAATATCATGTACAACTCTACCATTTTTCCTGCACACTAAAAACCCTGTGAAACTATGATAATCAATCTCCATTCAAGTCTGCACAACCAACCTTACTTTCACAATTGACCTACACAATATCCCACATAACCATTGCTTGCACAAAACACCTTGCACAATAGCTAGGTTGTGCACAATCACCACTATACATATATATGTAAAGTTGAGACATTTACAAACAATCTCCCACTTTTTGAATAATTTGCATAAGGGATCACTCATATATCCTTTAGAAGCTTTGGGAAACCAAGCCCATCTCTTTCCTATACCAAGATAACTTCTCAGTACTCACTACCTTAATCAATGAATCCATAGCATTTTTATTTATGTCCAACTTCTCCAAATATATCATTCTATTTTCTACCATTTCCATTATAAAATGATATCTCACATCGATTTGATTCATCCAAGAATGATACTAATGATTATTTTCTAGACACATTGCACTTTATCAATCACAAATTATCTTTATAGCCTTCTGTATGAACCCAAGGTTTGAAGCCACACTGCTTTATTTCTTACATGAGTAGTTGTGGCATCGATGGTAGATACCACAACACTTGCATGTCATTTTCTCATCCAATTTATAGCTCCACCAAATAAGTTGAATGCATACCCATTGGTAGACCTATGGAAAGGAAAGCAAGATATTTAGTACAATCATAGTCCACATATCCCTATATATTTATATTTTTGCTTTCACTAGGTGTGCCTTGATATAAAATTGCATAGTCAAAATTTATGTAGATACTTGAATATCCTCTTCACCACCACCCAATGCTCCTTACCTATATTTGACATGAATAAGCTAACAACTCCCACTAATTGTACAATGTCAAGTATTGTATAGACCATTGCATACATCAATCTTCCCACTACACTTGCCTAATAAACTTAACTCATGTCCTCCAACTCCTCATGTGTATTTGGACATTATGTAGTTGATAGGTTCTGGCCAATTGGAAAAGGTCTATGCATAGGTTTGCAATCCTGCATCCTGAACCTTTCCTATACTATTTCGAATACTTCCTCTAGCCTAGCTAGAATTTCCTATTCACATGATCATATTTGATTTTCATATCCAATATAAATATTATAGTACTGATATATTTCATGTAGACATTTGAGACTTTACTTGTTTGATCATAAGCTTTTAATTTCCAATCAGTAGCATGTCATCCACATAGAGGACTATGATGAAAATCTTACTTCAATTTAGTAGATAAAAGGATCAATACAGTTGCGTGTAAGCCTAAATCCAACCACATAACTATAAAACTTATGTTCAACATTATAGGTGATTGTTTCAATCCATACAAGGATTTATTCAACCTAAAAATTAGTTCCTCTTTCCATTTAACTGTGAAGCTTTTCGATTGTGACATATAGATCTCTTCTTCAAGATATCCATGAAAAAATATTATCTTAACATTTATTTTTACTTTCTCAAGATTGAAGGTAGTATAAACAGCTAAAAGAAACATAATTGAAGTTAATTTCATATCAAGAGAGAAGTTCTCACCAAATTAAATTCCCTCTACCTACAATAATACATTTGCCACTGAATGAGCCTTATACTTCCCCAACTTCCCTTGCACATGACTCTTATTGAAAACCCAATTATAGCCTATAAAATTTCCCCCAAGATGTATCTCTACTAAATACCAAGTAATATTCTTGTCCAAAGACTCCACTTTCTCCTTCATAGCCATCTTCCAAGACTTTATCTTTATGCAACCAAGACCTTCCTCCATAGCCTTAGGGTATTCACTATTAATCGCTAATACTAAGAGTACAAAATGAAAATATAGTGGATTATGCCTTTATACATTCTATGCACCTATTCTGATCTCATTAGAGTAAGAGTTACAAGCTCCTCCTCGTTTGACTCTTATGATTCCTCATCCATTGCACTATAATCAAATATAGGCTCTTCAACATCTACATCAACCTGCATCTTTTATGATTCTTCCTTTAGGTACTTCTTTGGTTCTTCTTGAGTAAAAAACTTGCACACTTCCCTAAAGACCACATTATAGATACATAATGCATTCCATATCTCAATATTCCATGGTTTTTACCATTTGACACCACTCCCATACCCAATAAAGATGCACTTTGTAGACTTAAAATCAAGTTTGGACTTTTTCTCTTTCGGGATGTGAAAATGACATTTGCAACAAAAAATCTATAGGTGTTTAAAGCATGGCGTCTTACCACTCCATGCTTATTACAGAGTATTATCAACCAATGTTTATATGGGTGATCAATTGATGAGGTAACAAGTAATAGACACTACTTTAGCCCAAAAATTTATACTCCAAGTATGCATCACTTAGCATACTTCAGGTTGTGTCTATCAACATCTTGTTCATTTTTTATTTATTTATATTCTATTTCAGTGTATATGGAGTCATATTTTGTATTTTAATGTTTATCTACCTAAACAAATCATCATATTATTTGGATTGATACTCACCCTTGTTGTTTGTGTGTAATACTTTAACTCTCTTCTTTGGTTTGTTCTCCAAAAAAGTTTCGAATTTATTGATAACTTTATACTTATTTATGAGGAAATATGTAATAACCCCACTGGGTTTTACTAGAATATTACAATAATTAAAAAAAAATTAAATACACATATTCAACATATAGATTTCACCACGAGAAACCTAACTAGTGATCTTTAACTAACTGTATTAAACTAGTTAATCATAAAAATTAAAGTTAATCCACTTAGCTAAGGATCACCATGAACAGATATAGAAATCATGAACAATACTGAAATAATAATAAATATTTCATGTCATCATAAATGAAATAGTACCAATCCATCCACGACTGGTACAACTTATAGTCATTGTTGTAGAAGTATAATGTATAAATGATACAGTTTTTAGTAATACATAAAATATTTCAAATTATTAAAATATGATACAAAGCTCCTCTAAATAGAGTTTCCACAACTCAAGAGTATCCATGAATCAAATATCAATATGTAATCTCAAGTATAGTACTCCATTTGGGAAGGAGAACATCATCTAAGTACTTTTCCATACCAACCATGGTCATAGATCCCCCGCACTATCTCTCAAACAAGGAGATGGCCCTTCCTTCACAGATGAGTAGATATGATGGTGTGGAAATCCAAAATAACAAACCTTAATTTATGTATTGAAGATATATAATACATAATGTGTACCATAAATAAATCTGTTCTAATATGATATCACACAAATATGAAAACTATATCAATATATGAAATGATAATGTTTATCAAACATTACTTTGGCCAAAGTTTTTAATAATAATTATTCTCTAGGATCATTCAAATCCATACACACCACTTGATCGGATTACACTTTGTGTTGCATTTATTGAGATAATTAAGCCAATAGAATCCATCCACTACTTAATTAGGGCCATGAATGCGAGATTTGATAAAACAAATAAAAATATAAAAACCAATAGATGTATTCATAATATTTCACTTTAGATAATCAAAATTATACTAAGTACAAAAATATCCCAAACACTTATTTAGTCTGTCAAATGAAGTGAAATTAATCCATAAATCTAGTTTATTACAAATAATAAATAGATTTCAAAAATAGTCTTCAATATAATATACCATCTGAGTAATGATTATCTAGACCACCATTTGCTTTAACCACTAAGCAACTTATAATATTATTTCTCTATGAAATAATATTATAACCCTGATTAAATAAATTGTATATATTTCACATAGAACAACATCCAGTCTAAAACATCATAAATATTCTATATTTAACTCTTTAAATATAATATTCTAATGCTTTTATACTAACCAAATATAAACAAGCATCAATTACTCATTGTTATGTTAATAACAATTATAATACAATTGTATGCATTAATATATATATATATTTATATTAATTCACATATACAAATACATTATAAATACTTCATTTATACAGTTTACTACTAAAATGACATCAAGTAAGTTTAAGTAAAAATTTGTTTTCTCTAGAGAGAGAACATTTTTTAGTAGGTCCAGTGAGAGCTTAACACTCACATGATATGCCTCTGAAATATTTTCTGTGCATTTCATCCTTGTGAGAATTTTTCCATGTTTTAACCAATTCACTTCTCATCGACATTTTTAGAGACCCCTTGCAGAAATACACGACTATGTGAATTAGGATAATCAATCAAAATGTGAACTTCTTTTTTTATTGGAATAAATAAATTGATATTAAATTGAAAAATGTACCCTGAAAAGTGTGAACACTGAGAAGATAATGCATGGATAAATTTTCAATAAAATAAATTTTATACTAATTTTTTAAGAAGATTCTCAACACTAAAATTTTCAATAAAAAATGTTTCATGCATACAAATTTGTTTCATAAATAAAAATGTGCATAGAAAACTTAGATAAACACAATTGGAAGGAAACATTAGGACTAAATTAACCTGCAATTTTCATTTTAGTGACAAAAAAAAGTCCAACAAATCCTACATTTATGTTTCTATGTGAAAGTTTTAATTTCTTTTTATACACAACCATTAATAATTGCACTAGAGAAAGAAACAACCCAAGGTGCTCCATCTATATTAAAGTTTGATGATATTGAAGTGGAAAACTTGCCTTGAGAATTATGATCAAATGTTGAATTGTCTTAGTTTCCAAGGAGAATTACGAAAGTTTTTGCTTATATGTCATGTTTTCATTTTTTTTAAAAATCTTTCTCTAAAATAAATTTTAAGTCTATAATTCATGGAAATGACAAAATAAATTAAATAAATGTTATGACTACATGAATGCAAGGGGAGTCAATATGAATTTGATAAAAAGGTTCAAGAAATTTACAAGATAAATGTTGAAATTTATTTCAACAAGTTATTGTCATATCCTAATGTATCTGTATATAGTTTAAAAGATAGAAAACAACAATCTTTTTACATCGATTTATATACATTTCTTCTTACATCAAATTTTGAATTCAAGATTAACAAATCAACTTGTTTTTGTTTCTTGTTCAAGCCATGAACATGTTTTACATCCACTTACTTTTTAGGCAATCTCAATAATCAACAAAAAGCAACACAATCTACAAGCTCGTGTAGGGACTTGGTGTATGGCACCCTTGTTATTATCACAAATCTAATTCATATAACCTTAAACCCTAAACCATGTAGAATGTGTAGGTGGATGTGTAGAATGGGTGAGTTTTACCAAGTCTTTTTATGATCATAATTATAATTTATATAGGCAACCATATATATTTTTAATAGGTTTTAAATATTCTTTATTGTGGATTTTTTTTTTAAAATTTATGTAAGTGTAGATGTGAATAAGGATTATAAATCATAGTTAATATTTTTAAGGGGTCCACGAAATTGAAAGCAAACTATAGTTGAGATTAGTGTGTAAAGTCTATGAGTACAATGCAACTGACATTTTCCATGTGATGAGATGTGATGGGAGACTATAAATTAAATATCACAGGGAGCCAACTCCGTGAATGGCGTCACCCCATAACCAACAAACTATTGGCGTTTGTCATATATTCATTGATGATAAATCAATAAAGACATGGCCACTAAAATTTCTTGATGTTCCCATGCCTTTTGGAGGTTGTAATAATACCAGTCACCTCACTCACACGTTACTATCCATAATATAATTAATTAGTCATTCACAACTTTATAATGATATATAATTATATCCTACTACTAATCGTTGAAGTTGAGCCAATTAGGCTTAAATGTGTATTTATAAATTGCAAGGGTGACTTTGTAGTTGGCCATCTTATATGCTATTGGGAACACCTTTGGAGAATCAAAATTAATCCCTATTTCTTTTCTTACTTATGAGAAAGATTTCGAAATGTAATCACTTAACATTATTTAAGATATCTCTTGACATATTCTAGATATATTTTTTAGAAATTAAATGATTGAAATGAAATGACAATCGATATTTATTAAATAAATAATGTAAAAAAATAAAAAAATAAACTATTTCTATCATTTAAATTATATAAATCAGATATTTCAATGAAACCTCTAAAAATATTATGAGGGTTTAATTGCACTATTATAACATTTTATAAATTTATAATCCTATAAAAACATTCTTAAATGATTTATTTCAATATATTATTTAATATAACTCTAAAATTAGCAATTTATAAATTTAAATAGTATACTTATACAGATTTTGAATAATTAAATATGACATGAACTCAG
This sequence comes from Torreya grandis, assembly GCA_037957365.1. Lineage (NCBI taxonomy): Eukaryota > Viridiplantae > Streptophyta > Pinopsida > Cupressales > Taxaceae > Torreya > Torreya grandis. The sequence goes on from JARHVA010003445.1 coordinate 773,088, forward strand.
AATATTATTAAAACTATTTAAAATAATAATAATTATTTTTAATTACATTAAAAATATATAATTTTATTTAATATAAAACAAATTTGACTGGGAACAAATAAATACAGTAAAATTGAAACATCCCTCCAAACATAACCGGGAACATATCATAAAACAATTCGCTAAAATATAAAATTAATATAATCACATGAATTTAGGAACGGATCACAGTGATTTTTAAAACTTTCTTAAAATAAAAGACCGCTTCTCAGACCAAAGAGACTGCCGCATTGGTCATATCACCGTACATCAAAGCCAAAATCACCAGCGCAATCATTATGCAAACTGGAACCAGCAATAATATAAGAGGAGGAGGCAGAGGCGGCAGTATTAAAGGAAGAATTAATAATGTGACAGCCAGGCATAAGAGTGCCAAAATGGACTCAATACTAAATGGTCGCTTATTTTGCCTTTGTTCCGTTCTTCTGTGTACTTTACTTTGTAAACCGCAGCAGATGAAACATTGGATGGATCGTCCATTATTATGCTCAGAAACGCTGTATTTAAAGATCTTCCCGGCATACAGAATGAGAACAAGTTTTTCTTCAATACGTCACTCTTTGAAAATTTTGCATCTGAAATTCCCACTAGAGATCAGATTAGTTATTCTTCAAGCATTCTTGAGGGAGAAATATGTATCAAGCTGTATCGGTGGAATGTTGTATCCACCGAGCTGTGTTCCCCCGGCATATTATATTGTTGGCAGGGAAATGAAATGTTTTAAATATGCAGTGTATCCTGTATTGAATTCAAAGACTTTTGCGTGTTTAACGAAGTTGCTTTGAGATCTCTTCTACCAATTGGTTCCCCGCGAATGTTTTAAGAAGCTTCGTAAAACTTTGGTAGCCTTTTAACAAACTTTTACCTATTTTTAGGTAACCTAGTTTTTATTAGGTGTAGAATTGTGGCATTTTAAGTATTTGTGTGTTTATCGGTTATTAATTTTTATTTTTATTTTTTTATTTTTTTATTTTTATTTATTTATTTTTTTTAAAGTTTAAAATTGTATAGTTTTAAGATGAGTTTTTGTGATATTTATTTTTTTGATTTATTATGTTTTATATATTTAATTTGTTGGTCTTTCTTACTTGTTATAAATTGATTTTCACTTTTAATAAAATCTTAGTTTAAATATGAAAAGTTTATAAATTTATATTTACATTAGTACATATAAAACATAAATAATAGAAAATAAATATATTTATAATAAAAATCTATTATGAAAATTTAAAACATAGTTAGTATAAATATTTAAAGTAAAATTAAAATAAAATCTAAAATGCTTATTTCTTTTACATACATTCATTTTATGGGGGCATAGTATATAAGATTAACCCCTACATTCATTATACTACATTTTGACACATATATTAAGTGTTAATTGTTCATTTTTTATTTATTTAAATGCTTGATAATAATTGAAAGATAATAGAGGTCTCTCAATATATTACCTTTTTTTTTGGTCGTGACATTTTATTACGAGTTTGGAGATGGAAATCAGTTTTTTGTAGATTTATATATAATTTTGAAAAAGTCAACCAACTTTTTGAAATTCTAAAATGCATAAACACAACAATGAAATCAAATTTTCCTTCCACTAAAGTTTCCAAAACTATTAATTGAAATTTACAAAAAAATGCATGAATGTTTCTAGACTAATGAATTGATAAATAACCTCTCTTTGTTTTGATTTTTATTAGTTTTCTTCTTCTCATTATTTATATATATTTCGTGTTATTTATTTTTGAAAATTATCTCTAGATTCATAATATATAAGATATGTGAAAAATAATCGATTCAAATTTCATATTGTATTTATAAAAACTTCTATTTTCATTACAAAATCTAAATTATATCATAAAAAACACATTTTTAATTATAATAATTCTATATTACATAATTTCAAATATAATAATATTGCATTACATAATTCTTATTAAAATTCTCCGATTGTAATAATATTACATGATATAATTCTCCGATATTACATGATTCTGCTTACAAAAATTTCATCACCAATCATTTATCTTCTAGAGTAATAATCCTAGGATGGATCTTTTGAATGTATCTCATTCTTTCAAGGGGCATGTTGAAGAAATGAACTACGGATTTAAAGCTCCCTTCACTCACCTTTTAAAACATGAAAATCCATATTCCAAAAGACGGCAACATGATGTTATTACGTAATCCATGTATAAAACGTAAATATCTTGTTTGTTAATGTCGTTTCCCCCACAGCTTGTGCCCACACTAGACTCATGGCACATTAAGAAGATTATTCATTTGAAAAATTATTAGAAGTGAGAAACTTTGAGAACTTTGAAATATCAAAATATTGTCTTTTCAGTATGTTTACTCGTATTAAAAAAATATTGAAGTTTTGGTATTAAAAAAATATTAAAAGTAAGAAATTTTAAAGAATTTTGAAACATATAGAGTTATTATCTTTTTCAGTATGTTTATTTTGGAATGGATCAATTGATTCGATTGGTGTTTGGCCTATAAATTTCATATTGCTTGTAGGAGAAAATAAGGCTTTATATGTTGTCTTGGAAAGGAGTCTGGGTGAAGATGGGGGACGCTGAATCCCAGATTCTTGAGTGGCACTCTTTGGAATGTTGAACGACTATCTTTTTCAAGGGTATGATACTCTTCCAATTATTTTTTCTTGGATTGCTTTACTAGCTTAACCAATAATTTCTCAGTCATTGCTTCTTCCGCTTCAGGTGACTAGAATGAACCAACTACTAGTGTTCTGATCCAAATTTTGATTGTTGCAGATGGTTCTTTAGTGGTTGCAGGGAATACTTCAATTGTTGCAGGTAACTTTTTAGTTATTGCAAATAATACATCAATTGTTACAAACGTTTATCTTGTTGTAGACAATTTATCAATTGCAAAAGGTTCCCCAACTTCTTCCTCTGTGGAATAGCTAAATTTGTTTTTACAAGAATAATCCCAAATGGTCACGTGCACATTGCATACACACACTTCCTTCTACTTTTTCTTTCTATCTTGCCCTACACAGGGTTAGTCTAAAAGGGGTTTTTGTGTTTTTGTTTAATATAGGATTGTATAAATTTAAAATTTATGATAAAAATAATAAATGCATATATGAAATCAATACATTTATCTATAAAACATGAACTTTTATGCTAGAAAGCATGAAATTTTTACTAGAAAACATGATTTTTTATGCTATAAAATAATAAATTTATCCTAGAAAGTGAGAAATATTAGCCAACCTTTTGGAGAGTCGAGTTCTTGGCACCTCCCCAACAACGATGCCAAAAATGGCAGGTTTAATCAACTACCCAATTAAACTCGACATAATCCAATCATTGTGTACAACCTAACAGGGCTATTCCAAAGGGGCAACCACTTGGTTTATCAATTAAACTGGTACATTTAATTATCAACCTAGAGTACATATGTATTTTCAAGGTGTTGGCAATATATATGCACACTAAACTCCTTTAGAAGGCTTAAGTGACTATTGGTTGTGTACAGGGAAACACTATCAACAGTAAAGTAAATGCACACTTTGCATAAAATGTAAATGACAAAAATAAACACTCATGCTGAAATGTAAACTCACTTGTTGGAATGGAAGCACACTTGTATGGAATATAAACACACTTGCATGGAAATCAAATGACATGCATTGACTTGTTAATTTTTGGAAGCTTCTCCCACTTTAATAAATAATACTTTAACAATAATTCATATGTAATACAAATAGCTTATACTAAAAATATAGAAACTCAACACTTGCATAAAATAGGACTGACTCAGAAATATTTGCACACAACTAAATATGAAGATCTACCTTAACAGATGGGATTGTCACAATAATTTATCATGAGGGGGCCTTCCTTGGTTGGACTTGTGCTTCAGATCCCATTCTTGATTATGAACTCTTTACCTCAACTCAACTCAATTTCACAATGATTTTGTAACAATGAATAGATTGCTACATGCAAATTACAAGAAAGAATTACAAAGCTTTGACTTCATTCTTAACTACTATATTGATGTTATTATTAGACCAACTAAGCATACTGTCAATCCTTTAAATAGGGGGTAGGGTCTTATTCTTAGCTTACAATATCAAATAGGTTGATGAGATCTAAACTAATCAATCATTTCAACAAAGGCAAACAGTGCGAACAAACTATAGCTCCAAAGTTACAACAAACTGAAGAGCATGGTTCAATAGTGAAGAAGTATGTTAAATAAGATTAGAATTTTTTTATTTATTCTTCCTAGATTATAAGAATCATTATAATCTCTTAACCTTGAAATGGATTACCTTGAAACATTTTACAAACCATGGCAGTCTTTGGAAATGCTCTTACAATGTGCAACTACATTGTCAAAATTCAGAATGAATTCATAACCCACAGGATCACTCCTGCAAACCATTGCCACAGAAAACATTTAGACAATTATGCACACATAAGAATCATACACAAGTCTCTTCATTATTCCTCAAGTGAATAATACAATCCGCATAATTTCTCTCTTCCATTGGTCAAGGAGAAGCAATAGGAGTGCCTATTAAATAGCCATAAAAGGTTATTACGCACAACAACTAATTTGTTGTGTGAAACAAAGATTAGTTGATATGGAATATTTGCGCACACAAAATAGGTGTGCAAATATTCGACACATAACAACTAATTAACTAACTCCTAATTAAGCTTAACTCCACGAGTGAGTTTTAACACTCACTCCAACATACATGTGATGATTAAGTGCTACAGGTATATCATTAGGTTACAACAATTGCTACAATGGAATCCAACAACTGAATAGTTACTATAGGTGGAGTCTAACAACTCAATTGTTGATATGGGTGGAGTCTGGTATAACTTGGTTGTAGTTGATATGGGTGCTTGGTCCATGTACAAAAGATCTTTTAAATCTACATGTGATTGATTAGTGATAATGAAAATATGACCATAGCAATGAATGCCATTATTTCACCTATAAATAAACATGTTAAATACAAAATATTAAAACTTAAATACATTATATATATCGAGTGCTTATATAAAAAAAAGGGATTAAAGGAGGCAAGTTCAAGATAAAAAATGCTACCTTTATGAGGATAAGATGTGCGTTACAAAATGAGTAAATTAGGAAAATTGTCAGTGTCATCACACCTAGTTTTTGAACACTTTTGCATAATGGGAGCACATATCCATCATTCAACTACTTTGGGTAGCTAGGCCCATTTGATTTCTACATCAAGAGAATTTCTTAGTACTCATTACTTTAATAAATTATTATTAATAAGAAGAGTGATGGTTCCATAACTCATCTTGGGGTGTCACTTGTGTGGGGAATAACAATTGTAATTCCTGTAACCTTTGTTTATCTATTAAATCACATCAAGTTATATGTATCCACTATTGTTAGAGGTTGGTTGATAACCTTTGGTAATTTTTTGGGCATGTAATGAGTACCTTTCCTTTTTCCAAATGATATATAGCAAAATTCTTGTTATTATTTGATATCATAAGCTCCCCTTCTTTATCATAAAGCATTGACAAAAAATTACTTTCACATCAATGTATCTATAGATTTTTGTACTTGTTCAAATTCATCTTCTCCCTTGAAATCACCTACTGGGGGTGTTGGTCATAAAGATTTGGAACCTTGAGCGATGACAATTGGTTTCAAAGAACAACAATTGAATAAATGATCATATTGATGGCATACATGGTAATGAGTGGATACTTTCTCATAATAAATGTGTTCACAATGATAGTATTCCATCTTGAAAACATTTTCCCGGTAAGGAGTTTTCTTCATCCCAATTTGACACAAATTTGGCAAAACATGAGAAAACTTTGAATATTATATATGTCAAATTGGTAACACATGCTAAGTGGTCTTTTCTCAAACATAAGTAGTTGGCCCATTTGGTTCCTACACCAAGATAACTTATTATTAATCACTGCTTTAATCAATAAATCTATAATGTTTTCATTTTTGTCTATCTTCTTCAGATGTATCTTTCTCTGTTCCACCATTTCCCTTGCAAAATGATATCACACATCAATGTGTTTTGTCTAAGAATATACTCAATGTTTTTTGCTATACATATTGCACTTTTACTATCTCAATACATCCTTATATCCTTTTTTATGAACCCAACTATACAACCCAACCTTTAAAGCTAGACCTCTTCCTTACTTGCATGAGTACCTATGATATACCATTTTACATGGTGGATATCGCAACCCTACCCTGTTATTTTCTCATCCAACTTACAACTCCACTAAACAAGTTGGATACATACGCATTGGTAGATATAAGATGATCAACGTATCCATCCCAATAATAATCCAAAAAGCCTTGTAGATTCAATATATTACTTGCACTAGGTTTTCCCTAATATCAAATTGCATAATCATAAGTCTCACGTAGATATTTAAATATCCTCATCATTGATGCCCAATAATCTTGCCTGAATTGGACATGAATCTAATCACTACTCTCACTATTGTGAAATGTAAAGTCTTTTAAAAAAATTTGCATACATTAGGATTTGCACCATATTCACATACAAAAATTGAATTGTCCTCCAACTCCTCCATCTTATGGCTTTAGACATTATACAGTAGATAGTTTCTAATCAACTGGAAAAGGTGTGTGCATAAGATTGAAATCCTACATTCTAAACCTTTTCAGTACTGTCTCAATTTACTTCCTATAGTCTAGCCATAATTTATTGTTTGCACGACCTCAATTGATTTCCATGCCCAAGATGAATCTTGCAACACCAAGATATTTCTTGTCAAACTACACATACAGTTGAGACTTTCCCTGCTTGATCATGCTCATCATTTCTAATCAACAACATGTCATACACATAGAGCACTACGATGACAATGTCATAACCCTCCTTATAGTAATCATAAGGATCAACTTTGCTACATGCAAGCCCAAGTCCAACCACATAATTGTTAAACTTATGATTACACATTTTGGGTGATTGCAACAAGCCATATAAATACTTTTTCACTCTTCAAAGAAAGTCTTGTTTTCCTTTTATAATGAAGGTTTTTGACATCGACATGTAGATTTATTCTTCGACTCTTTATCTAGAAATGTTTTCTTAACATCCATTTGAGCTATATTTCAATAAAATGTAACAACAATAGCTAAAATAAATCTAATTGAAGTTAATATCACAATAGGAGAAAAGGTCTCACCAAAGTAAATCCCATCTCCTTGTGAAAATCTCTTTGTTATTAGGTGAACCTTATAATTCTCCAATTTCCCTTATGTATTTTGATTCTTCTTGAAAACTCCTTGGTAGCTTACAAGTTCATTTAGGAGGCAACTTTACGAAGTCCCAAGTCTCATTATTGTCCATAGACTCCATTTCCTCCTTCATGGTCTTCTTCCATGACTTACTCTAATGGCATATAAGAGCCTTCTTTATCATCTTGGGGTCTTCACTAGTAGTCATTAATAACAAGAACACACAAAAAAAATGATGGGCTATACATTTCAGGCATTATAAGCACCTATTCTGATCTCCCCATAGTAGTATTTATAGGCTACTACTCTTCTTTTAACTCTTAATTTGTTACACCATACTCAGATAGAGGCTTTTCAGCTTGAACATCAACTTGCATCTTTTATGTTTCTTCCTTTGGTTGATTCTTTAGTTCTTCATGCATAACAACTTTACGCATCTCCCTGAAGACTACATTCTAGACATAGACCACCTTATTTGTCTCAGGGTTCCAAATCTTGTACCCTTTGACACCATTCCCATATCCAATAAACATACACTTTGAAAAATTAAAGTCACATTTCACTTTTCTCTCCTTTGGAATACGGGAGTAAGCTTCACAACCAAAAATTTTTAGGAGTAAGTTTTGCATCCAAAAATTCACAAGTGTACAAGAATGACTTCTTATCAATGCACACTTTTTGTAGATTCTTGTCAACCAATGTTGATATGGTTGATCATTTAACAAGGTAACAAGTAGTAGCCATTGCTTTAGTCCAAAATTTTTGCTCCAAGTGTCTACTACTCAACATACTTTAGGATTTGTCCATCAGTGATATGTTCATCTGCTCTACAACTACATTTTGTTATGGTGTGTATGGAGTTTTGTTGTGTCTTTGAATACTACTATGCCTAAAAAAATCATCAAATTCATTAAATTAGTAGTCAACCCCATTATTTGTGTGTAACACCTCAATATTTTTATATGTCTAATTATTCACAATGGTTTTGAACTCCTTGAATTTCATGAGAACATTAGATTTATTTAGGATGAAGTATATCTAACTTTTGCAAGAGTAGTCATCTATGGAGGACATATAAAAGAAAGGCATTTTCAATGATGGTACATCCACTGGTATGAAAACATCACTATGGATCACTTTAATATTCCACATGCTCAAACAACATTTATGGGGAATTTCACCCAACTACGCTTTCCATAGACATAATGTTCACAGAAGTCAAGTCCAAGGGATAATTGTCCATCCCTTTTTACATATCTTTTGTCTATATCATGCATAAACATTTTTCACCAATATGGCATAGGCTCTAATGATAAATAAGTGTCTTCTCCACCAAAACCAATGTGCACCCACCTTAATCAACCTTGGCCTCAAGAACAATAGAGTTTTTACATTCATTGCTTATTACACTCGCATCAAGCCTGAACATAGTACTTATGTGCATGCCAATTTCCAACACCATGGATCTATGCATCATCTTGCATCCATATTTGTTGAATGAGACTTGGGCATTGACATCATTAATTGTACTCACATATATTAGATTCCTAGTAAGGTTAAGACTATGCAAAAGATCAAGGAGAGTCTTGATCCCCTCACATTTGAACTTCAATTTTACTTTTCCTCTACCTACGATCTTATAGGATGAGTTTTACTTGAGAAAGACATCACCACCATCATATTATTTATAATCATGGAACCACTCCCTCACAGGGGTCATATGATAGGAGGCTCCTAAATTAATCAACAATGCATCACTACATGCATGCAAACTTGAGGCTATAAAATATACGTCTCCATTTCCAATCACTTGAGACCTTTTCACTTAAGGATTGTGAAACATTCAATGGTTTTACCTTTTCCACGATTCTCATTCTATAGTCTTTCTTGAAATGCCTTGACTTGTTGTAGTTTCAACAATTATTCAAATATCTTTCCCAAGCATTAGATCTACCTCTAGACTTTGGGTGCCTGTCCCCATTCTTTTGCTTACCTCTTTTTTTGTGAATGACCTTACAAAAAAAACCATTTTTTGTCTAGTAGTTTCCCATATACTTGTGACTCAACTCCTCTAATAACATAGTTATGATTGCATCTTCCACTTTTAGCTATGCTTTAGTATTGGTGATACCCATCACTAGATCATCCCATGAGTTTGGAAAAGAGCAAAATAATGTGATACACCTTTCTTCATCATCCATTTTGACACCCACAGATGATAACTAGCTTGACATAGTGTTGAATGTTCAAGCCCTCTACAACCGAGTCACCTTCATTCATTGACAATGAATACATCTTATTTCTTAGGAATAATTTTTTTACTAATGACTTACCCTGGGACAATGTTACCAACTTATTCCAAAGAAGCTTTGCAGTATTTTTAGTTGAAACATTCAGTAGTAGGGATTTCATCAAACCTAAATTGATAGAGCTTCTATCTTTCCTATAAAATTTATCACATTATTTTGGTTTCATTCTCATGGGTACTGTGTCTACTACATCAACCCATTGATCTCTATCTACCAAGAGATATTCCATCTTGAGTTTTCATAACTCAAAATGTTGACCATTGAATTTTTCAATCTCTATCTTTGTACTTCCAGTCATTTTCTTCACACAAAATTATTTTTTGCAGAACTCCAACTTAAGGAAATAGTTTATCACATGTTTTCCCAAATTATAAAAAGGTTACAACTAATATTTGATACCAAATGTTGGGGATAAGGCCTATACATGATAAGCTAATACATAAGAGATATATGTTATGCAAATATTAAACATTCAAGGACAATGACAAACGCATAGATACACAATATTTCACTTTGGAAAATAGTTTTGAGTAAAAAAAACCTAACACAATAACCTTCTTTATTATAACATAAATTAAAACTGTTTATAATGTTACAAGAAGAGTAAGGTTCTTTGCCCTTCTATTTTACTTATTTTGTGATTCATGTGATCTAAACAAGTTAAAACTATGAATATACAGATTATATAAAATAGGGAAATAATCATACAAATCTAAATGTAAAAGGGTAGATTGATATTATATTTACTATATTTAGAATGGAAAAAATAATGGAGGAGAGGCAAACTTAGTTTTATTCTTATTTTGGTAACTCATTGTGTTCATCATTGTCCCTAAAATAGCTATGTATCTACTCTATAACAAATCAGATTAAGAAGCATGTTCTCAAGAATGCTACTGGCAAAAGTCAAACCCCTGTGATGACCGGTACTAACAAATCTCTACTAATACTATCTCTATTGAATATGTAGGGTTGAGATATCTCAGATCATTGCACCAACATCTAGAGAGACCTCCTATGTGTCCACCCACCTTAAAATTTATCTGTTGATTTTTATGTTTCTTCATTTTTCTATTATGTCTAGAATTTCATTTCACCTAGATTTGACACCACAAGTTCATTTGCCCATTTAGATCGCATTTCATGTAGACTTGGAGGATTCGAAAGGTTAATAATGATATGATGGGGAAAAAAAACCTTTTCAACTCATATGGCATGTTTTCAAGACTATATTTTGAGTTTTTTAGTACATTGTGACGATATGTTAGCTCCTATATTTGGCTATAGATTAAATCTAGGTCCATCCGGAGGGTGTGTTTTTTTCACCTTGTATTTTTTCTTCATGTGGCATATTGATCACTCTCATTTGAGGAATTTTAGTGATTTTTTTACACACCTACCACATTAACATTTTTAGAGATATTGAGTTATTTTCTCTTCACTCCTTAGTAAGCATTAAGTGTGGAGGGTTGTGTATTGCTAATTATTCCTTGGTTGTTTAAGAATGATTTATACCTAATGATTGTTTCTATCAGATGCAAAGGATAGTTATTTCTTAAAGGAGCTCCATAACACTCCATTTGAAATCATTTCAACTATGTATTTCATTTAGATGGAACATGTACCATTTGTCACTCTTATTCACAAAACCCAATTCATGGAAGTTACTTTTAATTTTTTTCAGTGGAGGATTATTCAAACATTTGATTCAATAGATTCATTGTTATTTTTGCTCCTTCATTATACATGGGCACCTCACTAGACCTAGTTACTAGGACCCATACTTATGAGCATAAGACTTATTATTTTTACCACATCATCTAAGATGATCTTTAAGCGGGTGTTGGAGTATGTCATATTCCCACTTGATGTGAAGTCCACATTAAGTAGATGTATTACTATTGTGTAATTTATTATGTGCACACCATTATTATATGCACAATTAATGTGGTAGTTATCTTTACATGTATGAAAAGTGTAAGGTGTAACTTTTAGAATTATCCCACCTTTTAATCCACCAATAATAATCTCTCACTCACATATTACTTTTCCTAAATAAGAACCCTTTGTGTTCTTGTGAAAAGTAATAGAGCTTAGAGTCATCTCCTAAGCTAGTGGAGATGTAATCTTGTAAAGAGTCTTGTTCTAGTGAAACCATTGTTGGTTGCACAAATACATTGTATATTACACATAGTTAATACAACATGTCTTTATTAGTGTATCTCTCTTTTGTATGAATACTTTATGTTGACGGTGTTTATGTTGAAGATATATAATTTGGTGGATAGTTCACTCACAATTATTCAATATGAATCATATTTATTTCCTAACACATACATGATTGTTTGTCTATTGTTATGCATTATTTTGACAAAGAAAACAAAGTTATAAGGTGTTGTAAATGAAATGAACCAAAACAAGATGTGGGTATAAAGAACATACAAAATAAGATAAAAAAATAGTTTAGCCTTGGGAAACCCAACATAAAATGTCTGAAAGAGTGAAGTGCTTATTCTTCCTCATTACTCTATATCATTCTCAAGTACAAGGTTACTACATCAAGTGGCCTTCATGGAAAACACTACAATTCACAAATTCCCAAAGCCTATATAATGCTTCTATCTCTCTATAAAAATTATCAAATAATCTCACAAAACCTAAAAATCAACATTGGCTAAGAGAGCAATGGAATTAAAAAAATTGGTCTCAGGACTTTCAACTGCACCACTGATCCCAAATTCCATTGAATTCCTCTAACTATCATAGGGGCTTGTATTTATGCAAAAAATGAATAAAATTATATACATAAATTGCCTAGGAGATGAAATGAACCAACAAAAAGTTAAGAAACAAGCCATATTTGCAACTGTTACTTGTTGAACTCAAGCCTCACAATTTTTTTATTTATCACCACTTGGCACAGGTTCTCCTAAAAAGGTGCCACAAGTTTCTCTAAAAATCTATGACATCCTGTCGACATAAAAATAGAGGGATACTCCCAAAGTGTCTAGATCATTTTGATACTTTTTATAATCGTGAAAACTCCTTATGTACATTTTTAATTGAGAAATTTACATGAATTATCTTCAATAATAGTCATACAAACATTTCTTACATAGATTGAAAATGTCATAATTAGTTCTTTCACATGACTAATAAACTAGATCTAAATTTTGGATCATGCTTCCACAATTAGAGGCATTTGGTTGCCAAAATCTTTAGGAACTCTATAAATGATGAAATATCTTTCTCAATTCCTTACCCTCTCTTGGAGGTATATTTTTGGATAAAAATTTCCAACGTTGTGAACTCCTATGTTCACCTTTTTGTTCCCCTTATGTGTCTCATTGCCTTTCATCAACAAAGGTTGATGAAGATTGAAATTATAAAGAAGTAAACCAGTAGTAACTTCTACTCTTTGTTATTATATTTTTTATGTGAATTTCATACACCTATCCCCTTATCTTTCAAAAGGAAAAAATATAACTTGCCACTAACATTAAATAGTTTTTTACCTTAATTGGTAGTCAACAAGGAGAATTGAGATTTCCTTTCATAGGATTTGATAATATAAATTTTATCATCCTTGACCAACCATTATTTATTAACCCTTCTCATGAAGATAACATCATGCACACACATGTAGGGACTGCCAAAGACTATGCCACAAACATCAAGAGGTATAACATCAACCGCAACCTGTTAATGTAAAGTTCACTTATTGTAAATTTGACCTTACATTACATGGAAACATGTATCAATACTCCTTGTTTCACCCATCCTAGAGCATAAGGATTCAAATGATTCTACATGTCAAACCCAAGTTTATATACCAGCTCTTTGATTATTAATTAAATGCATGAGAGAAAGAATCAAAGAGAGCATCTATCTTTGTCTTCTTAATATTAACTTTCATATCAAAAAGTTTAGAAGGTGCACCCTTTTATTAAGCACCATGGTTACCCAAACATAGATTATCTCGAAGGGAGGTAAAACAAAACCCTTCATCCACATTATGATTCTCACTCATCCTATTTTCCCTAAATAGAGGTCATAGATTTCTTCTTCCTCTTTTCTTGACAGGATGATTCTAGGGATACAACTTTCAATAAGTCTCATCTTTATGACCATCAACATCATAGTGTCCATAATGCTTTATTCATTCCCTATTAGTAAAAAAAGTAACATTCAACCCAACTTTATTTTTTAGAACCATTTGAAAGGGAAGATGAACACTTACCTTCATCCATCTCAAGATAATGAGCTTGGGAACAAGCCTCACATATAGTTTTGGGCTTGGCAAGTAGAATGAGCTTCCTCAAGCCTATAACATACTTCATCAAGATGTCTGAATCAAATATATCAAGTACCCATTGGACCACCATCTTGTGAAATTCACTGGTATACTCATATAAACTTTTTCATTATTGTTGCCTCAAATATTTACTAATAATAGACCTTTCCTCTTCATAGAAAATAGGATATAATTGTTATTTTATCAAAAATTTAAACTCATCCCATTTATTAATTTGGAATAAATTCTTCACAACTAAAGAATGAACATAACTTTAAAACTGAGTTAAAACTTGATTGAACTTGAAAAATAAATTTAGCAACTCTCATTAATATGATGTATACTAAATTACACCTCAATTTGATTTAGCTAATGGTATATCTTCTCCCCAATCACACCTCCTTCATATAACTAAATTTTAATATTTGTTTTAGCTTTGAATGGAGGTGGAACTTGGCTGGTATGGGGCTTCTTCTCCTAATTAATTGATTCCAACTCTTTGATTGCATTTAGGGCTTCTATATAAATACCTAGGTTGGCCATGAGAATCTTCTAAATGGAATGTAACTTTTTAATCTTACTCGTAGAAAGAGATACGTGAGAAACATCATCTTCCAACTTGTAGAACTATTCTTCAAGTGTTTGAGATTATTATTTACCAGAATGGGCAATGCCTCTAGCTTATTTATTCCATTTCTATGTGGAAATATCTTATTGCAAAGGTACCAAGTCACCTACCCCACTAACACTTATTGTTTGGGTGATAAGCATAAAATACAAATAGGACACACACAACAAACCATATGTAATGGAACCAAACCAATATAATACAATTACGTAAATGTGTTAGCCAACCTTTTATGACAAAAATTAAAATTAAGTCTGATACCAATTTGATCTGTAATCTGGTGGATAATATTTTCATAATTCATTAATACGAATCATTTTCAAATTCTAACACACACATGATTATTTGTCTATTATTGTGTATTTATTTGCTTATGAAAACAATGTTATAAGGTGTTGTAAATGAAATTAACCAAAACAATTTGCAATTAGACATAACACACAAACCAAATAACATAGTAGCTTAGGCTCGAGAAACCGAATGGGAACAATCTAGTAGAGTGAGGTGTTTAATCCTCCTCATTTATTGGGAATAACTCATGCATGATAAATAAATACATAGGAGAGTTATTTTATGTGAATCTTACATAGACAAAGATAATGACAAACACACATAGATAGACATAATTTTCGCTTGGGAAACCCTTTCAAGTAAAAAACCAACACAACAACCTTCTTAATTGTGACATAAAATAGATCATCTTTAAATGCTAGAAAAAGTGTCAAGGCTTTATAACCTTCATGCAATGGTTTATTGTTTATTAATATGCACACATTTAATTGTGTGTATTTTAAATTCAATAACCTTTATTACACCTCTACTTAATTATAAGAACCATGCCTTTATTAGGCACTTCAATTTGTAATATATGCACCATAGAGGAATCTACATTCACAAACTACTGAGCCAAATGAACATGTAACACTCCTCAATAGGTATGTGTTAGAGCACCATCAATACATTGCTAGTATTTATTTTGTCTAATATATAAAATTAGACAAGTGTATGAAATTCATTCAAATAAATTTTCATTGCTTTGCATGATGCATAGATTCTCGTAAAAACTTACTACAACTTAGCCATTACACACCACTTTGCAATCTCTTAGAGTGCAATGAGCATGTGAAAAATATCATGTGTAACTCTACCATTTTTCCTACACACTAAAAACCTTGTGAAACTATGATAATAAATCTCCATTCAAGTCTGCACAAATAACCTTGCTTTCACAATTGACCTACACAATATCCTAAACAACCATTTCTTGAATAAAACACCTTGCACAATAACTACCTTGTGCACAATCACCACTGTACATATATATGTAAAGTTGAGACATTTACAAATAATCTCCCACTTTTTGAATAATTTGCATAAGGGATCACTTATATATCCTTTAGTAGCTTTGGGAAACCAAGCCCATCTCTTTCCTACACCAAGATAACTTCTCGGTACTCACTACCTTAATCAATGAATCCATAACATTTTTATTTATGTCCAACTTCTCCAAATATATCATTCTATTTACTACCATTTCCATTATAAAATGATATCTCACTTCAATGTGATTCATCCAAGAATTATACTAACAATTCTTTACTAGGCACATTGCACTTTATCAATTTCAAATTATCTTTATAGCCTTTTGTGTGAACCCAATGTTTGAAGCCAAACTACTTTATTTATTACATGAGTAGCTGTGGCATCGATGGTAGATACAAAAACACTTGCATGTCATTTTCTCTTCCAATTTATAACTCCACCAAATAATTTGAATGCATACCCATTGGTAGACCTATGGAAAGGAAAGCAAGATATTTAGTACAATCATAGTCCACATATCCCTGTATATTTATATTTTTGCTTTCACCATGTGTGCCTTGATATCAAATTGCATAGTCAAAATTTATGTAAATACTTGAATATCCTCTTCACCACCACCCAATGCTCCTTACCTATATTTGACATGAATATGCTATCAACTCCCACTAATTGTGCAATGTCAAGTCTTGTATATACCATTGCATACATCAATCTTCCCACTACACTTGCCTATGAAACTTAACTCATGTCCTCCAACTCCTCATGTGTATTTGGACATTATGTAGTTGATAGGTTCTAAACAATTGGAAAAGGTCTATGCATAGGTTTGTAGTCTTGCATCCTAAACGATTCCTATACTATTTCGAATACTTCCTCTAGCCTAACTAGATTTTCCTATTCACATGATCATGTTTGATTTTCATATCCAAGATAAATATTATAGTACCAATATATTTCATTTATACATTTGAGACTTTACTTGTTTGATCATAAGCTTTTCATTTCCAATCAGTAGCATGTCATCCACATAGAGGACTATGATGAAAATCTTACTTCAATTTAGTAGACACAAGGATCAATATAGTTATGTGTAAGCCTAACTCCAACCACATAACTATAAAAATTATGATTCAACATTATACGTGATTGTTTCAATCCATACAAGAATTTATTCAACCTAAAAATTAGTTCCTCTTTCCATTTAACCATGAAGCTTTTTGATTGTGACATATAGATCTCTTCTTCAAAATATCCATGCAAAAATATTATCTTAACATTTATTTTTACTTTCTCAAGATTGAAGGTAGTAGAAATAGCTAAAAGAAACATAATTGAAGTTAATTTCTATCAAGAGAGAATTTCTCACCAAATTAAATTTCCTCTACCTATAATAATATATTTGCCACTAGGTGAGCCTTATACTTCTCTAACTTCCCTTGCACATGATTCTTATTGAAAACCCACTTGTAGCCTATAAAATTTCCTCCAAGAGGTATCTCTACTAAATACCAAGTATTATTCTTGTCCAACTACTCCAATTTCTCCTTCATAGACATCTTCCAAGACTTTATCTTTATGCAACCAAGACCTTCGTCCATAGCCTTGGTGTTTTCACTATTAATCACTAATACTAAGAGTACAAAATAAAAATATAGTGGATTATACCTTTATAAATTTTATGCATATATTCTGATCTCATAAGAGTAAGAATTAAAACCTCCTCCTTCTTTGACTCTTATGATTCTCTATCCATTGCACTATAATCAAATATAGGCTCTTCAACATCTACATCAGCCTACATCTTTTATGATTCTTCCTTTGGGTACTTCTTTGGTTCTTCTTGAGTAAAAAACTTGCACACTTCCCTAAAGACCACATTATATATATATAATGCATTCCATGTCTCAATATTCCATATTTTTTACCCTTTGACACCACTTCCATACCCAATAAAGATGCACTTTGTAGACTTAAAATCAAGTTCGGACCTTTTCTCTTTTGGGATGTGAAAATGACATTTGCAAAAAAAATATATAATTGTTTAAAGAATGGTGTCTTACCACTCCATGCTTATTACAGAGTGTTATCAACGAATGGTTATATGGGTGATCAATTTATGAGGTAACAAGTAATAGACACCACTTCAACCCAAAAATTTCTACTCCAAGTATGCATCACTTAACATACTTCAGGTTTGTCTATTAGCATCTTGTTCATTTGTTGTTTATTTTTATTCTATTTTAGTGTATATGGAGTCATATTTTGTATTTTAATGTTTATCTACCTAAAAAAATCATCATATTATTTGGAGTAGTACTCACCCTTGTTGTTTATGTGCAATACTTTAACCCTCTTCTTTGTTTTGTTCTCTAAAAAAGTTTTGAATTTATTGATAACTTTATACTTATTTATGAGGAAAAGTGTAATAACCCCACTGGGTTTTACTATAATATTGCAATAATTTTTTTTAAAAAATTAAATACACATATTCAACATATGGATTTCACCACGAGAAACCTAACTAGTGATCTTTAACTAACTGTATTAAATTAGTTAACCATAAAGGTTATAGCTAATCCACTTAGCTAAGTATCACCATGAACAGATATAGAAATCATGAACAATACTGAAATAATAATAAATATTACATGTCATCATAAATGAAATAGTACAAATCCATTCATGATTGGTACAACATTATAGCCATTGTTGTAGAAGTATAATGCATAAATGATATAGTTTTCAGTAATACATAAAATATTTCAAATAATTAAAACATAATGCAAATCTCCTCTAAACAGAGTCTCCATGACTCAAGTATCAATATGTAATCTCAAGTATAGTACTCCATCTATGAAGGAGAGCATCATTTGAGTGTTTTCCCACACCAACCATGGATCGTATATCCCCTGCACTATCTCCCAAAAAAGGTGATGGCCCTCCCTTCATGGATGGGTAGATAATGATGGTGCGGTAATCCAAAGTAACAAACTAGAATCCATGTGTTGAAGATATATAATACATAATGTGTACCAGAAATAAATCCGTTCTAATATGATATCACACAAATATGAAAACTATATCAACATATGAAATGGTAATGTTTATCAAACATTACTTTGGCCAAATTTTTCAATAATAATTGCTCTCTAGGATCAATCAAATCCATACACACCACTTGATCGAATTACACCTTGTGTTGTATTTATAGAGATAATTAAGCCAATGGAATCCATCCACTACTTAATTAGGGTCATCAATGCGAGATTCGGTAAAATAAATAAAAATATAAAACCAATAGATGTATTCATAATATTTCACTTTAGCTAATCAAAATTATGCTAAGTATAGAAATATCCCAAACACTCATCTGTCAAATGAAGTGAAATGAATCCATAAATCTAGTTTATTACAAATAATAAATAAATTTAAAAAATAGTCCTCAATATAACATACCATCTGGGTAATGATTATCTAGACCGCCATTTTCTTTAACCACTAAGCTACTTATAATATTATTTCTCCGTGTTATTATATTATAACCCTGGATAAATAAATTGTATATATTCCACATGTAACAACACCCAGTCTAAAACATCATAAATGTTTTATATTTAACTCTTTAAATATAATATTCTAATTCTTTTATACTAACCAAATATAAACAAGCATCAATTGCTCGTTGCTATGTTAATAACAATTATAATACAATTGTATACATTAATATATATTTTTATATTAATTCACACATACAAATACATTATAAATACTTCATTTATACAATTTACTACTAAGATGACATCCATAATATACAATATACTACTAAGATGGCATCAAATAAGTTTAAATAAAAATTGGTTTTCCCTAGAGAGAGAACATTTTTTTAGTAGGTGCAGTGAGAGCTTAACACCCACATGATATGCCTCTGAAATTTTTTCTTCAAATCTCATCCTTGTGAGAATTTCTTCCATGTTTTAACCAATTCACTTCTCATCAACATTTTTAGAGACCCTTGCAGAAATACATGGCTATGTGAATTAGGATATTCAATCAAAATGTAAACTTCTTTTTTTATTGGAATAAATAAATTGATATTAAATTGAAAAATGTAGCCTAAAAAGTGTGAGCACTAAGAAGATAATGCATGGACAAATTTTCAATAAAATAAATTTTATACTAATTTTTTAAGAAGGTTCTCAACACTAAAATTTTTAATAAAGGATGTTTCATGCATAAAAATTTGTTGCATGGATAAAAATGTGCATAGAAAACTTGGATAAACACAATTAGGAGGAAACATTAGGACTAAATTAACCTGCAATTTTCATTTTAGTGACAATAAAGTCTAATAAATCCTACATTTATGTTTCTATGTGAGATTTTTAATTTCTTTTTATGTACAACCATTAATAATTGTACTAGAAGAAGAAACAACCCAAGGTGTTCCATCTATATTAACGTTTGATGATATTGAAGTGGAAAACTTGCCTTGAGAATTATGATCAAATATTGAATTATCTTAGTTTCCAAGGAGAATTACCAAAGTTTTTATTTATATGTCATGTTTTCATTTTTTTTTAATCTTTCTCCAAAACAAATTTTAAGTCTATAATTCATGGAAATGACAAAATAAACTAAATAAATGTTACATTTACATTAATGCAAGGGGAGTCAATATGAACTTGATAAAAAGGTTCAAGAAATGTGCAAGATAGATGTTGAAATTTATTTCAACAAGTTATTATCATATCCTAATGTTTCTACATATAGATCCATAACTTAGAATACAAAACACAAGTAAAACTTAGTAGAAACCTAGAAGTGTTAAATTATGCAAGGATATATATCAATCTTGATTTAGACAAGGCCCTTTTTGTAGCTTTAGTTGTATCCAAACTTTCATCAATGCCATCAACCTATACATGAAAGGTCATTTCAGCCTTTTTAGATCAATTGACTGATATAGGTGCAATAGAACTTTAGGACCGAGGCATAGAAATTTTCTATAACAAAAACAAGTACCACCAAGGTTTAGAAATGAAGTTAGAAAACTATAAGTAAAGTAATCAAATAATATTATAAGCATTTCCCAATTGTAAAAACAATAGATAACATGCTTATCCTACATATTTGGAAGTTATTTCTCAATTTCTTTGACTACAAAAAAATGGAAGGAAATTATGAATAAGTTGATTAGAATTTAAAACATGAAAATGAAAGTAAATAATGAGTCATACTTTTAATGTTGTTTATAAAAGATAAATATATAACACAAATGTGAAATCCCCTACTACAAAATCAATAAGAACACAAATTACCAAGAACATAATCTATTGGTAACAAAGGAAATAACTAGAATAGTTGATGCAACCTAACATGTATTTCATTGATTAGAAAATAGAACACGTCACAAAATGCTATCATGACTTAACCAAATCATCCAAATACTACGTGATATTTATGTTTCCACTACCATTTGTACATCAAACATGCCAAAAAAATAAAGGGGTGGTGTGTATTCTACAATGACTAGTTGTACATTAAACTTGCCCAAAAGAGCAACAAAACACATGCATAATACTATAATGTACACACAACATGAAATTAAAAATATCAAAGCAAATCTGAATCATACTTAATTATTCATATACTTGAAAAAATTGTAAATTTTTTTCATATTTCCCTTATCTAGATCCCAAGATGCATGTCGAGGAAAATAATTGTGGAATAAATATTTTATGATGATGCGACATAACTATGCAAATGAAGGGAGTGAGACAATCTAAGCTAGCAAAAACAAATGAAATAGGATGGAGTGTAGTGTAAAAATCCAAAAGACAAAAATTTAGCATTGTTAATCATTATCTAAGAATGAAAGAGTTTTATATAATGCATGCATGTTAGTTACCAAGAGACATGGGGGTACAAGTATTGATACGAGGATATAGATGTCATTCAAATGAGGGCATGTGAGTAAATGAATATGGGTACAACTATATTCTATATAAATGTAGTTCAAAATCATCTTCCCATGATTTTTCGTAAGAGATCAACTTATATAGAGTGGAAAAGATAAGTAAACTATAAAGGTTACTTTGTTCAAAGTTTTTCACCATAACAATGATGAATAAGGATTAATAGCCAAGTCAATATGAATCCATTCAAAGATAGGAGGAGGATGAAGGGTTTATGAAGAAGCTATTGATTCCTTGATCAACAGTGAAATAAAGTGAATGAAGGCATGGAGCATAAATCTTGGGCTATCAAATCTCAAGTTGTACAACTTAAACCTAATAAAAGTGGCATCAAAATACTACACTTTAATTCTATAAAAAAATGACATAGAAAACCATGAATATTTACCCCCAACAGGATCCATAGGATTCATTTAAGTTTTTCAATCCTCACCCACCCTCTTCTTCCTAAAATTAGGTTCTATAGACATTGTTGAAGTGTTGTGTGACTTGTCTGAATAAATAAAGACAAAAAATGAGAAAAGTAAAGAGAAAATAGACAAGTCACACAATGCACCCTTCCCCATAATTAGGCACAAAATTTTATGGATAACTTAATCCCACCATGATTACTTGTCAACATACATTGAGACAAGTGAACATGATTATTGACATTTTTAATATATAATAAATAATAATGGAATCATGTGAACATCATTACATGTCAACAACATTACATATCATGCATCTCAACATGATGTTTACATACATGTGAACATCATCACATAATTTAACCATGAAAAGTCTTGAAATACATCATTTATTGTAATTTTGGCCACCACATCATTACTTACAACATACATAAATGAAACACTTATTAGCGAGGAGAATGCATAAATTTAACACTTATATTGAAACATCATGTCCAAGTAATATATGTCATTACATATCATGTCCAATTATATATTGAAACATCATGTCCATGCTACTAGATGTAAATTTATATCCATGTTCATGGCATGGCCATTAAACCCCTTCTTGAGGACAAGTTAAATTGGATGAGTGACTAATGTGAGTATTTCTTGTCCTACCGTGAAGACACTTGTACTTGAAACTTTCAATGTTAGTAAAGTGGGGAAAACAAGAAATAAACACAAATTAAGAAAACACAAATTAGTTTTCTAAGTAAAAATTAAATTAATTGTTGAATAAAATTTATTATAATGAAAATGAAAATCACTCTAGTTAGTCTAGATTATATTCAGTCACTAAGACTCCAGTGTGACACCCCATACAACACCTTTGTTTAAGGAAGGTTTGGTAAAATACATTGTTGAAGGACTAACTGCATCAAGAAAAAATGAATTTGTTTTTTTTTCAAATCCAATACCAACAAAGGACTAACTAGCATATGGCACAAAAAGTGGAATTCATACTAGTATCAAATGGATCATAATGCTTTTAAAGACATCACCTCCTCTTCATCCAAATCCTAAAGGAAATTAAAAGATAGAATAAAATCAAAATAAAATTTGGAAGGGTTTAATTAAAATAAATGGAATTTAACTTGATCTCCATCATGAAAACTTTTGATTAATTTTTACATTTTCTAGGGTATGTGTCAATGTCGATATCACTAAGAGGTAAAATTTCATTTGACTAGACATTATTTTATAGTGGATCTTCCTCAGTCTCAGTGAAGGTTAGCAGATCTAGGTCCTCATACATATCCCTCTAAATGGTGACAATACAATATTTTTTTAGGAATGGCACAATATGCCAAGTTTGACCCAATCAACAAAGAATATGGTGTCTTTCATAGAAATATAACCTTTAGTTTACAATTACACATTGTGACCAAGGTGTAAATCAAAATTTTATGTGGATCAATAATTAGACTCAGTGTCAAGGGTGTCAATGTTCATATCCTCCTTATTGTGTTCAACTTCCTCACTCGACACTAAAACAAACTATGGTTCTCGCACTTATTCCATAACATTACTCTACAAAGGATTGATAACATATATTAGATCAACCTAAATGTTAAAAAAAACTATAATAGTAATATTTTTGGACATATTCATTGAGTTTGCTTACCCAAAGAATCTCATCATCACCAAAAAAAATAATTTTTTTTGTCACAAACCCTTTTCCCTTTCCATGAAAGGTACTCCCTCAAGGTAATTTCATTGTCCTAATTAGAATGGGTCTAAGGGTCATCTTTGTCATTTTATGGTGATGGTTTCTATAAAAATGGAAAAAAATTTATTCATGAATATAAAATACCTAAAAAATTTATACATGTGAACCACTGAACACATTGCATCTCACTTGGAATTGACAATTTCTTGTGCCATGGCCTTGCTCCACCCTTATTATTTCGTGTTCCATTTTTCAAAAATAATTTATTCACCTCATTAACACATGTCTTATTTGTTCAATTTTTTTAATTGAACCATATGCACTCATTTGGTTATTGTTAGCCTTTATGGATATCTCACTCAACATAGACAATTGGAAGGCGTTATCTCTGGATAACCATTATATTATAGCTTATGCATCTTTCCAAGGCTCTGATTTTTTACTATCTAATATATTGACCTACATTTTGTTTGTTTTAGAGTGTAGGCCCTTCCTCTCAGCATCATTTTCATACATAAATATCTTAGAGTCCTCCTTGGAACATGTTGCCTACCATGAATCTTATGTCGGTGAGTGTTGAGTATACCATGTGACCAAAATGGACAGCCACCATCATCAAATAAGGTGTTGCACTAGTGTAATAGATAAATGTAAATCCTACTTAACAATACCCATGTCAAAAATATGTTATTCATCCACAAATTATCATTCAAGAAAGAATCACAACATTAGAATCTTTAAAAAATGATTAAATCAACAAGAATAACAAATGATCTTCTAAAATAATAAAGTGTGCTTAGAGGTTTATATTCCTCATCTTTAGGATTATATTTTGAGATGTATGGAAGCTAATCAATATTATCTTCATCATTCACATCCTCCTCAACCTTGTCCCACACCTCCTCCTCCTGCCACAATGATATATATATATATATATATATATATATATATATATATATATATATATATATATATATGCCAATCCAAAAATATATTAAAAAACACATATAAGAGCATGATGATGGAATAAATAATAAGTACGTCCAAAGCTTACATTTATGGGGGAAAACTCATCATGAGGGTCATACCACCCTCATCACCCTTGTTATGCTTTACCTCCTACAGAAAATGAAAAATTATATATAAAATCATAAAGTTTATATGAAGTGGTAAAATGTTAACTATTATAGAAAAGTATAAATAATATTAAGTTTAACATGGCCAGTAGATGGAGCATCATTAAAAATACATGTGTTGACCCCTCGCTTGCATCCCTCTTTGGAAAATAATAAAACAACCATCGATATTTCATTTGGGGGCATTGACAAATGAATGATTGTAATGTAGAATGTTGTTTTTCCTAAAACATTCAATAAAAGTTGAACAATAAATGTAAGTTTAACCATGAGTATTGTCTAGATGTCTAAAACAAAGAATGTATCCCAAGTGGTCAAATGTATGTTATTTTCAAAAAAAATGAACTTAATAACATTTACTATGGGCAAGAGATAAATACTAAACAAAAATGCCTATCCCGACCCAATGGGTATTCTGTTAGGATGTGGAGCTAAAAGCTTCAACTGGTGCAAACAGGGAGGAGGTTGCTAAGTTCCAGGGAGACCGGCGTCAGCAGAGTGCAGTGCACAAGGCAACCGACAACGGCAGGATGGACAGGAAGGAAATCGACATCGGCAGGAGATCGGCCGACGTCGGTCACCTCCAGGCAGATAGGGACCGACGTCAGTCACCTGTGGCAGTTCCAGAACTGCTTGTTCCACGGACAGTTAGTTCGTTGAACCGAGTGTTTGCATGCAAAGGCTATTTTTGGTCTTGAGTTTCATGTCTAATTATTGTAATTAGGATAGTCTAATTATTGTATGCATGAGATCTATATAATAGACTCATAGGCTGTAGTGTAAACTTGTAACTAGGGAGTAAGAGAGCAACAAGCTCCTTCTGAGAGAAGAGAGCAATGGTGTGTTCCTCCTAGTGCCACAGTACCAAGGTGGGTACTGGATTGGAGAATCAATAGGGTTCTTCATATTCATATGATCTTAGTCAGTAGATAAACATGGCTTCTTTTGGAGATCTACAATGGTGAGTAAGGCCTAGTGATTTCCAGGTAGCAGTAGAGAGCAGGAGATCTACTTGGAGTACAGTTGTGTACTTGACGTACTGGCAGTGTGTTACTGACTGGTTGGAGAGGTGAACATCAATTCTGTATTGGAGTTGATTGTTGGGACCAAGAGAGAGAGGGAAGAAGGTCTTGAGGTGTGGCGAACCTTTAAGGTGGAGGAAGAAGTGGCATCTTCCTTATCGTATATTCTTTTGAGTGATTATTAATACAATTATGTATTGTCTCTCAATTCCTGTGTTGTTTCATATTTCTAGTTACTTATTGATTCTGGTTAAATTCTGTGTTTAGTTGCTAATACAATAAGTAATCATATATGTGCTCTATTGGTGGAGCAAGATCCTGACACGTGGTATCAGAGCATGTTTATTGTTCTAGGTTCCTGACAAGTGGTATCAGAGCTTTTGGTTGGGTTGACTAACAGGTGGTTCAGATCTGGTAGTGTTTTTTATTACAGGTCACTCACAGGGGTTTCAGATTGAGTGGGAGTATAGCAATGGCAGAAGATAGTAAGCTATGAATGGAGAAACTGAATAGCACGAATGGTCTGATTGATGGAAAGAAAGAGTAGGTAAAAAGAGATTGTTGGTCGGTAGAAGATCAGCATGTAGAAGCAAATGTTGTAGGTGACGTTGCACATGTTGCTCTGGATAAAGTAGAATCTTTGTTTACAGATTATTTTGCTTCTTTCCATGCAGCTCGAAATAGAGCATCATTTCATGGGTATGTCTTTGGAGACTTTGGAGAGATTTATTTAGGGGTTGGACAGCCTTGTCAGATTATTGACAAAGGGGAAGTGAAGCTGAAATTGCAGACGAATGACACACAGTGGTTGAAGGAAGTCATGCAGGTACCAGTCTTGGAGATGAGTCTAATTTCTTCAGGAAATTTGGGTGATGGGAGATGCACTGTAACTCTCACAGCGGATACACTTGAATTAGATGGTGGTAAGAAAGTAGGTATCCTTTATCTATCTACTTATATTACTGATTCACCTTTTGTTATAGAGATGTGGCTTCGTAGGCTTAGTCACATATGTAGAAGGAGAATGCAGGTTTTGAAGCGGAAGTTAGATGTCTTTAACAAGCTAAAGAACTAGAAAGCCTTGGTTTTCATGGAGGAGATAACGGACAGAGATCAAGTGAGGAAACTGATTTATTTTGAGTAGGGTTGTGTTAATTTTAACAGGGTTTTGACCCAAAAGGAGCTCACGGGTAAAAGTTGTCACTCACAAGGAAAACACAAAAACCGACGTCAGTTAAAAAATTGACGTCAGTGTCTTCACATTGACCGATGTCAGCTATGTGCAGATCGACGTTGGAAAAATAGGGATAGGTAAAAATAGGCGTCGGTCACGAGGACTGACGTCGGTGAGGAAGCAGTCGCAGGGAATCGACATCAGTCAGGTGCAGGCTGGGAGATGGCCGAGATCGGTCACTAGAACGAATGTTGGGCAGATAGCAAGCTGTAAACAAGTCTCAAACACTCATGTAGAGGTCAGAAATGGTAAGTGAACCTCATATTTGTTGTTCACCTTCTTTATTATTGCTTACTGATGGTTGAGAACTAGGAAGATGTATAGAGGCAATGTAGGTAGAATCCAAAAATAGTGGGAGCATGGCATGAATTCTTCAGAAGAGAACCAAGCAGGAGATTTGGTAGATTTGTCAGCTAAGAGAGAGCACTGGGAGAGGAGTGGATTCCCTTATTAGAGAAGAGAGTGAATGGATAAGTGAGACAGAAGGCCAAGGTACATGGTCTTGAGGTAGCTGCAGGACAGTGGTACAGGTTTTGACAGGTGGATGACTAAGCATGGCTTTAGTCAATGTCAGTGTAACTATTGTGTTCTTTTCTTTACCAAGTGGATGATGAGTCGCGACATCATCTTGTTACTGTATGTGGAGTGGTTGCTTATTGCAGGTTTACATATGCAGGGAGTTCTCTGAGCTAAAAGGTAAAGTTAGTTTCAGAGGTATGTTATGAATAATTTGGTAGCAGCGAAATTCTTTAGCATAAGAGACATAGAGGATCATAGGTTGATTTTGTCTCAAATAAGAAGCTGATGTGAAGGTGTTGGCGAGGTTCAAGATGCAGAATCGAAAAGCACACCAAGGGCTGGACAGTTCAAGCAGAGCTTAGAACAAGTGTTCAAAATCACATGAGGTCTAGTGTAGACCTGAGTTTTCCCAAGCAGTGGGAGTTGTCAGAAAGTATGGAGCCAATTCGAGGAAGAGGTACTGAAGGGCAATTCAGTGGATTCTTATAGGGATCAGCAACAGGTCGACATGCTATGTAGGGTCAAGTTATTTTCTACATAGGTTTGTAGATGCGGATGTGGCAGGTTACTTGGATGACAAAGGCACAAAGGTTAGAGCATCACAGGGTGTGGTGGTTAGTCTTCAAGATTGATCTTGAAGAGGGATACAAGCCAGGGTACAAATTAGATAGTGTACAATTATAAGTACAGTTGCAGCTATTTATCTCCAAGTGGGAGATTGTTAGGATGTGGAGCTAAAAGCTTCAACTGGTGCAAACAGGGAGGAGGTTGCTGAGTTCTAGGGAGATCGGTGTCAGTAGAGTGCAGTGCACAAGGCAATCGATGACGGTAGGATGGATAGGAAGGAAACTGACATTGGCAGGAGGTCGGCCGACGTTGGTCACCTCCAGGTAGACAGGGATCGACGTCGGTCGCTTGTGGCAGTTCCAGAACTGCTTGTTCCATGGACAATTAGTTCGTTGAATCGAGTGTTTGCATGCAAAGGCTATTTTTGGTCTTGAGTTGCGTGTCTAATTATTGTAATTAGGATAGTCTAATTATTGTATGCATGAGATCTATATAATAGACTCATAGGCTGTAGTGTAAACTCTTAACTAGGGAGTAAGAGAGCAATAAGCTCCTTCTGAGAGAAGAGCAATGGTGTGTTCCTCCTAATGCCACAATACTAAGGTGGGTACTGGATTGGAGAATCAACAGGGTTCTTCATATTCATATGATCTTAGTCAGCAGATGAGCATGGCTTCTTTTGGAGATCTACAATGGTGAGTAAGGTCTAGTGATTTGCAGGTAGCAGTAGAGAGCAGGAGATCTACTTGGAGTACAGTTGTATACTTGACATACTGGCAGCGTGTTACTGACTGGTTGGAGAGGTGAACATCAATTCTATATTGGAGTTGATTGTTGGGACCAAGAGAGAGAGGGAAGAAGGTCTTGAGGTGTGGCGAACCTTTCAGGTGGAGGAAGAAGTGGCATCTTCCTTATTGTATACTCTTCTGAGTGATTGTTAATACAATTGTGTATTGTCTCTCAATTCCTGTGTTGTTTCATATTTCTAGTTACTTATTGATTCTGGTTAAATTCCGTGTTTAGTTGCTAATACAAGAAGTAATCATATATGTGCTCTATTGGTGGAGCAAGATCCTGACACGTGGTATCATAGCATGTTTATTGTTCTAGGTTCCTGACATATTCCACCCTCATTGGTGGATACACAATCTGAAACCCTATTAAGAAATTTTTGAACTTTAGACAGATGTCTATACTTTGGACATGCATGTAATGATGACTGGATGTTGATTTATTTTTCCTAAAATAATTCATATAACAATAAATTAGTATAAAATAACTTGAATCAAACTAATAAATTTATCATTCAATAGTAATAGCTAAAATTACATACAGCGAGCTCCGAATTAGCAAATATTTCTTGCAAGACATCATTTCCTTATAAGTCATCCATCATAAATATAAAAAAACAAGAAGGTGATCATTAAAAACATAAAACTTAGACTATTGGAATTGGTATGAGATAGTTTTGATATGTTTTCATACCTATTATAGATGTCTTATAAATATGTTCAAATTATTAGTGATGTGATAAACCTATGATATAATTCATCAGTCTTTCGATACAACATAATGTTTATAAACCCTATACAGTCTAAAAATTAGCCATAATATATTATTTCATTAAAATATCATGCTTCAAGTGTATCATCCATAATAGAATGGTTCACATAGTAATTAGGTGTAAAGTTTAACAAGCTTGAAAGAATGTAACTTGAGTAGATATGAAGCAAATTTAAAGGTCTACATATATTGAATTATATGGCATCTATGAACAAGAAATAACATTCAAAAAAAATCCCCTAACCTAAAGCATTTTGTTAAAAATAGCCCAAAATTGTGGATTATGGTTTACAACATTAAATGTTGTATAGTCTTTCCTCTTATATTATTTATTTCATCTATCTCTATGAATACTTATTTATTTATATGTAAGTTAGATCTTCTATTTAAAACATAACAAAAACCCACTTTTGATTGAGTTTTGATAGATGCCTATGCCCTATTTTAAAGCTCCCATTTTGGAAGGTGTTTAACAAAAACTATAAGTACTAGCTATTTTTAATGCATAAAAATTATCTATCAAGGTTTCACTTCAAAAGTAAGGCAGTCAATAAAGTTCACAAGTTAAATAAGTGTGACTAGAGAACCATGCAACACCTATCATCTTGATCTTATTGTGGGATGTCAGGATTTTTGCTCATTTTATCATTTGGACAGTAGGTTTTTTGCTTAATTATTGTGTAGTGTCTAGTTAGTGCCCTATTTTATTTCAAAGGGTATTTTTATAAGAAATAGGATGAAACTAATCCTCACAAGATTTATTATATTCTTTAGTTCATTTGCCACAATGTTTGGCTAGTTTTAAAAATAATAACACATCTCGTGTTTGTCTGGTCTATAATTATATTGAATATATCAAAGAAATAGAACCTACATTTCCTTATAAAAAAAAACACCAAATTTTTTCAACTTCCAACATGTAGTTCAAAAAGAACAAATATTAATTTTATTTGAATGTGTTCTACCAAGAATCTACCCCTGCCACATAACAACTATAGTAGTTATAAAGAACCAAACATAATGTTAGTAATGCTTATTATCTTCTATTGATATTATCAAAAATTTATCAATCAATAATGGTCCATGCAATGTGCCTACCCTACTAGATTATATTAATATTTCTCACATTACATGTCTCTTCTAGAACATTAGGTGTAGTTCAAGAAAAGACACAAAAGACAATCATATTGTAAAATCTTCCAATTTGATTATTTTTGGTAATAACATTGATGGTCAATGGATTTGCAATGTATTGATTGAAAATGAACATAGTATAAACTCAAAACTGAATACATACTAGATGACAGATTGGAAAAAGGCAGATTTTTGGCCCAACAAATTTTTAGGATTCTAAAGATGATTTCACCATAATTGCATCTAGAAATCTTGATGAATATGTGAAACTTTACAAACTTTGTAAGTTTTTGTGCTTTTGTTGTTCATACCGATGATATGATTTGGTTGTGACATAAATAATGGGTCACTTGCACAGTAGTTTTCAATTTAAGTACATATCGAATATGGTCCATGGCTTCCCTTTGTGTCTTAAGGAATGGCATTTGTGAAGTGTAAGCTTTTTATAAGCATCAAATCAAAAAATATGATAAATAAAAATTGACAGTATAATCTAAACTAGGATTGTTCATATAATTGGTGTATTTTCTACATCATATTAAGGTATGGTCTTGTATAATTATTTTAGTAGTTGGTCTCTTAATAATTATTGGGCAAAAGTTTTGTGGGGAACTGAGAAGAGTTTTAGAGCTAGTCAAGCTATTGGTATATCAAAAATTTCAATTGCAGAAGCATTTTAGAGAATATTTGAGAACATCAATAGGGTTTTGAAAATTGGATAAGCCATGGGCCTTGGAACAATCTTAACTAACACGTAGAAACTTAGTCTGTGTTGGTATCATGAGTCATATTTAAATTTTTTATTGAGTTTATTCATTGTATCTTTTTGGAGATAGTCAAGCCAATGAGATATCAAAGATTTTAATTGCATGAGAATTTTAGAGGATATTTGAAAACATCAGTAGAGTTTTTGAAATTGGCTAAGGCATGGGCCTTGAGAAATGTATTATATAAGACAAAATATTTCACATTGGGGTTCTACCCTATAGACTAATTTCCTTTTGAAAAGAAGGGTGAGATAAAATCAATTGGTAAGCAAATTAAATTCAACACATGTTATATCTTGTCCTTGGATTGATATCTCTAATTTTTTGGTTCAACCATGTTTTCAAAATTTAATAGGGTAAAATAAAATAGTCAGATAATCAAATCCTTGAAAACTAAAATACCTCAAATTTAGTTCAATGATATTTTTCACCTATGTATTATTTAGTTATGGCTACAAATGGAGAGAAATGAGATAAATGGAGATGTTTTAGGAAATTTTTTATTTTTAAATGTATATTTTTCATAATATGTTAAAGTGTGATAGTTCAAACTTTGACTTGCATCTATCACTATATAAAAAAAATGTGATTGTCTTTTGCTTCAAAAAAAAGTTGCATAAATACAATCACATTACCATTATGTTTATCTTGGTTGGCAGGTTGTTATTATCGCCTTCCATGAGACCAAATTTATTCAAGGGATTGATTCAAAAAATTCATGTGTCTTTTCTATGCTTCAACATTTTGTATTTATATCAATTTCTTTCTTTTCATTATTCTTTGATGGCCACCCATGCCCGATTATCAATATTCCTAGGAGATGCTATGGAACATAGATTTAAACCTAAAAACTACATTTGTGTAAATGATTTTAAGGCCTTATTAATGATCCAATTGTGTGAAAATAATCTAAAATAAACCTAATCCATGAAACAAATTTTCATCAAGGCATTTTTTAAAATAGTTTTTGTGTTTGCATTACTTCCTTGGAAACCACTCACCTAGTTTTTTGGTCCTGATAAATTATCTATTTGGGAAATATGTTGAAATTTTTTTTGGGATGTAAGATAATAAATTATATTCAACAAAATGAATGGAAATTATGAGGATGAGTTAAATTATTCTAAGTGTACATCCATAGATGCGTCATATTTAAAAAGGCAAGGTAGGAGAAAATGTGATATTTGTTGGCTATCCAGTGATAGATGAATACAAACATTTATCTCCAAATGAAAAGTGAAATTTTATTTATTCTAATGTTTTAGTTTTTATTTTCATGATCCAAATTTCTATGCATATTTTTTACATGTGCACTATTTGTAAATGTTATTTTTAACAATCATGCCAATAAAAGTTGGACCTTAACATTTATACCAAAAAATCATAAAAGACATAAATAAAACAATATAAATTGAGTATGAAATATAATTGTATATATTTTTTTTCATAAGAAAATTAAAAATTCTAGATAGTTTTAAGAAGCTCAAAGCTTTTTTAAAATGATCGTGTTCAAAGCATGAAGACATCTATCAGAAATAGCGGTGCCCAAACCACTTTTCTTTACCAATGTTTTGGGTTTATCAAGGATAAAATTATATTATATGGTATGATAAATTTTTTTAAGGTTGAGTATTATTTTCCATAATAAAACAAGTTTTACCCCTCAAAAAAATGGTGTGTCAAAAATAAGGACAAAACTATTAAATTTTGGTTATATATGAAATACATGAAGGCATCTATCAAAAACAATTGTGTGTAAACCAATTTTATTTACCAATTTTATTAGATTATAAAGGATAAAATTGGATCATAGGATACAATATGTTTCCTAAATTATAAGTATTATTTTACAATATACTATGAGTTATACCCCCTCAAAAAAATGGTGTGTCAAAAGGAAGGACAAAACTATGAATTTGTTGTTATCTATGAACTACATGAAGACATCTATTAGAAACAATTGTCTTCAAACCACTTTTATTTAATAATTTTTCATCTATAAAATTGAATTTTGAGTTTATTCTAGACTCTACATAACATCATGAGCACCGTCATGGTTTATAAAGGCACCATCACTAATCACTACTCATCAACATGCATGTAATACATCAAAGATTTTAAATGTGTTAAGTAAAATTATATGTGTGATGTTTTTTAAGTTTTCAAAGCTTGAGGAAGATGATGAAAATGGTCCATTTTTAATGGTTTAACCAACCCATAATTTTATTGAGTTGTTGATAGAGTCAATAAATACCAGATAAACAAAGTTTAGGTCAAGATTCAAACTTTTCAAGTAGACTAAATATCCTATTATTGCATGCATATCATTATTAATATAGTTTCAAGTTAGATCATTTGAGGTAATGATTTTAAATAAGGAATGTATAGCAAACATAATCAATTTCACTTAATTTAAATCTAAGCTTGATCCATATCCATTATATATTAATATCCAAAAGGAACGACAAAACTATTAAATTTTGGTTATCTATGAATTACATGAATACATCTATCAAAAACAATTGTTTTCAAACCACTTTTATTTACCAACGTTTTGGCCTTATAAATGATAAAATTATATCATAAGATATGATACATTTTTTTAATTATAAGTATTATTTTACAATATACTACAAGTTATACCCCCTCAAAAAAATGGTGTGTCAAAAGTAAGGACAAAACTATTAATTTGTTGTATTCTATGAACTATATGAAGACATCTATTAGAAACAATAATTTTCAAACCACTTTTATTTACTAATGTTTTTTACATAAAAATTAATCTTGAGTTTCTTCTAGACTAAAAATGACATCATGAACACTGTCATGGTCTCTAAAGGCACCTTCCCTAATCATGACTTATCAGCATGCATGTAATGCATCAAAGATTTTAATTGTGCTAAGTAAAATAATATGTGTGATGATTTTTAAGTTTACAAAGCTTGAGGAAGATGATGAGGATGGTCCATTTAAATAGTTTAACCAACCATAATTTGATTGAGTTATTAACATAGTTGAGAAATACCAGATAAATAAAGTCTAGGTCAAGATTCAAACTTTTCAAGTGGACCAAATATCTTATTATTGCATCTATATCATTACTAATATAGTTTCAAGATAGATCATTTGAAGTAATGCTTTTAAATAAGTCATGTATAGAAAAAATCATCGATTTCACCAAATATGATTCTAAGTTTGATCCAAATCCATCATAAATGAATAAGCCTAGCTCTTGGTTATTGTATCAATTATATTTTCTATGCAAAATTATAAAACTTCCCATAATGATCATCCTTTCTCATTATAATAAAACATGCCATACCTTGGATCATAACTATCTTGCATAAGTGGTTGAAATATATTAACAAGTGTTTAATATTTTAAAAGAACCTTGATATCCATCATATAGGGGAATAAAATAAAAGAAAACCATATATTAACAAGCATTTATATGGAAGAAAATCATTTAAACAAGTGTTTAATGTTGATATGTCATGACAAGTATTGATATTACAAGAATATAAGGGAAGAAAATAGAACTCTAACCTAGGTTCGATGCCCCTAATTTTTTATTCACTCTCTTCCTTTGAGGTTTGTTTTGTGCTCTTCCTCTTTATAGTATTCATAGGGCTATGCATATTGAAATGGGTTGAATAACTATTTTATCTTAAATAATTATTATAATCATCAAGTTGTTTACAACTATGTGTATCAAAATGGGTTGAGTAACTAGGTTAGGCAAGGTGTAATCATCCCATAAAATGAAAAATTTTATTGAATTTGAATTCATACCACATTGTTAACCGATAGTGTAATTATATTGAAAAATGGTTTATTTTGTTGAATATATAAATCATTTCACGTCGTCATGCCATTTTATTATATTATAATCTTTATTAATGGAGAAGAGAGATAGTAATGGTCACTAAGAAGTCAATGGAGTTGGAGGGATGACATGGTCATGATTAGCCATACAGGTTTGTGTGTGTTAGTTGATGGGGCTAATAAATGTCACTCATCTCATATATTATTATCATATACACCCCTTCTATTTTGGCCACTATTTTTATTAAAGGGAGATTTTCTTTTTAAAATAGGGCCCCAAACCTTATACAAGAAATAAGATGATATGATAAGGTATAACAACTGAATATAACCATTAAGACAACAAGAAACACAAACCAAGGCCACAAGATCCAAAGACAAATCATATAGAAAAAATATTACCAAAACATCAAATAAACATTACTAAGACCCACCCGTATCATTATCCTTATAAGATCTTAGGGTCATATGCAAAGAATTATTTCCTCTACCTTTACTTATATTATTCACTACCATCCATTATCCCCCTTTTACTAAATTAGGATTCTTTACATTTCCAATTAAGGGCTGATATGCATCCTCCATTAAAACTTTCTTCGATTGTTCTGCCCGAGATAATTCATGATCAAGATAACCTTCCCTAAAAAGAGGTTAAACTATAGCTAAAACTAAATTTGTAAGATAGCTAGGGCTAACCTCTGAATTTCCCTCCATATGAAGAAGATATAAAAGTCCCTTCTTAGGAAGAGGGGATTCTGGTCTAACAAGAGGTGAGATATAATCATTATCCTTAGAATCTATGACCTAGATCATAAGATGAGAAGGGATGAAATATTTCCACTAGGAAGCTTCCTTCTTTATTTTAAGGGTTATTTAATATTTAGTCCAATGGCATGTACTTTAGCATCAAAATAAGAGTCCCTCATAATCAAGAGGTTGTGACCAAGAGCGATCACCAACTTACATAACAAAGGTCCTTTGAGGTGTCAATATTTACTAGTATTCTAAAAAAAATTTATGGATAAAATTCTCAATGTTACTGTGCACTTTCAATAATTTTCCAATGGAATTTCTAGTGGATTTATAGTTGGATTCATTCCAAAACTAGATTGTAAGTTAGGGAAGATGGACCCATATAGGTCTCTCATAAATAGGGCTAGTAAGGTGATTAAAGAGAGGATACCAATATTTTAGGATCAAAGGATGATGACTCTAACTCCAATACTAGTTTTGAATCATTTTCTTATCCTTTAAACAATAAAAATAATAATAATATAACTTTTGGCACTTGGGTAAATTTTGAGTTTACCTTGTGGTAATTGTTTCCAAAATTCTAATATCCACGAATGGAGATCTTGTAGTTTTGTCTAGAAGTTTGTAAATTTAAAAATAATTCCATTAGAAGATAACCACATTTTAGATTGAAGAACCGACTCTATCTCCTTAATATTAAAAAACATGGTAGCTGAAACTATAATTTTGAGAGCTTTAGGATTTGACTTGGAGACCCTAGCATGATGTTTCCCTTTATTAAAGCTTCTATCTTCTACCAAGACAACCATATTGCTATAGCTCAAACCCCTAATAATAGGATAATATTTCTAAATAGGGGATGAAAATCTCCTCTGATTTTTATTTGAAAGTAATTCAAAGGCTTCCAAAGTAGAGGACTAGCCAACTGACATAGTCCCTACCTCCATCTAAACTTGATCACCATATGGCACTTGTTTGAAATATCTAGATCCCCCTACCATCATGGATCTTGGATCTAAAGACACCATAACCACTCCTACTCCAACCTTGGTCTGAGAGAGGATCTACCAAAGCTAGAAGGAGTTAGGGAGAATGATCCAAGATATCTACCATTTGAAATGTTGTTAAACATGAATGGGAGTAACATCCCTTTCTAGACAAGTACATTTGTTAGAGTAGGTAATTTATTCCTACTTGTTGTTTAAAACCCTCACCCATACCTTTATCCATATTTCTATCCTTGTATCATATGTTTACTATTATGATATAGATTAATGATTTCTAGATAATATAGTATAGTTTAATGGTTTATATGTGGATTTACTAATAAGTATGTTTGAGGCACCCACAATAATAAGAATAGAAGGATATATGCATTTTATAATGGCCTATAGTCATTGATTGTATAGTACTTGTATTTATTCTAGTAGATGCACCCACAACCATTGGTTGGCTAAATATTGAAGACAGAGCACCTGTAGCAATTGAGAAACACCTGCAACCACTATATGTGACCACCTATAACCACTACTCACCAAGCACCCATAAAAAATAGCTATGTAAATAGGTTTATAACTATGATAGTGTGTGCATAGCTGGAGCTATAAATGTCCCACAATTTAAGGAGTTGATTTGGTTTCATGAATCTAGAGATGAACATCTTTAATATTCCTTATCCATTTTAGTTCTTTATTATTTCAATAAAATATTTAATTATTTGTATTATTGTAAATAATAATATATTTTTGGACAACCATAAATCTGCAGTTGTAACCACTATATTTTACGATTCTTTTAATTAGCTACCATCTCCCTTATATAAGAAGTAGAGCTCGGGTTGTAACATTGTTAATTAATTAGTGAATAGGGATAGTTTCATATAGTTGGAAAGTGAAAGAATATTGTTGTTATATTTTTTATAATTTTGTCATAGCATAACTATTATGAATAAAGCTAATTTAAAGAAGTAACTATCATGTAGAAAAGAAGGGAGGTAAAGATCTAGCCTAAATGAGGTAGGGCCCACTCACACAGATCTAGTAGACTGATTTCTCATCCATTAGTATTAGTGTTTTTTGTATTAATTTATGTATGTATTTCTTATTTCATGTCGATTATGTTATGTGTATGATTTCATATGTGTATAAGCATTCATAAATTTTTGTACATTCAATTCATCTAGTGTGGGAAGCTTCCAAAATAGTATGGATTTCCCTTTCATGAAATTTCTTTTTCATGCAAGTGTGTTTTCAATCCTTATCATTGCCATTGTATAAGTGTGTTTCAATTATGAAACTATTAGGAACCCAACATTTGAGAGAGACTAGTTCTACACATACAGTGTTAAAATCTTACCTAAGTATACAGACCTTGGGTTGATAATATAATAAACAACATTATCAATAAACCAAGTGATTATCCCTCTAGAATATGTTTGTTGGGTTGTACGTACAGTGATTGGACTGATTTAGTTTAATTGGAGAGTTGATTATGATCATAATTTGGATGTATTTTATGGGGAAGGTGTCAATTACTATAATCTTGAAAACATTGGATTAAATTTATTGTTTTCCTACATTAATTTCCTACTTTTCCAAATTAATTTCCTGTTTTCCTAGATTAATTTACTATTTTCTAAGTTAAGTTTACCTTTGACATAAATAGGGGTCTAAAGATAAAAATTACCCATCCTTCATTTTAGAAAATAAATAGGGCTAACTCACATATTTGTTTTATCTTTGCATGATATAGTACTAATTAGGTAAAATCAAAAATGTTTTTCCCTAAATAATAGACTAGCTTAATGTAGGT
This sequence comes from Torreya grandis, assembly GCA_037957365.1. Classification (NCBI taxonomy): domain Eukaryota; kingdom Viridiplantae; phylum Streptophyta; class Pinopsida; order Cupressales; family Taxaceae; genus Torreya; species Torreya grandis. The sequence continues at coordinate 812,386 of JARHVA010003445.1, forward strand.
AAAAACAAATGAATGATAAAATCAAAGTTGGGGGACTTTCAATTGAAAATATTGGTAATGGTGATGCAAGATGGTTAAATTATGTGTTGGCTTTTGTATACCAAGAGATGCAATCCTCCAAGCTATAATTGAGGAGTTGGATGAAAAAGACAAAAAATTGAATGCTCCATCCAGAGTAGCTAAGCAAGATGCTAGACTTGATAATGACAAAATGTTTGCACCCATTGGAAATAACTAGCCTATATCATCTAAAAGAAAGCATGAATTGACAAAAAATTGGCTTGTAACATCTACATGAACATATGTTAGTACAAACTAGCCTACAACAACATAAATACATGTTTTTTTTTTTGAAGAAAACTAGTCTTCAACATTTTCTCTAGCTCTTGTTGGTTAAGAAGATCAGTTTGTAGCAGATGTTATTGCACAAAAATGACCTATGGCTACTTATATTACATTTATTAGTAAGGAATAATGACCTACAACCATTACTCATATGTTAATTCGTGAGTCCATTGGAAGCAGTTGGTCTATAATAATCACGTTTATAGTAATTTATGTGTCAGTTGGTAAAGACCAGCATGAAGAAGTCACTGATATTTTGTAGGTTGTTTCTAATACACCCATTGAGAAAGGAAAATTGCTTACAACATTTTAATCCTTAGAAACACTTGAACATGTTTAAAAGGAATGACCTACAACATTTGTACCTACACCTAGTTGTGAGGAAAATTAACCTGTGATAATTGTTTGCATGAATCAAAAACTCATACATCCTATGAGTAGTGGAGGTCAACCAAATAAATTTGATTGGATGTAATTTCAAGGTAGATAAAAGATGGAAAAAAGTGGATAGATTTTATATTTCAATGGATGATTTAATGGCCACAAAAGATGAAAAGTGTGTGTTTTCCCTTGGCACTGTTAGGGGGTTGCTACCCCCAGACTGCCACCTTTAGATTTTAGAGATAAAGAAGAGAATGGTGGGGAAACTATGCTAATAAATAAAACATTTTTATAACTATTCTACCCATGACATGAATTTCATATGTTTTTCTATCATTGGATGTTGTTTTGATAGTTAAGTGTGAGAAGAAAAATCAAGAAATTTTTGAGGCAGATCAAATTTTTCAAGAGTAATTGAAATAATAAATGTCAAATGTTTATCTCCTTGACTAATTTAAGTCTAAAATAGAGTGAAATTAATAAGATATTTGAGTGAATAAGGACAATACACAAGATAAACAAAGTGAAAATGAAGAAAAACAATACTTTTTTAAGGGATCTTGGCTACCATTGCAAGAAATACCAAGTATGCCTAAGGAACTATTGTCATCTAATTTTTATTTTTATGGTTATGTATTTCCTTATTATTATGCACTTCATGCTTGGAGTTACATCCAAACACCATCTCAACATTTAATAAACCATTACTAAAAACAAAATGTCCATTAGAATTGGTATCAATTATAGTAATGGCAACCACCACCCCAAAACTGACAACCAATAATAACCATCACAAGGTTTTTGTTGTCTAAACATCCAATAACCCAGCCTAATATTTAGGTTAAAAATTAGTGAATAACCTTATCAATCAGTCAACTTGTTGGCCCTAAGAATCTAATGGCTTGATTGTGTCAACTAAGATTTGATGGTTGATGTTATTTTTTTTCCTTGTTCAAACTCGTACATAACATTAACAATAAACTGGGTTAATTTCCATAATGAAATGATAACACACCCCACATATTGGGTAAACTCATTGAGTTTCATATTCATTTAAGTATTATAGAAACCACTTCACATCAATCATAATAAATATAATACCCTAAGGAAGTATTGAAAAATAATAATAAAACATTCACTACCAATAATGAGTCAATCCCTGATCCCCTCAATTCATAAGTAAGATTGTTCTATTAAAAAATTCATAACTAGCCCTTGTATAAAATTCTTGATTTTGTAAATAGATTAAAGATTAATTTTTATCTATAAAATTAAATGGATTCATTGAAATAATTTTAGTATCATAATACTATAGCTCACTTAGAGACACTCACTAAATTTGTGACTATATATAACACACACTTATTGTAAAAATGACACGTAGCCACTGTTCAAAAGTTGTTGTATTGATTTATAGCCACTATGAAGCCACTATTATAGTCCCTATAGCCACTTCCATAGTCTTTATAACCGCTATTTTATTCCCTTTATCCACTTTATAAGTTACACACAATGATTGTTTAGAAACTATTGTAATGATCTGCAACCATTGTTCAACCACTATTAAAGTCCATGTAACCACTGTCATAGTCCTAGTAGCCACTGCATAGTCATCTACAACCATTGTTATAGCTCACCTACAACCACTATTGTAGCTTTCTAAAAAATTATCTTTCAAGGTTGTTGTAGATTAAGATCAATTTGTACTAGAGATATTTAGGGGCCATAACTAAGCATACATAAAAAATATAGATTAGGTAAAATTCTAATTTCAAATGAACACGACATTCAAATTTAATGTTTACCAACCCACCTAGCCCTCATGAAGGACACACCAAAACCTTTTTTTGTTGGATAACAAAGGTAATGACCAATATTATACTTAGTATATTCCCACCATTTAAGCACTAAATATAGACACATCCACTTATTTATTCTATGTATAAAACATTTAACAAACAAATCAATCCATATGTATCATTTTCTCCAACATATTATTTGTCCTCTTAGATAGACCATCCCAACTACTGAATCTTCATATCCTATTGGGGATGTTATTATTTTCCATCATTTTTTATATGTTAATAATATCTTGGGAATATTTTAAACAAAAATTTAGTCCAATATTGCATTAACCAAGATTTTTGCATGCTTTCTTAGATAATGTTTTTGCATTAGCATCTAGTTGAAGTCTCAAATGAAAGAAACAACTAAACATCATCCACAAGAATGTAAACAAATTGATCTAAGGAATATATGATCATATTTCCTTGAACACTCCTGTATTTAATGATAGATCTTACCAAAATTATAGAACTCTTCTTGGGATTTTAATGATGTTGATTTTGTATAATGCATGCTAGGAAGATATTTCAATTTTTTTAAAAGACCTTTATGACATTTAAGGATTATATTGACATTTATTTTCTATCCTTCACTCTTCACCAAGAGTTTTTCTTGATACAATGGATAGACAGTTGAACCCTACCACACACAACATTATCAAACATCTTTTTGGAAGTGAGAGTAATTGTATGGTAACTTTTCAAACATTTCTTGTCATTATATGGGCTAATAATTAGTTTTTTTTTCCATTATAGGTTTCATTTTTATGTATTTTGATCCTATATCTAATGCACAACCTAAATCTTAGTGGTTTCACTATTATCTAACTTTTATTTTAGAATACAATGTAGCCATCCTACCTAAAATTTGAAATGAATAATTTTATTATTGATTTTCTAACTAATATATGCTTTTAAAGTCTATATGTGAATGATCAACATCTCTTTATGCTTTATATGGAAGCTTATGGATAGATAACACCTTGGTTACATAAATATCTCTCATTCTTGTTCTTTGTAGACCAATACAAATCAAACCCACCAGTGTGATACATGTTATTGTCTAGGGAAACCTACATGCTCTGATGAACTTTTTCAACTAACTTCACATCACCTTGAGGCCACCCAACAAAGAACCATGTGGCATGATAGTTCACTTAACAAATATCTCTCTACTAATAAATTGGATATTTATTCACAATCTTATGCACAAAGATAACTAAATTAAATTTCATCAAAATTTGAAGGATATTGGAAAATGAAACATGGAGGTTATGTTGTTGATTTTATCAATATTTTCTTCCTCGTCAATAGGCATCGTCTCAAATTACACCACTATGAAAAAAATTATTTAAATAGACAAAGTTTTAGATTTATTTAGGGGTTTTAAGTGGCCACATTATAAATTTTTCCTAACCCCTCCATCCTCTTATCATTTCTTCAAAAAAATTAAAATCAAAAAAAAAAAATAACAATTAATACTTACATGTGTTGTTGGCAGCCTTGGCTTAAAAAACTAGCTAGTTGGCTGACCAAGTATTGAATACAAGTATTGATTATAAAATCGGTGGCTTGCTGGCTAATCAAGGGAAAATTATTAAAAGTTCAAAAAAAAAATAACAAATCAAGCAATAAAAGCAATATGTCATGTATTTTCATTTTTGTATTCATTTGTATTTTGTTTCTTACACTTGCAGCCTCTATTGTTTTCACATCTTTATTACAAAATATCTAAGACTAGGTGCCTATAACAATATTTTTGGTATCAATTTGTGACCCCCAATCAGAAATGATTATTATATTAACCATTATGATGGGACAAAGGGAGATAATAGTGCATGGGATAAAATGTAGCCTCATTTTTAGGGTTCAACTAGTTGAATCCAAGGGTTGATAACTTTCCAATTGTTTAACTGGGTGAGCAATGGAAATTAACCATTAGGAGTTTAATCCACTCTATGTTATCTGATAAATATTACTGATGTTTGCTTAAGCCCTTTACTTCCTCATTCACATAAGTGTCACACTATAATACAATGGGTAGAATATTCATCATAAAAAAAGTATAAAAAGAGATAAAGAGTAAGGCATGAAAGTAAGTGGTTCCTTGACTGAAACAAAATTGTTAATGTTAAAAATCAAAAGCATTTTTTATCATAATTATACCATTTTGTACCAGGTCTAGTTGTAGCACAAACCAAAGCAACTCAATAGGTAGGATTTAGAGGTATTAACTAAACATATTATGCTGAACTTATATTAAATAAAAGCATATAAAATTATTATAACTACTACACACAATGGCTTTACACAGCTTCAAGTTAAACATAATGGAAATTTAAAACTAATCAGAGTAGTTATTGCACAATCTAACTGTATATTTATTAGTGAACAAGCATTACAATCTCTTCTCAACATTAATCAATTATGTTCCATCAAGAAATGAAGGACATTACTAAATAACAACATGAATTTCAAACTAGACTAGTATCCACTTCAGTGTTATTATAAAATCATTTAAGTGTGCCCTCTAGGGAGATAATCGCAATCTAAAACAAAAAAATAAAAAGAGAGGACTAAGCCTATCAAAAAATTTGTAGATTTTTGGTGCATAATATCTCCCCCCTTTAAAATAAGAATACAGACTACCTTATATATAAAAGAGAATTGGACTTATCTCCAAGTAGTGAAAGGATCCCATCTATGGCCATGATTTCCATTCTAGGTTGTTGAAATTGTAATTAGTTAGAATATTCCCTTCATTTTCAAAGAAAATCCAAATTCTACTTTATCTTTTATCCATGGTTATGACACTTGTCTAACTGAAATGATCCCCTACTTCACCCTTTTGGACCAAGCATTTTAAATGATTTATTATATTTGGTCCACTTGGGAGAATATTTAGGTCATAAAGCCACCAATTCACTCCACATACCTCCTTTGACTAGTTAGACTCCTCTAAATATAGCTCAATTGATGACTCCATTATTTTCCTCAATTCAAGCCATTTTGAAGTTTTAATAGGTTGTCAAATTTAATATGTGCCTTTTATGGTGATTTGTCCAATTGACGTGGTTTAGGTTTATCTTCTTTTATGTCCTCAGTCTTTCCTTCATTATCCATGTGGCTTCTTCTTGGTCTCGCAATCCTTTCCTTTCATTAGGTTGGCTTTGTCCATTGGGTCCCACTTTGCCACTTGGCAATCTGTTAACACTTCTAAGCTTTACTTTAATCTCTACCTTTATTATCATCATGTCCACATGGTTTTTTCTCAAGCTCCCATGTTTTAGTCTATATGTTCTTGATCATTGTCACGTGGCTTTTGCTCAACCTACTAGACTCTTCATGCTTTGGGCTAATGTTGTAATGACTTCAAACTCTTAGGATTTTGAGAGGGCACCACATGGTATATTCTTGAGGCCTTAGAGCCATGGGCCTTTTCCAATGTCATAACACCCTTGAGGTTCTAAGGTTCTAAGTTTTTGAGCTAATTCCCTAATGCCTCTGAGGTTTTAAACTTTTGAGCTTCTGAGATGGTGCCACATGGTGCTATCTCAAGGCCCTAGTGATTTAAAAGGACTTAGTCATTTTTAAAATCATTTAACTCTGAGATTGTGCATCAATAAGATTTGGATGCATGAAATAATATAGTGGACCCTGAGAAGTCTTCAAAACCTATAGAAAATATAAGGCAACAAAAAGAACTAAGGCAAACGAAGTCATTAGTAAGTTAGCCAAAAACTGAGAAAATTCGTTAAGGCATAAAACAAAGGCTAGATTCTGATTTTAGATACAAAAAAATTCATCAGTTCATAGCAATGAATTCACATCAACTTTAAATCTCAAATAATTTATGAATAGCCAAGTTAAAAATTGAATATTGAATGATTATTTATAATGGAAAATTATAAAGACTTGGTCATTTCTAAATTATAATAAAACATTTTATAGGTATAATTAGATAGGAAAATCAGACAAGAAACTTTTTATGTTTAAAAGACTTAAATTCAGACTTGGTTAATATCAATGAAGAATTTAGAAAGTTAAACTTTACATACAAAAACTTGCAAACCAAAGACCAATCCAGAAGAAGAGGGTCCCCATTTGAAATCTGAGAATGGGGCATGTTGGACCCAACACAAATTAAATATGCAAATTCTATTTTAAACATGACAAGTTCAAAGGGGAATCTTTGAATACTAATACTTTTCATAATGCTAACATGTCTAAGAGATATGACAAAAATGAGATATAAAATATGGGAGAGATTTAGAAACAAGTCTATCCATCAAGAGGGAAAAGGAAGAGAAGGGAAAATAGGGTCACACCAATGTGAAAACTCATTATTTACTAGAAACAAGACATTCTAATTAGTTTGTAAAATTTGAGAGTTTGCAACATCAATGGCCCTAGGAAACCTAACCCAACAAGCATGAGTTTGGGCTAACAATTAAATTAAAAATATCATCTTATGAATACTATATGCATGAAAAGTATCGTATATTCCCACAATGTGTTCCCCATTCCTCAAAACCAATATGGAGCTACTAATCAACTACAAATATTAGATAATTATTTGAGAAAGTAGGTGGCACTAAGAATATATAAGTAAAACCTCCTACACTAGTCTATTATTCTATCACACCCTAATTTACCTCGCCTCTATCATGAGGCTAACTATGGAATTTTAGCTTCAACTAGGATAGGGGGTGTGCCAAAGATATGATAATGTCTTCTAGTGATTTTATTTTTGAAAAATTTTGCCTTTAAATTTTCATTTTTATTTTTATTTTGATTTTATATATTTCCTTATGACTTTTAAGGCCAAATATGAAGTAGGTGGCACTAAGAATATATAAGTAAAACCTCCTACACTAGTCTATTATTCTATCACACCCTAATTGACCTTGACTCTATCCTAAGGCCAACTATGGAATTTTAGCTTCAACTAGAATAGGGGTTGTGCCAAAGATATGACAATGTCTTCTAGTGATTTTATTTTTGAAAAAATTTGCCTTTTAAATTTTCATTTTTCTTTTTCTTTTGCTTTGATATATTGGCTTATGACTTGTAATTTTATATTTTCTTCCTCCATACATATTTTTAAGGCCAACTATGGGTGCTTAATATGAATAACTCAAGAGAGATTACACATATTAACTTAATAAAATAAATTATAGACCAATAATCTTAGATACTCATAGACTTGCACCATGTAGTCACTAAAAGTAACATTTAATACTAAAACAATGCACTTGTGACCATATCCTTGTATGCACTTAGCTCATGCTCAATTCCACCATTATAAACCACTATTCCTTTACTTATATGTGGATAAACCTTACCCTTAAGTGATTATGATGTTGAATACTCATATTCTTCATTCCAAACATGCTAAGCTCATCCTTTGATTGATTTAGACTTCTAGCTTAGTTGTCTTTTCTCCTTAGACAAAGTAGTTATTTTAGGACTATTCGACTCACCAGTAGTGTCTAAATTAGTTGGTCACGTCTTCTCACCAAAAAATGGCCTATTTCTCAAAATAAAATTCACATAATGGATTATTTTTCATGTTTCATAAGTCCCATCTGAGTAATTTCCCAAAATACCACTATAAAAGCATATTTTCCATTCATTTGTTCATTAGTTGGCAAGAGGGAATTTCTATATTGAAAAAACTAGATTTATTCTAACTACACATTAAGAGTAAAACATCTATTATTCTCAATTATGTATCAACACAATCCAGTTATCCTTGATCCAAGTCTAATTATGTATCTAAGGTCACAATCCATTGTTTAAGCACTTAATCACACTAGGATTGCACTGGTATATAGCATTAGACTAGTTTTTCACACACACCACCATAGCATGGGATAACTACATGGAATTCAATCCATATTTAGAGTATTGGTATGTAGGCAATACTCAACATAGTGGGGTATTGGGGTCAAGCATAAATTTACCCCTAACCCCTCTTTTCCCATTTGTTGTGTTTGTTCTTCCTTATTATTGAGTTAGGGTTTCAAGTGAATAAAAAAGCATATAGTGGCTCTCGCAGTAGATCAAAAGCTTCTGCACAATCACACAAGACCTACAAGAAGAGGTGCACCTATTAGATTTCACATAAAGGGAAAAAACCATATCAAACATGGGTGTGCCCTATAGGTGCTAGCTTAGGTAGGCATCATCTGAATAATGTAGCCTTGTCTTAGGAAAATGCAGAGCCCTATTCCTAATTTACAGTGACCTCATACAGACCCACATTAGATTACATATTCCCTATCACAATCTATTAAATCTGAGTTATAGCTAAGTTATTTGTCTTAGTTATTTCTTCTTTTAGCATTTTTTATAAATTTTAAGCTCTAAATCAGTCTTGTGTGTTTTATCGCATATTTTATGCATTCTAATTTTACTCAATAGTTTGTCTAAATTAGATTAGATTTACATCCTAATCTCAATTATTTTCAAACATATTGGTGAACCTATATATTTATTGAATATTTCATACCCTAACCATAGATGTTTCTATGGTTTCTTTTCTTTTTTTTATTTTTTCTAATTTTTGTATTAGGGTTTTCAAATGCTACAACCTTAACCTATAGCATGTTTATGGATATGTGTGGTTAAATTGTGGCTTACATAACCTTTCACAATATCTTGTCATATTTATCTATGATTTTGATAGTGTTAGTAGGGTCAACCTATTGAATAACCATGGTCTAAGAAGAGTATACATATGAGGTAGTGGTTAGTCTTTAAACATCATATTGTGAATTATGTTCTTATTGCATTATTGTGTAAGTTTCCCCCTCAAAGTGGCTCAGTCATATACATCAAATATTCTACTCTTTTATCAGTTATTGTTGTGGATCTGCTTATGTTTCTCATATTTCTATGATATGTTATTATATGGTTGTGAATTATCTAAGTAATTTCATTACAATTGGTATTAGAGCATCGATTTGGGCAAGTTTTTACAACACATTTTTTTTAGATGTGGTGTAGTTGTTATTATGAGAATTGAGGGATCAAAAAAACATAACAAGCAATATAGGAAGAATTTCATTTTTTCATCACTATAGTATTATTTTAAGTCTTTTTTTAAGTTTAAAAAAAATACATCCTTGTACAAACTAACAATCATTGGATTCATCTAGGTGAGACTATCACAATGTTATAATCTATTGGTACACTTTTTTTCAAGTTTAAAACTCTTGATACTAGGTTTGTAAATGGTTGGTCCTAAGACTCATTATCATGGGAAAGGGAAAGACACTCCAAAAATGCCTCACAAATATGACATGGAATCTAAAACTTTAGATCCTTTAGTTATTGAGATTTTTCACCAACTTTAGTCAAATTAAAAAAACATGGTGAAGAAATATAATCTCGATGCCATAAAGGGTACATTACTAAGGTAAAAGGGAACATTAATGATGTGAAGACTCATTTGGAAACTATCAATGCAAAATTAACTACTCTTATAGCTCATCTTTAGCCAAATAATCCTCTACCACTCCATTCAGGTTCTTCGAACGTGAACAATCAAAACCTCAATAAAAGTTTGAAGCACATGATGCCAAAAGTGAAAGTGCATATATTTTATTGTAATGATCACTCACTTGGATCAATCAAATGAAAATTTTATTTAATGTACATCAGACCCCATGTGCACAAAAGGTGGTCATGAAATCTTTGTATTTGGAACTTAAGCATTCATTTAGTATTGGTGGTTGTGTGCTTAGAATAAAAATAAGGGCCTTCATGTTAGCTAGTTGGTATTTATTAATGATTTTTAAATACATTATTTCAACAATATCTTTGAAAATAAAAGCTATAGAAAATAGGGTATGTCAATTATTATATTCAGTAATTACATAATCTCTCCTTACACATGGATGACACCAATAATAACAACATGAATAAACTATTATTGGTTGGGCTCAAAGATAATATCTAGCTTAATGTTCGCATGTTAAATCTAAGTTTAGTATCTGAATCCATAATGTTAAAATACAAGGCAAAGGAAAAATATCTAGTGAAATGAAGGGATTTCAAAACTGATCGATAACACAATTCCCCAATGTAATCATATCCTCAGCCTTTAAGATTAACCCCTAAATTTTTTGAAGAGAAGCATGTAAAAGGGTTATGTTTCAGTTGTGATAGCAAGTGGAGCAAAGAACATAAATGTGTCGATAATAAGTTGTCCTACATTGAATGAGCTAATGAATATGAAGAAGATGGTATAATCTTAGGTGAGGATGAGGAAGAGATAGAGGAGGAATATATATGTTCCCACCCTACTATGTCATGTCATGAACTTTTAGGTATTAGCATGCCTCAAACCCTTAAGGTTATGGGATTCTTCAATAATCAGAAGGTGATAGTGTTGATTAACTCAAGGAATACACATAACTTCATCAAAATTAAGTTGGTTACTCATTTGAACTATTTCTTCTAACCCAGTCTAAAATTTTAGGTCATGATTGCAAATGGTGACATATTTAATTGTTCTATAAAATTCCATAGTATTAAGCTTGTTATGGGAGACTATAAGCTAGACTCTCATATGTTTTCTATTCCCATGGGTTAGGTCAACATTATTTTGGGAGTAAAATGGCTTAAAACCTTTGGCACAATAAAGATGAATTTCCAAGAATTATTCCCCACTTTTATTTTTAAGATGGGAAATTTGAGCTATATGGAGTACAGTCAAAATCTTCATAATTTACTAGTTCACACTAGATGATAAATATTCTCAAAAAATGGAATGAAGGATTTGTAGTATGATTTTTATCCATAGAAGTTCAACCAACAAATGCATCTACACATCATGATCTATATAGGATTCTTGATGACCACCCATCTATTTTTGATGCCATATAAAAATTACTACCACCAAGTAGAGAATGTGATCATACCATTCACCTACTTCCTGGTAGTCAACTACCTAAAATCAGACCATATAGGTATCCATATGCCCAGAAAAGTGAAATTAAAAATATGGTACATGAGATGCTGGAGGGAGGTATTATCAAACATAATCAAAGTAAATATTCAACCTTGGTAGTCATGGTGTGTAATAAAAATGACACTTGGAAAATGTGCCTAGACTACAAAGAACTCAACAAGTACACCATCAAATATAAGTTTCATATTTCAACAATTGATTATTTTATAGATGAATCACATGATGCTATTTATTTTGCAAAACTAGATATTCATTATGGGTGCCATCAAATTCATATTAGAGATGAGGATATCCCTAAAACAAGTTTTAGAACTAATGAAAGGCATTATGAGTTTATGGTCATATCATTTAGTCTCATAAATGCATCATCTACACTTCAAAGTTTGATGAACACTATTTTACACCTTTTTTGAGGAGATTTATGTCGATGTTTTTTTATGACATTCTAATATATATAAAAACTTGGGAAACACATTTTAATATGTGAAATAGGTACTGTTAGTTTTAGAAAAACATCAAATTTATGCAAAACCTTTAAAATGTGTTTTTGGGGTCCAAGAGGTGGAGTACTTGGGTCATATTGTTTTATAGGAAGGATTCAAAGTTGATCCTCAAAAGATAAAAACTACGATGGAATTCTAGGTGGATTAAAAACTCAATAATCTCATATATTTTTGGGGGCTAACAGGTTACTATCATAGATTTGTGAAAACTTATGGTAGCATAACAACCCCACTCAAAGCCTAGTTTAAGAAAGACTCTTTCCATTGGAGTGATGCAACTACCAAGGATTTTGATAATTTGAATGAGGCTATGTGCACCACTCCAGTTTTGGCTACCCCTAATTTTTCCAAAACTTTTATTGTTGAATGTGGTACATCAAGTTATAGCATGGGGATAATACTCATGTAGGATGGAAGACCCATTGCATTTGAGAATTTTCAACTCAAAGATAAAAGAAAGTTAAATCCAATCTATGAGAAAGAGATGTTATCTATTCTTCATGAAGTCAAACAATGAAGACCTTATCTAATGAGTAAACACTTTAAGATAAATATTGATCATGGTAGTCTAAAATAATTTTAGAACAATGGTTGTCTTCATAAGAATAATAAAAATGGGTGACTAAAATGTCAGGGTATTAATATGAAATCATATACAAGAAAGGAAAAGAGAATATTGTAGCAGATTCACTATCTATGAGGGATGAATATGCTAAGTCATTGTTATGTGCAATTACCATTTGGTAGGTAGATTGGTTAGAAGAGGCACAAATAGAATGGGAAAATGACAAGGATACATAGGTTTTGATTTAGAATGTCAGTTATAGTTTTTATGCCTTGGTTAAATTTGAGTGGAAAGGTAATGCATTATTAAAGATCATTTATACCTATGTAATAATTTTATCCTCAAGAACAAGATCCTTAAGGAACTTCATGCATATCTAATAGGAGCACTCACAATTTTAGAAAACCTATCATATAATCAAGCGTGATTTATTTTGGGAAGAACTCAAGGGGGATTATATAATAAAAAATGGTTGAATGCATGGTGTGTCAATAAAACAAGGGTGAAATAATTAAGACACCTAGTCTTCTGAAACCTTTATCCGTTCCTAGCTTGAGGTGAGAGGAAGTCTCCATATATTTCATTATAGGGTTGTTGAGTGTTGAGGTTTGAAGGTAATAAATTCACCATGGTAATTGTGGAAAGGCTCATAAATTATGTTTATTTTTTCTCCTTATCATAGACATTTTTAGCTAATATTGTAGTTGTTGTTTTTATGCATACAGTTCAAAATTTTCATGGTACTCCTAAGATTATTGTAATTGATCTTGATCCCATCTTTACCAGTAATTTTTTGACTGATTTATTCTCATGTTTGGGTACTTATTTGGCTCATAATTCATCATATCATCCTCAATATAATGGTAAAATAGAGGTGGTAAATAAATACCTAGAAGGGTATCTCTATTATTTTACATTAGATAAACAACAATAGTGAGTTCATTGGTTGCCACTATTAAAATGGTGGTATAACACCTCCTTCCATACCTCTTTCAAAATTTCTCCTTTCTTGGAGATTTATGGTTATCACCCAATCCATCACTTATTATTTAAGGGTACAACCCAAGGTTTAAGTTGTTTAAGAACACATTAAACATTGATATGAGGTACTGGCTAGTCTAAGAGAGAATTTGGCAATGGCACATAATAGACCGAAGTAGTGATAATATCATCATTGGAGTGAGTAAAATTTTGACATAGGTGATTGGGTACTTTTGTGCTTGTAACCATATAATTATGCGTCTCTTAAGCAATAGAAAAAGGATAATAACATGTATCTAAAGTATTATGTCCCTTATAAGATCCTGCATAAAATTGGTAGTGTTGCATACAAGCTAGAGCTACCCTAATACACTCACATATATCTTGTATTTTTCCTAAAGAAGGTAATTAGACAAAGAGTTGTTACCCAAACTAAGTTACCAAAATTGGATGAAGAAGGATGACTCATTTTATAACCTGAGGAGATCCTACACACATGCACAAAAGGGTTGAGAACAAGAGAGATTAAGGAGTATTTGATCAAGTGAAAAAATTTGAAGTATGAATATGTAATGTGGGAGATTGAATCTTTTCTGGAACATCATCTAGAGTTATTCAACATTGAGGGAAATGTTATTTTGAAGGGGAGGGGCATGCTACACCCTTAACCTATAGATTGTCTAGGAATATGTGTGGCTGACTTGTTGCTTACATAAACTTTCATAATATCTTATCATAATTCTCTATGTTCTTATATTGTTAGTAGAGTTAGCTTATGAAATAACCATGAGAATAATATATATAGGATATGTTGGTTTGTCTTTAAGCATCATATTACAAATTTTATTCTTATTTCATTGTTTTGGAGGTTTTCCCCTCAAAGTGGCTTAGTCATACATATCGAATATTCTAATCTTTCATCAATTATTGTTGTCGATCTACTTATGTTACTCCTATTTATTATTCCATTACTTTGAGTTATCTAAGTAATTTCATTACATCATATTTGATAATTTATTTGTTAACAACAATCTTCCAAGTTTCTTTTTCATATTATATAATAATGTTGTTTTGACCTCTCTTAGAATAAGTGTTAGACTAAGTGGTACTTAAGTTGCATTTCCATATTTCAGTTGATAACACCAAAATAGCATAATAAATAAATATATTTGATGACATAGATAAAATATAATTAAAAGGGTTTCTTTCAAAGAATCAAGATGTGCAAGATGTGTTTATAAAAATTATTAGAGAGGAAATCAAGAAAGCATATGAAGGCCAATCCTCCAATACTTATATGATTATGGGTTCAATACCTTTATCTGAATCATTTGATATAAATTCTATACCAATAGCTAATTTAGGGGTAAATCAGGGGGTTTATCAATTTAATATGTCAATTCCTACTCAATCATTTGAAACACCACTTTTGGTTAGCACACATTACATTCTTGATGCACGATCCCTTATGAAAATTATTTTAGCTCTACAAACTAAGGTATTACAAATGGAAAAAAGTGATTTGAAACCTAATTAGGCACTTGATTCATAAAATTTATTGCATACCTCATTGGTACAATATATTTTCAACATATCCTTTACCAGCTAGTTTTTTGGAACCTAAGCTTACATTGTATGATGGAAAATGTGTCCCCAAACAAAACTTGAGAGTATTCCACATAGCATGTGTGGCCTACGTGTCCAATAATAGGTTGTTGACCAAGTTATTTCCTAGAAGTTTAAAAGAGCATGCTTTAAGATGGTTTTATGATTACCACATCAATAAATTCATGATTTCAGTCCTTTGGTATATTTTTTCCTTGCACATTTATCAATCAATATAATTAAAATTATTTCATATGCTAAAATTATTTAGCTCAAATAAAAATCCAATGAGTCTATCGTAAAATATATATTACAGTATAGACCATGTTGTCTAAGATGATGAATCCTATGGCAGATAAAGAATGGAAAGACATGTTTAGATAGATATTTCTTCCATCTCTACATGAATCTATTATGTTTAAGAAGTTTTTATCATTCATAGATTTATGCCACATAGTCAAGGAAAGAAAGGTTAAGTTGTTGGTAATGAATAAGATAAAATATAAACAAACCTAGTTTCTAATTCTCATGCAAATAATTTGAGTAAGCCACCATACAAGTGAGACCAAGTGAAAATAAGAATGATCCAAAGTTAATAGTGAATTTAGTTTCAAATCTTACTCCATGCATTGTGTTATCTTCTCCTCCAAGGAGACAATTTACCAAATTTCCAAAATCTCCCTATAAGGTGTTACAAAAGTTATTGGAATGCAACCTCATATCATTCCCTTTGATTAAAGAGTTTGATGTGAGTAAGCCTCTTTCAAAAGGATTTGATCATAATGATTTTTGTTATTTTCATAGAGCACCAGGGTATACTATCAATACATACATCACTTTGAGATATAGGATTCAATATTTGATTGATGAGAACATAATTGATGTGGGTACATCTATCGATAATACAAAGGCAAGACCAAGTGAGAGTAGAACAATGGATATATTCAATGATATATTCCTTAATATTATAGGTCAAGAAACAATAGATAAATTGGAAGTGCATTACACATACAATGCACACCCTCCACCAACTTCTTATCATTTGCATATAAAGGCCCAACATCCTTTGAATGACATCATTGGTACATATCATGCTTCAGTGCCATCTAGAGAGATAGTTGATAATGATTTTGATTTTCACTCTTTTATATTTCAAGCTTACCTTGATCATCAACCTCTATAGAGTGTCATGATTGATCATGGGTCAAGTGTGAATTGTGCATTATCACATTTCTCTCTCATCATGGATACATAGATAAGGATATATTTCCTACAACAATAATAATAAATGGATTCAATGGTCATGTCCAGATTTTTATTGGTAAGGTCACCTTACCATAATATGTTGGTCTAGCACATGTGGCCACCAAGTTTACAGTAGTACCTAGTGAAAAAGTTTTAAATATGTTATTAGGACATCCTTGGATTCAATAGATTCATGTAGTACATTATATAGTACATAATTGTTTAAATATTTTTTTTAATATGTTATCATAGTTCATGGTATTCCATATGAATACCCCCTCCAATCCAAGGTTATTATTCTTACACATCAGATTTCAATTAAACAACCTACAAAGGTTCAACCTAATCATATAATTCATAAACAAATGGTCAACTTGACAAGGAGGCCTATCCTTGAAAATCCAATTAATCAACAATTTGTCATAGATTCCAGAGAGACACTTTCTACACCAGCATGTCCTAGATTGATATTATAAGGCATTAAGAGTGTTCCATAGAGAAAACCAACACAAAGTTATTATACTCCACAATGAGTTCCAAAGAGTCATAGAGTTCACCATGTTAAACCATATATGAAACATAATATAAAGCATTACCATGAACATGGCACTTAAGTTATAGATTCAAATCATTTTTTAGATTCCAAGTTGAGATCAGTTACTTCATGGTAAAAAGATACTTTCCATTTATGAGAGGTCATCCTTCCTATGCTAGATATAGAACCTATTGATTGTGAGGCTCTTTCAGGAGCCGTTGGTTAGTGCGTTTATTTTTTTTTATCTTTTTTATATATTAAAAAATAATAAAATATTTTTAAAATTTCTAAAAATCAAGACCTATTCATGATATGTGTAGTTCATTTACGTTAGTTGATTTGTGCTTCAATATATGCATTACTTCTTTAGGTCTAGTTTTATATCAAAAAAACTTCACAAGTGTACTTGAGTCAATTATAGAACATATATGGTGTCACTTTAATATATATTTACATGTGGTGATACTATCTCAAACCCAATATATATATATATATATATATATATATATATATATATATATATATATATATATATATATATATATATATATATATAACCATTCTAATTTATATATATATATAACCATTCTAATCTAAATAGTCACGCATTGTGCTCCTATCCTATTCTATCAGACTTGTCCTAATGAACATAGGCTCTAATTTATTAGATCCAAACTATTCATAAACCTTATATAATGTGTTTACATCTCAGCAAGCTCACTGGGGGCATCTTTTACACAATTTTTATCATTTTATGACTATCTATTTTGTTCATATTACAATACATTATATCATGTAAACTCTTCCTATTTTTTATCACTTACTTTCACATTGATATTTTACTAGACAACTGAGTTGTTGAATATATAAACTTTACAAATTGACTTTGTAAGTCAATTTCACTTATATATGCATGTTTATCATGTTCGATTCTTTGTTTCATGCTTTGTGTGTGCTTTTTGATTTGGATAGTGGATAATTGAACATGTCTTTGTTTGTAGATCTAAACCTTATTATGTGTTTCTATGTGTGTGAGTGACATTTGAACATGTCCCTTATATGTGGCTCATTGGCCTCCTTGCTTATTATGTGTGATTTTATTTTTACTCTTTATGTATGCACTATGGTCATGACCCTTATTTGTCATTATATGATCATTTTATGATGTCGTGATGGATATCATGCATCTTCAAAGTTTTTGATTCCATGATGAATATCATGCATCTCCTCTAAGTATTTCTATATCAATTTCAAGTACTTAGTATATGATCATTATTAATTGAGTTTCTCATTGTTAATAATTATTTAGATGTGACACTATGTATGCTTGGTTAGACACGTATCATACATTACTATTTTTCTTAGATTATCAATATGATGGAATAATATCCAATGTTATCATTACTACTTCATATTTTAATATTTTTTGTAACATCATTCGCATAAATTTCTATTTTGATCTAAGTTATTATGCATGCTTCACAACTGACCTCAAAAGAGGGGGCATATATAGTGGCTTTTCTTAAATACTAAATTGAAAAAGTCATTTGCATAGATAGGAAACAATAGTAATTTCTTAGTTGATCATGGTTCATGTTGGTTGAATATTTTGTCGATCAGCGTACTGATAAACAAAATAGGTCTGATCAACCAAAATAGGAAGATTAGTCATCCAAATGTGTAGGTTTACCACATCAGAAGGGGACTGATCTCTCCTCATCAAGGGGAGGTTCCCTATAGGTATGCTATATATATATATATATATATATAAATAGAAAATAATACTCAAGGGTAGGACAAACCATCCATCTCTCTTTTTTCATAGATGATGCATGCAGATCAAAGGAAAAACTCAAGGGAAATGATAGATAGGACTCCTCTTCTTTCAGAAGTACTATTTAGAAAACCACAAGAATACTCCTGGTAGTAACAGCAAAATGTAACAAAGGATGTAATAACCAGCAAATTGAAATGCAGCACAAAGTCTTCACCTAGATTGCTCAAGAGTAAGATACGAAGGACAATGAGGGCACAAAGTCGCCCCAAGGTCCTTTACACAGAAATGAAAAGAAAACACACTAAAGGCAATTATGGGGGCACAAAGTCTCTCCACAGTTGACTCTTTAGGACATCTTCTTGACTGATGTCACTAATTCTGCTTATTAAATTAAAGGAACATAAGATATATTAAAGAAAAAGACATAAGAACAGTTTCCTCAACAATAAAGATATTACAGCACAAAGTCTGAAAAACCACTTGCTTTCTTATTCCAGTAACAAAATATGATCGGCAATCTGAGCTCAAAGTCTCAGTAATGCCTTAAAATTTGGGCAGAGTTTCATTCCAATTATCAAAAAAGAGATCCTTTTACAATAGAAGAGAGTTCCTTATATAGCCATTTCAAGAAGGACTCGAGAACAGTAATACATCATCTTGCATTGGAATCTGTTAAGAAGACACGCTGGAACTTAGGGGCATTTTACCCATTTGATTTTATCAATGCAGGGAAACAAGTTGCACTTATTGAAAGTTTGCAACTTTCAATGTCCACCTGGCGATCTGATCTTATCTTCATCATTCCTCCTTTTCTAGTTAATTGAATCAGGTCCTAAATTTAGTTTGTTGTTCTGCTCCTTCCCCACTTTTTGCTGGTCTTGACATTGAAATCTGTGAATGTATTGTAGTCTGTATGTTCAAAGGATCAACAGCTAATTTTTTTGTCTTGAATTTTGACGTTCGCGTGCTTGTCACTATGTTTTCAATGACTAATTCGCTGTGTTGAATTTGATGTCTTCAGGCGCGTCACCCCTTGGTCTTCTTTCAGCTTTCTGCTTGGCACTTTTCTGGATTGGACTTGCCCTTTCGGGCCACGGCTTTGAACCTCTTGTTGAACCACTTCATTGAACCAATCGATTGAACCAAGCTTTGAACCAAAATGGTTCAAGCTGATGGTTCAATTGAATGAACCAAGTCAATGAACTAAGCATTGAACCAAACATTGAACCCACCTGTGAACCATTTGACGTTGAACCAAAGGACGAACCAAATGTTGAACCTGTTGTTGATGCTTGCTGATGGAGATTTCTATTTGAACCAAGGCAATGAACCAATTCTAAAAATGACCAATTGTTAGAAACTGATTCTTTTGATTGAACTCACCTGCAAAAGTCGTGAAGCCCGTTGAACTTGTAAAAATGAGCCTATTTGCAGAGTCCATAGATTTAAGCCTACATAGTCCGTAGATTTCTGAAAAGCTTGAAAAATGAGGAATTTGAATGCTCAAGACAAATTTTGGAAAGGAAAGAGATAATTTTGGTCTTTAGGACCAAAATAGTTCAAATTTTGTCCCAAAAATGAGTGATATGTTTGGGGGACAATAGCTGGCTCCAGTTGGGGAACTTCTATCAATTGGAAAAAGAATTGAAAGGATTAGAATCTAGAATCTCCAGTGTCTTCATGTGTACCATTGGGTTACAGAGTCATGCTACCTAGAAATGAAAGGCATCAAAAATGGAAACAAACAAAACAAAATAGAATTAAAATCGTACAAATATACATATATACAGATGCAATGTTCTGACATTTCAAGAGTTGAAGTGTTTTAGATGCTGCTTCTTAGAAGACAGTGAAAATAGTGCTCTATTTTGATAAACCAGCAAGAAGACATTTTTCCCCTAGAAATGGTGATGGGCGAATGGAGCTCTCCACCAGGAAACCAATTTTCTGTGTCTTCCCCTTGGCTTTTTCTTCTTCTTGTTCCAAGGCAGGATGTGGTCTTCAAACCAGAAACCATAACTCCTTGCTCTCTTGGTGAAGGATTCCTTTGCCTGATTTTGATTTATAGCAGCATGGTCCACCATCATAACTTGTTGTTCTACTGGTCCAGTCTAGCACATGATTGGATTGTCCATATCAAACTCTTGACAAACCATTAGCTCAACATCTCCTTCAATGTGAAGGAGTTTGACTTCTTCACCTTGAGCAGTGTTCAATTCGAGCAACACAGATCTATATCCAGCTGTGGAAGAAATGTTGACTTGCAAATTACATGAAGGAAGAATATCTCCTTGAGGAGATATCAACATAGTCCCAACCTCATCATTGGTGGAAGAATTGTTGTCATCATCAAAAGCTAATCTCCTATCAAATTTCTCTTCATTAGAGATGGAAGATCCTTCCTTGTTTATACTGCATCCCACCAATTCTCCTGAAGTCTTGTTTGGATCAATTCTTGGATTGTCAGCTATAGGACTTTCATCAGAAACATGAACATCCTCTGTGGTAAATAAATAATTACCCCTGCTTGAAGACTCAGATAGAATTTTTGCTACAGGGGATAATGTTTGGGTGACCACGTATTTTGTCTCAGACAGGTCCGCATCTGGTTCTCCATCAATGTCCAATTGCTCAGGATTGACTTGCAGGGATTCAAACTCAATCATTTGAATTTTGGATTCCTTGACATGATCAATCATGTCAAATGACTGGAATGGATTTGGAAGAGAGGATGGGAGTTCATTCTTTTGATTTTTGGGAAGGGGAGGACTGGTTTACAAAGTTGAAGTAGAAGGTATAGAGATGTTTGATGTACTTACTTCTTTGGTAATCACCAGGTCCTTTGATTGAAAAGGAAGAGGGGTTCTCTGCTTAGCAATTAAAATTACTGGTTGGGGTCGCTCCTCTGTCTTCTCTTTGTTAGCCTGCTAGGCTGATTGATTCTGGGATTGGGTGAATACTGCATATGTTCCTTTGATTGTTTCACCTTCACTTCTGGGTTCATCCTGGTAATTTAGAAAACCAATGTGGGAGTTGTAGCTAATTCTTCTAGATCCTCCCTAAATAGATCAGTACCATTTCTTGCTCTAACTCAGGTTGGAAATAAGAAACATGCTCTGTTTCTAGATATCCAACTACCGATTTTATTGGAGGTGCTTCAAGGGTAGGATTCCTCTATGGGGGAGGAAGACGATTTGGTTGCCCTTGACTTCTGGTAGCATTGCCTTGATATGGTTGATTAGGGAATGTCCTCCTTGGTGCATTTCTATACAGAGGAGCAGAAGACATACCTTGTGCCATTTGCCTTTTCAAGGCTAGCAATTCATTTGCCAGCTTTTGTACCATTGGGTCAGTGGTGACCGTGGGTGAGTATTCAGAAGATGAAGAGGGTTTAGCTCTGTTAGGATCTCTCCTTATCTTTCCTACCAAGATAAGGTCATCTTCTAGCTCATTAGCCAAGTCTTGAGCAGCCTCAAGGTCTATGTGTCTAGCCCGTCTCAACAGAAAAATCACTTCATGCAGCTATGAGTTGATGAAGAAACACATGAGATTCTGAGGTGTCGGCTGGGCGATCATGGGAATCCTATGCCTTAGCTTGTTGAACCAAGAAATGAAGTCCCTCATAGGTTCATGGGGCTCCTTCTTCATCTGTGTGAGCTGGGCTAGCAAGGCATGTGCATCTTCTACAAGCTTGAATCTTGATTCAAACTTGGCTTTAAGTGTATCCCAGTTAGTCACTGATCCAGCTTGCAGATGGTAGAACCAATTTGCAGCAGCACCTTGTAGTGTCTCCATAAAAAGCTTGACTGCCACATCTTCAAATTCTACCCCTGTAACACCACAGGCTATGTTGAAGGCTGTAATGTGTTCATCAGGGTGAACTATCCCATCACCAAAGAATTTAGGAAAATTCTTTCTTAAACTACATAGGAGTTCATGCAGAGGTGGAGTCAAGTTGAGTGGGCCAAATGAGTTACCCCAGGGGTCTCAAACTACCATGATCAGATTATGAACAATAGGGATAACACATCTGAGTGGAGTTGCCAGATTATAGGACAAAAATGGAAAATAAACTGGCCCTACTTCAGGTTAAAGCTTGAGGCTTCAAACTGCTCTTTCTTTCCCAGCAGCTCTGGTTTTGCAGACCAGATAATATAATGGAGATGGATGAAAATGGTAAGGCTATAAATGGATAATGGGTAAGACCCAAATGGGAGTCACCAGACTCTATAATGAATAAGGGAAGGAACTACTTCAATCTGAAACTTGAGGCTTCAGACTGCACGTTCTTCCCCAACGGAGTCGCCAAAAATTGTTGGTTGAATATTTTGTCGATCAACATACTAATAAAAAAATAGGTCTGATCAGCCAAAGTAGGAAGATTATTCATCCAAATGTGTAGGTTTACCACATTAGAAGGGGACTGATCTCTCCTCTCATCAAGGGGAGGTTCCCTATAGGTATGTTATATATATATATAAATAAATAAAAAATAATACTCAGAGGTAGGACAAACCATTCATCTCTCTTTTTTTAGAAATGATGTGTGCGGATCAAAGGAAAAACTCAAGGGAAATGATAGACAGGACTCCTCTTCTTTCAGAAGTACTATTTAGAAAACCACAAGAATACTCCTTGTAGTAACCGCAAAATGTAACAAAGGATGTAATAACTAGCAAATTGAGATGCAACACAAAGTCTTCACCTGGATTGCTCAAGAGTAAGATACGAAGGACAATGAGGGCACAAAGTCGCCCCAAGGTCCTTTATAGAGAAATGAAAAGAAAACACACTAAAGGCAATTATGGGGGCACAAAGTCTCTCCACAGTTGACTCTTTAGGACATCTTCTTGACTATTGTCACTAATTCTGCTTATTGAATTAAAGGAACAAAAGATATATTAAAAAAAAGACATAAGAACAGTTTCCTCAACAACAAAGATATTACAGCACAAAGTCTAAAAAACCTCTTGCTTTCTTATTCCAGTAACAAAATATGATCAGCAATCTGAGCTCAAAGTCTCAGTAATGCCTTACAATTTGGGCAGAGTTTCATTCCAATTGTCAAAAAAGAGATCCTTTTACAATAGAAGAGAGTTACTTATATAGCCATTTCAAGAAGGACTCGGGAACAGTAATACATCATTTGCATTGGAATCTGTTAAGAAGACACGCTGGAACTTAGGGGCATTTTACCCATTTGATTTTATCAATGCAGGTAAATAAGTTGCGCTTATTGAAAGTTTGCAACTTTCAATGTCCACCTGGCGATCTGATCTTATCTTCATCATTCCTCCTTTTTTGGTTAATTGAATCGGGTCCTAAATTTAGTTTGCTATTTTGCTCCTTCCCCGCTTTTTGCTGGTCTTGACCTTAGAATCTGTGAATGTATTCTGGTCTGTATGTTTAAAGGATCAACGACTAATTTTCTTGTCTTGAATTTTGGCGTTCGCACGCCCATCACTATGTTTTCAACAGCTAATTTGTTGTGTTGAATTTGATGTCTTCGAGCGCGTCACCCCTTGGTCTTCTTTCAACTTTCTGCTTGGCACTTTTCTAGATTGGACTTGCCCTTTTGGGCCACGGCTTTAAACCTCTTGTTGAACCACTTCATTGAACCAATCTGTTGAACCAAGCTTTGAACCAAAATGGTTCAAGCCGATTGTTCAATTGAATGAACCAAGTCAATGAACTAAGCATTGAACCAAACATTGAACCTGCCTTTGAACCATTTGACGTTGAACCAAAGGATGAACCAAATGTTGAACCTACTGCTGATGCTTGCCGATGGAGATTTCTGTTTGAACCAAGGCGATGAACCAATTCCAAAAATGACCAATTGTTAGAAACTAATTCTTTTGATTGAACCCACCTACAGAAGCTGTGAAGCCCGTTGAACTTATAGAAATGAGCATGTTTGCAGAGTCCATAGATTTAAGCCTGCAGAGTCCTTAGATTTTTGAAAAGCTTGAAAAATGAGGAATTTGAATGCTCAAGACAAATTTTGGAAAGGAAAGAGATAATTTTGGTCTGTAGGACCAAAATAGTTCAAATGTTGTCCCAAAAATGAGTGATATTTTTGGGGGACAACAATTCATACTTAGTTTTTACCCAAAAATCACTTTCAGACAACATCACTCTATTTGGACATTAACATAGGTCGTAGCTATCTAGAACAATGCACTTTTATCCCAACAATCAGAAACAACATTTTTCAAAATTCTCAAAATCATACTTAGTTTGCATAAATATTTTTTAGTAGGCAATCAAATAGTTTACATATTTATGTATAGGATATCATAGAAGTTGCTTAGATTAAGGACATCATGCGTGACATGTATTCCATAATATTACACATTTTTACTCAAAAATCCAATTGAATTTACTTAGTTATCAAAATCAATATACTTGTATATCAAATTGGGGGCATGTGCATGGTACATGATTTCTTTATTGTTCAATTTTTGCACCAGTTTCTACAAAAGGAATAATAATTCATGTCATTCTCTATGTTGTATATACCAAACTCAAATCATACTATTTTTTCACTATTTTACACTAGAATGATCTATTGGAATTCATATATGGATTCCAAGCCAACTTACTACCTTGAATTGTGTGATGATGGATTCAATAACATCTTGAGTTAAGAACTCTCCTACCCTCTCCACTCACCAATTTTTGCACTAGAAACCCCAATGGTTCACATACCCAAAAAAGTGTATTCATTCCTTTTTATTTAATCTATAAGTTTCTTGTTTTTACTTTTAGATTTTCATCTTAATTAAGGACTACTTTATACATGTTTCATTTCAGTTTTGCATGAAGCATAGTTCAACGAGTGATCTAAATCCAAGCCTACTCAATATAGGTAAGCACAATTATAACTCTCTTTCTTTTACTCTAGTACTTTCACTTTGTTGCATTACTAAAATAAAAGGGTGGGAAATGTAGTCACTAAAATTAATATTTAATGATAAAATAATGCACTTGTGACCATCTCCTTATACACACTTAGCTCATGCTCAATTCCACAATTCTAAACTACTATTCCTCTAATTCTATGTAGACGATCCTTACCCTTAAGCAATTATGGTGTTGAATACTCCTATTCTTCATTTCAAATAGCCTAAGCTCATCCTTTGATTGATTCACACTTATAGTTTAGTTATATATACTCCTTAGATAAGGTCACTCTTTAGGATTATCCTACTCACCAATAGTGTCTAAATCTATTGATCATGTCTTTCCACCAAAAATGGTTAATTTCTCAAATTAAAATAACTTATCAATTTATTCTACACATTTTTCAAGTCCCATTCTAGGAATTTCCTAAAATACAACTATAAAATCATATTTTTCATTTATTTGCTCACTAGTTGACAAGAGGTTTCTATATTACAAACATCATATATATTCTAACTATACATTGAGAGGAAGGCATCTATTCTTCCCAATTCTAAGTCCACATAGCCCAAGTAGCCTTGAGCTATCATGTCCCCAAATTTTGAATAAGGCATGAGCAAAATTACCCTTAGCCAATACCATTCCCTATAGGTTAAATGTGGGTGATGAAGGGAATAATAGCGTGGATTACTATTCACCATCACTATTTATTGTCACTATTCACAGGTGACATGGTAGGTGATACAATAGTGAAGTGGATTGTGAATGAGGTGGCAAGTCCCACAAAAGGAATATTGTATTACAAAAAAAATACATGTGAGTGATGTGAGACATCATACCCCACTTGGGGGATAAATTAAAATCACTTTCTCATGTCACATGCGTTGTCCTTTGCATAAATAGTAAAGTTGGCACCATTTTCCTTTTTCATTTCAATAAAGCATGTGATGGGGTCTACAAGGGGAAGAATATGGCACAAAAGTAATGAGGCACATGATTATATGATTTGAGGAAAGTGAAAAGGTGGGTGGGTGAAAGAATCTTGATCACATGGAGCACATTGGTGGTCTCCATCAATGTTTGTCTCCACATGGAAGGTGGGGGATTAATCAAGAGGGAATATTGATATCACATGCCCAAGATTGGCATCTTTGATCCTTATTTCCCTCCCTTTGAAAATGCAATTCCATACCTTCTCTCTCCTCCATTATTCCTCCCTTGTCTTCTTCCTTTGTGAATTCTTTTAAGTATGGGTTTGATTCATTTACAAACCATCCTTTGATCATATAACAAATCCCCCCGCCTTTTATGATTATTACATTTATGCTTCAAAACTTTCAAGAATTCAAGGATGAAACTCCTTGGAAGCCAACATAGGATTTGAGGATGAAACCCTGTAAATGTTGAAGAATCAAAGGATGGAAACCTAGAAATTCTAGGAGGTGATATCATTTAGATATTACACTTGTTCTTCAGAGAGATTATTTGTTGATATGTTGTGTAGTATTGTATCTCTATATGTTTGAGAGATTTCTTTATGTATTTGATATATTTCTAAAAAAATAATTAAAATATTAGTTGTGGTGTAGTTTCTACAATCAGTTCTTCATTCTTTCTATATTGTGGGATTTGGAATATCAACATTTCAGTGTTTTGTGAAGTTGGATTTTCATATATTTTGTATGTGTGGAAAAATATCCCATTTGGGACATTACATGAGCTAAGTATGAATACATCTCCAACGTCATAAGCCATTATTGAATCACTTTATCATACTAAAATTGCATTATCATATAACATTACACCAGTACTTCACACACACCATTGTAGCATGGGAGAACTATATGGATTTTGATCTCTATTCAGAGTATTAGTATATAAGCAGCACTTAACATAGTGAGGTGTTGAGGCCAAACACAACTTTAGCCCCTAGCCTTTTTTTATCATTTACTATGAATTTTTCCTCTTACTTTTGAGATAGGGTTATAAGTGAAGATGAAAGTATACATCAGATCCTATAGCAGATCAAAAACTTTTGCACCACCACACACGACCTACAAGGAGAGATGCACCTATCAAATTTCACACTAATGGTAAAAACCTTATCAGATGTAGGTGTGCCCTAGAGACATTAGTGTAGGTTGGCCTCATCCAAATAGTGTGGCCTTATCCTAGACACAAGCAAAGCCTTGTTATTGATTCATAGTGACCTCATATATCCCCACATCAAATTACACAACCCTTATCACAATATATCATATCCATGTTCTAGATAAGTTATTTATCTTAATTCTTTCCCCTATTAATATTAAGTTCCAAATCAGTCTTTTGTGATTTATTGCACATTTTATACATTCTAATTTTACTCATTAATTTGTCTATTAGATTATATTTATTTCCTAATCCGAATTTTGATAAAACACACCATAGAAAAGAGTGCAATCTTAAAATCGACCTTGGTATGTTCAAAAGGATGTATAAAATATGGAAGATAAAAATGCACATGATAATGAGTGGGTTGCCCTAGTTTCGAAAAATATATAAATAGATAATGATACAATGATAGAGAAATTTGAGATGTTCATCATAAGAGAGGGTAAAATATAGATTAAAAACTTTTAGTTAGATTGTAATCGTTTGGCCATAAGAGAAAATATTTAGCTCTAAGTAACAAAACACCACTCTCGACCATTGCCTCATATTTCTAAGGAAACATCTAGCTTAGGTTGGGACCATGATCAATAAATAATAATAAAACATAGTGCTTATGAGGAGCACCTAATTGTATTCCTAAATTTCTTACCGTGCAAATCACAAACTAAAATCCTAGATGTGCAAATATAAGCATATGAAGAGAGCCCAAAGGCACTTATTAGAGAGAACTTTAAGTCACCAAAGGGCCTCTAATCCATTTTATAATGAATTAATAATAAGTAGTTTTTAAATAATGAAAATTAAAAGTTTGATATCTATTGGTAGAGTCTTATATATAAGTATTTATTTAAATTTGTCTTTATCTATTTAAATATTTTACTAACTATAATCAACTTAACTCTCTAGAGTTGATATAACCTATGTACATTTTGATTTTAGAAAGTTTTTTATATTTATTCTATTTAAGGTATAATTCCCAATTTCAACAATTTCTTTATATTTTATAAAAAAAAATTGTCTTAATAGTCCCAAAGGGATTACTATAATCTTCAATTCACCTTAACTTATAATTAAACTATGCATTGTTCACCAATCAAAACTCGCCATTTTTTGTGCGTTGAAATATTTAAATTTTTTCAATAGTAAAGTTGTACATTTCCTAACAAAAATTATTAAAAAAAAATCATTTAATTATGTTTTGATTGGTAGAAATTTTTGAGATGTTAATGTGCAAATTGATAATGTCATGAAAAGTAATCATAATGCTTATGTGGGAGGGAGTGGGACATAACATTTGATTAAATTGTTCCTTCTCCACCAATAAATTTCTTTATTTTTTTACACACATTAAATTACTTTTACTTTTGCAATAGTTAATATGTATATTTTTTAACAAAAAATATGAAAAGACTCATTTAACTATATTTTGATTGGTCAAAACTATGAAGATGTTATTAAACGAGAGAGTGTTGACGTCATGTAGAGTGCCTCCCATCAGTTTCACTGACAATTGCTAAATATTTGTGGATGGCAAATGGCATGATTAGAGGGTAAACTTATTATACTTATCAGCTACAATTTAGAAAACTTAATCTGCCAATGATTTACTATGGATTTTTACATGGTATAAAAAAAAGGCTATCTCTAAAATTCATATATAAATAGCGGTATCATTTCATTTTGTCTTCAAAACTAGAAGTGACACAATTATTGTATAAGAAATGGGTGAGGGAAGAGGCAGTGTTTTGCATGTTTTGATGTTTGGTTTGATGGTGATGTTTTTGATGAGTGAAGTTGAAGGCAAAACGTACACAGTGGGAGATAGGCATTAATGGTAAGTTCAACCTACATTTTGAACTTCTCAAGAGCATGAATTTATAGGCTAATTTTGAATTTCTCATGTGCTTAAATTTATACATAATCATTGAAACTCAATCATAGCATTTTCTAAGGTATTCAACCTACCATTGATGCCTATACCAATAATCTTGTTCAACATTAAAATATCCACAATAACAAGGCACAAGGTATAAGCAAAGACATGGACAAATATTTTGTAATGAAATATATGGTGAGTATAATTTTCATTTGGAATATATTCAAGATAGGTTAATTTTTTTTTTGGATTATTGTTTAACATTCAAAACCTTAAATATGATAACCAAGAAGATCGACCAACTTGTACCACAAGGGTAAAAAATGGATGAAATGGGTGGCAATGCTTTAAAGTTCAATTTACTGATTAATATTGTGTCGTTGTTTTGACTTGTAGGTCATCACGTCAAGGTTTAGTTTTTTTTTGGTTTTGCTCTATTTTTTTTCTTCTCCATCAAGTGAGAGGGATAATATCAATGTGTAGGTAAAAAATAAGGTGATAAGATTACTTTCTATTTACAAGAAACATATTCTCCTCTCATGTTACCTATGCAGGCACATCTCAAGAAATATATTCTATGACTCCACACTACCATAGTCCATGACTCGATAGTGTACACTGCTAACTATAGTGATGCAACCAATACCATTGGAGAGTGGAGACTCATAGGTGCAGATAGGAGACAAAGCATGGGAGATTAGAGAAGCCTAATTCATATCCCCATTGAGATGTTGCACGAAGTGCTGAGGAAAAGGAAGATAGGTATATTTAACTGCTAGATAGGTGGCTTGGTTTGTAATATCTATAGCTTTGATAATTTTTTGAAAGGAAATCATTATCAGACAAACCATAGGCCATATTATTTTATATCATTATAACTACAACAAAATAGAAAATCAGATATTCATTATTGAATCATTGAGTGATAGTAATAATGAAAAATATATCTACATTAATAAAACATATATAGGATTTTACCAAGGAAAAAAATGGGTTAATGGTTATTCGTTGATAATAGTGAAGAATATCATTACTTATATTGAAGTAATGATACATAGGTTATATTGTATTTGGGGAAAGATCTCAAGTTGTTTTATGACATGCATAGGTATTTATTCTAGCCACTAGCCTAGTTTTCCCTTATTCTTTTCATCGGCTCAAAGGCTTAAGGTTTAGGTATTTAATTGATGTATAAACACCCTACTAGCCTATTCACTACCCTATGTATTTGAACCTTAAAAAAATGGAAAACATGAAATCTTAACCAACCCAAAGAAAAACATGCATTTTAAAATAAAATAGAAACCAGACCCACTATCATAACTGTTATGCCCAATCGAGTAAGCAATTTCAATACTGCACCTAAAAAACCTATCATGGGTTTCTCAATCATTCAATAGTTGCCATTCATTTTGTAATTCCAGCAGCCCAACTTACAAATGTGTAGTGGATATGCAAATCACCAATCAGATCATGGATTCTAATAGAGTGGGCAAGAGGGTTCAATCTATTTAAATGCTCATTGAATTAAAATAATCAATGGAGGAAGCCAAAGTTCTCTCAAATATAGAATTTGAAGCACGTTGATAAGAAGGGCAAGTGTGATTATAAGTTCATGTCTGCTCTACTTTATTTGGTAGAGATTACTTTAGTTTGAGAAATGGCTAGTGAAAGAATGACTACCACCTGGACATCGTTCTGCTACATGTTATCAATAAATTACCACTTAGACATTGTTTTGATACATGTTATCAATAAACCACCTTCCAACTGTCAACTGCTCACTTAATATTGGCTCATTTTTCTCTTAATAATGTGTTTTCATTGATTTCAAATTGACATTGATTTGATGTGATATATTAAAGCATTTTAGCTATTTTAATAAAATTTGAGAGATAAAGCTATATTTTGTATAGGTTCAGGTCTAGGTAAATGTTTTTGTGTGGGAATTAACTGTAGTAGATAAAATATGTTGATTTTGTTGTTACACCATATTTTTATTTTACCTACTTAGTGTTACAAAATAAATTTTTAAATCTCAGTTCAAACTCTGACAAAGTTAAAATAACCACAAATAAAAACTGTAATTAATTAATATATAGTTTTCATGCATATATCACCAATGGTTAGGAAAAATAAGCATGCAAAAATGAATTAGTCATGTAGTGTAATGGGTGAATCATCAATTTTCTTATTTCCAGTGAAAATGAAGAAAATAAAGAAAGATGAGATTTGATGGATGATAATTAGATCAAAATTATTAAATTCCATCACCATGTCTCATGGTAACCACAAGTTTATCATATGCAATGCAAAATCCACCAAAATTACTTAACATAGTAGTAAATAATGAAATAATTTATTTCATGTTCAAAAGTTATTATTTATTTAAGAATAAAAGTTATTGTGTCCATTTGGGTAATGGACAATTGGGGTTTTTACGGCCATTTTTTGTTCTTAAGGGTTGATTCTTAAATTTTACAAAATTCAATCACTTATTTTTATAGGGTGATTTTTTATTTACGATTACTATAATTCCTAACCATTTTTTAGAAGAGTTCATTTAATTTTATATATCCATTTAATTTGTTATTTTTGCTCATTTTTCAGCAGCAAACATACTCATGAAATGCTTTTGAGTGGCCCGGGGACATTGAGACTTAACAACAAAGATGTCCATGAAACCGTCATCACCCTGTCATTTATTTTTGGCTTGAACCAAATAGAGGCTAATATATATATGGAGAATGATTTTTTTCATTTGCCAACTATATATTATATAGTAAAAAAAAATGTAGTTGTGAAATTTGAATATTGTCTTAAACTTGCATCAAAGCGATGCCTTTTATTCTTGGGACTAGTGATACAAAGATGGTGAACTTATTCTGCATACAACCATTATTTTTGTGGAAACATACTATGCTTACAAGAAATATACATGTCAAGTACCAACACTTTTAATCACATTCCAAATTTCAAAACTTGTAATTCAGTACACAATGTTCATGGTCTTCTTAGATTGACTAGTGCCTGCTTTCTTACTATTTGTAATGTAAGAGAATGTAGAATTAAATACATATTTTCCCATTAAAACTAAATTTTAAAATTATTACCCCTGCTGGCACTACTTATTGGCCTCTTAGAAAAATTGTATTTAGTTTTCCATGCTTAGTACCAAACTACAATTTCAGCAAAAAATAATGCTATAATGAATTAAATACTTCAAGCCATAATTTCTATTTTGCTCACTTTTCATTGATTTATAAAAAAATTTAATTCTATCCTCAATCCACAGGGACTTGGCGCATGGCATCCTTGTTAATGTGTAAACTGATAATGTTGTGAATAGTTATCATAATGCATATGTGGGAGGGAGTGGGACATTGTGTGTTATATGATCGGGTGTCAAAAACATTTGAATGGAATGGCCTTATGATTGTTATTAATTACAGAGATTAATTTAGTGTAGTGATTTATCTGGTACCATTGTTGTAAAAGATATGAATGGTGACATTGTTACCTATTTTAACACTGATGGAGTTTATAATACACATACATTGTTACTTTATTTTTCCTAAATAGTTATCTGATTTGGGTTTGATGGAAGCAACCATGAGTGTTAAAAAATTTATGATATTAATTTAAATGTTTTTAGAATTATTTTTCTTTTACTTCTAAAGCTTAATGGAATCTTATATAGATGTTAAAAACTTTTGCACTTCTTCCACCTCAGAATATGCCTTTTTACTTTCCTCTTTCCCAAACCCTATATACATTTCCCGATTCCTTGGAATAGAACCCCCAACCCCAAAACACCTTGACCAAACCCTACCTTTCACTAGAATTACAAGTTTTCAATTGCACAAACCTCACAATAAGCTCTTGGTCTAAAATTTTCTCCCCTTCTTTATCTACCAAAACCTCTAACCATGCCCCAATTTCCTTTTTAAGTAAGACAAGGTTTAATATGTTTAGATAAGTCTTTAATTTGCATTTTTGTATGAGAAGGGAATTTAGTATAGTTAGACCAGTTGTTATGTTTGTAATCCTAAGACAATAACATTTTAGGATCTTATTTCCTAGTATGTGATATTTTCAACTTTTTAACACATGGTACATTATTGGGATTTAAGTAGTGTTGGCTCAAAAATTGCTTTTACATTGTGGCATTGTAAATTTTGAGGTTTAATGTTTTCCATTGAATATTAAAAACCTTGAGCTAGGGTTTATCGTCTGCAACACATAGTTGTATTTTGTGTTTTTAAGGGAATTTATTTTTCAAATTTTTGTTATGTCATGTGAGTAATACCGGGGTGAATATATTTTGGGTAATTCAAGAGTTAAATTATGGGAATTATTGTTTTCAATTCTTTTTATAGTGGGGGAATGAATTCAAATTTATCTTTACATTATCTTTCCAACAGAAAACTCATTTTTATGAGTGTTACCTTCAAAGTTTGTGTTAAGTAGATTTTGAGCATTTTTAGGTGACTTGATAGCACTAAAAATTAGATATGCTTGTAACTTTTCCAGAGATTTTATTTTGATGTGGACAATATCTCATTTTATTTAAAATGTTTATGATGCAAGTTGAAGAAACTAAACATGTGCTTGGAAAGTATATTCATAGTCCTCAAAAGTGTATTCATTTTCCCATTTAGTTGATGAAGCCTTTGGTAAAGAGCATTATAAAATATTGATATGTTAAATATGAGGTAGATATTTTATTTTATCAAATCAGATATTAGCTTCTATAACCCCTAAAAAAAATTGAAGATATACTTAATGTCAAGAAGTCAATAGGGCTTGTGCCCTATGTCATCCCTTATTTGGTACCTCTAGTAATCAAACCTTGGTGGGCTTTTCATGAGCCAACAATCTCAATCACCAAACTTCTCCCCCATTAGTGAAATCCACATTTTTAATCCTATGAACCAAAATAAATGCACTCATTACAACTTAATTTAGCTCAATTTATACACAACTTATATCCAACAATCCAATATAAAAAGATATGATAGCCTTTTTTATAAAGGTGCAAGAATTAATTGATAATTTACATTTTTTAATTTTTATTATTGATTATTTAGAGTTGTATCAATTTTTAATTTTATTTTTTTAAAATTTGCTTTCAGCTATGTTATAAATTATGTTTTTGTAAATCTAAAATATTTGGTCTTTAAAGGTGAAAAGGGAAATTTATAGTGAATTTTCATCTATAATGAAGATTTCACATTATGTAAAAGAACCTTATATTTAGCAAGGCATTGAGGCCTTGATAAATTGGATGTGTTTGAAAAATAAGTAGCATATTTATGTTCAACAGAAATTATATGCAAAGTGCATAACACTTCTAAAAAAATAGTTTGTTCCAACTGAAACCCTGGGGGAAATTATTATTTTTCTACAATGGTTTAAGCAGGCAACCTTCATCACCCTTCATGTAATCCTTAAACATATTATATGCATGTGTCTCATACGATGAGTGTAAAATAATTATTGTTGCTCTTTTTAGTTGTTTTGTGTCTTCTCCTATGTTTTGGGTGAACATTTTTCTAGTTTATTGCAGGTAATTCAAGATGCCTTGGGCACCATCATATCTTCATTCTGAGTTAGTTGTATTTTTACAATCCCATTAATCATTTTGTTTCCTTCCTTTCTTTCTCAACAAAAGCAGAGAACAAAGGAACTGTTTAAGTTAGTTTTATGTCATTATTTTCAAAGAGTTTATGGCTACATTTCCATATATAAGATGTTAAATTTTTAGAGTTTGAAATATATTTTTTCCTATTATTATAATCTATTCCCTTTTCTTGGCTATAAATATTTATGGAATACAATTACCTTGCTAAGTTTCCTAGGAAAACTTTCCATGTATTCATGTAAATAATATTTTGACTTCAATATTTAATCATACATTTATTTGTTCATCATATGTAGGTGTTGCATGCATGTCACTTTAATATATTTTAAGTTTTGATTATTTTATTTACTAATAATTTTGTGTGTGGGTTGAACAACATGTAATAAAGGATTTGATAAGGAGTTTGAGAAAATAGATACATTATTTCATAAATATGCAGACAAGTACTCACCTAATGTGATAGGGTAAGAGTTTTTCCTTTCAAAAGAAAGAAACTGCAAATTGCAAACTTGCAAGAAAGTATTATATGGGATATCATATGGTTACATATTACATCTGAAAAAGTTAAATTACTAGTCTATATGATTAAGGAATCAAAGTCCTCATTTGAGAACCATGCCTCTATTCTCTTTCATGTTAAAATGAATGATGAAATAAGTTGTGGAATGAAGTGAGAGTCAAATTTTTAACTCATAATATCAATAAATAAAATGTAGGTTGATAATGTAGGGAAGATTTTTAAATTAGGGGAATGGATTTTGTGTTGATTTCTCTATATTATTCATGTACTCATTTCAATTAAATATTTTGGAGGATGTAAATTCCTTTTATTAGAATATGGAGTTTGCATTTAGTGGCCTACATTTTATGATTTTATGTTTCTTTAAATGATCTAAATTTTAAAACTAAGCTAACAGTCCTGAAACAATAGAGAGAATATACATGGATTTTTGAGTTAAGATAATAATGTCAAAGTGCTAATGCTTGCTTGGTAAGTCAAATATATTTGGATTTAATCATTATTACAGCTGTGTATGGCATCTTGATTTTGAAAATCTAAGCTTATATTTTTAGGAAGATGCAAGCTGCAAGGCAAGGATATTTAATTAAATTTAGCACCATGCCCAATAATTTTTCATCTATGTTTATCCTTCACAAAGCCTTTCTAAATTTTTCTAGTATTATTTGTTGTGTTACATGAGTGGTGCAGAGGCCTTAAATCTTTAAAACTTGATACCATTTACAAGTTGAATAATGTGCTTCCTACATTACAACAAGAGGTATAGGGGTTATCTTCTTAAGAAAAGATTTATTTTTACATATCCTCAAGAATGTCAATATTTGTGTGAAATTATAGAAGCAATCATAAATGAATGTGGATGTAGAATTTGACATTTGTGTGAGATTAAAAAGGTAGTCATATATGAATGTGGACATGTAAAATGTGACTTATTATGTTAGTGGAGTAATATATTTTCTTCACATTCTGACATTTTATTGTATGTGTATATTGTTGAGGTCATGAGGCCCCAAAGCTTCCCTGACTTCTATAATTATTATTTTCAATACTATTGAAGATGGATTTACTTTGATAGGTTTTGGAAGTTACATCTCATTTAGATATTATATCTAGTTGGCTTAATTTTTGTCATTATTTTCCAACATGTTTTATGGCACATAGGAGAGACAAAATTATTTGGACATGGAAAGTTTGTGAATCATCGAAGATTGTATTAGGGAATCATAATCTTGCTCAGGTTGAATCTTTGTTAGAATTTATAAAGATATGTTTTTCATTTTGTAATAAATGTTGGCCTATTTTTTTATTTTATATCTTACTTCAAAAACTCACTTTAAGGGTGTCCTTTGGCTTAGATGCCACAATTGAGGGGCATATATTCTATCAAATTCACTTAGGACTTGCACCTAGCCTCGTTTGTTGGGATATACCACACCTAGAATTGGATGTGGTAATAGTTAACCCAAATTCAATACTCAACATTTGTAGATTTTATCATGTAAAATGTCCCTTGGGGATTTGAACATGGATATCCACCATGAAAGCCCCAATGATTTACTATTTGAGCTTATCCCATTTGACTAATGTTCATTGCCATGTTAGTTGTTCAAAACACACATAGACACGGTCTACCTCACAAAAACAAGTTTTTAGTTAATTTTGTGTATTATTCTCATTGAAAGCTAGGCATTTCCATAAATTCAAAGTAAATTAGTTAGCTTTATTTGAACCTTTAGCTCCTCCATTCACTCATTTTGATTGAAATTTTGAACTCATTATATCATTAAGTAGAATTTCCCTATGCTTTGTCCACAATATGTTGTGTTTCCCTACTAGAGTTTGTTTATGTTTTCAGAATCAGAAGGAATGCAAATCCATAATTTTTGATCAGTGACAGTGCTTCCTATGATTTTTTGATGAGGTATGATTGATATGTACATTGGATTATTTCTCCATTGGTTAAAATATAGCTTGGACTCTATTGTTCTTTAGTTATTTATGATTATTATCAATTTTCTTACCAATAACTAATTCATTTGGCTAAATTCTAGGGATAGAGCTACTTCAAGGAAACTCTCTCTACTATTGATCATGATTATGGCTTGTTCAAGAAAATTCATCATGACATTGGAACCCATAGCATGCACCACTTGTTTCCTCAAATTCCTCACTACCACCTATTAGAAGCGGTATGTAAATTGAATGATATCAAAGTTATCTCTACATTGTCTTTTTAAGAAAAAAGTCATGTTTATGAGTACTTCCTTTAAAGTTTGTTTTAAGTAGATTTTGAGCCTTTTTAAGTGTCATGGTTGCACTAAGAAATATATATGATTATGACTTTACCGTAGATTTTATTATGATGTGGATAATTTATCATTCTATTTACAATGTTTGCGGTCAGATTGAAGCAATTAAACATGTGCTTGGAAATTATTATTGGACTCCTCAAGAGTCTAGTCCTTTTGCCATTATCGATTTATAATCTAAAAAAAATCTTTGAAGAAATTTTCAACTGAGGTTAGTCCTCTTTTCCAGTTCTACATTAGGTTTTAGTTTCCAAGTTTAGAAATATCTCTTTCGTAGCATGTAATAGTTAATGTTAATCGAAATAAGACAATATCAGAGCTATCTGAAGAGTATAACTATGCAATTCCAAGAATTTTGTATCTCAAATGTGGAATAATATAGAAAGCATGTGAATTATTTAACAAAATGTTGTCTCAAGGACTGCAATGATCATAATGTATGCACAAATTGGAATTTTTGACAAAGATTTCATGCCTTTCAAATAAATTCCTCAACTAAAAGAAACACATGATCTACAATCATTATTGTATATATACAAAATGGTGTTATTGATAGAAACGCCGAGTTGCTCAACTTTCTTTGTAACATATGGTTTTTCAAAATTTCTAATATAATATTATGATGGAGTGTGGAAGCTTACACTCTTTTATGCTTTTAGTCTCTTACAATTATTGAATATAGTTTGAAACTTTGTCATCATTTATGTTAATGTCTCTTCCCTTGTCATTCCAAA
This sequence comes from Torreya grandis, assembly GCA_037957365.1. Classification (NCBI taxonomy): domain Eukaryota; kingdom Viridiplantae; phylum Streptophyta; class Pinopsida; order Cupressales; family Taxaceae; genus Torreya; species Torreya grandis. Next base: position 851,290 of record JARHVA010003445.1, read on the forward strand.
ATCTACCATATTTACTCTTTATTTGGTCAGTTATCAATAGTAAATTATCTAAATAGAATAGGCAATCTTAGTCAGCATAAATTACATGCTTTATGACAAACCACTAAAAACAAATTCTTATATAAGAATGTATGAAATATGTGTGTGGCACCAAGCACTAACAGAGCAATCAAAAATATTAAACACAATATAATGGAATCAATTCAAAGATATATATAAAGGCCATCACCACCAAAGAAGATTAGTACAAGATATTAAATACAAATTTTGAAACCTTCAAAGAAATTGGACCAATATGTATGTTGTTTTGTTAAACAGTGATTTCAGTTTTTTGGGGATTTTATTTACTAGTTTAGTTTCATAGCTTTGTGCTTTGGGAAATTTGTGCAACCAATACAAATATCACCTAAAATTACAAGATGTTGAGGATGTGTAATAGGCCTCTATCTAAGGAATTTAAATTTTTATAATACATTTTAGAGAAGATGTATAAGAATATGAACCTAGAAACTTGAATGATGTGGTTTTCTCTTCCATTGGCACTATTTGTATACCCTTTTTCCCTGCTTAGTATGGCCATGTTCTCCCAAATACAACAAAGTTGATTTTTCCCCTCTTTAGTGTTAGATAGAAAATCTTACTGTCTACAAGCAACTATATTTTTTGAAATTTTCAAAGTATTATCATTCTTTCTTTCATGGGGTTGTATGTTTTCGTTTATGCAATAAGTTAGGAGTCTTGGAAAGAGAGGCTCCCGTTATGATCCTAACTCTAATCTCTTTGTTTCGGATGAAAGAAATGATGTTCTTATATCAAAACCTTATTTTGGATTTCAATGGCATCTTTGCTCTTTACCCTTGTTATCATCATGGATTTGACATGGGTTATAAATCTCTATATCATTCCATATTTAGTACATTCATTGTTTATATGTTCTTTCAAAATGGCATTGCACTTATTCTAGCATACCCTCTATAAACCATAATAAATAGGGACCTTTTTTAATAATAAAAGTAGAAGCATCTTCATAATGATTGAAAACAAGCTAACATTATCTTGTTATCAAAGTTATCTCTGTATTATCTTTCCAAGAGAAAATTCATTTTTTTGAGTGCTATCTTTAAGGTTTGTTTTAAGTAGATTTTGACCCTTTTTTTGTGCCTTGACTGCACTAAGAATTAGATACGCTTGTAACTTTGCCACATATTTTATTTTGATGTGGGAAATATCTCATTCTATTTAAAATGTTTATGGTGTAGACTGAAATAACTAAACATGTGCTTGCAAAGTATTATGGGACTCCTCAAAAGTCTAGTCCTTTTCCATTGAGTTGATGAAGCCTTTGGTAAATAGCATCTCAAAAGATCATTGTGTTAAAGATGAGGGACATGTGTTTTATCAAATTATATATTAGCTTCTATGACCCCTCAAAAAAACATTGAAGATATAATTAGCATCAAAGATACAATTATTATTTACAATCTGCAAAAATAAGACAATCTTAGAGATATTTGAAGAGTATAAGTATTCAGAGAACTGCAAGTTGAGATACTAAATAAAAATCTGACCCATGTAACATTTAGATTTATCTGATGCCAACAATTTCATTACTGCGATGTTTCAAAAAGCATTAAAAATAGTAGTCCTTTTGTAAAACCTAGACACATTTTCTGAATGTCAAAAGATCCATTTTCTATGGCTACAAGTAATTTAATACTTGTAAGCTTTGGTGTGGTATATTACTTTTATTTTTAAATTATTTTAATGGATTTTTATATACATTTACAACCATAAATGGTTATAATATGCTTGCAAGGGTCAAATATGAAGATCTTCATGTCATAATATAATTAGGGCATATAAAATTCAAAGGTTTTCAAAAATCACAGGGACACAAATATACATTATCAATAGTGGCAAGGTTGTTTTTATTATCAAAACCCTACATCCCAAGTTGTGAAAGGGCATCACTAATACAAGTTGGTGAATGGTGTCACTAATACTTGTAATATATGTGAAAGAAGCTTTTTGATATACTCTAGTTTTACTTGCTTGGTTGTCAACTATAAACAAGTCCCTCTAAATTTTTAGTCAGAGAAAAATTGAATAACTATATGCACCTTAAATTGGTCAAGTAACCACACATATCATGTCTTTTCATAGTCTTTTTCACAAGAGACTCTGACTGGAGAATATGAGCCTTGTTCGTACTAGCCATGTCTTTTTTTTTCTTGTCTTGGCCTTGTTTCTTGCTTTTATCACCTCTCCATTATCTCAGTTAACCAACATATACCCCCAGGGACCCTCAGACTTGGCCTGTGTCAATCTCAGCCTATTTTTTTAAGTCCCAGACAACAGAATTCTATAAGACTACAGCACCCAGTGCTCTTGTCCTACTCGGTGTTATTGTCTAGTGATCATTTTTTCTTATTTAATGGGTCCTAAACCCTTCTTAACCCTTCCCTTAAGATTTATTTAGATTTTTGATGTCAGATAATAAGAATAAATCTCCCAAATTTAAAATAAAGAGTCGCTTATATAAAGGACTTCACAAGACATTTTATATCTAACACTTACTACTTTGGCACAATAAATAGTTTAAATCAGTCAATAATATAGCTGAACATTTGCATCACACATAGATTTGCATGTTTGATCAAGGAAGGGCCTAGGCAAAAGTTCATTGTTGCATCTACCGTGCATGTTGATTATGCACATTCCCTAAGGGAGAAATACATTTGATCTAAGATCGTAGCTTGAGGGTTAATGTAGGCAGTGATCAGGATAGTAGGGGTTCTAGATCATGTGATCATACTTTCTCTAACCTAGTTTTTCTCTCTTTTACTTTTTATGTGTTTGTTGTTTCATGTGTGTAGATAAACCTAGGGTTTGAAGATTAAATCATCTCTACAAGGAGCTCTGTCGACATTCAACACTCAAGATTTCATAAGTAGGCTCATACAGGGATAGCAAATAAATCTGAAAATATCAGATCTCTATGACCATTTTGGATAATAGTGGCAGGAGTGGACAATAGCATCAGACCTCGAAGTGTCTTATTTTTGATGCTCTTGTCCTTTTTATAAACAAAATCCATATCCATATTCATGATGTTGTCCTAGTCTTGCACAACAATTTTTAGCCTCTGGATCATTCATTTCAACCTATTTTTTTAGATAAGTTATTTCTTTTTCTTATGCGAATTGATTTGAACAAATTGATATAAATATGTATTTAATTAAAATTTCCTCCTTACTACAAACCCTTTATTGTTTAGGAACTAGACCCTGGTTTCTCAAAAATAATAAAACATTTGGTGAACCTGACTTACTTCAAACAAATCCAAAACCCTGGGTACCCTTAGGGTTTTCCTTCACATATTTTGTGAAAAAATTCAATTTCAAAATTCTGATTTTTGTATAATTTTGTGTGCGTTTATTTCATTCAAATCTATTTTAGAATTTAAATTATTGTCATAATTTTAAAATTCTAAAAACCCCAACCCAAAACCCTAGATTTCTAAACTAGGTCATCAAACCCCAAGCCTTCCTCCCTTACAATTTTTAGATAATTTTTTTGGAATTTTTGCAAATTTTTTGGAGTGTCAAAAATAATTTCAAAATCTTTATGTTAGTAGTTATTTTTGCATTTATTTGCTTAATAATAATTTTCCATATTCTCTTTGGTGACAAAAATAAAATGGCCACTAAGGCACTTCTTCCCTCTCTTTCCATAGATAAATTTCTAAATTTTTCTCATTATTATGATAATGAATGGACAAATTTACAAAATTGCACATTAGCCAAAAATGTGGAAAATAATTTCATTTATAATGAAGACAATTATTATTGTTGTAATGAGGAAATGATGATGCATATGAAAGTGATAGTGAATAAAAAGTAGATGTACCTTCTTCTCTCAAACCTATCTCTTTTCTTCCCTCTTCTAAAGAAAATAATTTTGATAAATGGGAAAGGTACTTTTCACCTCATTCTCCTATGCACAATGCATCAAATGTACAAATTGGTCTTGCACTTTCAAGTGAACCTCTCATTGGTGATAATTTGCTTGCATATGATCCTAGTCTCTCTCTCTCTCTTTTGCTACTTCTTTATTCAAATTATGACAATATAAATGTAATAGAATCAAAATTCCAATGCATAGTTCAAATGATCCATCTCATGCTCTTAACTCTACTTTGTCAAAAGAAGATCTAAACGATAACTCTCTTTCTCGTACTTCTCATATTGTAAATGAAAATAATGCATACACTCCATTCCAAGACAACATAGATGCACATAATGTTCCAATTGCATATGACAATTTATTGCATATTAGAAAAGAATTAAATTCTTCTGTTTCCCCTCTACCTAGTGATAATGGAAGTGATAATGAGTATGATAGTGAACATGAAAATGAATATGAAAATGAGAGTGAATATGAACAAAACTCTGATTGTGATAATGCATGGAATAATTATGACTATTATGCATATAATGAAGAAGAAAATGCATCTCATGTTTCTAACTCTTCTCTCACTCCTCTCAAAAATAATGCATTACAAAATGTGTTTCTGCTTTTATGCATGATTCTATTTCAAATGATGCATATGTTAATGATAAAAACACATCTTCTATTTAATTGGAATGTGATTCACTAAATACTAAAGATACCAATGAATCTCCCAAGCCACCCCCTACTACAGTAGCACCTATTTCTCACTCTTCACCCAAAGATAATGGTAGCCCACATCCGTCTTCTAAGGTCCAAGTTACCATTCCTCCAAAGATTCAAGTGAGCACACCCCCTCTCTATGATCCAATTACTAAATGTAGCATTCCCATGGCTAAGATAAATGATCCAATTCAATGTTTAAATGAACTAGTTCAAGATACTAATATACCATCCCAAGAGATTATTTTTTTGATGCATGCAGTTGGTGAATTACAACACCAAGTACACCTCCTTACTTTAGAAAACAAGGCTTATAAGTCTTGGATGGATGCCAATGACTTACATGGTAACCCTCTTTCGAAGACATTTGTCACAGTTTCATTGCCTAATTATTTCCAGATACCATCATTGCCTCAACTTGATGGAACTAGAAATCCATTCGTACACCTTCAAGCCTTTCAAAAGGCTTTGCCATCTCATGCGAGTCCTTTGATTCTATTGAAGTTTTTCCAGCAGACATTAGTGGGTGATGCAAAAAATTAGTTCTTTCATCTCCATGTTGGTTCATTGCATACATATGATGACCTGGAGGAGGCATTTCTCAGATACTACATAGCAAACATGGGCCTTTGTGTTACATATGAGAAAGTTGCCACATTACATCAGAATGCTTTAGAACCAATTAGTGATTATATTTTACTATTCAAGATGCACATGTTAAAATTGATCTATAAACCAATAGATCTAGAGATTCAGCATATCTTTATCAAGGGGATTCACCAACCCCTCCTAGAGCATATATTATATCAGACAGAGTCTTCTTTCAGGCACTTATGTTATATAGTTTTAACCTTGGATAAGAAATTGGGATTGATTGATGCAGATTTAGTTGATTGACTTACTCTGGACTTCATAGTAGTACCTCCATCTACAAATCCTAGCACACAACATCCACCATGTCTTAAACAAGATAAGAGACCACAACCAAAAAAACAACCAGTTAAGAACAAAGAGTCAGTCACTAGAGCACCACCTATAGTATGCACTATAGAGAACAATAGCAAGGCACCACTACAGTTTGATTTAGAGCGTGATATCCCATATATCATACTATCAACACTACTAAATTGAAGGTTAATCACATTTCCTTCTACTCATCGATGAGATCCACATCTCTTACATAGATAGCCACATTGGCCCTTTCGTAACTATCATTGTATCTATGGACATAGAGATATGATTGTTACGGACTCAAGGATTGCATTAATAGTTGTGTTGATAATGGCATCATAGCATTCACACTGGGGTCACCGAGATCTCCTCCATCATGGATTCCTAGACCTCATTCCTCCACGACTGAGTCATCCCAAGACATTCCTTCACAGGAAGTATTAGTTCCTCATCATGAGAGTAATGCAGTTTATAAGACAGAGCCTCATAGGAGATCTCTTATCCCACATACTCAGAGGGTTTGGAGACTAGTACAGTGTGAGTAGCCTACATATAGCATTGTAGTTTGAGGAGTACATAGTGTAGTTCCATATACATATCTAGCATAATCACAAGCACCGTAGAAAAGTTTTCAGGGTCTTATCTCATGTAGCAACCCATTATGATTAATATTAGATGAACCCACATTCCAAAGTACCTCTTCAAATAGATATTCATTATGATCAAGTTTTTAAAGACCTATTTCATGTATCAACCCGCTACGATTGGGATTAGGCAAGCCCCCATCACAGGTTACAAATCCATCTTGATCTATTGCTTAGTCATATGAATCACAGTAGAGGCCACAAGATGTTATTTCATATAGCAATCCATTACGATTGTGGATAGATGAGCCTTCTTCATAGCACATAGTTTTAGTTGCACATCTGTTGAGGTTGCATCTTACAGAGTCTCCACATATAGCTATAGTTAGTGCATTGTAGATAGCATCAAATACAGAGCATGTTCCTACACAACATGAGCAGTATGGGTACTTGTTCAATTAGCCATCATGGTTGAGATAGTGATACAACACATTCATACCAGTATCAGTTTATATCTTCACTTAGTGGGCAATGATGGAGATAAAGGACTAGCTATCCTTTGTATTCTTGAGCCACCTACTTAGAGGGATTGGAGATATAGTCCAAACATCGATCAACACATGCAGGATTACATAGCTTCACTTAGTGGGTGACGATGGAGCCAAAGGACCAAGCTTGCATTCTTCAACCACTCTCGAGAAATTGAGCACAAAGTGATTTGTAAAAGTGATATCTTACATCCCCTTCTGCTAACAACTAGCATTCCTAGTTCCAAATAACCATCCCTTGCCAAACCAAATTATCAAAATCTTGATCTTACCAATATCCTATTTTATTATTCCTAAACCAATTCACTTTATTAAATCATGTTACCAATTACATAACAACACAGTCTTTTATTCACCTATGATTCAAAATCAAAACTAGAATCACACTTAAACATATCAACAACAATCAAATCACATCTCAAATAACATTTTACCAAACATATGCAACCTCAACATCAATACCAAATCAACTATTTCTAAATCAACCATTTGCAACAAATATACCAATATACTCCAAATTCCATAACACAAATACGCATGAGTCAAAATCAAACAAATATATATATATATATATAATGATTTTTCAATACATATACACTGGTATCAAGTACAATCAGTCATGAATGGGCATCAAGCCCTCACTCTCCATCTCACTCTTTCCACCAGTGTTAGTCCCATAATATACTCTAGCACTCAATAACCCCACACCTCCTTGAGCTATTGCATGACTTTTGCAATGACTCTCTCATTCTATTAGCCAACCATGCTCCTTGCGTAAGTTCACATATTGTTTTTGAAGATCTGTATAATCATCTATTATCCTTGTGCTAACAGATCCAAAATCTGGTGGGGGCATCCTATGCTTATCCAACTCAGCTCTCAACTCATTTCTCTCTCCTACTGCCCTAATACATGAAGCTATCGCTATAATAACCTTGTCAAATAGATGAGCATGAATACCAACCATGACCATCACTCGCTCTATCAAACCCTCCTCCACCACATCATCAAGTACATGTCGTGTGAGTTCATGAAGTGTCAACTCGATTACTATCTCCCAGTACTTGTCATATCCACCTCCTACCCCAGCCTGTGCTCCACCCTAATCACCTCCTGCTTCACCTATGCACAAAGTATGACACTACGTTAGCTACATAATTTGAAATCAAAATAAATCACAAATTTATACATAATTCAAAAGTAATCATTGCTTACCTCCCATCATCTGGATCAGCTCAGGATCCTCATACTCTTGAGCATCCCCTCCATCAATAGGGTACAATGGAGCCCATCGATGCCTACCCCAGCACATAGTATACACATATGTACATCCAACATCATCCACATTAGAAATATCTATAGCCACATCCCTTATATCTAAAGGTAATGGTGCAAGCTTAGCCTCAGTAGGCCTTGCAGGAGTTCCCACCCTCGTGAATGGTCATGCACTCCTCACCCAAACCCATACTACTAGGGGCACATCATGTGGTACCCCAGACTGTCTAGTAACATGCTCATATTGAAAACACTCATATACTCCAACCCATCGGTCATGTATCTAATAGTAGACCCTCATATATCATAACTGCACTCCATCCCCTGCCCACCCAAGAAATCTTTTGTAAGGCCTCCATATGATGTCACCAACCACCAATCTATCTAGCACCCACCTATAATGGTCCACCCCAAGGGATCAGATAGCCAATGTACTCATCCACTATTCTCCAAATGGATGTGGAGGTGCCCACTTTTCCCTCAGTAATCCAATCGACTACACAACTGCTATGTGCTCATAAGCCCAATAATGTAATAAGGTCACCACACTCACCCCACCATTGAATGACTCTTGTGTAAAACTGTAGAGATCCCTGTATAGGTGGGCAAGCATAGTCCTACCCCACAAGAATATAGTGCCATATACCTCCACACTGTGCACAATCCTATGCATCCTATCTGCAATAGATACTCCACTCCCATCCACAACAACAAATGATGCCAACAACACTGTCAACCACTTTTACAAGTGTGGAACACTAGACTACACAATAACTGATAATAGTCCATCAATGTCACTACCTCTCCAATGTATACTCGAGGGCACACCAACAAAGTACAAGGATGCACGATCAATAGCATCAGCACGTATGTCATCCTGCATAGTCACATGCTGCTCACTAATCGATAAATGTAAAATATGATACACATCCTCCAGAGTCACAGTTATCTCCCCTATAGGAAGCTAGAAAGTACATGTATCTACATTCCACCTCTCACATAAGGTGATAATCAGATATTGATTCCATTGCACTGTGCTTAGGTCACACACATGACCCAACCCTACCCTATCCATGATAGCTCTCTCATCAGCAAATAATGATAATAGCCTCAAGGTCTCCATCACCTGGCCCCTACAAAACTCTCTCATCCACACCTCACCCTACAAAACACCAAAAATAACACACCTATCAATTAACAATAACAAGTCAAAAGCCAAGCAAAAACAACAAGTAGCAAAGTAACATCTTAAAAAATCTTGCCTACAGAATAATGCTGGGTACATGACAACAATGTTGGGCAAGAGCGTTGCAACCTGAACAGGAGCATTGAAACCTGAATAGGGGCATTAGATGTAGGACAAGAATGTTGAAACTAGAAAAAAATTAGGCTACTTTAAAGAGCTCAAAAACACCAAAACATGTCAAAAAAACTAACAAGAATCAGGCATTTAAGCTACTTACCAGGGTAACATCACCACCAGTCTAAACTTGGGCCACCAACTGCTCGAAATAGGTCATGACAGGTGCTCTTCACGGCATTTTTCTCACTCTAGACCTCAAAATCTTAACCTAGTCAATACAAAAATGAATCAAGAATCAATCCAATTCCCTATATTAAGCAACTTTTTCATTCAAAAAAAAATACTTTCCCATAACTCAAACCTCGTAACTCCATTTTTCAAACCATTTTATTCCATGGAATCATGACAACAGTACCTTCGACGTCACTCCAACTTGGCTATCTTGCTACCTCATTTGCCTACTACGACACAAACATTTTGATATTTCTTTTATATTTAGACACCCTGTCCTCACCAATCCAAACATGTTCCACTTTCAACAACTCAATCTAATCAATCACACAACCTTTCAATCCATTCACAACATACCAACCATGTTTCTACTATTATGCCACTAGTCATCACTTTTGACTCAACCTCCTCTATCATAGATTTCGTCCCTCTCCCCAAAAGGGGGACATCATTCCTAATATTCTTATTTCTGCACTTACCCAACATACCCATCCACTCTCATAAGTGGATACACCATGGTTCTTACACATCCAACACTCAAATTATCAAATTTAGCTCAGATTGGTTGAGATATATAGCGATTCAGATTATATGGGTCACTCAACATTACTCAAGACATTCAGAGGTATATACCTTCAGTTTATAAATAAAGTGACTATTCAGATATAGTGGTTAAGATTACATAGATTCACAGTGATTTTGGTACAGATACAGACTCATATACCTAATTTGGGGGCATGTACATACTACACGTCTCACACATACAACTTCATACAACATGACACAGTTGCATAATCAGATAGTAGACTATAGACATAGTGCAAAGCACAATGTTTTGGGTTTCTAATTTTGCACATGTGGCATGGTAAAATATGTCATAGCACATGTGGTTATACAGATTATCAGATTATACAGACGCATCACTCACATAATAGATTTGGGGGCATGGCACATATGTTTATGTGCTTCATCACTCTTGATTATATAGATGGAATGGCAAGACATATCATTCTCTTCTTGCACATTGCCCAGATTTTTAGATTGCACCCAGTTGTACCTAGGTTGGACTGCACGACCATCTGTAGTGGTTGGTCCATTATGTTACTCGGACCCAGACTACATGAGTTTGTGTGGGACAGAGGATAGACATTGGTTTTGGGCCTCCAAGTATTTCTCAGTTCCAGTTTAGATATTCAAAATGGGGGTATGACAGATTTTACTCTTCACAGCATACAAATGTTTACACACACATTCTAGATTACATGAGTTTTATGTGGGACAGAGAAGAGACATTGGTTTTGGGCCTTTGAGCATTCCTCATTTTCAATCAGATTCAGCATTGGGGGCAAGCATTGCCCTCCTCCATGATACACAGATTCTGCATTCAGATTCAGTACAAGGGGCATCCACTTCAGGGATTCCTTCTTTCTCCAAGCACTATTCGGCTCTCCATCCACTTCCCTGGCCAAGAAGTGAGTTGGATCTTTACACCACATTCATCTCCATGCATGTAAGTTCAGGTACACATTTTCCTCTTCTTTTTTTTACTCTAGTATTTCATTTTATTGCATCACTAGAATAAAAGGGGGGCAAATGTATACACCCTAAATTGGTCAAGGAACCACACATATCATGTCTTTTTACAGTCCTTTTCATGGGAGACTCTGAGTTGAAAATACGAGCCTTGTTTGTACTAGCCATATCTTTCTTTTGCTTGTTTTGGTCTTGTTTCTTACTTTTATCACCTCTCCATCATCTCAGTTAACTAACCTATACCCCCAGGGACCCCCAGATTTGGCTTGTGTCAATTCCAACCTATTTTTTTGAGTCCCAGACAATAGAATTTTGTAGGACTACATCGTCTGACGCTCTTGTTCTACTCAGCGTTGTTGTCCAATGGTCATTTTTTCTTGCTTAACAGGTCCTAAACCCTTCTTAACCCCTCTCTTAAGTTTTATTTAGCTTTTTGACGTCGAATAATGTGAATAAAGCTCCCAAATTCAAAATAAAGAGTCTCCTATATAAAGGACTTCACAAGCTATTTTATATCTAGCACTTACTACTTTGGCACAGTAAATAATTAAAATCGGTCAATAATATAGCTGAGCATTTTGCATCATACATAGATTTGCATGCTTGATCAAGGAAGGACCTAGGTGAAAGTTCATTCTTACATCTACCGCATGCGTTGATTATGCACGTTCCCTAAAGGAGAACTACATTTGATCTGAGACCCTAGCTTGAGAGTTAATATAGGCAGCGATCAGGGCAACAGGGGTTCTAGATCGTGTGATCATACTTCCCCTAACCCAATTTTTCCCCCTTTTGCTTTCGTTGCATTTGTTGTTTCATGTGTGTAGATAAACCTAGGGTTTAAAGATTAAATCAGCTCTACAAGGAGCTCTATCGACATTCAGTACTCAAGATTTCATATATAGGCTCATATAGAGACAACGAACAAAACCTAGAAAGCTCAGAGCTCTGTGATCAGTTTGGACAACAGTGACAAGTGTGAACAATAGCGTCAGATCCTGAAGTGCCTTGTTTTTGGTGCTCCTATCATTTCGTTGAACGAAAGCTAGATCCAAATTCACGACACTGTCTCAGTCCTGCACAATAATTTTCAACCTCTGAATCATTCATTTAGCCTATTTTTCCAGATAAGTTACTTATTTTTCTTATGCAAATAAATTTTATCAAATTGATATAAATTTGTAGTTCACTGTATTTAATTACATTTTTTCCCTTACTCCAAACCCTTTATTGTTTAGGAATTAGACCCTAGTTTCCCAAAAATAATAAAACAATAACAAATCAAATAGTGGTAGATGGAAATGGTGGGTGGGGGTTCATTTTCATACGTAGAATCATACCAAATAATTGAGTGAAGTGGATAAACAACAGATAAATCAAGCAAACAATTGATATGCAAGACACAACTGTTTTACTTAGGTTAGACTATGTGAGACAACTGAATAAACATTGTAAGGGCCAAGTTGAACAACTATAACACTGACTATACTACAATTTATTAATTAACCTTATAATAACTATACATACTTGATAATGGTTTAACAAATATCATTATAATAAATTTACACAATTAATATTTAAATACAATTTATTTTACTTCAATCAATTTTTTATAAACTATATCAAATACATGCTGATATTCAAAATAAACAATTAAAAACTATAACTAATTATAATAAAAATATATTATTTTTAATTAACATTATAATTCTAAAAACTATATTTTCTTTTTTTTTAAATCTCTTACCAAACTATATAGAAACACAGTCTATATTAAATATGTACTTTCGATTCCCAAATACGTATTTTAACCTCTTTAGATAGCTCTTGTTTTCTTTATAGTCCCTCCCAAAATATTTAGTGCACTTCTTAGATTGTGATTTCTTTTTATTCTTTATGTATTGTAGGCCCCACCACGGAAATGGCACGAAATTTAATAATAGGAGAGGGAGCCTAGGTTTCTTTAACAGCGAGATATGGCTTCTCAGGGTTTCTTCATCCTCCATTTCCAGCAAACAGGTTTTCTTCATTCTGTATTTTCTGTAGACAGCAACCCTGATACCCTAGCATGCCTTTCACGGTGCAAAGACCCTGTTGCAGAGCCCGAAAATTTGCTAACTGCTCATTCATTGTTTGAAGAATCTCCAATAAAGACAGGATCTGTAGCCGAGGTTGACAATGCGGGACACATTTTTCACCAAGGGCTATGTTGTTGAGCAGAGCAATACATAAAAAATAAAGTTGATCATGGTCATCGAGAAGAAACAGACACAACAATCGATTTTGCTTTTGAGCAACATCTTGACGTTCTTTTGTAAGTGGGTCCCGCCTCACACTATATTGCGTTTTGCTTTCTTCAGTCACTAGCTGGGACCCTACTCTTGATGTTAAGGCAGGACTCTGTTGCAAATGTTCTTCCTCTGAAAAAATGGCTTCTTGCAAGTGGTGGTGAATAATCTTGAGAAGTAAAGATTAATAGCGAAGGAAGAGGGTGTTTGTAAGCCTTTCCTTTGCATTCTGGTCAAATACAAGTCTTATCGCTTACTACCTATTTTGTATCTACGTAAACTATGCCATTTTATCATCTTTTTTCGTTTCCATTTTGCCTGCTTTCTCCATGTAAGTGTTCATCTGGCTTTTTGCTCTCATAGAATCATCATTTCAGTTTTCCTCAAAGCCTTAATGTCCTTGCCTAGACCTCCTTTATGGCCTATCTTTCTCTGGCACATGGATTGATCCAATTGTTCTCTTTGTTGTCTCCGACCCCTGTCAAGTACGTGGAGAGGAAATAGGAGATGGACAAATAGTAATTTTTGCACATTTTCACACTTTTCTCTGAGCAACGGGTATGGCTTCTTTGGTATGGATATGGCTTCTTTGGTAATGTAGAAGGTTTGGGAAAGAGGGTGTGAATCAAGGTAGAAGAAATCTACTAGGTAGTAAGATTGAAAGAAATTCCAAATAAATAACTATACTATTTAGTTCCCTATTAAATTTATTGTTCTACAGGGTTTTAGTGTGGAAATAATTTGAAACAGTCAAGTTTTAGCAATCAGCAAGACCTGCTAATATACACAGTCCTTGAAAAATGTTAATGTGGAGTTGGAATCTTTTCTTGCTTTGGTAGAGGCTAGAAACTTCTGGTTTCAATGATTGGTGATGCTAAAATACCTTCAACTGAAGCTGTCTTTCAGAATTCAGATAATACTGTTGTAGTTAGAGCCCAATCTAAGGACATTGTGGTGAACAGGTTTACTTATTATGAGAGAGGTGGAGGGAAAGGTTCAATTGCAGGGATTTTCCATAGCTTTTTCCAATGAAGTGGTACTGGATGTAGTGAAGCCCGGTTGCCATTCTGAGTTCCCATTTGAAGATTGCTGCAAGATGAAACTCGGTATGTTATTATTGAGTTTAATTTTGGACTTATTGGTCTCTCTATTATAATGACAGGATGATAAAACATTAATCATTTTTGTAGCAGGCGATAGGTTTGATTTCAAAAGTTTACAATTTGCTTGACATTTGGAGATGGTGATGGTTTATTTTTGTTAGCCCACCTTTGAGAGCATATTTATACTCAAACAAGTCTAAACTAAGTCAAGCTGCCCTTGTCCCATGACATCTATTATATTTAAGTGTGAAGAGGACGCCATTAATTTTTGTTTTAAGTCCCAAAGTCTTAGGTAACGATGTGATTTTCTCTGCTGCTTTAGAAGCTTAGTCTGGTCCATGCATTAGGTGGGAGTAGTCTCAAATGATGCTCAGTTTCTAAATGCTGCATTGCCAATACTTTTGTTTTTGTGCCTCTTTCTTGTTTTATCCAATTTTCAGCAAAGGTCTAATCTCTTCTTGCTAACATTTGCAGACACCTTATCCACTGAAAGTTGCAGATCTGTCATCTACATCTCTTGTTGGATCTGTCATATCATCTACTTCATTGAGCAGTATTTAATTTTAAAATTTAATAGATTTACAACCTTCTGGTGTCAGGCCCAACGATAGCTTCAAAGTCAAATCACTAGTTTCACTCTATATAGACAGAGAAAGGTCAAAAGAAAGAGAAAGCAGTCGATATGAGTATTGACGACTCACTGAAGCTTATGGAGGATTAGCAGGTATGCCTTCTACATTATTTCATCTCTTATCTTGTACATTATTTCATTCTTGTTTGTATTGTATACCATTTGGACAGTTGTTGTAATTTGTATTTTTTTTAAGTTGAAATTTTTTTTTTCATTTGTTTGCAGTTAAGTGTTGCTTCGAGCAGGCCATCAAGGAGTCCCATGGAGAAGGCTACAGCTCCTATTTATCCTCTGCAGGTGGTTCCATTCAAGTTTCAAGATGTGATAAAGGAATAAACGGAATCTTTCCCTT
The DNA here is from genome assembly GCA_037957365.1 of Torreya grandis. NCBI lineage: Eukaryota > Viridiplantae > Streptophyta > Pinopsida > Cupressales > Taxaceae > Torreya > Torreya grandis. Next base: position 866,763 of record JARHVA010003445.1, read on the forward strand.
AAAATGTGGAGAGATCACTTTTTAGCAGGGAACTTCCATCAGCCACTTGTATCTAAAGGAGTTTGATTGACAAATATTAATGTAAAAAACAAAATCCTACAAAGTTGGATCCTACAGCGTAAACACTCGTATTCTATCGGACCATTTCCCTGCAAATAGCTACACATAGTGCTCAGCAGCACCTGCTGAGAAATTGCAGGGGCCCTCTCTCCATGAGACCACTACCTAAATGCCATCCTCTCAATAAAATATTTTCAGACTAGTTCTTCAAACAAGACATCTAAGAAAAAATCATGGTGAATTTTAGAGGCAATCTCACTGCAAGTCCGTTTAAACGATTTCCACTGAACTATGGCCTAGCAGTAAGTTGGAATAATTATTGCTATGATGAGCTAGGCTCAAACTTGGTGGGTGTGCACCTTACGATAATGGGATTGATAGTTGCATAAAAATTGGGTTAAGCATCTTCTCCACTCTCCAAAATGGGCTTACAAATCAAACCAATATTGGCTAATTTTAAAGCTAATAATCAAATTTTAAGAAAAGTTATAACGGAAAAATAATTAGAGGAATTTTGCAGAGAATGCAAAAGCAACAAGTGGCTCATTCAATGTTTTTAGTTTATCCCATGCACAATGTTAATTGTTAAACTCTTCACTATTGAAGAAAAATAAAGAACAAATGAAAAAAATCGAGCTGTTGTCCCTTAGTGTGCAGATTAAATTTGACAGCGATATGAAAAAAATTCAAATTTTTAGCCATACGGATTTAAATTTTTCAAATACAGTATTAGATGAAAGGAGAAAATTTTGGTGGACCATTAAAATTTCTTTAATACTATAGGTATATTTATTTAGTTTGTAGGAAATATATATTTAGTCTTTTGGTGTTTCCTTCTTTAAAGATAAATCGTCTTAACTTTTGAAGGCCAATGTTGAATGGATGGTTGTCATAAAAAAATTATCTGACAGGCAGGGTCAATAGTCACATGTAACCCCTGAACTCAAGCTGTTTGTTAAGGAAGGACATAAGTTCTGCAGAGCAGCATTTTCCCTACATTATCCATTACAGTCCAAACAGAGAAATTATAAAATAATAATGACCAAAATCGTCTGGACTCAAAATTGACCCAGATCAAACAAGATTTGTTGGATGAGTTGGATGAATTAAAAGGTCAGATGACTTGCAAGACAGATCTTTATACTTTGGCTACCAGGGAAGAACTAACCACTTGCTCCAAGAAAGCAATAGCATGGATGGTGACCAAAGGTAACCAATACAGCTATTTCCGCAATATAGAAATAAGATTCAAACCCAGGTCCACAGCCCATCTAGTCATAGGCAACATGGTCAGTAATATGTACTGATGCACCTTGAGATGCATCTAAGTATTATTCCTTTCTGGTTTTCTTCGGAACTATTTGCAATAGAAGTGTATTTACTCTATCCATATATAAATTAAATATAGTTTAAACTCTTAGATTAACAAGGTGCAAGCAACCAAATAAGATACGTTCATAATATATTAAGAAAGAATGCAAGCCTGATATTGTTCAAGAGTATAAGAAAGCACACAGACTATATGTTTACGCACAATATAACATATGAAACTCCTTTCAATTTAAAATGAACTTGTTGGCCAGTCTGTAAACCAGTTCTATACTGAATAGTGAAAAGTTTGAGAGGCCTTTGCAAAATTGCCATAAATGAGAAATTGCGTAAGATGAAACTTAATGTAGTGGATCAGAACAACTAAGATTGAAAACAGATTGATGAAGCTCCATTGGAAACGGCATGTCAACCAGATTTACAAACATGTCCTAGTTTGAGGACTACAAGAGAAAATGTTTATGAGATATGCTGATATTCATCAATATGAAGCAAAGAGACACAAGTTTTGTGTTCAAAATGGTCGAATTCAGAAAACAGTTCAACCAGTTGTCGATATGTTTAACCGGTAACTAAAACAAGAGACCAAGACTAACCCCTTGTATGTCAGTTTGCATTCAAACTTCTTTCAGACACTCGTGCTTCTTAATGGAATGACATATTGCCAAGAGATCGATTCATATGGAAACCTCACATTCCATCTTCAAAGAGTTGCATTAAATAAAGGTTTACCCCATATCTGCTGTTGACATTTTCTAATGGCATTCATCCTAGCGGCATTGACTTCTACTACAATTTTTCACTAACTAACATCTTACTCTTTAACCGGAAACCAACCTTACTTGGGCTTTCTTCTCACAAATGGGTGGCAATCAATCAGATTGCGAGTCCTTGAGATCCCTGCCCTGACAGTGTACCTTAAACCTACTCAATAAGTCATCATACAAGCTCTGGACTAGGGCAACAGAAACAAGAAGATCAAGACTTCCTTCCAGATTCCACCAATGCCATGATGTTACTGCCAAAAAGTCTGCATTATTCCCAAGAAAAGTTCAAATGTTTCAAGGTAGGGGCCCTAATGTACCCCTAACAAAAATTTGTCCTCTCTAGAGCAACGTACTGACCAAGCAAAGGTCAACTTGCTAAAACTCAGATCTCACTGTTATAGGGTCTTGCTAACCAAGTTAATGCTCAAAGAGGGTAGTTTGAAGTCAATAGCCTAAGGTTAGTCTACACAAGGTATGGAACTTCTTCCATATACACAGACTCAGAACTCCGTTATGGCCATGACTGATATTAACTTTAGAGTTCCAACAATTCTCAAGGCACTCTATTCCTGCAATAAAGAAGACCGTAGTATGGCATATACATGTATGGGTTTTGCTTAACAAGTGGATCAAAACTCTGAATACTGCTATTGTTTCCACCTTGGAGTTTTTGGCTATATTTACCTCATTGAAACACATTGATGTACCGTTTTCAAGTACAGATATATGCAAGGGTGCTTGTTTCAAGAACAAGTAATCTACAGCAATGATAAATGCCATACTCTTATGTAAATGCATATTTACACTAGGTCAATCCCGCATACAGAAACATGAAATGAAAGCAACCTCTCTCTACAGATCTCTGCCATTTTGACTGCTCTAGATCAGTTCTACATTCACACTGAATCTACAGACTACAACTACTTAAAGAGTGTAAGCAAGATCATCTACTTAGATGGTCACTCATATTTCTGTAAAGCTGCATTGAGAACACCTACTATATTCTAACCTCTACTGCCCGTTCAAGATGGATCATAGTCTATACCATAGTCAGGGTGGTTTGAGATCTTATTGTAGTCAGTACTTACAAGGGAAACAAGCTATCACAGGTCACAACTGCAGCATGGGTGAGCTGTATTTCAGTTGTACCAGACTGACTGCAGGGCTTAAAAGTACTATAGTGGGGATGGTTTGAGATCTTATCTTAGTCAGTACTTACAAGGGAAACAAGCTATCACAGGTCACAACTGAAGTATGAGTGAGCTGTATTTCAGTTGTACGAGAATGACTGCAGGGCTCGAAAACAGAACTCGCTAGATATCCCCAAACTGCCCTGCCCCCCCGCCTTGCAGTCAACATTACTGCCAAATTGCAATTCTGATAGCCACGCTAACAAAGCAGGGTAATAACAAGTTCCCAAACACTAATTCAAGGGTTTTAGTCTTAAGTTCTTAACACATTAAGAGCAGACTCTAGCAATGTGGTTTAGGCAACAAATTACCATACTCTGCCCTGAAGTGCTTGAAATCAGTACTACAATAAAGTATGAAAGACAGTTGAGTGCAACTGTGACAGAGTTTAGAGGGTATTAGCTCTTTTAAACAACCCAACTTTGGAGTGAGTTCCCTTGCTAGGGGTGCCCAGGGGGTATTTCCATCTCACTATAATGTTAATGCCGAGATTCAAACTCTTTCAACCTACAGGCAGGGGTATAACAACAGTTTTGAATCTGCATTGGGAGACAAAAAAGTAATGCCACAACTTCTTTAAGTGGGTACTAGATATCAGATCAGGTTTTCCAAGCAGAGTACCATGTTCTAGAACGCATGAAACTGGAGAGTCAAGTTATCAAGCATAACCTGTTCTGGCAGTAGCTGAATTCCATTCTACATCATATACATGTACAGATGTAGCATAATGTAAATGAAACAGAACTCTGGAAACTACTGCTATTTACACTTTGTGATCTAGTGCTTAGTTTAGTTTATTGAGCAGACCCTCAGTGCCTCAGCCAAGTGCAGTCCTATATATAGAGAATCTGGTCTGAAGTGCATACGGCCCAGAGCACTCATAGATGTCAAAGGCCATGCAATAAGTATACCAGTTTCTTTGCTTGAGAAATAAGATATTAGGAAGATGAAAACATTATCAAGCACTCTGGGTGTGTCCCTGGACCATGATGTTTCATTAGTACACTCCGTCCTCCTAGACATGAATGGTGTCAGTGATGTCACATGGGGCTGTTGCCTTATCTCTGTGCAGCATATATGACATCCATCATCTGGAGTACTTATGCTCTTAGTATTAGTACAGGAGGATTTAACAATAATGTCCATTGAGGTTCATAAACATTGTTATTGCTGCAAGTGAACTGGTAAGAGCAGAAAGAAAAGAGCAACAGAGGCAGCTTCTTGCTCAGCAGCGATAAAGTGGCAATTGCAACCAAAGTTACAATGGAGACACCAATAGAGATGTGGACTATTTTCTTGACAATTATGCTTTACATATTCAATAGATTTTGTACCTTTGAATTTCAAATTCTAACATTTGATACAAGAATTGTATGAACCTTACCAATTTATTTATGTTAAGAGTACCCTTTATATAGGATAGGAGTACCAAGAAGCAAAGCAATTGAGAGGGATTTTGCCCACATGAATTAGGCCAACCATAGTGCTCACAATAGTTTTTGTTGTTCTTATGAGAATCAAATTTATATCGAAACTTGCAAAAGCAAACGGAGGGCAAATTGAGTTATTGCAAATTTAGTATATTACATCAATCTTCCAAAAACATTAAATCCAAAACTTTCGAAACAGCAGCTTCCAACATTCACGTTGATTTGCATAACCTCATTTATTGAATCCACAAATTCAACTCCTTAGCAAAAACTGACGGCAATTTGCTTTGATGGCGAGATACCAAATACCTTATATTTATGTAAACAGTATTGAATTTATATTTATTGTACAAAGACAAGTTTGTCCTATTTTTCAGGACTAAACGATAAATTATAACCTCATATAAGCAAAAGATGAACCAATCCCACTGATGTGAGTCATCTGCAATCACCATAAAAGTCTATTCTTTACAATAACTTGTGATAAAGTAAGATGAATCCTGTTTAAACTTAATTTTGGCAGAGTGGCTTGTACTTTTCACCAAATTCCCACATAGTACCCAAAAAGCTAGTGATTAATCACTCACTGTTTTAATCTGTTTGGTAAAGGACACCCCCTTACCCACTACGCATTCCACATCTCTCCTTAATCATTTTCAAATTGCACTAAGACATTTTTGGTTCTAAGAGGAGGATAGATTTGAGCCATCGACAGAAACCTGTGGAGCTGAATCTTCCTGTATGCTGGACACCGAGAGATAATCTTCTATTCGAAGGAGTGCCAATTACAGAGTGTCGATTCACACATACTCCCATACCCCCATACCTTTTTATCTTGAAAGCTGTTTATGGGGACTCCGTCTTCCACCAAAACTAATTCTTGTTCAACTGTCAACTGCCCCTGAAGACATTTTTTTATCCTGAAGGATGCAAGGAGTAATTAGAATATTTTGATACATGAAAAACATATAGGCGAGAATGCTTAGCAATGCCCAACTTAACAATTTCATGCCCTGACCCTCTTTTTCTCCTCTTCCATCTCCTGTCTTAACATGTAGTATTCATCTAACATTGCCAAAAGGAGCACCTGTGGAATTCAAAAACAACGATGAAGAGAAGTCAATGTCATTATAAACATCATGAGCATTTGAGATTGATTCAAATTTGTACCACAAACAAAATCCTTGAGATTGGACAATTTAGGAGCAGTTGCTCACTTCATCATATAAGAATGTCGTTCCTCTTTCTTCCTCCCTAGCCCTGGTTTTTGCCATCAACTAATCCACAAGTGCTACATCCACAAGATCAGCCTCAGCATGTACCCAAATCACAGATCAGAAGTTTCCATTGAGATATATAATTATAATTGTATTAGAACAAAGTCCAAGTTAAAGATTTACAGTTGAATCGTATCCGGCGAAGACCTCATAAACAGATCACAACTTTCAAGAGTCCATGACTCCTGAGTCCTGATACTTACCTTGAATTTTGTTAACCATCACCCGTGCACATTCTGCGCATTTAAGTTTTATACAAGCACCCCTGATCACACTATAACTGTTTTCATCCTGCACCTATGTAGGTCACAGTTTGCAGCTGAAAATGTAATTCCCAGCAGAATTATTCACAAGAATGGGCAATGCAATAAATATATTTAATATTTTCCAGCATAAAAAGGCAGATCTCTATGGCCATCAATCACCCTGAAAACACCAATAGAGACTCTATTAATATCCTCTAGAAAAAGGACAAGGCTAAGAGGAGTCGGATAAGCTATCCTCAAATGTAACAGAGCATACAAATGAATTGCAAAGATGCTTTTCAAAAGTGAAAAAGGTGAACCTATATCCGGCTAAAAATAGCAAAGCAGATCGTCACAGCTCCTCCATATAGAACAATGAGGCCTAGAAAATAAAGAATGAAAATGCAACACAAATGAAACTGCTCTGGCTTTGGATTAGCAACGCCTCATTTGTTATAAGGAAAATTACTCTACATAAGGAGTTTAAGTAAAATAAACAAAGACAACCAATTAGCAGCGATCACTTTTCAGTTCAAAATTCCCTACTTCTTGGCAAATACTTGAATTCCAAAATATTCGTTTTGTATTGAGCTGGTGAGACTAGTAGGCCGCAAGCTACACCACACTTATTATGTCCATGTTCTAAGCATAAATATGAAATAATGGAAAATTTACTTTATGCTGCAGAGAATAACAAATCAGGCCCAAAAAGCAAGAATAGATATACCATGGGAAATTCAGCAGAAATTGTAGGAATATAAACTAGGTCAAGAAGCAATTATCCCTCCCCTGCATCTCTCTAAGCTGAAGGTGTAGCAGCCACGAGATCCTTGATCCAGGGGACTTCCAAAAAGAATAGATGATAAATCCAAGTTTCCTCTGCATTGACTACATTGCCCCCATGAAACACAAAGACGACGGAATCACAAATATTACGTTTTATTAAGCTCCTCGCATTTGGTAGTCACAAATGTTCTATAAATAAAAATAAAGTGAAGTGGAATTAATCTGTCATAGCTCAACCATGTAGAGAAATTAGACCTATAAAGGTATCAAAGAATGCAAATGCAGTAAGAAAGTATTAAAGATAATGCTCTAGATCTTGACTACAGCATCAAAAATAACTCCTCAATGGTAGTTTATGCAAAATAAACAAAGACAACCAATTAGCACTATCATTTTTCAGCTCCAAATTTTTTTTTTAACTCAAAAATACTCGAATACAAAAATCTGACTTCAACTTTGAGCTGGTAACACAAGCGGATCAAATGCTACCCCACACTTCTTAAAGATGCCTATCCTAAGCCAGGAAATTAAATCCGAAGATGTTTTTCAAAGAGAGAAAGGAGACTATACGCATCATCCCTTAATACAAGGGAATGTACTCTACACTAGGAGCTTATTCAATGCTACTCCAGACTTATTCGGTGCCTACATTCTAAGCATAAAAGTGAATGTTATACCATTTTGAATGACGAAGAGAACTAGATTGTAATAGCACTACAAAGTTCAAAGTCAATTTTGTCAAATGTAAACCCATAATTAAAACCATAAATGGAAAAAAGATGTTATCATCATTCATCATTCTATCACAGAAGCTCAAAAGCAGCCAACTTTTCAATATCGTCTGATAGTGTGATTATTTTCCTCTAATATTGCAGATAGATTGAATTTCAACTGTCGCATCTCAACCATCAAGAGCAATAAGGAGCATGAAAGTATCACAGACTGCCAACAAAATACAAAAGAAACTGCCCCAGCTCTTCATTAGCACTGCCTCTTCCCTTAATCAAAAAGTCAGAATCATGATTTTCCCCTGATTTGCACTAATTGTATCCAATGTGTAAGTTCAACTTCAAAAGATACTTGCTCATCACAGTTAGGGAACATTCAAGCAACTCATCAAAATGAGGGTTGAGGCTCTTTGCTTTTAAATATTATTTTATCACATGAACAATCCAACTATGCAGGTAGCATAGCATTCTTTCCTTGAATGAGCAAAAGCGTTTCTCCAAAGTAGTTTAGAATGTTGTATGAAACTCTGTATTTAACTTTAATATGGGTAAACACATAAGGCACCAGATTACATAAATTCCATAATAAATGCAAGACATATCACAGGTCCAACATCACAGTCCCCAGGCAATTAGTTTGGGTGACTCTCAACTGGTGCCAGTTGAACCCATCTGTCATATTGTGTGCAATCCAAAAGTACTTCAAGATATGATTCAATGAAGAAGAATTAGTGGAATGTCGGAATAATAACTATCTTCTCTATGGTTTCTTTCAAAGTTAGCAGGTTTGAGTTGATTTACCCAAGATTCATTTCTCTGTTAAGTCTAAAGCCATCAAGATGATGAATATGAAGTTGTTTGTAAGTCTGCTGAGATAAAGTTTTACTAATCATAGATAGAAAGGTTATATTAAATAACAAAGCTATGGACACATTTCTATCCCTTTATGAACCAATTTCGATAAATCATGTGGATATCGGAGTAATTAAAAGAATCAGATGAATAACATTCCTCAATCAAACCTAACAACTACAATTTTGTTCTTAATCATAACAATACTGCAAACCATTTTTTTTAAATCAAATTACTCCTTGTGGCAATTAGACAGGACATAGCTAGGCCTTACAAAATATTCATATCAAGTAAGATCTGTTCAAAATTCAACCATTCAAGAACAACTTTAGAATATTCATATTTATGACTGCGTTCAAATTATCTTTAGAATATTTCAAATGAGAATAACTAAACCCTAATTTTAATTGCAACAACTCTTTGGATGTGAAAAGAAGATCAATGGAAACAAAAGAACAAGGGCAAGGAAGGTTGATCCGAAGGGGCTTCCTGAAAAAGAAATAATGTTGTAGAAATTTTTTTTGCTGCTGTTAGCGATACCAATTTACTGAAAAATTGTGTTGAAACTCAATGCCTCAAACTCAAGCATTAGACATTCATTCCAAATTATTTGCATTGCAGGAGTGTCGTCACATCCCACTAGGATTTGAACATTTTTCCAGTTTCTTTGTCACATGAGGTAAACATTTGAACCTCAACTATACATGATTTTAGTCTATTTTATATCAATGTCTATTTATAAATTATTTGAGAAAACAAGAAAGCATCAACAAACTAGACCAGCTGAAAGATCATTCCAGAGGCAACCTTTGACAGGAAACAAAAAAACATATTATAATGACCTCTCTTGGTCCAGCTCCATGTAAATAATGATAGTTGAACACAAAATATTACTTTATTGAAAAGATCTCTCTCTTTGTAATGTAGTAAATTCAAATATATCACTTTACCCATCACATGTTAACAATCAACGTCTAAAATCAACAGGCTTTTGTGATTTTGAATTTTGACATCTTTTATCATAATGCATCTTGGCTTGATACATAAGTTTAGATATTTTCAATGAAATCTGAACTCTTCCCCAATAGCAAGACAAACAAAACTTTTATGGAAAACATGTGTACAAATGCCACGGTTTATTTGCACAAATCTGATAAGCAATTTGATCAAGTACAAGAAGCACAACGGCATGGTCTTTAGCACATATCCATGCAGTGATCCCAGTGAAATATAAACCTGAACTTCCAGGTGAAACAAAACATTCACTATTCACCTTTTCTGTTACACTTTGGGTACAAAACAAATGCTGCAATTTATTGCAGCATACGGCGACTCTCATCTATGCTTTTGTGCAAAAACAATATATTGTCATTCCCTGTGATTCCTCTGTTTCTAGCTTTTCATTCCCTGTTGTAGCCTCAGACATGCAAAGTCCCGTGAACTTATGGTAAGCTTCTATTGATTTATCAAGCATATCCAAGGCACGTCGATGATCCTCATTCACTACTGCTAAATTTGCTTTCATGGCCTCCAACTCTTTTATCTGCCGTTCCAATATTCCAACGCTATGGCATTGTGATTCTACACCAATGTCATTTGTTTCAATTTTTGGTAAGAAAAGCCATGGCATGTCCTTGGGATAACTACAATCACTAAAACTTTTGTTTCTCATATCAACACAACTATCATGACTAGTCAACTGTGACCCATAATAGGAAGACTTTGAAACTTGTGGCTGTAGTGGTAATATTAAAATACCGCTCACAGGACCCCTGCTGTGATTAAACATCCTAATAACACAATCAGAGCAGGTATCCCACAGGCAAATAGTACAATCCTCGGATGCCGAAACCAATGTGGTTCCATCAACGCTAAAATTCAGGGCTGTTATGGGTCCACTGTGATAAATAAAGGGAACTAATTACCCCATCCTCATCACTAATCTCATTGTTTCCTCTAAAATATACTTTAACAATAGCAACATAGATCCTCCCATCAGTGCCCCCCGCATAGAGGGCATGTTCAAAGGGATCAACAAGAACAGAGTTTATTCCACAAGGCAACCTAAGTGTCCTCAAATGGGTTCCCAAACCTAAGCTCCAAATCTTCACAGTGCAATCAAATGAACAAGAAACAACAATAGCATTGCACCCACCAATACCAGAAGTAATCTCAGTCACAGGCAAGCTATGAGCAGCCCAGCTATACAAACTTGGCAATTGGGTATCCCTATTTAAGCCCTCTGCAATGTCTAAAATCCTAATAAGGGGCCAAACAATAACAAAACCATCATCACCACCTGAAACCAACAATGATTCATCGTCGGTAAGGAATAGACAACTTACAGTTTTTTTGTGGGCATGCCATGAACGAACCAGCTGTCCTGTGGGCATCTCCCATATGTAAATTTGACCTGAAATTCCACCACCTAGAAGATACACTCCATTGTTAGTGCAAGCCAGAGGAGCAATTTGCTCAGAGGTAAATATTCTGTGATGGATTTGGGAACTGCCCCATGTCCAAAAGCAAATGGATGGTGGTGAAATGGCACATGGTTTGTATATTTGGGAAGCTGAAATGAAGAAAGCGTCATTGCCAATGGTGGTAATTGCATTTCTAGGGGATGCACAGCCATGGAAGTATATGAGCTCTGAGCCTGTGGATAAATCCAACACTGTTATGATTCCTGCATCTGCAGGTGAACATGCTACTACCATTTCTGAACCCATAATGCTTCATTCAAATCCATATTGTTGGAAGATGCACTCTTGATGATAATATATTATGTATCCGAGTGGTGTTGCATTGTTTAGCCTGGTTGCAAGAAACACAACGTCCGACCCCCGTTTCGCGTTTAGAGGGTATGAAACCCGTCTGCAACAGAAAATGGCGTTTTGGGCCATTTTCATTTGCTGCGAAACGTTTCTGCGTCCAAGTGAAACGGTGTCTGCAGATTGTCAGTGGCACGCTGTTTGAGCAGATTCACCAGAAGGATACCCTAGTTACATAGGGGTTTAGTGTTGGGGGTTACTGCGTTTATAATTATAATTTTGGGTAGAGCTCCCACGCGTTATTACAAGTTTAAAAATTATTTATAATATATTTGCATTTTAAAATAAGGAATAATTATTATAGTATTATTAATAAGAAAAAAGACTTCTATAATTTTTCAACAATACTCTCTTAAAAATAATTAGCTAGTTCTAGCATGAGACTTTTATCTTAATTTTTTGTTGGTAAATCGTGAAAAGTCTACAAGTTGAAGTTATCCATAAAAAAGTTGCTCCATCCACGATCATTTTCTTCCACCGCATGATACAAATCTCTTAACAAGAAGCCATAACCCTCCATGGATTCCATGAAAGTCACATGCCTTATGTGCTCATAGTGATGTGAATTCTATACAGAAGGTTTTTGATTTCTTGGAGAATTGGGATTTGATTAATCACCAAGCATCTTCGTCAAAGCAGCAGCAACAACATTCAAAAGTAGAGAATAATACTAACTAGCAGTGGCCTTGATGGTGAAAGGAACATCGGAAGGGATGCATTTTTTTATTTTCAAGGGTCAATATATTGGCAATATGGACGAATGGAAGCAACAAGATAGACTTTGGGACCTAAATATCTTATCCCTATATTAGCAGCATTACATCGTTGATTAGAGTTGCACATCATACGTGACATTATCTCATGACATCCTCATCCACCTTCAACAATAGAAAATGATAAATCAAAAATGTCTCCACTTTGTAAGCTACAAACCCCTCTACAATGAATGATGCATGCCATGTAAACGCAACCACTATCCTAAATCCTGGTTTGGTGTACAATATGCCCCCCTTGGGATATGTTATTCCTTGAAATACCCCGTCATCACCACTCGCCATCACTGCCCAATGCATGTTGAAATCTTGCACCACTTAAATGTTCTTTATGACCTTGCACTTTCTTCCAGGGGTCTGAGTTTAACGTTTATGTATGTTCTCAAGCTTGTTTTAATTGCTCTAGATATTACTATTTTCGTAACATGGACAAACATAAGCTATAAGATAGAGAAGGTCAACCTCATAAGGTTGACCAGAGTCTAGGCTTTGATATGAGATTGCATTGATAGATGTGACATGTTATTGAACTTTGTATGTGTATTTGAAGGTTCATTGAGTTCGGGATCTAAGTAAGGTGTTTTTGTATGTTCTTAAGCATGATGTAATTGCTCTAACTGTTAATATATTGGCATCATGGATGAATGGAAGTTATAAAATAGACTCTAGGACTTCAATGTCTTATCCCAACATCAACGACATTACATCTTTCATTTGAGTTTTACATGAGACGTGGAGCCTTGACACAATTAAATCAACTCTCATGATGTCATCTTCCACCCTTGACAATAAAACGTAGTGAATCAAAGATGTCACTGCATTGATTTGATATAACTAACATGTATCATTTTACTTTGCTGTTATATTGATGTGCCAATTTGTAATGTTTTGTCCACATATAAATAACATTGTAATGGAAATTTGAGCCACTCATCAAATGTGGACACATGTCGCAATCAAATAAACATTTTATGACATCCTCGTCCAACCTTAACAATAAAAAATGATCAATCAAAGATTAACCACCTTGCAAGCTACATAACCCTTTGCAATGTGTGTAAGTCATGTACATCCAATAATTAGCCTATATCCAAGTCTGTTGTATGATATGGGTTGTATGGTGTCTGATATCATATGAAATACCTTGTCATTGCCCCTCACTAGCACCACGTATCTCACCTTAAAATATTTCACCACTTGCATAGTTTGTATCGCCTAGTCCTCCTCTCCACACAACTAATTTACACGTCATACGAAGGAACACATAATCTCATTTGTACTATCACCTGCATGAGAATTATATGATTATTGTTATTCACCATTATGTGCACAAAAGACGAGAAGGGGGCAGCGGTCATGGGTTTCAAGTGACATATAATTATTGATTTACACTTTACACTTTACAAAACCATACTTTACTAAAACAGAAAATTACCCATCGACAAGCAAAAGATTAAATTTGTTCACCATATCAATGAGCCAACCTACTACCCAACAAAATAGTACATATTTATCAAACATTTTAAGTTTCATAAGGAATAAAACATATATATAATAGTAAGTGAATTTGTACCTTTGTTTTCAATAATTTGTTGCTCCATCTTTATACTAGTAGTTGCCCCGAAGGTGCAAGAAAACTCAGAGGAATTGTATTTTTGTTTTTGCGATTATATCTAGTAAGTGTTTTCTTTTTGTTTGTAGAATATATTTTCCTTTTATGTATTATATTGTGATAGACTACCTTTATCGTTTGCTATGCCAACAACATTCTATTATTAATATAGAATAAATCAACCACAGTGCAAAAATTTAAATAATATTAATCAATTTAAAATGCAATCATGTAGGAGTTAATGCAAAAATTCTCACATCACAGAAATTTTCACATCAGATTGTGTTTGCCAAGTATTTTCTTTTCTTTTGTGAGGTATATTCCCCTTTTAACCAAAATTTAACCCATTACGTTCCCTCCCACTTGGGAGCGATCGTCAAGTGAAGATTCGTTAAAATTAAGGATCAGTTGTTCAAGCCTTCAAATTCCCCTGTAAACAAATATTCATTTTAGTCCAATCAAATACCACAATTCTGCATAAGTGATATAATATGGGAACAAACCATTAATATTTTGGAATTTATATTTATATAATTTTTAAAATGATTATATTATATTTATAATTAATGTATATAAATTCCAAAATATTAATGGTTTGTTCCCATATTATATCAGTTATGCAGAATTGTGGTATTTGATTGGAATAGAATGAATAAAATGATTATTATATTATATTTATAATTAATATATATAAATATAAATTCCAAAATATTAATGTTTTGTTCCCATATTATATTACTTATGCATAATTGTGGTATTTGATTGGACTAGAATGAATATGTGTTTATGACTTGAACAACCGATCTTATTTCATAATAATAATAATTATTATATATACATACATACATATACAATTAAATTTTATACACACACATAATGTTTAATATATTATTATATTAATATCATATTTAATATTTTAATATTGAATTTTAACCTATATTTTAATATTGTGTGTGTGTGTGTGTGTGGATATACTAAGGGTTGTTAGCGGTAGGAACAAGGTTGAAACTGATATTGAGGATAGGCAGCAATCCAAAAACAACTCGGAGCTTCACAAAAAAATGATGGAACCTGCACTTACTTTGGAATTTACCCCTCCAGAGACATTTGAGAAGGATTCAACGGTGAGTGTGGAAAAACTCAATGACAGTAGTCTAAGCCCCACAACATACAAAATAGGTTTAAATAGCTCACAGGTGGATATCAAAGGCAGCGGCAGGCCTTTGGGTGATATTTCCCCTAGCGGCTACCCTACAACCCCTTTTTCTCTAGTTGATATTGACAAAGGGTTTTATTATCATTACAATCCAAATACCTCAACACTACTTTGGCATTTGGACGTTGTCAAGGATCGGTTCAACACATCCCTAACCAATGCTCTCAACATCTGATCGGAAGTTAAAGAATCAAGAATACATCTACTTGCACAACCACGTAGGTTTGAAAGGAACTCTTTTTCATTAGCTATTGGAATTGAGACAAACTCAATAAAGGAGGGAATCTCCACCCATGGATCTCCATCAACTGAAGAAAGAAACCACCTCATTGATGACATATTTGCAGACATCATTGTAAGGGTAGAAGACAGGGCTCAAATAAGGGTGAATAAAGGAAAAGGGAAACATACATTGGAGATGTCATACACCACTACCAAGAGCAACTCTTTTCAATCTTTAGGGAAAAGATATATTACATGATCACAAAAAAAAACATCATCTCAGATACATGGATCACCTGCGGGCACTGGGGGATTAGAAACACATCATGATTTTACTACCCACCCCATAAGGAGATGTCACACCCTTTTCTCTCATGCTCAGGATGTGGTTGAGCATGATATACTAGCTGGGAAACAATAGATAATCTTTTGGGCCCTTAGTAGAGCAGCGCCAAAATCAATTACTAGATGATTATTATCTCCCACAATATGAGGGCATTGGGATGGCTGCAAAATAATGGTCCCTAAAGAGAATGGTATTTAAACACAAGCCTAATATTTTACTTCTTCAGGAAACTATGTGTACATAGGATGCTGCTAAAAAATATCTTAGGAAATCACTCATGAATTGGTCTTTCTTATTATGTGACTTTGCTAGAAATTTTGGAGGCTTAGCAATTGGGTGGAAAGCTTATATGGAATTGCACTCTTATATTATATCTGGGAACTACATTCTTGGTACCTTTATTACTATAGCACACGACATGGAGCTAGACATAAAAAATGTCTATGCACCCTCACACAATAGGCAAAGTTTTTGGGATGATCTTGAGAACACATGTATTCTACAAATGCCATACCTTATTATAGGAAGGGATTTGAATTTCACTACTCACATATCTAAAGTATGGGGCACACATGCCAGAGCTGATCCATTGGCCCACTTTTTCTTAAAATAGATGAATCAATTCAGCCTAGTGGATGCCACACCTAAAATAATAGATCCCACTTGGTCCAATCAACTTATAGGAACACAGGGTATATCAAAGCAGCTAGACCATTTTATGTTTAAGGAAGCTCTCCTTTTCTTTTTTATCTCCTACAACACTACTACTCTGAAGAAACACACATTTGATCACCATCCGATCCAATTGGAATTGGTCAAGGGCTTAAAATAAACACTTTCACCATTTAAATTCAATCTACATTGGCTAGAATATGATGACTATAGATAATTTGTAAAAAATAATTGGGTTCGACAAACTTTTGAGGGGGGAAATATGCCATGATTAGCTTCCAACAAAATCTCACTAGAGTTAAATCTATTACAAAATCTTGGGCTAGAGTTTTTTATCACAATGAACAAATGTTACTGTAGGTTGAAAAAGACATACAGGACTACATGGACTCGTTCCATTTGAATGATCATAGGTTTGAAACTTTACAAGAGATGGACAGATTATAAAAGGAGAAAGCAGGGCTTTTGGCATGGCAAGAAGTGAAATGGAGAATGAAGAGCAGGGTCACTTGGCTTACTGAAGGAGATGACAACACAAAATTATTCCACCGCAATGCAGTGGCTAGGAGAGCTCAAAATACCATATGAAAAATTAGAGATCTTCAAGGTAGGGAATGTTATGATTTCCCCTCTATCTCCAAGGCAGTTGTGTCAAATTATAAAAACATATATTCTAAGCCTCCTAGGGAGAATATCAAGTACATATTGGCTACAACCACTTTATTTGATAGATGGGTGGATGATCATCAAAACTAGCTGCTTATGAGACCGATTACTAGGAAGGAATTGCTTGATACTATCCACATTTTTCTATTGGAGAAAGTTCTGTATGGATGGTCGATGGAAATTTTCTTGGGTTTTTAGGACCTCTTAGCAGATGATCTTCTCTTAGCCATGGAGGAATCATGACTCTCAGGTAGTGTATACAGTCCCTTTTCTGCCACTTTCATTACAAACATTCCCAAAGATGTCACCCCTACTAGCTTTGATCACTTTCAACCTATCTGCCTTTGCAATTGTATTTACAAGATAATCTCCAAAACCATTGTTGCCCATCTAAAACCCATCCTCTTTGAGCATATCTCTCTTAAACACTTTAGTTTTCTGGACAACTGAAATATCCATGATGTCATTGGCACTTCCTAAGAGACTTTACACACCATTAAAGCCAAAGCTAGAGCTACCTTCCTACTGAGAATTGACCTCTCTAAGACTTTTGATCTTATAAACTGGATATACCTCCAGCTTATCTTAACACAGGTTGGATTTGGCCATCATTTCAAAAATTAGTTGGAGGAATGTTATAAATTTATTTCTTGTGTTATACTTTTGAATGGTTCAGCCTCCACTTTTTTTTCTCCCACACATGGACTGAGACAAGGTTGTCCACTCTCCCCTCTCCTTTTTTTGATGGTTGCTGAGGCTCTCAGCCAACATATCAATCATGAGCACATTATTGGTAATATTATGGGTATTTAAAGTGGCTGCAAACACTTTCATTACTCATACTCTTTTTTTGGATGACATCCTCATCTTTAGTAATGGTACGGTTTAGGAAGCACAAACACTTGATAAGACATTGAAGCTTTTTTCCTCTGCTACAGGGATGTCTATCAACCTTCAAAAATTTTCTATCTTCTTCTTCCATCTTCCCACCATAATTGCTAACCTTATCCATTTGTTTCTACCTTTCTCCACCCCACCCCAAGAAGATGGCTTATTTATCTTGGTTACCACCTAAAAGCGGATGTCTACAAAAGTGGAGACTGGGTATGGCTCGTGGAGAAAATTAAACATCACATCACCTTTTGGTGCAATCATTGGATTTCAATGGCAGGGAGACTGATCTTAATCAAACATGTCCTTGAGGCAATTCTGGTATTTTGGCTCTCCCTCACTCTTCTTCCAAAAAAGATTTTGAACAATATTAGAAAATTGTGCACTCAATTTCTTTGGATGGACAACAAGTAACAAAATAGCATTCCACTTATTAAATGGGGCAATATTTCATAACCAAAATTTGATGGGGGTTGGGGGCTAAAAGACCTAAATTTGTTCTCAAGATCTCTTGCTACCAAAGGAGTATGGAAACTTATTAGTTATAGGGGTTTATGATAGGATATTCTATACCACAAGTACATTCAACCCCTCACACTACTGGAGTGGATCAAGATGCATTCACAGAGGTACATCAGAGGGTCTATTTTCTAGAAGGTAATTGTACAAACATTTGATGCCATTAGAAAACATCTGGCTTGGATCCCTTGGGATGGATCACAGATGCACATTGGCATGGATGCCATCTTTGGTATCCCATAGGAGCTACGGTTCACGGAGGCTATGAAGGAGACTTTACATCAACATAATATCCACACATTAGCCTATGCTTATGATCACAATCAGGAGGATAGGTGGAAGTTTGGATGGTTATCTTTAGAATAAATTGGTCTCTTGGAATAGAATGCCCTCCATTGGTAACACTATAAAAACAACCTTATTATTGTAGGCATACATCTCACACATGGGGATGATGCTTTATGTTGGGCATATAATAAAGGAAATGGGGATTACAAAGTCAAATTGGGATACATGGCTCTACAACCTCAATAGCATAACCAAGATGTACCATGGTGGTACAAGGGTCTATGTAATATCAGGTCACCCCCTAAAACCATTCTACATTTCTAGATTTCCCTCAAGAACAAAGTTCTAACTTGGGATAACCTTCAGCATAGGGGATGGCATGGTCCAGGCTTATGCTTCCTTTGTTGGAGTGTTGAAGAATTTATAAATAATTTATTTGTTCACTGCCCTTTCACAAGATCCATCTGGGATGTGACAACCTCTCAAACACATGGCATTAGATGGGGTAGAGACACCCTGCTCTCTAGATGGGAAAACTAGAATGCAACTCTCAGGACTCTCATGCTGCTTGATTACATCTTCTGCTATAGATCACATGGGCCATTTGGATTACAAGGAATGAAGCCATCTTAAAAGACAAGAAGCCTTCGGTCTATTCCACTATGTACAAATACAAACACTCCCTACTACCTCCGCTACTTGTTAAGGGAAATCATATGAGATGCATTAAGCCACTTTAGTTGAACACCTCCAAGCCATTTGCTTTCTATAATAGGGCA
Source organism: Torreya grandis (assembly GCA_037957365.1). Classification (NCBI taxonomy): domain Eukaryota; kingdom Viridiplantae; phylum Streptophyta; class Pinopsida; order Cupressales; family Taxaceae; genus Torreya; species Torreya grandis. Next base: position 886,242 of record JARHVA010003445.1, read on the forward strand.
TCTAAGGGGAACCTAGGATATAGTGGTATTGGTGGTGTTATCTATAACAATAAGAATACACTATAATTTAGGCAAGGCACTAGCTAGAACACAAACAACATGGCAAAATTACACACCATTCATACTATCCTAAAATTAACTTTGGATTATGGGATCTTAGATTTAGCTATATATTTTAACCCCCTGAATGTATGCAATTGGATAAATGGGGAGGCAAACTATCAAAACATCTCATTATGGCATACATTGGATTGTGTAATATCAATTGCAATAATCTTTCAACGTATCTCCTACACTCACATCTACCAAGAACACAATCATGAGGCAGACAGTTTGGCAAAGATAGCTTGTAATATGGACTCTGGTGTGGTAAGTATAAAATTTACTAGTTCTGAGGGTGCTCAGACTGTGAGGGAGATATCGCTCAGCTAAACTTCTCACAGTTTATCTTTTTCTTACTATATTCCTTTGTATGGAGTTAAATGTTATTGGGTCCTCCTTGATTTGGACCGAACTTATATCAGTGGTGGGTTGAGGCATGGCTTCCCCACATCTCTAGATATGTTTTTATTATCCCTCCTTTATTTTATGCCTTTCGTTGGTACACCTTTTCTTCTTCTCTAAACTGTTATGGCTCGAAGGCTTCTTCTCTTTATACTTATCCCTTTAGGATGGATTACTGGATGTATCTTTCAAAATTTTGAATAAGATATTGACACTTTTTCTTTTGAATATATATATATATATATATATATATATATATATATATATATATATATATATAATATTAATCTATAATCTATAATACTAAATAATAATAATATTATAGATATTATTATTAATTAATATTACAATATAATATAATATTATAATATATAATTAATATTAGTAAAAATATATATTATAACATATTATATTAAATTTAAAACAATACCATATTAATAATAAAATAATTAACACATGAAAACATGCACATGAGAGTCAAGCATGTCCACCTTCCAAGTGTTTGATTAACCTTATTTTTTGTGGTGGATTCAAGATAGGACCAACAAAAATAAGCAGACACCTGTAATATTTAAGAGCAGAAAGAGACACTTGCCCCATGCAGTGTCCAATTGTCCAATGAAGAGGGAGTTATAAAACTAAGGCAAAAAATTAAAATAACCATTCAATGTCTCTGCCTAAAATGATTCCAATTGGAATATGAGCATCAGTGTCTGGAGGAAGATTTGAAACATCAACATTTTGATCAACTACAGATTGAATAACATAAGTATGAAGCAACCTCTTAATGTCTTTGCAAGTCTAATTTGGTAATGACATTCTCCTTTAACACTAAAATCATTGTTGCATTCCATAGGCCGCCTTACTCTCTCTTCACTCTATGTTTGCTCAATCCCTAGTCTATGGTGTATACAATTACAAAAAGGTATTTTTAAGACACTGACTATTGTTTTCTTTTTTGTAAGTTTTCATAGGTTTCAAGGAAATAACTATCCCCTTATTTTATTTATAGGCTTCATTTTTAGGTTGGTATGCAGTCAAATTTTTAAAGCAAATAAAAAGTGTTTATAATGTGTGCATAGCCTTTGATATTCTATTAGTGTTGAATCTACAAATATGTTTTTGGTTATCAGGTTGGGGCAAAGAAATTAACTCTCACTAGGGTAGGAGTCTGTGTAATCTCAAATTATAATATTTAATATGAAGTTGTAAATTCATATCTAACCATAAATTAAAATTGACATTATTCAAAATCTAAAACACCATAATGTGAAGCCCTAAGCAGAAAGCCCTTATAAACCCTAAAATTCTAGGTGACCTCAAAATCAATGGGGATAGGGCAATTCAAGGTACCTGCAAATGAGAGAGTGAATTCTTATTCCTCATACATTAAAAAAAAATGTAATCACATGTTAATGTTTATTGACTCTAAAACTCCGATCCTACATGAACTCTTAATATGATAAAAAAAATTGGTGTAAATGTACAAAGTTTATAGTTGTAAATTATTTTTTATTGTGATTTGTATAGGACAAGATAATCAAAGAGCTTGTGGTGAACCTCTAAAAAATCTAAAAACATGCGACTTTGAGGTGTCCAAAGTTCCTATTAGAGGTAACACAACTTCCACTTCATTCACGCTCCTCCGTAGAGGTAGAGTTCCTGAAATAACTCTACTCAATTAGAAATCTATATAATGTCATAAGTATTATATTCTGGCTATTCTTTGAAAAAATGAAACCAAAATAAAAAAATAATTTAAAATGCAACAACAAAAAAGGAAACAACATTTTTTTCAATCTCACTATCAACAATAAAAACCAAGCAAAATTATAGAATACAAAGAGGAAGTGTTAAAACCTAGTGTTAGTCCTATGGTCGAATCCTCGCTTGTGGGTCCTCGCTGCAAAATAAAAATAAAAATCTAACAAGTTATTTCTGAGTCCAAAGTTCTATTTTCTTGAAAATTTTCTTCTTCAAACATATCCATGAGAACACAGAGCGATTGACAAAATGAAAATAATGGCCTTGCAAAAATAGGTTAATGCCCAAATGCCATACTATATGCATATCAGTTCACCCTGCCACATACCATAGTCTAAGGAATGGCAGTTATTTTATTCTCAAAAACTAACAACGGGTTAAGGTAAGAGTGGTGGTTAATAAAGCAGGCTTCAATAAAATTGATAGTCTATGAAAAACCGTCAATCTACCCAAACTACCGATCCCAATCGAATATTTATTTCTTTTTTCTCTTGTGAGACAAATCTAGGAGCTTCGCTCCACCATAAAACCCTGTGGCTAATAATGCTATTAATTTAAAATATAAAGAATAGAATTAAACTACAAAAAGATCAATACACAAATAAATTAATGAAATAAAACAACTTAAAACATCAATAATTTAGAAAAATTTCCAAATTTGTATAAATTATAAAATGAATCTTAGTTAATAGACATTCAAACTTTAAATAAAATAAATCAAGATAGACAAAAACATAATTGATAATTAAAACCATATAAACTAATAATTTAAGTTTCTTCAATTAAATTTAAAATTATATATTATTTATAAATTAATCATCGAAATACCATTTATCAAAATTAATTATGTACGAATTGATGTAAAATATTAGACAAAACCAATGAAACATATACTACCCTTTAGTATGTGATCATTTTCTCATTTTCCTTTAAATATTTTAAAAATTCACAAATGCTTATAAATGATATGAGGACACTTATCTTTAAGCATTAGGTACTTGCATGTCATTTACCTTGTCAATATAATTTTCAAGTCACCACGGTAGATTTGCCCATCATTTATAATCTATCTACAAAGATACTACGAAGCATCAAAATATGCCGACTTGAACCCATCTCATATTTATCGATGATGTTGTTACAGAGAGATTTGTAAGATGTGGAAGATTAGTAGGTGGCAGATTTTAGTTGATTAAAACCAAAACCATAATTCCTTACTGTTAGCAATGCTTGAATGGAGGATAAACATCATATTTTGTTTTTGTCTCATATGAGACGAATATGAGGTGAGTGCCTCACCGTAATAAGCCTCTAGATTAGTTAAACATTTGAGCCCTGTAAAATGGCTTGAATTGATTAACACATCTTTCAATTCCTTGACATGGTGGAATGCATTATATATTTAAACTTATAAGATTCATGACCAATCACTCTACATGAGTTAAAGTTGGATCCATATTGAAGTGGCTGCATAGGAGGTTTCTTTGATGCTAGTTATGTTTGAGTTAAGGTTGGATCCATTGAGTACGTAGGGCTTGTTAGTGGGGTCTGTTGGGTGAATATTTTGTCACCAGTGTACTGATGAGCAAAATAGGTCTGATCAACCATAACAAGGAAGATTGGTCGGCCAAATGTGCAGGTTTACCACATCAAAAGGGGACAAATCTCTCCTCTCATCAAGTGGAGGTTCCCTATAAGTATGAAGGGGTTATATATATATGCTAATCTACTATAAATAAGCTGAAAATAACACTCAGGGGTAGGATAACACCATCCATCTCTCTTTTTTCAGAGATGATGTTCACCAATCAAAGGATAAATCCTGATGAAATGACAGAAGGCACTCCTCTTCTTTTCGAAGTGTTGTTCAGCAGACAACGGGAACCTTTCGGGTAGTGACAAGTAACTGTAACAGGGCACAATAACACAGTAGGATGAAATGTAGCACAAAGTCTCTACCTTAACTGCCAAAGAGTGAAATATGAAGGATAATGAGGGCACAAAGTCATCCCAAGATCCTTTACACAGAAACATAAAACAAATAAACTAAAGACAATTGTGGCAGCACAAAGTCTCTCCACAGTCGGCTTCAGGACACCTTCCTGATTGCTTTCACTAATTTTGCTTATTCAATTAAGTGGACAAAAAACCTATTAAGGAAACAGACAAGAACAATTTCCCCAAAAACTAAGCTATTCCAGCACAAAGTCTAAAAAGTCACTTGTTTTCTTAATCAAATAACGAAATATGATCAACAATCTGAGTTCAAAGTCTCAGTAATGCCTTTCAATTTGGGTAGAGTTTTGTTTTTGATAACAAAGAGATCTCCTAAAACAATAAGAGAGAGTCCTATATATAGTGCTCCAAGAAAGAATTGGGTGCTTTGTTTCACAAAAATGGCCTACTATGCATTCAATGCATTTAATACATTTTAAATTCTATCCATGGGCTATGCTGGAATCAGGGGTCGGTCTAAAATATGGGCCACCTGATGTGTTTTCAGATGTGTGCATAGCTGTTCATTCGTTTTACTCAATGCAGAAAAATAGGCCGTGCCATTGAATGTTTATGCTCTCCGATGTCCACCTGGTGGGCTGCTTTACCTTCTAGAAACATATCCCATGCGTGGATATTTCTGATCTTTCTCCATCGTTTCTCCTTTCCTTGCTGTATTTTGAGTTCTCAAGCGCTTTATTCCTAATGAAGGAACATGTGGCACTTTCTGTTGTGAAATAGGTGAGGACACTTGGCAGCATCCGTTTAACTTATAGAAGCTTAAGATATCCTTTGAGAGTCCTACGAAAGATGACACATGGCAGCATCTGCTGAGCTTTTAGAAACACTATAGAAACATATGGAACTCATTTGGATTTACACAGATGATGACACTTGGCACACTCCGCTTACCTTAGCAACTCACTTGGGGCCCACCACAATCTTTATTCAATAATGAAATAAAAGGAAGAAACGACGGATGTTGACACTTGGTACTTTCCACTAATTTTTATAAGGGACACGTGGTGACTTCCACTGCATTTAGAAAAACATATTAAAACCTTTCATAGTTGCCACTTGGCACCCTCCACAGAACTCTGAGAGAAGCTTATTTATGCGTCTTTATTTGAAATTTTGACAGATATCTCATTATCTTAAATTTGACATCCATGGGGACGTCAATGGTTCAATCACTTCCCTAGTTCAATCACTTTTCTGGTTCAATCACTTTCCTATTTCAATCACTTTCTTGGTCTTTGATTGAACCATCCCTTTGTCCAATGCTTCCTTTGATCTTTGAACCAATGTTCTCTGCCCTCTGCAAGGGCACCTGCCCTTAGTTCATTGCCCACCACAAGGGCACTTGTTCTTTCAGCTTTGGGACACTCCTTTGAACAATCCATGTTGAACCTTTGAACCTTTGAACCGTTGAACCATTTTGGTTCAAGGTTTAACGGTTCAATGGTTCAATGGCTTTCTTGCTCTTTCAATTGACTGCTTGAACCAATCACTTTGAACCAATCTCGTTGAACCTTTGAGACTTTGAACCTTTGAACCATTTTTGGTTCAAGGTTCAACGGTTCAATAGTTCAATCACTTTTTTGCTCTTTGGTTGAACCATCCCTTTGAACTAGTCTCTGGAATCATCTGCTTCCTTCCTTTGTCTGGCACTTCCTTTGAACCATTGAACCTTTGAACTTTTAATCCTTTGAACCATTTTGGTTCAAGGTTCAATCGGTTCATTGGTTCATCCTTCAGGCTTCAAGAAAGGTCCATTTTGCTCATTACCTGCCCTCCGCAAGGGTACTTTGGCCTGTGGGCTTTGGGGCACTCTTTGAACCGAACACTTGAACTGATCAATTGAACCTTTGAACCTTTGAACCATTTTGGTTCAAGGTTCAACAGTTCAATGGTTTAAGCGCTCTCTTACATTCCACTCATTCACTTGACCGCTTGAACCTTCCACGTTGAACCAACCGCGTTGAACCTTTGAACTATTTTCGTTCAAGGTTCAACGATTCAATCCTTTGTTTGAAGTTTGCCGATGAACCTTTTGATTGAACCTTGGCGTTGAACCAACCTTGAAATTGTCGAAGTGTTGAGAGCTTGTTTCTTTCCTGCAGAGTCTGTAGAAACAAAACAGTGGAGTTCGTAGAAATGAGTCCGTAGATTCCTACTTGCAGAGTCCATAGATTTAAGCTTGCAGAGTCCGTAGATTTAAGCTTGTAGAGTCTGTAGAAATGAGTCCATAGATTTAATCCTATAGAGTCCATAGATTTAAGCATGTAGAGTCCGTAGATTCCTTCCTACAGAGTCTGTTAGCTGAAAAAACTTGAATAATGAAGAATTTTGAAGGCTCAGAACAATTTTTGAGAAGGGAAGAGGGAATTTTGGCCTACAGGACCAAAATAGTTCATATGTTGTCCCAAAAATGAGTGAAAATTTTTGGGAACAACAGGGTCTACTATTGCTGAGTGACTATTTGTGTTTGTGCAACTATCTTCTTTTGCTACAACACTTACTGGAGTTATTGGGGTGGAATGAATTGAGGTTCATCCACCAGTTGAGTAATGGAAACATCGATTTGTGAAAGATCTTGATTCAACATCTTCTAGTATATTAGGGCCTCACACACCAAGGAAATCAAGATGCATGGTGAAATATAGATCAACATCAAATTTTACACATCATCATCTTTTGCAATGGAGATTAGTGATTTTGCATTTGACATTTCCAATTGGATATCCAACACTAGCTCATCCAATCAATCTACAACCTTTTGATCTTGAATGCTCATAAATGTGTTATGCATTGTCTGATTATGCCAAGCCTAAATCTTTTGCATTGTAGTGTCCCTAAAATCTAGCATTTACTTAAGTGTATTACCCATTGATTCTATAGTAGTCATTTATTCATCCATTATGACTTTAGCTTTATCTGTTATTATGAATTTTGGTTGCATAATAACCAAGGATTTGTTGAGATGTTACCTCTAGTTCAACATTTCTTGAGATATCTATTTTTCTTGGTGCATAGCAATATCCAAGACTTATTCATATTCTTCAAGCAGATCATAGGTTGCATCTATCTCTATCTTTAGAGCCTGTTCTTGTGCACATAGTGTTTTTAGACATTGCATGACCAACCGATCCTTAATGAGTTGCATTAATATGGTCTTGAGTTACTTATCCTTCAACATGACTTCGCCATTAATAACTTGCATAACCAACATAGGACAATTGTTATTGATTGTCTGTCTGCCTTTGCAAGCTAGTTACTCAATTATGTTTTTTGCTCATCTAGCTGAAAAAATTCTTGCTCCAAGTCTAAGGCCTTTTATGCAATTGACTCTTGGAACATAATGACACCTTCAATTTGTTTGGATAGGGGCAATTGAGCAACATCTAAAGATGTTTCCATCACCATGGTCGTAAGTACCATGGATGTAGTTGAAAGTGTTTCAAGAACTGGTGTGAATTGATTCAAATGCAGTGAGAAAGTGGTGCATCAAGTGGGCATTATAGGGACATCCCACAACCAATAGGTAGTAATCTGAGGTTTTAGCTACAAATCCTCCTCTTGTGAACTTGCTTACTCTTTAGACTTGTATTATGTTATGCACTCTATGTCTTCCTTATCTTATGCTTCCTTTTCCTTTATAGCTTTAGCCTTAGCTTTAACATCTACCTTAACTTGAGCTTTGGATTGCGCCTTGGCCTTAGCCTTAGCTTCAACTTCAGATTTGGTTTTAGCATTCACCTTAGCTTTGGCCTCAACTTTAGCCTTGGCTTTATCATTAGTTCTTTGGGCTTCAACTGTGCATTTGACTTATTCTTCTTTGTTGTGCTCCTTCTCCTTAGCCTTGGATTTATCTCTAGTTATTTGCTCAGCAACTACTTGTTTGGCTTGTTCATCTTTGGCCTTTTGTTTGACCTGAGCCCTAGCTTTTGCCTCTTCATATTTATTTCATTACGCAACCTATGATTCTTGTTATTTTCTTTGTGCTTACTCCATTTGCTTCCTTTTTGCCTCTGCTTCTTCAACCTGCTTTATCACAACCTCTACTTCCTCATATCACTTCTTCGCATCCTTTGTTTATTTGACTTGCTTTTTTATAGTGTCTACTTCTTCGGCTTACTTTTGACATTTTTCGTCTTCTTTTTTCTGCTTTATCTCTTCTTTATTTTGTGCATCCTCTAGATCCTATGTTTCCTACATAGTCTCCTATTCAAGTGTTGGCTCTGGCATAGTTATTTATTGAGGCTCCTCTATGACTTCCAGAATGTCAAGTTTGATAGATGCTTCAATATCTTTAGAAGATTATGATTCCACAATCATACCTCTGCACACAAATATCTTTTTCTTGGACGTGGCTGGAGGAGTGAGGATCTATTTTTACTTCTTCCTAGCCTAAGTTGGAGGTTGTTATTATGATTCTTGTGAAGGTTGTGCACTATTTTTAAATTTTTGTTCCCCAAAAGACACCATCCTTTCCCTTACTATTTAATATGGTCAAGCAGATGGGTGTGTGTGTGGTCTATGCATCAATGGTTGTGTTGGGCTTTCATGTTTTGGTACATTGACCATTTGCACCATGGATGATTCTAAAGTTGGGTCTACTTGAAATATTTTAATCACCAACTTGCATTGTGTTTCTTCTTCTACCTATGATATCAACAATAATAGAGGGTGGGGGTTGAGTAATGGTAGGGCTAATGATGTTTATGGTCAGGCTTGTGGTTATGTTTGTTATTGTGTTTGTGCCTATTCTGACACCAGTGTTGTCCTTCTAGAGGAATAAACTTCAAGGGTTGCACAAACCTCATAGATAAAGATTTATACCTCCACACTTCTAATTATGCATCCAACATTATGATGAAAAATGGCATTATGGTCATAGTTGGAGTTGTTAGCTCATGCACTTTGATCTATACCCCATTGTTTAATTTTGTTATTAATGAATATTGACCTAGATACTTCATGACATCCTAAGGGATTCAAAGGTTTGAATTGAATTAGGATAGGGCCTCAATCCACCATACACTGAACCTATCTAGTTGTTCATAATATTTCCTATTCTGGTCCATGCGATGTTTGTGAAGGGGTGATGTCAGGACAAAAATTTGTAGTGACATCATCAAATCCTTTTAGGGATTTCCACTGCATGAAACATAAAATATAGACCAAAATCTAATATTGGAAAGTCTACAAAGTACCTACAAGTACCTTCTTAATATTGATTATTAATTTTGATGCTAAAAACTTGGGCCAATTAAAATATTTGCATAAACATATCATATGATACACGATATCAATGACCCCTTTTGTTACCTGGTTTGTTGTCTGTTAGGACCTCTTTGTGATGAATTCAAACCAAATGTACACTAAAGCATATGTTATGGAATCAATTGGTACTCCTATGCTTGCCCTAATTGTATATTTCTCCCTAGTGTTTGAATGAATGGAAGGAATGGTGGTCTTATATGCGAGAAGGGATTTATCATGGTTTGGGAGACTTGTAGCTCATGCCATAGCTTGGGAATCGATCCAAATTATAACATCTTGGGATAAATAAATAGCCTCTTGGTTATATCTGCTCAGGAGGGTAAGCACCACCTCATCAATTTAACTAAATGTAGGTAACTTGATTAATCTTTTCGTGTCAGAACCTCACAGTGGATGTGGTAGCATTAGGGCTCCAACTTGTGTAGGATCTTATGGCACATGAGAAAATAATGTTGCTTGTAATTGATCCATGAAGTTGAAAGGGTTAAGGTCATTGTATTTAGTTTGATAAAAACCTAAGCCAATTCCCATCTCTTCTTTATAATCATCTATAAGCGGGATCAATGTTGGACCTCATTCTATCATTGTAGTTGTTGCCTAAGATGAAAAATTGATTTATTTACTTGAGCTCTAGTATGCAATTTATGCACTTGAAGATGTTTGGAAAGCAGATAAAAAATTTGACTTAATGTTGGAAGTTTGTGATGTCTATATGCTATCTGTGCCCCTTCTTATATAGCTTTTGGTGCTCAATTATGTCTCATCAACTAATTTAAATGTGATAATTGGTTGTGCATGAGTTTTCCTTTCCACATTTAATATTACTTGGTGAAATTTGATTTGATAGTCACCCTTTTTCATAAATAATCCTTGATTTATCCCTTGGAAGTTATTTGATGTGATATGATATATTTTCATCTACCCTATTTCTTTTATGATGCCATTTGTCAATTGTCCACGTAATCCACCTTGGGAAGAATGAAATCTATTCAGGTGCCTTATCATTAATGGTCTTGAATGGCCATTAATAATCATTTCATCATACCTATCTTTTCATCATTGCCTTCCCAAACTTATTTCATGACCTCTAATACTTGGTAGCAACTATCCTCAAACTATCTCAAGAATTTGATTGCACCTTGCAAATTTAACTGCTCCTTGCTAGTTGTGATGTGTTGCGATGCAAAGATCACAAAATTCAAACACATGACCCTAAACAAAACAAACAAATAGAAACAAATAACATTAAATAAAAAGCTAACTACATGGTGCTATTCAACACCCACTCATGTTATCAGTAGAGTGATAGAGATTAAAGGTGGTAAGGCTTAATCCTATAGCCATTTATTTATCCTAGCAGTATGGTTCCTTGTAGATATTTTAACACTTTAATATAGTGATGTGAAGCTTCAAGTATAATATATGTTCATTTCCATCTAATTCATAGTTTTCTTGAGATTACCTTAAAACTGCTATCATATAGGAATATCGCTTGCCATCAATATAATTATTTAGATCACAAATTACAATCATGCAATGCCTTTTGAATTGAATTGTGTATTCCTCCATTTTAACCAAGTCCAATAACCTTTAATTTAGAGAGTCATGATCACCAAGTCTCATGATTATTTCAATGCACAAGCTCAGAGTTATATACTCCATAGGAATTACTACTTCAAGACCATAAACAAGTTGAAAGGGAGTGAAATTTGTGGCACACTTGTAATTTATTCTGTATGCTCAAAGAACTACAAGAATGTGATCCTCCCAATCATCTCTTTACACATTCCAAATATTTGTTAGCATTTTCCCCAATACCTTGTTTATTGCTTTAGCCTGCCCATTTATTTGGGGATGATAAGATGTGCTTTTTTGGTATGATATTATAAACTCTTTAGTAAGAGTTTTGATATATTATTGAGGAAATGTGTTTCTATATCACTAACGAGCTTGATCGGGCATCCAAACCTTGTGATGATATTTTCATATAAGAACTTAACAACATCCGTTACACCACAACTTGGGGTTGCAACTACTTCGACCCATTTGGTGAAGTAATCAGTTGCAGTAGTGATATACTATGCATGAATTCACTTACTAGGAGGAGTTATAGACCCAATAAAGTTAATTCCCCATTGTTTGATTGGTTTTTCTACAAGCATGGGAACCAAAGTCATTTCATCACGTTGATTTGACTTGCCCATTTGTTGGTGGACATCACAATGTTTAACTACTCTGTACACATCTTAAAACAAAGTAGGCCACTAAAGACAACTCTATAGGATTTTTATGGTAGTGGCTTCACTTGCAAAGTGACCCCCTACAATTCCTTGATGAGTTTCCTAACAAGTTATGGTTGTTCATGTTCTAGTGCTAATTTATACAACACATCATCTCTACCCAACTTATAAAAAAACCCATTGATGAGACTCTATGGTATAGCTCAAGTGACGATTTGATTTTTATACTATTTCATATAGTACATAGGAAAAGTTCCTTAATCTAAGAAGTTTGCAATATATTCCATATTATCTAGGATTATAACAACCCTAAATAAGTGTGCATTTGGGGATTCATCTTCTATTTTTTCTAGATTTTCCCCATTGTGTAACTTACTCAGATGATCTAACCCTACATTTTCTCGACTTGGCTTGACATCGATGTAGAATTAAAATTCCTAAAATAGCATAAGCCACTGAGATATCTGTCTTCCCAACATTAATTTGTTAACCATGTAATGCAAGGATTGGTGATCTATAAAGAACTCAAATGGTGTAGCCAATAAGTAATGCCAAAACTTTTGTAGCACAAACACCATAGTTAATTCCTTTCTCTTTGTAGTGTATAATTCTTTTTTGTAACTAATAGCTTATTGCTGGTAAAATGTATGGGATGATCCAACCCAACTTATTTTGGTTGTGCTAAGACAACTCCTACTACGGTACCATAATCATCTACATGTATGTGGATTGGCTTTTTCCAGTCAAGAGAAACTAGAATTGGTGTTGTTACCAATCTTTATTTTAGCTGAATGAATGTTATTCAACATTTTGTTGTCCACTCAAACCTTGTATCTTTACACAATAATTTCTCCATTGGCACTGATATGGCTACGTACCCTTTCATAAACTTCTTATAGTATCCCATATGACCAAGAAATGTGCACACTTATATAGATTTAGTTGGAGGAAACATGCCTACTATCATGAAAATCTTAGCTGGATCAACAAAAATACCATCACTACATACAAAATGGCCCAACAAAACACCAAAAGGTGTAAAGAATAGACATTTCTTTAAATTCAAAGAAATTTTCAAAGTGTGACACAATTCTAGCATTGCTTGCAACTTTGACAAATGTTCTTTAAATTAAAAAAACAACCCAATCATCCAAATAAACTTCTAGAAATTCATGAATGAAGTCTTTGAATGCATTTACTATATCCCTATAAAACACTACTAGCACATTATTTATGACAAAGGGTGTTACCTTATATGATAATGACGCCCATTCAATTACAAAGGCAGTCTTAGCTTGATCCTCGTTTGTGATCAAAATTTGATGGTACCCACTAAAGCCATATGTGAATGAGTACACTTCATCCCCTATGACAGACTCAAGGACTTCATCTATGAATAATATTGGGAATGGGTCATTGACGCAAACATCATTGAGGGCATGGTAATCTCCACAAAATCAAATTTCCCCTATCTTCTTTAGATGCACAACAATAGGGCTTACCCATTCTTCTTTCTTAACTGGATAAATAATTATAGCTTCTTGCATTCGATCTAGTTTGACTTTTACTTTGATCTTCATATTGGGATTGGACCTATATGGGTGCTTTTTTATGGGTCGAGCGCACTCTTTCAATTCTATATGCATCTCTCCCAAGGATAGATCCACACCTTTTACTTCAAAAAATTAGGTTAGAAATGCATCTTGATAGTCTCAAATTAATTATAAAGCTTATAAGATTTGTTCTTGTCCCCAGTAGTCGTACGCAGTCGTAAGCTTAGGCAGCTCCTATATTCCAATGTTTCCCTCAATATTTTTCAAGGGTTCTTGATATACTTTATTGGATCCACTGGGTAGAACTTCTTGTAAGATGTGCTTACCTTATCATTGTGTAATGTTTATGTTGCATAGTCTTTATTCTTCAACTTGTTGTATATGCTTTGAACTGGTTTTGATTTAGCTTCACATTCTAGTTCAAAGAAACCTTCTAGATATAAATCTTCATCACTATCATTAGACTCTATCAGTTCATTTTTTATTCTATTACATGGCTTAAAAAGAGCTTGTTCTTGTTGATTGGCCCTATAATTTTGAATTGCCAAATTCAAATTGTGTATTGCTTCCTGCTAAGATGATGATTCTACTATAGTTTCTAACTCTTTAGTTCTTCCATGATAGAGAAATATTTTGAGCTTTTATAAGGCATTATGCACCAATGGATTATTATCTTCAAACACAAAATTTTGAATGAAGTTTTACTACACTTACACCCAATGCTTGGCCTCTCTCCTGCACTCTTGGTGCATATACTAGGTAGTTGGTAGAGGTGATAACATATAATTGAAAATTTACACCCAATACCTTTGCTCTAATCCCTATGCAATCCATATATCCACACACTGATGAATGTGAAACTTAGGGCATTGACCTTCTTGGAAGAAAGGCCATTTTGATTTCACAATAGCTGGTATCTGAAATCTTGCACTTAAAAATTTTCATGCTTATTCCCAATGAATTTATGGATTTCTATGCAGTACCCACCAAGTTGTACTAGGCCCTTTCAATACATAGCTGAGTGCACTGACTTGTTAATCCACCTTCGACACATGGTGTTTACACCTCAATATGAATGGATTAAGTTCTTTTATTGTAAATTATTGAGGTTTCTAGTGTTAAAAAATGAACACCATGCACAAAGGCCATATCTCATGATATATCCAAGCCCAGTTCAACGTATGAGTGTCTGAGTCACCACTTATGGATGATGTATTTCCCAAGGTAGAACACCCTTTAGAGTAGATTCTATACAATCCACTATTGTTTCACCTATATTATATAGGAAATATACTTTAGATTTCATCAGATAGCGCATTGATGGAGAAATGCATTCTTTTATTTAAACCTACATGGATGGAGACTTTGTTATAATAGGATTGTACACTGGTCACTCTTCTTTTAGTGTGTGGTTTCCAAGCTTGATATTGTATAGATTAAAAAATAGTTTACATTTCATTTGTGCTGACCTTAAATCAACTATTATTCCCATAGGTGTAAGGGGACTCTGGCTCTTTTTGGATGATATGGATTTTGCTCAGACTTATTAAGCGGTATGAACACTATCTTATTCCTTGGATGTGCCTCTACTTGATTACACATAGTGTTATGGTCATTTGGCCATCATAAGACCATTTTTTACTGATCAAAGTATGATAATGGGTCTTTGTTATCTTCATATTAATTGAATAAAAATATTCACACAGATTGAGCTCAGTTACTTTAATCTCAACATTATCTAACCTCCCAATGGGCTCCATCCTGCCATAATCTATCAAAATGAGATTAACTAGACTATAGTTTAAGGTCCATCAACTAATGGCTTCCCAAGTTGATCACAAAATCAAATTGATCATGATACTAAAGTCAAACCTTCATTCAAAATCTCATATCTATCCATCTCAATATTCATATGATAATCAAAATCCCAAGGTTCTTAGTCTTAATATACCATACTACTTCGTCAATATGTTTTTGACCTCATTATGTGCTTTTAAAAATATTATGCAAGATATTAGTGATGTTCTATTAAATATATTAATTGCAAAAGGTGCTAAGTAAATTCATTAGGTTTGTTAGGATAATGACAACACCCTTCTATCTCATGATTCATAAAATTTATCTATACATTTGAGCATCAATGGATGTATTATCACCTTTATAAGTTGGTTGTTATTAGATTTATTGCAAGACCTACACAACTTGGTATATCAAATTATTTTCAATAGCAAGATCAAGATATTTATCCCATTGTACTTCTCTAATTCCCTGATCTTATGGCATTTCTAATGGTGGTAACCCTTGTTTTGCTATTTATTTCTTGGTGATTTATTGCACAAATACATTCTCCTTTGGTTGCGTATTGATCATGTTTATGTTGTGCACTAGCCTTTCCTTCCTTTGTTTCTTAAGCACTAGAAAATCTTCTATTTGATGTTGACCTTCAACTTTAAAATATACACAATATATTTGTCTCTACATATTGGTAGGGTAATTCCTTGCATAGTGATTGCATGCTCCCCATAAATAACATTACTTAGGTAGTCAGGTTTGAAAATTATCTTTATTATGACTTCCTTGATATACCCCACAATATCCTCCCCTGTAACCTCCTCTATATCCACCTCTATTTCATTGGTATCCCCAACATTGTGTATGTTATCCAACATACCCTCCTTGTTGGTTTTGTTATACATCATATCTGGAGCCCAATTTGAATGTTGTTGTTGGAGGTTTGTATTAGTCCATGGTTTTTGATACTGAACATAATATTGATATGATGGAGCTAATGTATTATTCCAACTTTCTAGATCTTACAGTTGATACTAGAGTTATGAAGGCATCCATCTAAGACTACCTTGAGTTGTACTTGTCATATCCACTTTTGGTCTCAAAATCCACTGCTTCATAGTTGTTATTTGTTATGTTATAACTACAAAGACATTCTTAGTAATATATTCCTTCAAATCCTGTAATGCTCAGTGATTCTTTTCATCATGGTTAGTGGACTTACAAAAATTTCAAAATAAACCCTATGATTTTTATATATACTGTTGTAAAAGATGGCACTTGGAAGTCGCATGCCATACTACCCTACATATCTCACAAAACTCATTGTTAAGCTTAGGACAATCATTTATATGATGTCCTTCCTTTTCACACTCTATGCACCATGAGCTTAGTTTAGGCTTATATTTTTCATGCATCTTATCCATTATTATCATGAATGCATTTATCTTTGCCTCAACTTTGGAACCAACTAGGGGAACATCCCCATAATCCTCTATTTGATCCACTCACAAAGCAAAAGATTGAGCATTAACTTTGGTTAGGTATTGGGTCTGCATAATATCAAATTTAATTATTGGTCTCAATTCTTGTATGATCCAAACAACCTCATCTTTGTCCTCCAGAATGAATTCAATTTTATTCATGACATCAAAAAATCTTTGATCATATTCTTCAACTGATTCTCCAAACTTTTGTCAAATATCTTTTAAATATTTAATAGTTTGACTTGTATATTTTTTCAATTTAAATTTTACTATCAACAAAATTTTAACTTGTGTAAAGTCCAGAGCATTTAAATCCCTTTTACAAATGAACTCTAAGGCTCATCCTGACAAATTCCGTATGAGTTCAAATTTATTAACATCATCTGATGTTATCCATTTAACATTCCATTTCATATCATAAGTTACCACATATTTATTTGGATCCATAGACCCATCATACGACATTAAATAAATAAACATACTTGTATTGAGCACCATAATTGGTACACTTGTAGTTGCTACCATGGGTTGTTGATCACTACCAACTGTGACTAAAGGTAACTGCACACTAGTGACTGTGCATTGTTGACTGCACATTATTGATTGTGTAGTAGTCTTTTCATGTGTCTTAAAGAGGAATTATAATTCTTTTATTTTCTTCCTATCTATTGACTACTTTGTTTTTGCACTTAGATTTCTGAATTTATCTAGAAAGGAATCAAACCATTATGTATCCACCACTTCTCCTACACTTCTTCTTTCTAATAATAAATTGGTTAGGTGGATGCATACTCTTGAAATGAATAACTTATAATTTGAATTTATTATAACTTTGAACTTTAACGTATGATAGTTATGAATTTGAATCTAACTTCTTCCTAGGAAATTTCCTTCCCAAGTCTAGATAGAAACCCTTTCATTAACTATGATCTACCTCTACCTTATAATTACTCTGTTGCTAGCTTACCTTCTTCTTCCTACTGCACTATCTCCATATCTACATCATTTTTATCTACTTTTTTATCTTCATCAATGCCTTCTATATATTTTTCACACTCTTTGCTTCCCACACCTTTCACATCTTCTTTCAACATCTTTCCATCTCTAGCATCTTCTTTCCTCATCTTTCCAACTCTAGCACTTTCTTCCCTACCTCAAATCCTATCTACAATTAATTATGGATTTCTTGTTTTATTCCACCATTTTTATCATCATAGTTCCCATTATAATCCTAAAATATTCTTCTCACTTTGAGTCTTTTCGTGTTCCATTTTCTAGGATCATGTTCAATTTTATTTTAATCAGATCCTTGTCATTCACTTCTATCTTGCATGCACCCCCATGGTGCCTATTGATAATTTGACCTCCTAGGCCAAATGTCAACCCCTAAAATCAAAAAAATTACCATGACACCCACTTAAGTTTTCATATGGTGACCTTCTTACATTTTGATGTCTTCTTTGGTCTCATTTTTAACCTTTTAACATTGTTTGAGGTGTCATGGTATGTGCTAGATCTTGCTTGCGAACTCATCATGTCATAGCTATTTTGAGGTCTTTTGGTTGATGCAATAAGTGGTCATAGTGGTCCTTGAGTGACTGAAAGAGTGTCAAAAGTATCTTTAAGTCTAGGAAGTGTCTAAGCATTGTTTGATAAAATTAAGGTCTCTTAGCAAAAGTTAAGGTAATTTGGATATTTTAAGGTTTATGGTTCTCATAATATATGAACATGTTTTAAGCCATTTCTTGAAGAAAGGCCTTTTTAGTAGATGTGAGGCATGTCCAAGCCTCATTTTTAGTCATAATGTGAAGTCTGATAATGTATTCAAGGTCATCTTTCATGTTGTACTTATCCAAACCTATTTCAAACCATGATTCACCCTTTAAGCCATTATGACTCTTCAAACATGCTATATTCGTCAAATTAGATTGAAACCTTTGGAAAAGGTAATGTTTTGATGTCACATCATATTAAGAGGTATGAAAATGGTCTCATCACCATCCATAGTCATATCAAGGTGGTGTATGCATAAAGGGTATTGAAGTTCAAAATGAATTCATAACCAACAGGATCACTCCTGCACACCATTACCACAATAGCTTCAATAAAATAGACATTGCACAGAATAATAATTTGCATAAATAAGTCTCTAAATTGTATTCACAATTATTCGTGTGGGTCTCCAAAATTGACCAAATCAAAAGGTACATGGGAGTGCCTATTAAATAGGCAAGGTAGGTTGTTTTGTGTAACAAAATATTGCCGCATGAATAACCATAAAATTGGAGTTTCTATTATTATTGTGCACTCAACAAATATGTGTATAAAATATAATAGCATCTCCAACAATAAATAAACTCCTGAAATAATGTTTATATGCTTTAATCTAATACCTTCCCTTAAGTACAGAATAGGGAGTGAAAAAGATAAAGTAAAGAGACTGATGGGTCTCGACAACTAGGCCTGATCAGGTACCCATGTACAAATCATAGTGAAATATGAAGTATCCATATGGTAACCAATCCATCTTACCGAACTACATGGATGACAAATCACTGTAATCACCAAGTCAAATAGAAATTGGTACTCTATATGAGGCTAACTCTATAAAAAACATTGATCTCAAAACATTGGGAAAAAAAGTCACCAAGGATGAAATGAATCAGCGCAAGGTGCCCAAAAACTAGTAACAACAGCTAAATTCAAGAGAGTAAAAAAATATGCTGTAAGGTATCTTAAGAAAGCAACTGGATCAACACTCAAACATAATGTGAAGAGGTGCACTGGATGGAATGAAGGCCATCAAATACAAATGCACTTGATGGACTTAAAAGTCTCTATGGTACTCAGATCTACATGAGTGGTCTGGATCCACTACTTGATCACAAAAATAATTGACATTGGAATTCACTAGAATAACTCTTACAAAAAGAGACTATCAAAGGTGTTGATAGTGCAAAATGATTCACCAACTAAATTTGATCTACTACCAAAAGATGCGGTGTACCAAGGGTTAGCAAGGAACATGACAATTGAAGAAGCAAGATCTGCACCATACCCCCCATACTGTTGACTAGGTAGAGTGACGTCAAAAACATCTGTATGAATGGATTAAATCTACTACTTGAACACTGACATGCTAACACTGTATTCACCAAAATAACTACTCTTCAGAAGGAGGTCAAGCTCCATAACAAATCTGAAGGAGACTATCAACTGTCAAAAAAAATGTCGAAGATACATAACAAATATCTCTCAAGAAGATAGCCCTGGTGGTGATGGGATAGTTAAAAACTGAAGAGTAAGTGATCAACATAGAGCATATAAACATGAAGTAAAAGACTCCATGACTCTTAGTGTGACCATAAAGAAATATCCCATGTAATAAAAAACACTAGATGATGTAAAAACCCATAATATGTTCAATTTGTAGAAGATGCCATTAAGAATAAGAGAGTTGTTCCTAAAATAAGGGAGCAGTGTGTAACATAAAACTATAATCAAGAATGTAGGACATTGGGATCTACCAAAAATGCATCTATGAGTACAAAAGTGGCATAAAAAAATATAATGCACACTAAAAAATGAGATGTCAAACTCTATCGATAATGCATTTATGAGTGCAAAGTGTGATGACAAGGATAATAATGTGGGCCAAGAGGGTACAAGCACAATAAAATAACCTCTATAAAAGGGAGGTAAGGAGGAGCGAGAATAAGTTTGTTTTATCTGTGAGGGGGTCTAACCTCCTTCCAGATCAAACCTCACACTCTAATCTCTGAAAATCGATATAGAAGAAAGAAATAATGGAAAATGTTGCTCCCATCAAATGCAAATCATGGTAAACATACACCCCACTAAAAATACATACTCCCTTTAATAATTGTTCATCCCCTTTTCAATACCTAAAAAAAAAAAATGGAGGTCAAAATGAATCCCTCCTTACAAAATAGGCTTCCCTTGCTATACAAAAAAACCATAATTTTATAAAAAATGGCCACTAAGAAAAATACACTCTTGACTAGTGCTTAAAAAGAATGCCTCCCCTATAATGGACTCCCTCCTAATAAAGATTTAAGACTTTAAAACTATTGATGGCAATAATTTTCTTAAAGTTTTAAATAAAATTTAAATCCAAAAAATAGATAGACAACCTTTGTCAAAGTCGATAGTGGGAGGCTGGTTGTTGAAGTCTTACGTGTAGAGAGCATCTTTGCAAATGATAAGGGGTTAGTGGTAGAAGCTTCTCAAAGATTTATGTGGCCAATGGAGAATCTGAAAGGTATAGTAGTCCAATGAAGTTAGTGCACAAAGAGTGCTATGTGGGGGTGCATTGCTAGTGATAAAGACATTAGTGGATACTTTATCATTGAGATTTGAACAATGTGTTGAGAGTAGGCAATAATTCAAGTAGAGAGGTTATTCAATTGAGGGCACTCAAGAGATCACAAGCATTATTTCTAATAATGATCACTGGCCAATATGCCTATCAAAATGAATAAATTGGATGGTAGAGCAAGCATTGAGACCAATGAATAAGATAATGAGTAAGCCATCAGTTGGGGATCAAACTATGTGATGGTTAAAATGACATTGGTAAGACTAATTACATACAATAAACCTAGTGGTCAGAAAGAGGAGCCATCAAAGATGTAGAGAGAGATCTAACTAGGTGTAGTTAATGGCAAAGAAGAACTAAGTCAACCAATGGAAGAAAACATGCATGAAATAGTGAAGAGTAGGTCGATGCAAGTTGAGAAGGATTTTTTAATCTAGATTTAAATCATTCACCAGGATATGTACTAAGAGAGGATTCATCTATATCTGAATTAAACTCTAATTTCTAGGCAAATAATCATAACCACCATTCACTAACTACATATGATTATGCATATATTGATAGATGATAGAGTCATTATCTAGTTTTCCATCTGCCAAAACTTAGGATATATATGATTGCTCATAGGTCTAATAATTTTTTTTTGGGAAAGTGAAATATATACCAATGCAAAAAATTATCAAAATAATAGCATAAGTGCTTGAAGCAATGCTGGGTAATGTATGCCAAGGGCCTACTCTGATACCATATGAGAGTTCAAAATGAATTCATAACCAACAAGATCACTCCTTCATACCATTACCATAACAAATTTAATGACACATACATTTCATGTAATAATAATTTTCACAAATAAGTCTTTGAATTGTATTCACAATTATCCGTGTGGGTCTCTAAAACTGACCAAGTCAAAAGGTACATGGGAGTGCCTATTAAATAGGTAAGGTAGGTTATTTCATGCAACAAAATATTATTGCATCAATAACCATAAAATTGGAGTTTCTATTATTATTGTGCACTCAATAAATATGTAAAAAAACTATAATATCATCTCCAATAATAAATAAACTCTTGAAACAATGCTTACATGCTTTACTCTAACAAAGGGTCCATATTAGAGTTCAAACCCACTTCCCATTCACCAAATGGGCCCCACACATGGGAAACAATGTCCTTTCAGCTTCCTTAACCATACCAACATGTTTTAAAATTTTATTTAACTTATTTTTCCCTCCTCCTACCCACCAATGGCATTTCAAAGTCTAAATCATGCGAAAATAAAGGAAAGTTGTAGGTTTTGTAGGAGTTTTAGACTTGTAAAGATCCGTACATTATGACCATGACCAAAGGGAGTTATAAATAAGTAGATGGGACTCAGATCAGACCTTATGTGATTAAATATTTGATTTTTAGAACCAAATAGGCCAAAAATTGGCCCTCTTCCTCCATCAAACTCCTTTACAACTTAGAAAAGCTAGTCAAGTTTCCATTTGGTATGGCCAGGAGAGAGAAAGTGAGAATCTAAGACTTTGGGTAGAGTAAGGGGGTCTCATGACATTACCATTATTGGAATTTGTCTATAGATTCATGACCCATGCTTTATGAATAATGGCTAAGAATCTGGGTAGTCAAGTTGTCTCCTTCATCTGTGTAGGGGTCAAAATTGCATCGATTTTGGTGCATTCTTGAAATAATTTTATAAATTTGTGTTTGTATGTGTGTTTTATATGTCCTTAGGGTCATTTAATGGTATTCCCCACACATAATTCACATTTTTGAGGGTTTTGGAGTAAACAAATCTTCATGTTTTCACTTTTGCAGACTACAGACAAAGTTTCTCCATAGTGTAGAGCATTCTATGCACAAAGGGAAGTATATGGTGTGTTTAAGTTGGATAATATGTTATATGGAGTCAATTAAAATATTATGTATCTCCCATACTCATTTGAGCCACCAAATTAAAACTCCATTAATCTTTGTTCTAAGGTGACTGTCATATGTACATTGTATGATCTTCTAACAAGTATAAATAGGTGTCTTTGTAGTAACTATGGGGAAACAACAAGATAAGTTATAACATATATTGGAATAATCTTATGTTCATGTTATATGGTGTTTTACTAATTCCTACCACTACCCTACAATCAAAACCAATCTCATCCTCATCCCTTGAGAGACTAATCTTTATTCAGGCACCTACATGCCTTAGGCAAACCAGTCAAATGGACTGTTGGAATGAGGATCTAGTGAAGCTTTTGAGAGTATTAAGGAGTCATAAGGACCTATAAGGGAATAGGGGAGATAGAGAGAATATTTTCCCTCAAATACCATCACATCAACTCTAACCAAGAGAGTAACTTAGTTAAGACTCCTTTTGAACACACTGACTATGACTACAAGTTTGAAGAAACTTTGAGAGTATGATAAGGTTAAGGAACTTCAGAGGGTGGGAAAGAGCAACTTATTGATGGCCCAAGGGAACCATAAAGCAATAAACCTTGTTTTTAGGTTATAAAATATAATTTATGGATCATCAACATGTTAATATCTAAAGGAAACACTGAACCACTAGATCACCTCTCCAATGCACCTACACACTCCAAACAGACCCTAGTTAAGCACCTATAGGCAAGGTCACATAAGGAGAAAAATTACAAGAAACCCTACATAATGGTAAGGTATATATAGAGAAATAAGGGATATGACTTGTTTTCTTGAGATATTTAGTCTTCAGTAAATATTTTAGTCCATTTGAGATAGGTAAAGGAGAGATTAATGCCCTTTTAGACCTACTAGGCCTAATACTGATATGTACAGGTTTGATCATGAGAATTGAAGACTTATATATGTTTTGAGGTTGTATAGAGTCTTGGAAATATTATAATAAGGGGAAATGAGAAAGATAAATTAAGAATTTCAAAGTGATAGGACTCTCAGCTTCAGGAAAGAAAGGGCTTAATGGCCTAACTAGGCCTAAATAGGCCTAAAACTGATATGTACATGCCTAAACATAGAATTTGAGGACACACAATAAAAGAGGTGTTTGAGGTTAGAGAACATGTAGATAAACTAATTAATAATGGTAGAGATGTTTAGTGAGGACCAAACTCAAATAATTGAAAATAAAATCCATGAATTATCCCTGTAGGGTCAGACTACCAGGGTTATTCACAAAACCTAAGCCTAACTGTATGAGGAGTATGCAGGGAACAAAGTTGAAGGAGGCTCAAACCAAATTATATTTCCATATCATGGGAAGGTATTAAAATATTTCAACCCATCAACATTGTAGATAACTAGGAAGGATTACTCAAGTCTCTAATATAAATTGTCTAGCATTCAGATTGGGCATGATAGTAGTGGCCTATTAAATAGACCTACAAGTGAAAAGGGGAAGAGATGGAGTTTGGGAAGTTGGAGATAAGTGAAAAAGGGTGGGAGTCAAATATATAAGATTTATATTATGATTTTTAGGCCAAAAGACCACCTGAAAGAGACTCAAACCCCTGGGACTCAGTCTAGGCCTATTAGGCCTAAAGCAACCTTAAGGCCTTAAAACCCCAACTTTCTTTGTGTGGCATATCAACCCCCCCATAAAATAGACCTAAGGAATTGAAGAGGTATACAAGGATGGTAAAATTATTAAAATTTTTGTTTTAGATATAGGAAAGTAAGAAGATATCAAATTTGTTCTTAAGACCCCCTTTGAGCTACAACATACTAATCTACCATCTCGAACTATCTATTCAAGCATTTGTTTCTCATATGACAGAGGGAATCAGAGTCAATTATATTAGGGGGATTTAGGGACACTTTTACACTCACCATCCATGGAGGATATAGTTGTAGTAGGGATCCCATATTTATAAACAAACACTAAGAATACAACCATGTTCAGAAAGCTTGCAAAGGAATGGAGGTCTAGAAACTTGCACTCAGTACTCATCGTATAAGCTGCATGGGAAAAAGATAAATTGAAGGGTTTTATGGGGGTATATGGGATCAATATTCATGGCCATATGTTACAGATTGGATGCCTATACTTTGTGAACCATTGTTAAGATGACATGCCTCTAAAACCCCTTATAAACCCTAATAGTGTCCATATGGAAAAGATCATGAGATATTTTCACTAGTTGCATTGGTATGGATTGGAAAACACCTGAATCACATAGTAAACTTAGAGGAAATCCCATCCATGGTACTATGTTATACAGATAGGTGTACAAACCCCTTAAAAATCATGTTTTTGAAGGATTTAATGATATTTGTAGGTTACAGAACTTGATTAAGAGTTGAAAATAATTGGGGAAGGTAATTTGGGGCATGTTTCACCCTCTTAGATCATAAATTACTCACAAAATTCCATAGAAAGGCTTTTTAAAGTCTGAACAAAAGATCCAGTTTGCAAGTGCTAGTAGAAGGTGACCTAATCACCTAATTGGGTAGAGTTACAAGTATATACTACTTAGAAAGGCCTAAGTAATGATGTAGTGTAATTTTAGTGACTTGAAACATGATCAATTACCAACACTTAAGGCCCTAATTAGGTTATATGGTCATCTAAACATGTGACACTAAGTCACTAGGCCTAGTGGTCTAGTAGACCTACTTGGTCAAACAAGAAGAGGAATAATGGCATAAAAGGGTTGTTAAGGAGATCAATGTAGGGTCATAAAACCCCTAAAAATGATGATGAAAGGTGATCAAGGCAATTCTCCATGGTCATTATGAAGGAAAGGATAGTTTCCTAGCCTTGTCAACATGCAAGGAGAAGGGTGGGCTACTTGGTAACTTATGGGGGACTTAATTGAGCCACTTTGATGTTTGTAACTATCAAAAGAGAGATGATTGACTAGATTTAGGCATGGACATGCCTTGAATAGGGTCAACCAAGTCTGCACCAACATCCATAACTCCACTTCAATGCCAAAGATGTTCATTGATGATCTCTCACCACTAAGGTAATGCATGAGGGGTCTGTTACTGATCTTGTGTAGGTTATAACTAATTATTAGAGTGAATAAGGATCATTCATGATACCTCCTCCACATTTCAATTCCATCCCCTCTTATCTCTCTTGCTAATATTATATATATTAAGGATTTTAGACCATTGTATCCATCCCTAGGTTGGGTGTAATGAAACTTTGCCAAATTGTATCTTGAGAACCTTGAGAATCAATAAAGATAGGACTGACTATAGACTTATTTGCTAGAATTAGTATGTTATGGTTTGTTGATTTTCAGAAAGTGTGATGTTTATCCTCCTTTGTAGGTCCTCTCCTTCACCTATTTGCTAGATTATCATCCTATGTAGGTCATGTGATGTGTTAGAGTGTTGGTAGCCATATTGAAGAGTAAGCTAGTTGATAGTGTCTCAAGCAAACCTCTTTTCAATTACCTTAAGGTTGTAGGAATTCACCATAGCCTTCACATGAAACACTTATGTTTAGGCACTCATTAGGAATCTTGTTTCAATCATAATTCTTTACTTGATCCATAAAGTGTAATTGAAGATCAGTTAAGAGTGGATAGATCAATATTGGTGCATCACCATCTTTAGAATAGGTTTCCTTTTCATGTTTTCACTCTATCTATTTGTTAGGATGTGGAGCTAAAAGCTTCACCAAAGAGCATACAAAACAGGTTCGGGTCTACACAGATGCCGGCGTCGGTCAGGAGCGACCGACGTCGGCAGTAGGGTCGGCCGGCGATGGTCACAGGCGAACAGGCAGGAACCGACGTCGGTTACCTGTGTGTCCAGAAAGCGATTTTCGAGGACAGAAGTGAGTGTTTGCATGATGAGTTTGAGTTGTAGACTCAAGCTCGCGTCTCTATTGTTAGCAATATTATTTTTAGAGCCCTTGTTGAAGAGGCTTAACTGTTTGTTGTAAGAGCATGCTCAAGTTTCCTATTTCTATATGTAGGAAAGATCTTCTAAACTATTGTGTGAGTATGAGTAGAACATTGTGAATGTTTGAAGGACAGTACTGAGTTGCATCAATCCAGGTTGTTGGATTTGAGTGTACTTGAGAGAGCGCTCTTGAGGAATAGAGATCTAGTGAGAGATCTTGTGTGCATCTGAGAGAGGTGTGGAAGAACGAAGCTTCTTCAATTGTATTCCTATTGTAAAGAGTTTTTAATACAAGTTTTCAGGGTGTTTTCTTGTATATCTTGTTCTGTGCTATTTATCATTCCAGTTGCTTATCTATCTGATTTATTTATACATTTATTGCTTTCACAAGTGTAATCCATTGTTGGTTGATCCCCAACACTATTTTCATCCCAACATTAGCAAGTCTTATAAAGTGAGATCAAGTTAATGTATCAGGGGATCTATCCCCATAACCTAGAGGTTTGGTCCTCCTATAGGTCATCCACAACCTTTGAACCAATCACATGTTACTCTAAGCTTAGAGAGAACTAAAGCATCTTGTCTTAAAGGTATACTTTGGAGTGTTAATAGTTCTTGAATGCCTAGTGAGATAGAGGATTTGAGAAATTGGAGTTGCTAATTGTAACACTTGATCATCTCAAACATCTTTGAGCACTTTAGGTGGCAAATTTGTAGTCAGGCTTTCATGTCAAGGATCATCATAAGGTCCCCACTTGATGGTAAGAACATCTTGTTGATTGGTAATCCACTCTATTCTTTAGTCATTTCATGATGTGTAATGGATACATATGAACCTTATTTCTATCTTAACCCTCCTTATCATCATCCTTATGACCCATATCAACCCCATCATGAGCCCTACCAATCCTAAATTAACCCTTACCAACAACATGATGGCTTACCTCAGTCCTATGACCCTCTTTACTACCAAGATTATCAACCCCCTTATGAGCCTTATCAACACCTTTGATAGCCGACCTATCCTCCTAACCAGCCTTGGAAACACCTTGACACTTCTAGTTAGCCTAGACATTTCTCAAACTAGTCTATTTTAGGTCTTAAACAAACTCTCATGGGTTATGAGAGACACATGGTGGGGATTGAAACACAAAGGAGTTATGATCAAGAGATTCCTAGGCACATTATTAAGAGTAAGAGAGCCTCATTATAGTAATATAATAAAGAGTGGGCATCTCTTATAAGAAAGGATCAATCAAGGCTCACCGGTGACATGTTAGATGTAGGTGGTCTAATTATAGCCATAGAGGAGAAGCTAGTTGTTCATGGGGGGAAACAAATCCAGATTTACCATCCTTATGTCCCCTACTCCATCCCACATCCATCCTCTTTTAATCAATCAAACCTTCCTCAAAATACTGAGTCATATGAGTGTCAAATCCCTTAAATTTCCCCACAAGTTCATCAAGAATTTATTTCTAAGAAGTCAGTTTAAGAGAGAGTGAAAAAAAGGGAAGGGGTCTGCATTGAGAGGGTTGAGTTTTATGGTTAAAATTAGACTTTGTAGGGCCACTCCCTTCCCAATCAGCTTGAGGAGATCAGTGATCAGACTAAACTTGACTTTGAGGCTCACCTTGTTAGATAAGTTGAGCTTGCAAACAAACATCTGTCTTAATCAATGGAAATAATATAAGTAATGCCATCTCAGTAGAAGGTACCTTCATTCCTTCCCCAAGTTTAAACACATGTAGTAGAGGAAGCTCCTAAATCCAAAATCCCAACTTGGAGTCAAGTAGTGAAGTCATGGGGAAAGGAAGATGACCCAAGCATAAACCAAGATGTTGAAGTGAAAGTCAAATCTGAAACCATTCCATTCCTATCCCTCCCTTATTAAGAATCCAAAGCATTCCCATCATGGAGGTCCATTCAAGCCGATGTGCAAAAGAGAGATGAGGTGTTGATTGTAAAAGGTAAGAAACTGAATGAGGAGAGTAAATCATATATGACCTCTCTTTTAGAACTCTTTCAAGGATCCTCCATTCCACTCCTTGAGAAGGATCTGGTTCTTTGTGAGACAAGTGAAGAAGATCTAGCTATAGTGATAAGTGATAGTGTGATTTTTTAAGTGAGCAAGAAGAAGAAATCACCATTGGGACACCTCTTGACAAGGAGAGATATGAATTAGTATTCAATAATGCAAGAGAGGGTGAAATTCAAGAATTTTCTTAGATGTAAGATGAGTCACAAGAAGAAGATGTTTCAATTAGATAAGAAAAGGGTGACTAAGATCTCCTTGATGACATGGTAACTACTCTTTGTCATGACAATCCTAATGAGTGTGAGAGTGAAACATTTATCTAACATGTAGTAGTAAAATAAGGAGTCAGTTTTCAAGAGTTTCCAAGTGTTTAGGAAAAGGTATGTCTTGAAGCTCCTAGTTTCATTGAAGATGAAAGATCCATTCTTGGCTGTCAAGATGAATTTGTTGATAAGAATGAGATCCCAATAGTGGATGAGAATTTAAAGCATGATCATGATAACATAGAATGCCAAGAGGATGGTGAAGATATTTGGTAGCAGTACATAAGCATTTGTAATAAACATGAAACTCTTATAGGACTTACACCTCCTATGGAGCAAATTGAGGATGTTTTAGCTATTGTTATTCTTCAAGTGTCATTCGTAAGATGAACAAACTCAAGATGATGAAATGAATGTTGAAGTGTTTACTATAGTAATTCCTAAATTTGAGGTAAGTGAAGACGCATTGACCTTTAGTATACCTCATGAGGCTCAAGATGTACATCATGAATTCCTTGACAAGTCAATAACTCAGATAAAATAGAATCTTGATACAAACCAAGGCATACATGTTGGGTTGTCAAGAGAATCACTACATGTGAACATGGAAAATCAAGAACAGCCCATGACTGAGGCAAAAATAAGATTGTTTATGCAAATAAGACTAGTGTGGGATGAATATGACTGGGTGCTTAACTCTTATAGCTAACACATGCACCTGAGGGTAGAGTAAGAAGATTTAGTTGATCTTCTAAGAGGCTAAAAACATGTAGATATCTCCAAATGCAAGTGAAAGTCCTCCTTCAATGAGAATTACTTGATTGCACTTCAATCATCATATAGTAATCTAACTTCATGGTGTCATGACGATCAAAGGACCTTTTCATTTGATCTTAGAGGAGAAAGGAGTTGGGTTCAGGTTAGTTGTTTATAGTGGTTTATTATCTTATTTCAATAAGTGTGTCAACACAAGTGTACTTAGTTGCCTTCCTTTCTTGGATATCTTGTCTTTTTGGTTATTAGGTGTTGTTTTCTTTGGTTTCCTTGTTTGTTTTGAGGTTCTTGTTATAGTCCTAGAGGTGCTAGTGTTGACAAGTTTAACCTCACATGTCAAACTGTCACCCCTATCATTTGAAACTTTACTTGTCATGTTGTTTACCCTATTAATTGGTATGTTGGTCTTGTAATGTCCTTTAATTAGTCATCTAAAGCCTTGATTAGTAGAGTTTAAGGTAGTTTTGATGAAATTAAGGTTTTGATCATCATAGCCGTGTGCTTGTCTAACCACCTTTGTGACCAGTTTCAAGTCATGTCAAGATAAATCAGTTCAAAACATCATAATAAGAATTATGGCTTGTGTTAGAGTCACATCATGCTATATAATTGATCTAACTGGTTGGTGACATGTTTGACTAACTTCATGACCCATTTTACTACATTTTGGGTCATTTTATGACTTCTAGAGTAGGTTTTGAATGTGAATGATAGTATGATAAATTTAACTTATCAAATAGATTTATGTAGCATGAAGACATGTTTCCTACAGTTTGAAATCCATATTATTTGAGGTGGGGAAAATGAACAACATAGTTTAAAATCTGGCAGAGCATATTCCTTGATAAGTTCAAAAGCAACATCTTAGTGTATAACATGAAATTCAACCCAGTCCTTAATTATTCTCAACAACTTACAAACCAATAGGTATTGCTTTGTTTATATTTAATGCATGACACACTACATGGAAAATAAAAATATTTGGAATCCATTTATGGTCATTAATACCAGGATGTACCTTCACTGACATAATGTGTTGTATAGGGCCCCTTCATTCCCTCATGCAAATTATGTCTATTTAATGCCATTCAGTCTTTGAAGTAATGCAAAGCATTCCATAAATCAAATGTGGCTTAAACCAGCTTCAAGGTTTGTAGCCATGGATTTCATAGTTGCAAAATATGGTATTGGGCTAATGCCTTATGAAACCAAATTACAAAGGATGTTTTGTGTAGGTATTCACATCAACAAGGGTGACATAAGGCTAGTTGTTAAGGCTACTAAGACTGCTGAACCATGTACGAGTAGTTATATATTTATATAATTTTCTATTGTTATACCTCTTAATCAAAGAATTTTGTATCCTTAAGTTCAAATGGTTTTGCAGAATGCCCAAGCATTATAGATGAGGATAGCCTAGTTTTGTGAAAATAGATGCATCAGCTAAGAATGGATGAAATAGATTATATTCCTCCACAACATTAGAATTATGGATGTAAAATTCATTATTTTCTTTATTTATGAGGTCTATCTATCAGATGTATGCTACAATTATCACCCACTCAGAATGGCATCTAAAGATCCATAGATGAATTTTTGTTATGTTTCTCCCAGTAGAGATGCGTTTACATAAAAATAAGGATAATCATATTAACAATGAAAATAATGGTAGTGAAAATGCTACCCGAGAGGGTAAAGGGGCTTTGAACGGCAAGGGCAAGGTGCCACCAGGTAACCATGGGTTGATTAGCAACATCAAGCACGATAACTGATAAAAAGGAGAGCCTGACAGTTAATAGGAAGGACATTTCTATCAAAGTCAAGGAATTGGAATGGCTGAGGGTGGTGTTGTGTAATTTATATAGGTGAAATGCAGTGAGTTTTGCTTTGATTGCCTCAAAGACAACATTTTGTATTTTGTTCTCCCTCAATTAGATGAGGTTTTATTTTTTTCAAAATTTTAGTTAGGTCATATTAGAGGCATTTTATTTCAATTTTATAAGTTGGAAAATGTTTTTTTCTTAGATTGAGAAACACTTTTAATTATGGGATTAAGGGAGAGATATTAGTAGTTTTGTGCAATAACTTTTTACCTACACAACACTTAAATCGAGCTACATCAGCATTTAAAATTGATATTGATGGATAACTTAACATCTCTACTTCTTAATTCTAGATTTTTAGGGTGTGACATATTAGTATGATGCCAGGTGTGCAATTACCATGAAAGGGATCACTATAGAGATATTTTGAAGGTCAAATTGATCAGTGATAATGAAATTCCAAAAAAAGGAAACACCAAAAATGGGACATTAAAACTTCAATTAATAATGCTCAACCCACACAATATATACACCTAATTCAAGGTGACAAACTGTTAATACCTCCCCACCCTACATGTAATACTCTATTGTTGGCATTGAAGGAGCCCATCAATGTGCTAAATCACACCTACCTAATTTTTGTTTGGACAAGTCACTCTGTATTTGTGTTGTTGTTGAAGGGAAGAGTAGATGTAGTATATTTGTGATGTTGAAAAGATTAGAATTCGACTCGTCACCTAGTAAGGAAGACATTGAACAACTCACAGAGTTGAGTAAGGAATAAAACTGCCATTATAGCCGTTATAGCTTTTACAAACACATTATTTACCTTGTAGAGAGTTACTTGCTTCTATCATCACTACAACAACACCAAACCCTTGCCTCATCTATTTTTTTTTGATAAAGTAAGGTGGCAAACTAGGGGCCGAACCCTATATAGTCAAAAAAGACAAGAAGGCAAACAAACAAAAAATGCCTTCAGAGAGACGACGACACAGCCAAGAATAACAGACAGAAACAAAACACAAGCCATGGGAAGACCAGAGTCAGAGAGGTCTCTCCTTACATAAATATTGACTTGATAAGATCATTGAGTTTCTCATTCTCCACATTGTCAACATACCTAGTATTACCCACCACTTCCAGCATAGACATGTTTAGTAGAATTGTATTATGAAGCCCTTTAGCGAAGACCTTCTCCAGCTTTTGAATGCGGTCCTTTAGGGCCCCAGTTTTAGTTTTCCAATCAGTCTCATTTTCAGTGCCCTCACCAGCGTCCTCGATATACATTTTCCCCTTATTATCAGTAGTTCCCATAGTGTCAGCACCCTGCTCCTCAGTAACCTCAAAATCCCTAGTAGCCTACTTCACTTTAGTGTCCTCCAAAATTTCCTAGATTTCTAGCTCCTCAGACTCTTCCTCCTGGGTTGATTCTTTCGAAGCACTTTCTGAATAATCAATCAGTTTGGCCTTTGGGGCTGGTTTACCAACAATCTTCCTTATTAATTTTGGAAGGCTTGTGAGATTTGCCACCTTGGCCCCCCATGGCCCTACCTGGATTCTTGTGGGTCCCTTCCGTAGTCTCTTTAATATTTTCTTCCTCTTCATCAACCTTTCTCTTCTTGCCCTTCTTGTTCACAAAGGAGCCAGGGGTATCAACAGGGGTCTTTTCAGGGTCATCAATACGCTTCATTCCTGACAAGTCATCTCCTTTTGAATGATCTCCCTAATGTTTAAGGGAATATGAACACCTTGTCGCCACCTGAAAATTGCTGCCCAAGGTTGGCACAAGCATCAGTGACCCTTTTGCCTTCTCTGTAGGTATGGGAAATCTCAACTTTGAAAAACTTTTGTAAAAGAAATTGGATATCAGTGATGATGTCTTTTAGCTTGATTCCCACATTTGAAGCTTTATTAATGGCATCTATGACCATCTTAGAGTCTCCTTGTATATTCAAGTTCCTTATTCCTAGGGTATAGCTAACTTTAATCCCCATAGTAAAGCCATTGCTTCAGCATAGTTGTTGTTATGGCATCCAATTCCACCAGCATAGACAGCAGACATCCATCCTTTTTCATTCCTTATAATTCCTCCTCCATTAGCTTTACCATCCAACTTGGATGCCCCATCAAAGTTGAGTTTCATCCAATTAGGTTTAGGGGGAATCCATTTAGTATTAAGTCTTTATAATATTTTGGAGTTATTATACCCTGGGATCTGGTTTAAAACCTTCCATTTGGCTGCAATTTGGCTTTCAATTTGAGATAGGGGTTTCTCCACAACACGAATATGAGCTGTTATAACACTTTCCATAATGGTCTTAACAAAGGAGTTAAACACCTGAGAAGCATTTTTAGCAGTGTCCCTAAAAATTATGTTATTGCGCTCTTTCCATAAAATCCAACTCAAACATGGCAGATCTTGCTTCCATAATTCCATAAGCCAGGGATGTGTGAAGGTTGGGTTCTAGCTGAGAATTACTTCTTTAAGGTCAGAATTGCAAACCCATTCAATACCAAAGTTGTTAAGTATTGTGCCCCATAATTCTCGGGCAAACTCACAGTGGATAAAGAGGTGTGAAACTGATTCCTCTTTTGAACCACACAGGAAACATCTGTTAACCAAAGTAAACCCTCTCTTTTGAAGATTATCCTGAGTAAGGATTTTGTTATGAGCAGTAGCCCACCAAAACATGTTAATTTTTGGAATAAGTTTATGATTCCAAACCTTTTTCCATACATCTTTATTCTGAGCTTCAGGAATGAGTAGATGGTAAGCAAATTTGACAGAGAACGATCCATTCTTATCTAGCCACCAGTATTATTAATCCTCCCAGGGAAAGAGAGGGATTCTGATCTCCTGAATGCACTTTTAGATCTCCCAAACTCTTGAGAAAAGCACAGGCCGGTGCACACATCAATCCAAAAGATTTTTCTAGCTCCTCATCCCATTGTTATTTTCCATATAATCACTGACCCTATTTCCAAAAAATTAGGTAGTCAAGTCAGCAATCTCTCCATAGTTTCCCTGTGTGATGAGAGCCTTGTCTTTTAACCAGATATCATCCTAGAATTTAATATGCTGGCCATTTCCAAGTTTCCATCTAATTCCCTGTTTGAGAAGGCTTTTACTTTTTAGCATTTTATTCCATATCACAGATCCCTGGGGTAATCCTGTCTGTTGAAGAAAGTTGGAATCATCAATGCTATGCATGTATTTGGCATACATTATTTCCCCCAAATCATTATTTTTATGGATCAGGTTCCAACTAACTTTTGAGAGATGGGCTTTGTTCATGTTCCTGATGGACCTAATATTAAGTCCACCATGAGATTTTGGAAGACACACTTTTTCCCATCTGACTAAAGACATTCTCTGTTTGTCTTCCACTCCCGTCTATAAAAATTTCCTTTGGATTTGTTCTAGTTTCTCAACAAAATACACAAGAATTTTAAAAAGAGATAGGAAGTATGTAGGAATACCTTGTAGCGAAGCCTGAAGAAGTTGCAGTTTACCAGCACTGCTGAGTAGTTTCCCCTTCCAACCAAGAAGTTTCCTCTGCATTCTTTCCACAATTCCATTCCAAAATCTAGGAGATAACTCTTTGACCGAGAGTGGGATACCCATGTAGGTAGCTGGCAGGCCAACTTTAGCACATTCTAATATATCAATGATTATATGTCTAAGTTCATTAGGAGTGTTGAAGAAATACACATTGCTTTTCTAGAAATTTATCCTTTGTCCTGACTCTCTGGCATAATTATTTAAGATATTCTTCCATCTTCTAACTTCAATCACTGATGAGATTCCAAAGAAGATGGAATCATCCACAAACTACTGTACCACCATAGGATGAAGGGAGGAGGCAGGTTTGATGCCCACTAGCTTTTTTGAGGCTATATCTGCTTGTATGTATCTTCCCAGTGCCTTAGCCATAATGATGAATAAGTACAGGGAGAGAGGGTCTCCCTAACAAATTCCTCTCGAGGATGAGAAAAACCCTCCAGGAACACCATTAACTAGCACTAAGAATTTTGAAGAAGAGATCGCATTCCATAACAAGCGAGACATTTCATCATTAAACCCAAATTTTCTGATCACTTAGAACAGAAAAGTCCATGAGACTCTATCATAAGCTTTAGAAATATCAAGCTTGAGAGCCATCCCAGGGATTCTACTCTTATCCATGGAGTGAATAGTCTCATGTGTGGTAATCACAGCGTCAAGAATCTACCTGCCTGAGACGAAACCTTTTTAAGCAGGAGAAATAATTTTGTCTAGCAAAGGTTGAATCCTCATGACCATCATTTTAGTACATAACTTATACACAGTGTTACATAGACTAATGGGCCTAAAATTAGTGAGGTGTGAAGGTTGTGATTTTTTAGGAACAAGTACTATGAAGGTATTATTAGCTTGTTTCAAAAGTTTACCTGATCTGAAAAAATCATGCATAGTAGCTGTGAGGTCCACTCCTACTATCTCCAAATATTCTTGAAAGAATATAGGAGGAAAGCCATTAGGACCCAGGGATTTAAAAGCACCCATGGAGAATAAAATAACATGGACTTCTTCCTTAGATATAGGCTTTAACATCTCCAGATTATCTTCTTTCGTTATCAAACAGGGGATTTTATCAATAAATTGATTCATAGGTCTATCGATTCTATCATTATTATTTTCTTCCGTAAGCAGATTCTAAAAGAAAGCCCTGGCTTGTTCCCCTATTTCATTATCCTCGATAATAATGTCACCATTATCTAGGACAAGCTTAGTTATTGAGTTGGCTTTCCTATGTTTCATAACTGAGAGATGAAAAAAGGCAGTGTTCCTATCCCACTCTTTAAGCCACTGAACACAGGATTTCTATTTCCAGAAAACCTCTTCTCTTTCCATAAGATTATTCCATTTTGAAGACATGATATTATCTTCTTCTAAAGTGTCCTCAGAGTCATCCCCTTGATCTATCAATTTCTGTATATCCTTGAGTTTTCCCACTATATTTTTCTTCTGCTGGAAGACCTGCCCAAAGCTGTATCTATTCCATCCATAAACTTCTTGTTTAATGTGTTGGAGTTTCTTGACTATTCTAAACATAGGAGTACTTTGAATAGGAATTTTCCACCATTGGGCTGCCATTTATCTAAAGTCTTTGTGTTGATCCACATAGCTTCAAAACGGAATGGGGAAGGTCCAAAATGTCCCTGTTCTCACCAACTGAGGAAGATCGGGTAGTGGTCAAACATGGTTCTAGGGAAAGCCTACACTTGCATATTATGATAATCCTTCCAGTTGCTTGATATAAGAAATCTGTCTAATTTAACCTGAATCATTTGATCTCCTCTTCTTCTATTGGTCTAGGTAGAATTTTGGTTTTGCAGCTCTATGTCCAATAATCTCCAATCATTGATGAATTCAACAAAGTCGAACATGCTGTCTGAGTAATCCATAATTCCACCCTATTTCTTAGAAGGGTATAGAGGAGTGTTAAAATCTCTGGCTAACATCCATCTAATGTTCTGGGGATTATTCTTGAAACTGCTCAGGTCTATCCATAATTTATGTCTCAAAGCTTTGTTATTCGGTCCATAGACATTGATCAACGACTAGTTCAAAGATTTCATATAAAAATTGGTAATCAAGAAGTGCTTATTATAAGCCATAAGAGAACCCTGGATTTTAGCACTATTCCACATAGTGACAATCCCCCCTGAAGCCCTTTCAGCAAGACTAACGCAAAAAGCCGCCTTAGGCCATATATAGGCAACAATTTTCATAAAATTCTCCTCATTCATCTTGACTTCTTGGAGTAATAAAATATCTAATTTATTATCTAAAATGCAGTTTTTAACCTCAAACTACTTTGAGGGACTGTTAAAGCCCCTCATGTTCTAAGAAAATATTCTCATTTAGAGGGTTTGGGGGTTGGGTCTCTAGTGTATTCTGTTTACCACTGGTAATCTCCCTAACAATCTCTCTTTGTCTTGTTTCTCTTAGGGATTGGCCTCTCTTGTTTGGGCTTAGTGCCAACATCTGCAATTTTTTTACCTTTTCAATTCTTTTTCTTTGGGGCAACCCATTGATCTAGGTGGATCTCTCCATTTGTGAAAAAATAAAATTTTCCATATTCTAATAAAAATGATTTCACAGCTTAGAGCTCGTCAAGATCTTTCTGATGCTTTTTGCGGTTCAAAAAATGGAGTTCGGATGCTCAAGATATGGTCATTTGAAGATTTGTCAAAAAAATGTCACTTGCGATATTCGGCATGTGATTCAAAAACGTATCGACATTTGGACCTATCAGAGGTTGACACGTGGCACTGTTGAAAATCCAAGTGGGCCAATAGCCATTTGACATGTGGCAAAATGGCGTTGACATGTTCTAAGGAGGTGATAAGCTATTTAAAACCTTATCCTTTTACCAAGCGCTTGCATGTGGGACAAAGCATAAAGTCTGAGCACCTAAAATGGAGGGAAGAAAAATTCAAACCTGGTCAAAGCACGCCCAAGGAGGTAGGCCGCCCTTGTCCTCTTCCCTAAGCACCTAGAATGGAGGAAAGAGGTTTTGAACTTGAGACCTGGTGCCTAAAAGGCTAAGGTCTTGATCGCTTCAACCACGGTGGCTAAAATGTTATAAAAAGGAGTAATTTTTACTTGTATTGATGGATTTCTGACTGTGTTTTATTTTTAAGAGGCCGAAAGTTAGATGGAATCTTGGAGATAGTTACTAAATGGAATTTTCTCCAATATCCGACCTTGTACACAGTAAGTAAGCCTTTTTAACTATGTTTTGTAATTAAAAAGAGAATGTTATTATTATTATTATTTGGATATACCAATAGATTGAATGAAGGACAAAAGCAATTTCGGAAGGGGATTGAGGACTGAGGAAGGATTCCGTGTGACCGAGCTTGATTTTATCAGTGAAGGTGGAATTCTTGGATAGAGATCAGGCTTGAGGGAAGTTGTGTAGCGTTTCAAGAATTTGTAAGCCATTTGTTGTGCAAATTTAATAGAAATGGTCCTCACTATTGGGCGGACCCGGAGACGTAGGCAATCAATGCCGAACTCCGATATCAATTTCATGTGGTAATTTGTCATGATTGCATGTTTTATTTTCAAGTATTCTGATTTTTAATTAATCAAGAACTCATGCAATATTTGAAAAATTGATAATTTATGACATTTAATTTTTAAAACAAAATCTGGTTTTATTAGTGAATGGAAGATATCAGTCTTTTTGACGATTCTAATCCAATTCAATAACCAAGAATACTTTGCCAAATAATTTGCAAGTTCTTTTGAGTATTTCAAGAATTTGTATCAGTTTGAGAAATTCAGAATCCGTATGTTTAAAACTTCATTTTGAGTTTTTTAGTGGTGTTTACGGATCAAGTTGGTATCAGAGTAGTTAATCAACGGGATTTAACAATTGGTTGTTATTTTTGCTTCTATTTTGGCATTTGTTTCAATTTTTGTGATTCGACAGGTGCAATGGGCAAGTTATCAAACATAGCCAAGCTTGATGAGCTTGAAGCATATA
This sequence comes from Torreya grandis, assembly GCA_037957365.1. Classification (NCBI taxonomy): domain Eukaryota; kingdom Viridiplantae; phylum Streptophyta; class Pinopsida; order Cupressales; family Taxaceae; genus Torreya; species Torreya grandis. The sequence goes on from JARHVA010003445.1 coordinate 925,496, forward strand.
ACCAACAAATTCAGGAAGAGAATGCTTTCCTAAGAGCAAGTTTGAACTCCTTAGATGAGGAGATTGCCCATTTGAAAATGGAGTTACGAGTCAAGGATGAGCTCATGGACAAAATACAGAATGGTGGACAAGTGAAGGATTCACCTTCCACTATAGATGCAGGCACTATGACAGATGAAAACATTGCAAGTGCATGTAAGTCATCAATTGATTTTCCTTCCCATGAAGAATCTAGTAACAATGATTTTGGTAAATTTGAACAATATACAAAAGGAATAGGTTCAAAATTACTTGTTAAAATGGGATTTAATAGAAAAGGCCTAGAAAAAGATGGCCAAGGTGATACTAACCCCATTCAGGTAAAGAATAAGCCTAATCGTGCAGGGTTAGGATACAGATCTGGTATTCAGAATGAAACAAGTGAATGCTCTGAGAAAGTAGAAGCAAAGTGTGTTATGGAGAATTGTAAATCCTCTTGGATGGAAGGTAAAACACATTCTTTTCACCACACTTGCAATCATGATGATTCTAATTCTACCAGACAACATAAATATTCCAATGTTCCTTTTGATTATGGTACACAAAATTTGTGGCATGTTTATCCATGTAATTTTTAAGGATTGTCTAATCATTGTGTAGCCAAATGTTGGAAACGTAAATCTTTGTTAGGAAATATTTTGAAAGACTATTCTCCTAGACAGAGTTCTGAGAGTAGCAATAAGAATATGTTTTTCAATAGAGTGGACAAAAGGTTTTGTACTCATTGTAACAGAAGTGGACATCGGGTTGAAAAGTGTTGGAGACTTCAACCATCACACCATCCTAGAAATGTCAATAAGGTAATTAATGAAGTTAAATCAACCCATACAAATGTTACTAAATCCACTAAAGAAATCTCACCAACTAATCAAGAAAATTGGATTAAGAGGGTTGGAAAACAAAATTTGACATTCATGTTGTCATGATTAGTGGATTGATAATGCATTCATGTTTTGGGATCCTTGTTATGTGATGATAAAGGACATTCACCATGTTTTGAATGCTGATATGGTTTATTGGTTTAGCCCGTAGAGAACAACCAAGGGATAGGTTAAACATACTTGGAATATTTTGTCATGTTTGGGATTTTGAAACTTCATTTTTAAACCTTGACAACAGTGTATGCAATTTATATGGGCATGAGTAGTATGTCTATTTTGATAAATTTGCAATGTAATTTTTATGTTGTCTTTTATATTGTGCAAATAGAGGCTTATAAGACCCTTTATGGGCACCGTTTGTAATTGTACTAATTATACAAACTATTTTTAGCCATGCATGATATTTGCACATTCTATAAGACCCTTATTCATTTTTGAGCATTTTATTGTAACTGTCAATTGTGGTTACAAATAGCGTGTAAAATTATTACACTAACAAATTGGTTTCAGTTGCACTTGGTGAACAATTTGCAGTGATTGACAGATGCACCATTTTTTTGAGATGCGACATTTGAGCAAGTAGTGTGTTTCTATCCACATTGTGGCAATGGTGATGTTTTTGCAGAAGCATTTTTAATGGAGACCATGCTTTTGGGGTCCAAAAGTGCTTAGTGGGGAGGTTTGATCTAGGTGGATCTCTCCATTTGTGAAAAAATAAAAGTTTCCATATTCTGATAAAAATTATTGCACAACATAGAGCTTGTCAAGAGCTTTTCGACGGTTTTTGCGGTTCAAAAAATGGAGTCCGCATGCTCAAGATATGGTCATTTGAAGATTTGTCAAAAAAAGTCACTTGCGATATTCGGCACGTGATTCAAAAACATATCGACATTTGGACCTATCAGAGGTCAACATGTGGAACTATTGAAAAGCCAAGTGGGCCAATAGCCATTTGACATGTGGCAAAATGGCGTTGACATGTTCCAAGGAGGTGACAAGCTATTTAAAACCTTATCCTTTTACCAAGCACTTGTATGTGGGACAAAGCATAAAGTCTGAGCACCTAAAATGGAGGGAAGAAAAATTCAAACCTGGTCAAAGCGTGCCTAAGGAGGTAGGCCGCCCTTGTCCTCTTTCCTAGGCACCTAGAATGGAGGAAAGAGGTTTTGAACTTGAGACCTGGCGCCTAAAAGGCTAAAGTCTTGACCGCTTCAGCCACGGTGGCTGAAATGTTATAAAAAAGAGTAATTTTTACTTGTATTGACGGATTTTTGACTGTGTTTTATTTTTAAGAGGCTGAGAGTTAGATGGAAGCTTGGAGATAGCTACCAAATAGAATTTTCTCCAATATCCGACCTTGTACACAGTAAATAAGCCTTTTTAACTATGTTTTGTAATTAAAAAGAGAATGTTATTATTATTTGGATATACCAATAGATTGAATGAAGGACAAAAGCAATTTCAGAAGGGGATTGAAGATTGAGGAAGGATTCCGTGTGACCGAGCTTGAGTTTATCAGTGAAGGTGGAATTCTTGGACAGAGATCAGGCCCTAAGGGAAGTTATGTAGCGTTTCAAGAATTTGTAAGCCATTTGTTGCACAATTTAATAGAAACGGTCCTCACTATTGGGCGGACCCGGAGACATAGGCAATCAATGCCGAAATCCGTTATCAATTTCATGTGGTAATTTGTCATGATTGCATGTTTTATTTTCAAGTATTCTAATTTTTAATTAATCAAGAACTCATGCAATATTTGAAAAATTGACAATTTATGACATTTAATTTTTAAAACAAAATCTGGTTTTATTGGTGAATGGAAGATATCATTCTTTTTGACAATTCTAATCCAATTCGATAACTGAGAATACTTTGCCAAATAATTTGCAAGTTCTTTTGAGTATTTCAAGAATTTGTATCAGTTTGAGAAATTCAAAATCTGTACGTTTAAAACTTCACTTTGAGTTTTTCAGTGGTGTTTACAGATCACCCATTCCTCCTGTTCATTACTGCCACTTTGTCCTGTTACACCTATTGCTAAGTAGTTTCCTACTTGGTCTTCAACTTCCAAAGCATGGAAAATGTTTGTATTTAGCTATGGGTCTGCTTCTCCTTTCGTGGGACTTTATGGAGTTACTTCTTCCTATCTAACTCTTGGAACTTTGTCTTCTTCATTGACTTCCTCTATTAAAAGGCTACCTTTTTCTCCTTCCTTAGACATATTAGTCTATTTTTCTAGAGGGTTAGCTGTGTTAAATACAGCCTTCTGACTATCAGCTGATACTATATTTTCCTTTGGGACAACTTTTTCCTCACTACTAGTGATATCCTCCTTTCCCGTCTCCTCCTCTCCCTTTTCTGTGTTGTCAAGATTTTTCACATTACTCTCCGTTTCCTGCTTGCTGTTCTTTTTATAATTGAGAGCCTGATCCTCCCCTTCAATTTGGGAATCATCTTTCCTCCCCTTTTGCTTTGATGTGCATTGTGCCATTAAATGTCCCTTTCTCTTACATATTTGACAGAAAGTGGTAGCATTTTCATAAGTGATCGGCTGAGTCCAGGTCTCATATTTAGAATTTAGCTCTATGGTCATAGGGAGAGTCCTATTTATTTCAACATTGACACAAAGTCTAGTGTACACACATCTGGACTTTGTTCTGGTTGTATGATCTATAGTGGCATATTGGCCAATAGAATTGCCAATAGCTATGAAAATTTTTTCATCCCAAAATTCCAAATGGAACCCTGGCAGTCTTACCCAAGCAGGAGCAGACTTATTAAGGTCTGAGTTAGGATCAAATCATGGTTTCCATGAGCATAAGGCAAGAGAATGTGGGCCACACAGCCATGGTCCTCTAGCAAGAGTAGCGATCATGTCCTCCCTATTCATAAAACTAAAAAGGAATAGGCCTCTTGCCATGGAAGTGATTGAAACACTACCCTTAACTTTCCACCTAGACAGAACCCATTTCCTTATCATTTCGATACTAGGATGGAAAGAAAAAAACTTACCTACCAACGTAAGGTCCATGGATGCCATGATTTCCTCCACCAAATCATCTGAGATATGCAGGGCCGTGCCCTCTGAGATAAAAGGGAGGCTCATCATGCTTTTTGAGGGGCACGTCTTTTCACTTGTAAGTGCCTTCTTCCATCTATTGGATGGACTATCCATTACCAGATTTCTGAACAGATCCCCAGAGGCACTGCCACCAACAGTGTCCTCCATTGGATCCATGATCCCACCAGTCGCACTTAGGGGGCCCAACTTGGTGGGAAAAAACCAGTTTAAAATGTTGTCCACACACATAACCAGTTTCAAAGGTTCTCATCCTACTATCAGCCTCATCTATTTGTTATTACGCTTGGTAAATATTATTTTAATGTTTTATTTGCTTCCACCATCACGACAAATTTATGTGCTATTTTATTTTATTAATATTTTTTTCTTGTGTATAACATTAATTTGCTGGGTGATGGCATTGGCATTTCACCTCTGGCAGGTCTTGGGCTTCACACACCAATATATTTTGTAGCCCAAATCAAGTAGAGATTTCAGTAGAGCCATCTTGATTTATATTGGTATTTTTCAACATGATTAATCCTTGGATTTTGTTTAGCCTTCACATTTGTATGAGTTGTCTTGCCATTGCTATTTATAGGTTAGGTTTTTTAAACCTCACTAAGGCTATGAGCCAAATGTTTAAACATTTATGAATATGGCTTAGAATGTTTGTTAATAAATAAATAAATAATTTTGTCTATTTGTGAATTTTTAGACTGTAGTAATTTTAGTTTAATTCACTATAATTGATATGTGAATAATTCACAATGCATAATTTTGGTTAGGAAAAATTAATAACCATTTAAGGTTAATTTATGTAATAGATGGTTATTGTGATTTTTTTAATGATTTGGATAACTTGATCTCATTCACATATCTGTAATCATAATTTTTAAAATCTTGGGATTATGTGCAAAATACATTAATAACATGCATAAGGTTTTGCTTTATATCTACCTCTCACAGACTGAAAAGAATTATTTTTTTTAGTATTCTAGGTTTGTTTCTTTTGACCTTATGATAAACTAGTCTCAAAAAAATTAATGGCCATTTAAGGTTAACATTTATGATAGATGGCTATTGTGGTTTCGTTAATGATTTGGATAGCTTGATCTCATTTACGTCTCTCTAATTACAATCCTTTATTGTTATTGTAGATGGTTAAGCATGAATAATATTGTAAACACATATCTGGCATGAATGAAATTCATAAAAATAAGCATTTGATTGATATGTATGAATTAAATTCATACAAATATCATGTTGTCATTGAGGATGACATTTTGGGTATTAATGAGCTCATACATGCACTCCATCACCTGAAACTTTGGTAAGGGTGATAAATCTCTATTTCAATTCACTACAAGCAAGGTTACGCCAATGTAAATCATACAAACATGTTTATTCCAACTGGAAAATAATACTCAAAAAATTAATTATAAAAAGCATAGGATAATATTATTTATATAATAAATAATTTACATAACATAACATTAGATGTGACTAGACAAACTATGGTGCAAAACAAGGCTACTCTCTCATATTTGCTCATTATGTATAACAAAAATCTTTGTCCAGTCTTCAAAATCAAGACAAAAAGTTGCATACTTATATTTTTACAATAACTTGCTCTTTCAAATTTTATGCTAGGATGTTTTCAATGCCATCGATGTTGTTCGAGTGTTTATGATACCACCTATCATTGTTTAAAATTTTAGTGCTCTCCTTAGTTGAAAATAACCTTTTAGCTGAAAATGATTGGTTGAAGTAAGTGGACTACCTAGTTGATAATTCGATGTTCTAGCAAAGGAAGGAGTATAGATGTTCATCATTTACATCATTATTAAATGTTGTTCTAGAAAAGGATTTGCCATGTTTTTTAACCTTATCTATCTCTCCATCTCTTTCATTGCTTTCTCATATTCCCTCATCTTTTTCTAATGATCCTTCTTCTACTCCTCATGATTTTCTCTTTGCCTTTGTTCTTTGCTAGATTTCCTTTTTAACTCATTTTCAAATTTTTTATGCTCCTTCAAATTCATGTTAATTACTCTTAATGATTTCTTCTCTTCTATTTTTTGTTTCTTCCTTGTTTTAATTTCCTCTATTTCCTTCTTTCATGTTTCTTGGCTACAACGAATTTCAAAATAGTCATTTATAGTTAAATTTTGAGACTAACTGCTCAATCTCAATACACCATTTGATAATCTAGCGGAATTATACATAAACCTCTATATTTTAAGTTTGAGGAATCTAATTAACCCTGAGCTTGTTGTATTTTCTTTACTTTGAATACATTCAGGCTCTTTATTGTTATTTGCTAAAATATATTATGTTTCCCCAAGATTAATTACATCATCACAACATGAAAATACCCTATAATAACATAGTAGTGCACTATACTCTTGATCAAGTACACTTGCATGAGGGGATGGCATTAAAATGCCCACATTTGCATTATAAAATTCTAGGTTTACACTTAGATTTGCTTCCCCTTGATATAGTCTGGTTGGCTTATTTGTGAAATCAAGATAAAACCCTTCCAAGAACATGTTCTTGAATGTTAGACACATGCTTGCCTTCACCCATTTATTCACCTTCCTTAGTACACTCTTGTGTCTGGTTTACATGTGTAACATGGCTCATACTAGGTAAAATTGGATTTACATTGTCATTTTTAACTAATCTATCTTTTTTTTTTTTGAAGTTGAATAATTGCATCTATCTCATCCTATCCACATCCATCCAACCACATGATGTTTTGAATTTCATTCTCATCATCTACATCTAAAACTTCATATGCTTGACTTGGTGCCATGTCTTTTACAAGTGCTTGTCTATTAAGTGGACATATACTCTTAAAACCTGACTTTATATTTTCTATTAAAAGAGCATTCTTTAAAGCTATGCTACCCAACTTAGACATATTGATCTCAATTATTTTAATTTTTAGCCATCCACATTGACCTTTTATATTTGAAATAATTTTTGAATGGTGAGAAGACACTCACATCCAATGGTTGTAACTTGTGGGAAGTGTGTTATTGTAAAGTAACAAGATCAATTCCCAAACTCCTAGCCTCTTCAAAATTTGCCATTGCTACATGACTCCCATAGCCATAAAAACTCAATAGGTGCCTATTAGTAGGATAAACTTCACCTGGTATTGATATCTTGAAATGTTGTAGCCAATTAAGAAATAATTCTTTCATTATCTAAGCATAAGTTTGGGTTGTCATACATGCTCTTGGTTCATAGCATGCAATGTAATTTTTTAGTTGTCTTCTCCCCTTAAAAAGATAGAATCAAATAATGCTTTGGACCTATACATTAACACAAGAAATAATGGTGATCCATTCTTTGCTCTTTGAATTTGTGTGATGAACACTTTGACTTCCTCTTTTTGCTAGGATCCACATACTAGTTTTCCTATCAGCCTATAATACAATTTCATCATAGCTGAAAAAAATTTAAGGTCCATAGTGATTAGCTTCATGAACCTTCTCCAAGTTATTTTTAAATTCATAGACAATGTAAGGCCTTATCTGAAATGCTTTGTCTTTATATTCCAAGTCTTCTATTGATCTAATGGATAAGTCTTGGTGCCTTTTCTTAAACCCAACCCAACAAGACATGCCAGACATTCCATCCTTGAAAGGGTTGGGCCTATTTTCACATATATGGCCTACATATGACTTGAGTTATATAATTTCAAGTCCATGACCAAGTTATACCATATCTATGCACCATTGAATAACTTTAAGTCTCTCCTCATCTACCAAAATGGTTGGTTGGCCCTTTTTTTTGGTAGTTGTAATACCCAACATCCAATAGCTGAGGAAGCTAAAAAATTCTGCAAATTTTTATGACAACTTGAGTGGAGTACCTATTATTTTCAACATCCTTCATAGAATGATCCATTTCAATTACAGTCCATTGAGTTTGGATGGATACCTTTTTAGCTAATGAAGGTCTTGTTGTCATGTGTGTAGTAGTTTCAAGTTGTTTGTGTGATTTTTTAGCTTCTTAACCTTATGAATTTATAACATCTACTCTTCTTCCTCTTTTTGTATTGAGCCTTGTCTTATGAACTATTATCTTTCTTTTTGAATTTGTCATTTTTTTTACATCATAAAATATGGAAAATTTAATAACATGCATTATAAAATGATAACATAAGTATGTATTAATAACAGTGCATTTGATCTTCCCTTTTAACAAAACAAATGCAAATTGGTGTGATACAACATAGGTATGAGAATATGGAAATAAAAACTAGTTATGTGCAATTTAACATAATTATGGGATCGTTCAATGCCAAAAATAGGATATTCAATGGATGATGATGATGTGTTATTGCTTTTCTACCTCGAACATGGTGCATGCATAATGTGGACTGAGAAATATTAACTAAAGTTTGAATGTATCACATTTGGCTCTCACTAATATATTTTTTGATATTTTAATTATCACCTATCAGTTTGAATTTTACAAAGGCTCTATAATGACACCTTGTATGGTAATTATTGCATTGGCACCGTACTGACATGCCACATCCTAAAAATCTAGAATTAAATTTTCAACACCTAAGCTAATTTCACCACTTCTTGTGCCTCTCCCTTGTTATAATTTCACCTTGTGTTTGATACAATTTTACAAGTAAATTTTATTTTGTATTTCCTAAAAGAATTGTGAAGTTTGGCTACACCATTTGAAGAGATCAATACCAGGTGAAAGCATGATTGATATGTCAATTTCAATGGAAGATGAAAGTTTTCAAATAATGGAGAGGCCCCATAAGTTTAGCTAAAATTGTAAGAGCTAAAATTCACATCTTACATTTTTATAATAATGGAAAAAGAGAGTAAACTGTGGAAAAAATAAAATAGAACTTTTTTTATAATTCAAATATTATTTTTATGTATAACATTTGGTAAAAGGCTAATATTTTCTTATTACAAAGGAGAATATAAAGAAGAGTCATGTGTGTGTGTGTACAAATACAGATAGAAACACACACACACACACACACACACACACACACACACACACACACACACACACACACACACACACACACACACACACACACACACACACACACACACACACACACACACACACACACACACACACACATACACACAGACATGTAAATGTATATATATATATATATATATATATATATATATATATATATATATATATATATATATATATATATATATATATATATATATATATATATATAGGTTGTGTAATCATATTACTTTAAGTGATGTGTTTATCTTATTAGTGGTTTTGATATTGTCAGTACAACATTAAAATGGCTTACAATTTATATAAGATAGTGTAGCTCCAAGAATTTGAATAGAACCACTAAGGTTTGGTAGGGGGGTACACAAGGTACTTAAGTAAACACCTAGAAGGCTAAGAGGCTTAGGGATGCTATGGGATACTTGAGATATATAGAGGATATCTAGTTTTCCAGCTTACACTAAGCTATAGATAGACTTGTAAACTAGGTAAGGGCTAGCATGATCAAGCACACAAAGGATGAAGGTATATCTAATAGGTATAAACACAATAAAATAAGTAAATAAGGGAGAGAAATTAATGTGTAAATAAAGATAAAGAAAATTATATAAATGAGGGATCACTAACAAGCAAATAAAATGATTTAGAAGCATGCATTGCTATAGAAATGAAATATGATTTCAAATAAAAGACATTTTCAAAGGGAAAATGCGTATACAATTTTAAAATCTAAGCTAAATGATTGTTTATAAATTTACCTAACCATAACATATAATATATAACCATATCAAATATACTACACTAAGCTAGCAAAATAGTTTCACCTTACAAACCAAGGTGACCTCAGATCATGCTCAAACATAATGCAAGAATTCTACCAATCGTGAGTTCAAGTTTGATCCAATGTGGAAGAAGACAGAATTACAGTGTAGAGATATATCCAATACACTATCAAAAATATAAGAGATGTGAATTAACATCAATAAAATGATGTAGAGGACAATCCAAGTGCACAAATTAGGTGCAATGCTAATTTAAGGATTTAAGAGCAAGTAATAGTGCAGGCATAAACAACTGAGTAGTAGGTGAACCAATCTAGGTTGAAATTAACTATAAGTCCATGAAAATATAAGGTTAAGACTTAAATACATATGAAGAAACATGTATTAAAGGATCTCAAGAGAGGTGAAGAACTCTTAGGAATCAAGAACAAACCAAGAATGTGTAGGGTTGTCAAGATGTCTAGATGAGAGATAAGAAGATCCAAGATGAGTCCAAGGGATCCAAAGGAAATAAAAAAAGAAGAGATTCAATGATATAATGACCAATATTAAGATAATGAGGCATGTTTGGGCTTCATATAGGGCAACCAAGAGGAAGAGCCTTCCAAAACTAATCATTTTTGGCCATTATGCAATGACTAAATGTAAAAATAGGAAATTATAGATGAGCCATAGTTTAGGATATGGATTAGGGGGTAACCTATAGCCTATTACTATAGGATTCATCTTAGGGGCCCATAGCTTATGACCTGGGCTAAACTATGCCAAAAAGGTCCAAAATATCTCTAAAATGGGCCCCGTAGAGCCCAAAAAAGCTTGAGAAGTGTCGACAAGTCTGAAAAAGGTTAAGAAGGACTAGAAGGGTACTAAAACATAGGGAAAAGCTCAACATGACTGAGTAGGATCAAATAGGACTCACATTGATTGGTATAATTCATGACAAGTAAATATGTAATCATTTGGAGTAGGGTTATGGGAAGTATGACTACATATGCCCCCAACATACAAGCACTCAGTGTTCAAATGAACAATCAATGTTATGTAGTACCTAGAAGCCACAAAAAAGCAAAGCAAATCAAGAACTAAAATGATAAAAGATAACATTACCTGTACTTACTAGATAGGGATGGTAGCAAAATAAGTCGATAGTGTGATCCACGAGTGAGAGTGTAAATATTGGATAATCCAAATCTAAATCTAGCTTTAGCTTCAAATCATATGTACAAGGAACATTAGTGACATCAAATAAAATTATATAATCCATAATGACATTAACTAGAGTGTCAACTCTAGTGTGCTCCCTATGAGGGATATAGGTGACTTGGATGTCCTTGAAGGAGGAAAACAAATCGTATACCACCTCAAAGAGGGGGAAAAACTCAAAACTAAGGATAGACGAGGCACTAATGAGTTGAAACACAACTAAGAGTGAGTCAGATAACAAATGCACATAACACACACCTAACACATGAGCACCAGTCAAGGCACCAACAATTGTATGATAATCGGTGGCATTATTTATCTTACTGGTAAGAAAGAAACCAAATGTAGCAAACTCATGGACATATAGATCATTAATTACCCAAGCCATAACATTATATCTTGGGTTGCCATAACTACCACCATCTATGTGTATCAATACTGAGAGGTGCACCATGATGGGGGTTGATGACATAAGACTAGTGGCCATATAAGGCTTATTTTAAGGCAAGGTAGGATAAGAGAGCTACACAAGGGAGTCAGAGAATGAAAGCAAGTCACAATTAAGGTGATTGACTGATACTAGCCATGGTAAGAGGTGATGGAGGAAGGTGGTAGGAAGTTTTTAGAAGATTAAGATCAGTCAATAGAGACTAGATTAAGTCTTGAACCACTTTAACCAATAACTGACACCACATGCAAGAACCATGATAAAAGAGAGAAATGGGAGTTAGAATGGATTGACTACAAAATTATAGAGAAATGACTAACTAAAAGAAGAAAATCAGGTAGCGTCTATCCCTCAGTGCCCACGAGATGGTGTATAAGCCCAAGAGGCCAACAAGGACCTAAAAGGGGTCCTTAGGATAAAAATGGGTGAGAGTGGGCCCAAGATTACAAATCTCTATACAAGGTCCAATAACCATGCTTCACAATGCCCTACCATTACCATTACAGGACCTCATCTTTTGGATCATGATAAAAACCATGCTTCACAATGCCCTACCATTACCATTTTAGGCCCTTTCAAGTATGGTAACTTGTTATCCCAACAAAGTTATGTAATTATGAATAGATAGGTTATAACTACCATCCCAAGTCAACAACTTACCTTTGTTAAGCCCATCATAGATAAGCATATCATTATCTAGCCACTAGCCATTTTTCATCCATTTCCAACCATCCCCCACTTTAAAAAACCCATACCAATCTTTGAACCACAATCGAGCCAATCAATACCTCTCTAATCAAGCTAATCATTTAAAGACCAAGATATGTTAAAAATTGGTATTTTACAACTACTTGTAGACCAAGGCCAAGAAAACAAACCAATCTATGATGTTTTTGTTGAAACACCTATTTGTGATGAGTCAACTTGTGATGAATCACCTTTTGATACTATTCTTGTTGTTGAGGAGTCTCACTATGACAAGTCAGTCTTTGCTAAGTCACTTCTTAATGATTATAACTGCCTTCAATAAAATCATTATCTTGACCATTATCTTATTTTTAAAGAGCCTCCCTTTGACAAGCCAGTCTATATGGAGTTGTCTTTTGAAATTTTTACCCTCATTGAGGAGTCTCACTTTGACAAACCAGTCTCTGTGGAGCCCATTACGACATTACAAGTTGTTACTTGTCCAATACCAAACATCCAACAAAACATCATTGTAGCAACATCCACTCTAGATGAAGAATCAACATTAAAGTTAGGTTTTATTTATGAACTAACATCAGATTTAGCATCAGAAGTAGAATCAACATCAGTCTCAACATTAGGTTAGAGTCAATTGATTCAGAATCAACTTTAGAATCAAAATATGTTCATGGTTGTTACAATATTGGTTACACATGCTTGGTGGATTAATTTGAATATATTTTTGTTCCTTCCACAATTTTTGAGGATGATTACTTCAGATTTGACATAAGTTTTCCTACTATCTTATATGGGGATTGTGATGCCTCTTTCCATTCTATTACCATTCTACATACCATTAACACCAACCAACATAGCCATTATATTGACATTCCACCTCCCACAAGTGTCAATTGGGACCGATAAAATCATACCTTGATGAATTACATCCATGGTGACATATCAGTTATAGAATATTAGGGAGGATAAGACCACATTCTTACAAAAAAAGAATAATCTCTTAGTGAAACCTTTTCAAAGGTGATAGGAGATAATCAAAGTCCAAACTCAACATCTTCTAGTGAAACCTTTTCAGAGGTGCTTGAAGATGATAAAAGTCAACAGTCAATGTTCCTTAATGAAACCTTTTAGGAGGAGCTAAGGGATAATAAAGACAACTTCATTGGTGAAAACCTCATTGAGGTACTAATAGCTAAGCATGATAGTTCTTAACTACTTGATGAAGAGATTATCAAAGATGACATAAATATAGCTTCCACTCTAAATCATAATCTAATGGTAGCTACTCTTAGGCCCAAAAAAATAAAATTTTTTGGTGGTCCTATCAAGAGCATATTCATAAGTCTTTAGCCCCACCACATCTAAAGTTATGTTGAATTCAAAATCAAAAACATTGTATGTGCCTGAAATTCCCAATCTTCATTTGTTTCCCAACTATTATACATTCTATTATCATCCACCTTTACATCGCCAAATGAGACCTATCATCCATTATTTATCCATATTTACTATCCCTGGCTAAACTTTCCTTTATAGAGGATATGAAGATATCTTGTCTTGAAGTTTAAAGGAAACCAAATTAATAACCGACAAAGATCACAAAAATATTCCTAGAGTCAAAATATGCAACATGGTCTTGATATAATAATTATTTAAAAGAGGTGTGGGCTATTAATTTACATGACTGATTATTCTAGTTATATCATATGTTAATTAAGATGTGCATATCTACATTAGTAAGAAAAAAAGACACATTTACCTTGCCAAAATCATATGCCTTTGCCATTTACCTTGCCTTTGCCGATTACCTTGCCATTTCCATTTGCCATTTGACTTGCCATTTACCTTATCATTTCTATTTGACATTTTCCTTGCCATTTATATTATCATTTTCATTTTCCATTCCTCTTACTGTTGTTTCATCCCCTACCATTTTTATTGCCTTTTCACTTGGGGGAAACCTTCTTGCCATTATATCTAATTGTCATAACATCAACATCTTTGAATAATGCCATACCCTATACCATTCTACCATACTCGTCACTATTAAACCAAAGTTTGTTTTTACGTACCCTACTTAACCCTTTTGACCTTGGTTTGTTTGTTTCTTCTCGCACCTTCTGTGAGAGGATTCTAATCTAGTTTCATTAGTTTCAGAATTTTGTGTTTAAATCAGGAATCTATAAAAGTAATGTGATAGTGGATCTGCCAAGTTATTTTTCATTTATGTTTGACTAGTGCCACTGATTATAACCACCTATGGGATAATAAATATCCCACCTTGTGTTACTAATTATAATCACCTATGGGAAAATTATTAGCATATATCTATGCCATTGTTTCCTAATTATAACCACCTATGGGAAAATTAGGAACAATACCTTTACTATGCATTTCTGCATCACCTTGTTATTACTATTCTATTTTACCTTTCCATTTTCCTCAATTTGTGAATTTTTTATGACCTAATTAGTTTTCACTCCCTTTTATGTTGGTATAACTATTTTGACTTGAGGTCCTAATGGGACTATGTAGGCGGTGCTTGATTTATGTTGAGGTTAGCTCATTACCCCTTTTCATACACTCTCACAATTTTATGAGCAACCTAAGCCAATGCTCTCTATATTTTGAGAGTGGTATCTTGTCAATCTATAATGAGTTAAGATACCTAAAAATTTAAAAAACATCCAAAACATTTTAAATCCAAAAATATGTGTCCTGTTTAAACCTGGTCAGTCACCCTTGATCCACCCTACTGGGTCAAATCCATTATTTATTTTAAACCATTCCACTACCATTAGGGGTGTGACCTTCCCTTTGCATATATCCTTACTTGGGGGCACCATATATTTATCTTTCTATTCATCCTTCACACATTGATATTGACTTGGTTGACGACAAGATGCTTTATGTTGCTTTTACTTTAAAGCTTTCTATGTGTTTGTTTGCTTAAATATTTATTGTTTATTTATCTAACTATTTGTTTACTTTGTTTTTTATGCCTTGACTCAGTTTATATGCATTTATTAGGTGATTCCTTACGTATTTTTTTGAGTCTATCCATATTCATACATCAACATTTTCATCATGGTTTTTTATCATTAGTGCATTGCTTTCAATTGTTTATTAGATCTGGAGTTAGTCCTTATGCATATTATAACAAATTTATCATGGTGTTTTATATCATGAGGCCTAAGGTCATGTGATACAACAAAAATTATCTTGATTAATCTTCCAAGTAATGGATTCATAGAAACTTCTCCTTGGCAACCTTGGCAAATCCTCCTACACTCCTTGATCAAATCAACCCATTGACCATTCTAGTTATATCAATGCTAATAAGGATGAACATATTTGTATTGATAGGTACAACTGAATCATTCAAATTAATCAATTCTTATTCTTATATTCATCTCTTTTCACATCCTCTTGTGCTTAGTTATTTTTGGCTTCTTCAGTCATTAAACCATCACATCTATGTTTACACCCACTCATCTTTAATCTATGTAACATATTATATCCTTGATTTATGCTTGCCAATCTACCCTACTGGGGCAAAATAAAAAATCATTATTCAATCTAGGTCATCTTAATTAATATAACTTCCTATGGATAAATCATTATTTCAACTCATCCACCCCACTGAGGCATATACTTGTGCCACTGATTATAACTACCTTTGGGAAAATCAGTGTCTCCACCTTTGTTACTAATTATAACTATATTTGGGAAAATTAGTACTTTTATAAATCCAATGTGTACAAGAATTATATCAATTGGATTAATCTCACCCATGGGTTAATTTTATTCTTTTTCGTACTTATTTTTGAGGGAATATCCATCAATCATATGTATCAGCCACTCCCTCAAGGGGGCATCATTATAGGCTTCCTAAATGTTATTTAGAGATTATTATTAAATAATTATCTTCTTTCATCATTAATGGCCTATTTAATTATTTGATAAGATGTTACCATGCCTATAGCTTACAACATCTTCCCAAACAAGAGCAAATTGTAGACATCTAAAACTACCCACAACTAGATTTCAATCAAACTTCAGGCTGATTCCTACTAACTATTGCAAATTAAGCCTGAGAATCACTGAACATATTAAATTTACTTGTGCATCATTCTTCAAATCTTAGAATCATGTTGAGACATCCCTAATTGGGTTATTTTATCATATGCAATAATAACCTCTCATGGATTCATCCCTAATCACCTTGCAACATCATAAATATTAATTTGGCCTATGGACCTATTAAGTGGGAAACTTTCACACTTAATCAAAATATGGAAAGAGTTAAAACGCTAATCATAATCAATTAATAAATTAAATAGGATTAAATGCCTAGTTGAATTATCTATTTGAAATTAATGAATATATAAAAATAGAAATTCAAAAATCAAAATATCTTAGCCTTTCATCATTGCCTTTATGAGTTGTCAAGCTCTCTGAAAATATCCTAAAATATCTAATTTGAGAGCTATGCCTAGTAATTTCAAAATCATTATTACTTGAAAACTATTAACTCTATCGAAGTTAGTTTTAAATCACCTATGGTTTATTTGAACCCATTCCAAGCCTAAACTCAACCTTGACTCACCTAGGTGAGAGTTAATTACTAAGGCTATAAATACAAAGCCTTGCCTATTGAATTCATAAGATATTTTGGTGCAAAGTTATTATGCACAATTGACTTCAAAGCTTTGATAAGAGTAGTGCTATAATGCTCAAATCTTAAGCCAAGCCACATCAAATACATGGTGCCAAAGAGAGAAGGAGCCAAGCAACCTCCATTTCCAAAGACTTCTTGATGCACAAGATGAGTAAACATTTCAACAAAGCCATTTGTATCTCCTAAGGAATGTAAAAGAGTTGTGTTTTTTATGTTTTTGTTGTGATTTAATTTAGTTTTTGTTACTAAGATCTCCATAGTGTCTAAGATAGAGGTGTTAGGCATTTAGTGTGTTCATTTTATTGGTTTTATGAGATTAACACAAGACTAACCTCCCCTCTATGTCAAATTCCTAGTTTATAGCTTACAACATGGAGGTAAGTGTTTAGCTACCGAGGTTAAATGGTATGGACATATCGAAGTACTAGAGGAAGTCATCTAGAAGGAACTAAAAGCTAAAAAGAGAATCTGGCAACATATTTTGGAACCACACCAATGTTTTAGATTATAGTGAGTGAGCAAAGATATTCAACATCATCCCTTCATCTTGTTCCCAATCCACACATGACATCATAAATTCCATCTAACTCGCATCCCAAGTCCCATTAAACTTAATTAGTTTTAGAATTAGAGTAGGAAGGGGAATAACACGCACTTAAGTGGATAAAGGATTCATACAGAGATACTCATAGGCATGGTTGATTATGGGTTAGTAATGAACTCCCTGAGGAGGCCCATGAGGGTCATGATGTTTCCTATGCTAGTAGGGCTCATCACAACCTTATTCATGAAGGGAACGATACCAAAGTGACTCTTAACATGGAAAATTCTCATGATGTAAATATTCCTAATCATGGGGTGGGGAATGACCATGAGATAGGTGTCATTCCCTAAAACGATGATGAGATGATGTGGCATGCCCATAGAAATGGTCATGGTGACCTAGGTCTCTGTGATGCTATCCATGTGTCTTAAGATGAGAGTGTATATGAGGGAATTGGTGTTTGGGATAAGCATCCCATAGATCTCTAGTCTATGAAAGGCATTCAAAAGTAGTATGCTCATTTAAGACTCTAAAAGAGGGGCTAGGAGGACTCCACATGATGTAAATGACTCATCGAGTCAGGATGCCTATGTCTCTCAACATGGACATGAGGGGGTTCTCACTACAGACTCTCTCACTAAGAAAGAGGCAGGGGACTTGAGTGAGAATTGGTTGAGGTATCCAAACTAGAACAAGTTCAATCCTTATCTCTAGAAGAAATACATCACCTAATCCTAGGGGAGAGCAATGTTCTTCATTCACATGACTCCATATGCAATAATCATTAATGATTTCATGTAGCTCATCGGGCTTTAATCATGAAATGGGGTCATATTCAACCTAAATGGGTGAATGATAAGTGGTTTGAGGATGAGGGGAATCATTATCAGATGAGTAGAACTTAGACTAGTATAAAGGTAATCGAGTCTATTGGTTATAAACTTTCCAATCTAGTTCTCTACAAGATATTAGTAAGCCTTGATATTGAGGTAAAGACACGTCAAAGACCCTAGGGGTTATATTTATATTACAAAATATTTGTGAGTGAACTAAGGGTTGAGACCTTGAACATGGTGGGAAGTGCATCCCAAAGGTAGGAGGCTAGCCATGGAGGCAGTGAAATAATAACAACTAAGAAGAAAACAAAAAGAAAAACTGCTTAGAAACCCACGAGGATATGGACACAAAACCAAATGAGGACAAAATAATTGTGGTGAGAACCAAAATAAAATTGAAAGCAAATCCTAGTGGCTATTATAGGGGAACTGGATAAGAGAGTTATAAATAGTCTAGAACTAGCATGGGACCATATGTGGGGTCCCATTGAGCATACCAGAATGTAGCTCTAAGAGTCTAAATAGAGCCACTAGGGTTTGACAAGGGGGTAAATAGGGTACTTAAGAAAAAACATATAAGGATAAGAAGCTTAGGGATGCTATGGGATACTTGAGATCTATAGAGGCTATCCAATTTGTCAGCTTACACCAAGCTATAGACAGACTTGTAAACCAGGTTAGGGCTAGCATGATCAAGTTCATAAAGGATGTAAGTATATCTTAAAGATATAATTAAGGTAAATAAAGTAGTTAAGGGAGATAAATTTAATGTGTAAATAATTATAAATTAAACTATCTAAATAAGGAAACACTAACAATCAAAGAAAATGATTTAGAAGCATATAACCCTATAGAAATGAAAGATGATTTTGAATGAAATATGTTTTCAAAGGGAAAATGCATATACAATTCAAAAATCTAAGCTAAATTATTTTTTATAAATTAAGATAACCCTAAAATATAATATCTAACCCCAAAAAATATACTACACTAAACTAGCAAAATAGTTTCAAAATAGCTGAATGAAATATGTCATCGAAAGTAATAGAGGTTCTCTAAACTATAATAGGTGTATATTGTGTATAAGTACCAATAATCCTATCCAATATGTGCCCATAATATAATGGATAAGGATGTGTATTATATGTCATTTTCACTTTTGAATCTTATTATAATGGTATTAAAATGAACTGTTAAATAATTTTTTATTGTGTTGGTCACTAGGTTGTAAACCTGATTCTTTTGGAGGATCATCAATTTAATATTTTTATCATCTATGAAGTATTATATTTTATGATTCAAGGTAAAACATATATTTGTAGAATTCCCATATCCTTGGTGATAATCACAATAAGCATTCACATCATACCTTTTAGGTAGAGGTCTATTCATATCAACCTCTATAGGATGAGGGAGAAATATGAGGTGATACTCAACAAGTTATGGGATTAATGAAGTGGGAGGTTCAAGTAAGCATGTAAATTGTCTCTATGGTGCATTGGATAACTCAAGCCTATTAAGTTGTTGGGATACTTCATTAACCATGGTGGTTGTTTCCTTTTTAGGTTTAAGAGGTTTGACCTTATAACTTGGTTTGATAGTAAACTTGGTATTGGATGTAGATGTAGTCGATGTGTTTGATACATACTTAAGTTTTTTCAATGAGATAAATTTCATTTCGTGATCATGAACAATGTGGCTTTAGTAATCAAAAAATATAATTTTTTCTTGAAAACTATGTAAAAAAGCAAGAAAACTTTGCTTGAAAATGTTTTGAAGCTCTTTATCTACCATAAGATTGGTCATTTTAGATAACATTATCTTTTACCTCAAGACATATTCATTAATTAGTTAATTGGTTCCCTGTTTAATTTTTGAAATTTGGGCATGTGAACCCTTGTCAGTAATATTGGTAGATAAGTGTGCCAAAAATTGATCTATAAGAGATTTGAATGCGTTTATTGATTGGATTGGTAAATCATAGAACCACCTTAAGGTAATATTTTAAGAAACTTGAAAATAATTTGGTTAAAATTTTATCATTCAAGGAATAATCAAGGCTTTCCACATAAAAAGATCAAAGACCCTTGTCATCATAAAATGTGAATTTAGGTGTAAAAAAATCAATTCGTAAGAGGAAAAGATATCTATGGTGCAAGAGGATTATGCAATACCTATTGTTAATCAATAACATAAGGTTATTTCATAGAGTTTTGTTCAATATTTTTAACCTTAGTTTATAACAGTTTTATTATTTGGACAAGAGCTTTCACCTCTTGGTATTATAGGTTGGATATTTGAGAAGTCACGAAAGGAGGTTGTACCCATTGGTTAGGTAGTAATAGGCATTAAAAATGACAATTGGATTAAAGTATTAAGATTTTTCATGTAAGATATGGCAATAGTAGTTTTAAAAAACAAAGATTAGAAACTCATATCCCATGTCTCCACTAGATGTTGGTAGATTGGTTGGAATGGAATCAATTATGGTACCTTCTAAATATTTACCATCACTAGGTGAGGAAACCTTAACCTTAACACACTGATTTCATATCTTATAACATATAAAAATGCATCTAATAATCCCTTGTTGATATTAAGATGAGTAATTAATGCCTCCTTATCTTACAATTGAAAATAAGTTTTTATTAAGATGTTCCATTTATTACAAATGAAGAATTTAAAAATTGAGACAAAGTACAAAAAACTGAGACCTTAATTAACTAAAACTCCAAGAATAAAAAAAATTGCATTCAAATAGATCAGGTTCACCAAAATTTTAACCATAAAATCTAGATTGGGGAGTCTAGGTTAAAGGGGTAGATACAACCCAGGTCACAAAGTGGTGGACTATCTCTAAAATAGACCAATTACTTATAAAAACTTAGTTAAAGATATATTGAATTTATCATGTTGAGATATGCTAAAAATAAAAAGGTATAACTATGTTAGATAGTGTAATGATAATGAAAACAAGATACTCAACTGATTCTAATGCTAATTTAGATTTGAATCTAGAACAAGGAGGGAATAGACTAGATCTATATTATAGATTAGTTACATGATTTTGTAAATTATACCTCTGTATTTGTAGACACTTGTGTTGACTTGGGATGGTTACGTCAATTCTTCTATCTAACTTAGACAGAGGTGTCTAGAATAGAATACCTATTGAAACTAGATATGGCCACCTAAATGCTTCTGAGTTCTATGTTGGCTTCACTTTGGTGCATTTAGATCTGGGTCATGGACTGTCACTCCTCATCAAATGAAAAAACTTAAGTTCTTCATATTTATAATGATTGTGAGAAAAATGAGTTAGTAAGAACATGGTGTCGAGTTGCCCTAAAGATTCATATGTCAATGAGTATTGCCTACATATCTAATACTTTGAATAGGGCCTCAAACTTATGTAGTCCTCCTATATGTGTTGGTTTGTGTGTGTATCATGCAATATATTATAAGTACATAGAGTGACCTAGCTTATAACTTGAAAAATATGTCTCATGGGATAAACTTTCAGTAATTCAAACCTGTAGATATGTTGTCTCTATGATTGATATAAAAATATAATAAAATATGAAATATTTGCTCCATTGAGTGCTTGATTGAGTGCTTTTAGTAATTTGCCTTGTGAGTAGGTAAGAAGTTGTTAGGTAAAGAATGCATGATGGTTGATCTTGTATTGATACTAATTTATTTAGAGAATATCTTACATTAAAATACTTACGCTGACCATAAGAATATATTTCATTTAAAATTTAGATGACTTTAAGGCACTGGACACTTATATTGGTGTAGGACACTTACATCAACTTAGATGTTTGATTGGGATACAAGTGTCTAGAAAACTAGAAAATAGACACATGTCCAAAATATTTAGAGATAGAAGATAAGTAGGTTTATAAAATTATGAAAAAAATAAAAAGTTTGAGTCATCATAATAATATTGATCAAACTAAGAGATAAGCAATAAACATAAGTATATAGTGTATACGAGCCTTTCAATAATGAGAAGGGCCCAAAAGCTGAAGGTATATCCATGATATGTATTTTTTAAGTGTATGACTGAAGTGCTATATAATTTAGAAATAGTGTCTACATTATCAAATTATTTATGATATTCGCTTCCTATTTGATTACTAGATAAATGTGTTATTTTCATACTACCAAATGTAAATTGTAGTTAGTTGGTGTAGTTGATGGAATGTCCTTAAAATTATAGTAAAATTCACTAAAACAAATGGTATGAGAATAAGAACATATAATAAGGATTATTTATATAGGTAACTTGAGATTAAAATTTGAAAACTCTTATGATTTATGGATTTGTGTCCCATTGGTTCATTTAATTTTGTTTAAATTGATTTTTGTTGTACTACATTGGATTAAGAAAACAAATTAGTTTTTTTTTTTTATTATTATTATTTTTAGATTGCATTAATGAATTTGGTGATCCTTATGTCTATTTTTAATTATGTAAGTACACCTATTGGATTGGTGTAAGGAGCAAGGAGTGGAAGATGGTTAGAGTTAATGGTTTGAACTCTTAAAATAAAAAATGAAGACAGAGTGGATGTATACTTGGACATGAAATGTTATGAAAATGACAAGTTGTTTTAAAAGTTTACACATGTTGAATTATTAAGTTGATAGGATTTTGAATTTTGATAGTAAGTGAAATGACATTATATTTTGTATGAAAAATTATAATATTGACTTGAAAAAGATAAGTTATTGTTCAAAGTTTATATTTTGATGAGTCAGTGTTTTATTTTTTAAGAAAGTTATACGAATTATAGTTGAAAAATACTTGTAATGAATAAGAATTTTGTGGAAATATTTCTTTTAATTATTTGAATTGGTTCAGTTTATATTCTCAGATAATATTCACATGGAGAAAATAGAATTCAAATAAATATAGTAGAATATTATGAAAATAAGATTATGAGGATATAATTTTAGTTTTTGAGTTTTAGTTGGTTTTTGATGATATTTTGATGCAATCAAAATAGAATTTTGTGATGATAGTTGACATAGTTGGAATAGTTTAGTTTTGTTACAGTCAATAAACAGTTTAGATATTTTTGATGATAATGAAAATTTTATAAGGGACCATGTGTTTGATATATAAAAATATAGTTTGGTTTCATATTGGATATATACATGCTAATTTTTTTCAATCATATAATAATCAGTTCTTGAATATATTTCAAACTATATAGGATGTTAGGTTGGGACCAACCTGATTCAAGTAAAGATAATGATAACAGATGTTAGGGAGGGAATCAAAATTTAAATAATGTGAATTAGAAAACACCCAATATACAATTCTCAAAGAAGGTTTCAGAGCTAGGAAATTTTGCCCAAGGTATGCTAGTAGGGGAGCTAGAATGCCAATTCAGTTTGATACCATTGACCTTGAATTTTGGAAGTATTGAATAATTTATCCTTTAATCCAACAAACCATAGGGGTAATAAAGGATTTTTTGGCTGAAGATTTAGAGCCCAGTCTCATTCCCATAACAATTCTTCTTACCACTTGTAAAATAATACATATTAGTTGTTAGTTCAGTCACCTACCCTAGAAACAATCTAGTATGTTAATAAACTATATCATGTCTATGTGCCAACTCAGCTAGACAATGAAATAGCCTATGCTACTAACTTTGTCAATCTTACCCTACCTTCTTTTTTTGATGAACCCTCATCATCTTAGAGAGATCTTATTTTAGGATGTAGTAAATTAAGTTTGAAAGAACCACTATTAAGGTGCAAAAAATTAAGCTTGGAGAAGCCACTTTATGTTATTCATTCAACCTCTTCCAAGAAACATCCAATCAGTGAGAATGAATTAGACACTCTTACTAAGATCATAGTTGTTAAGAAGATTAAATTGGAGGTTGATGATAATAGAAGTGAGTCAAGGACTAAGATGGTTCGGTTCTCAATAGTTGAGATAGAATATAATGAGTGTGTGAATGAGTAGGGAAAACCAGTTATTAAAATTTTAGCTAATTCTGATGACTATTGGATGTCAACAGGATAAATTTTTATTTCAAAATTAAATTTTTAATTGGTAGAACTTAAGTACTTTCAAATTTTGATAATTTAATTTTCAGATTTTGATATTTTTGTTATGATATTTTGAAAGTACAATAGACTTTAAATTTTTGATATATATAATATGCCTAAGTAATTTTGATGATATGTGTTATGGAATTAATATGGATAAGAATATCATTAATCTCTGATTTATTTAATTATTTATTGACGTATGTATATCTTATTATTATTAATTGATTAAGGGTCTCTACATGTTAGGAAATACCCGATTTATATTCAAATATTTGATCCTTTAAAACTTTAGTCTTAATTAAATTTTACCTAATAACTTAAAAGATTAATTGATTTATAAAAATCAATTAGTTAAAGTTAATTAATAACTAACTAAGGGTTAGTTACAACTTTTTTCAATCAAGTTTGAAGAATAAAAGGAGATCAATGATTCATTTGAAGAGGAGGAACAACATAGGTATTGAAGACTTATACATTATGAAGTTAATTATTTATCTCTCTTCTATGCAACTTCTCTGAGATAACACAACTTTTGCACATTGATCAAATGATACTTTCTCTTATGGTTGAGTAAATTACTTAGGCCACATGGGTATATCCAGTTTTATAATCATTTATATCAAATTTAAAGTCGTTAAATTTAACATCTTTTGATGATTACTCCTTGTAGTCTTATGTGTAGAATTCAAGTATTTAACCTGAATAATGATTAAAAATTTGCTATTTTTGATATTTCATTGATCTATTTGATTGTAAAAATTATCTCTCAAGATATTTTGTAAAAAAAAGAGATTAGTTTTTCAAATAAAATCGATTTATTTTGCTAAGACGACTCTCTCTATTGAGACTCGCATATTTTGTCTACCTTGTATTATATTTTAACTTAGTTTAATCTATTTTAGTTTATTTTTTAAATTAATTTAATTTCTTTTCTATTTTAATTTATTTTACTTTTAATTTATTTTAAACTTTCTATTTATTTCTATTCTACTGTTTAGTTAAGTTTTTAAAGTAGTTTTTAAAAAAAAAAAAGTTTAGTGTTAGATTTAGTTAGATTTTAGATTAGTTAAGTTTGTTTAATTAAGTCTAATTTGTTAGACTTACTCAGATTTTAGATTAGTTAAATTTATTTAATTAATTTTAGTTTGTTAAGACTTAATTAATTTTAGATTATTTGTTTTGTTCTAGTTTAATTTATATTTAATACTTTACTTTTCTTAATTAGTTAGTTATCTTTTAGTTTGTTGCCTGCTATTTGTTTGTGTCTCTTGTATGTTGAGTTTTGTTTGGTGCTTGTTTTTATAAAAAATCAGTTCATCTTGGATTTATCTTAATTATATAATACTTCAATACTTCTAGTTTATTATCTTGGTATTATTTGAAAGTTATTACAACAAAAACAAGACACTACTTTAAAATATATTTTATTAGTAAATCAGATTTTTTTCCTTCAAGATATTGTCTTGTTCATAGGTCTTCTCTATTGGATAGAATAGATTACACATTCATATTTGAAATGATTTATTATTTAACAAGTATATTTTTGAATTATAATGAAATATGTTATATTTAATAATGTATTTATTATTGTTTAGAACATTTAAAAAACTTCTCACATCTTTAGGATTGTAATTGAACTTTCAAAACCTTACTATTAGACTAGTATGATTCCAACTTAACCTTCAAAATAAGCAAAAGGGTTGTTTAGTTAATGGTACAATTTTCATTGTAAACAAATTTGGTGACTTTGCTGGAGATAAAATATTTCAAAAATCTTATTTTTTAAAGCTGTATTTTCTTATTGCTCATGGTACTTAGAAGATAACCTCTTATTATCCAACCTAAAATTGATATTGCCAATGATCAAGTTGATATTTATTTTAATTTAACTTGTTTGCATGGCATAATCATTCTCATAATCTTCTACATGTTATTCAAGTCATAAATAAAGAGAAACAATTATAGAGTTTGAGATAGATTGGTATGCTAATCTTAATTGTGAGACTCAACAAGTCATTTTAAATATAAATAAATAAATTTAGGAAGATAGAGCTAAAATTTTAGCTGTTAATCCTAGACCTAGAACTCATTTCCTTTTTGATTATCATCTTTTTGATGATTTGGTTATGCCCTCTGAACTTACTATTATAAATATGCAATTAAATCAAGTTGATCAGGCTCAAAAAAATAATTCAATTCAAGTAGATGACAATATTTTAGCTTCTAATGGGAGATCAAGAAAAAGAGAGGATACAAGAGATGATTCATAGACTACAAGACAATAGAGATCAGAGTAATCTCACTGAAGATGAAGCTGAAGCAGAACAATAAATCACTGTAAATCTATGGATTTTTGCAAGTCCACTTAATATTGTAAATCATCCTAGTAAGTTCCCTTAAAAGATTAAATATACCAAATTTTTTTAGGCTTCTAGAGAATCTTGAGAATATCATTTACAAAAAAATAGGTTAGTTTGTTCTACTCTTGGTATAACAAATAAAAAAATTTGTTTAAGAGTTTTTACACAAACACTTAAAGGAAAAACTTACCAAGAATTTATTAATTTACATGATAAAATTATCAATATATGGAAAAATATTAAAAAATAGCTAGAGTTATCTTTTGGGAAAGCTAAAGAATACTTTGACCTAGTTAATAATCTTATGAATTTTTCTCTTGATCCAGGTGAGACCATCTACCATTTCATTACCAAGTTTACTAAGCTGCATCAAAAGATCTAAAGTGATCTTAAATTTTCTCAAATATTATCTAGACTTTAATTTTGTAGTGATTTACCCTTAAAGTATAAAATGGCCTTAGAAGATAAAGATATTATAGAATATGATGAAACTATAACATTCTACATTGAATATGAAATGAAATTTAAATGTATTGGGTTTAAAAATAGGTCTTTTATAGATCTAAATTTAGATAATGTAAATTTTTTAAAATTCATTCAAAGTCTAGGAAATAAACTGGTCACTATTTAAAAACAATTGAATGATAAACTTTTTTCATCTAATAGAAATAATACTGAAAGTAAAAAATTATAAATTACTTATTATTGTAATGTGTGTGAATTGGATCATGATCCAAATTCTTGTATTGTTCAGAAATTCAAAAAATTTCTTCAAAAAAAATATCTTTTATCTAAAGATTTAGTAGACAATATAAACATGTGTGCTCTTAATGATCCATCAGAAAATGAAGGTGCTTATGTTGTTAATACTAAAAACAAAAACTATAACTCTTCTCAAAATAACAAAAAAAAAAATAATTTTTTTCTTCTAATAATAAAGGTAAAATATTCAGAATAATTCTTCAAGTATTTTAGCTGATATTTTTTCTCAAAATATTTTTTTATCAATTAGTTATAATAATAGTCAATATCAGTATTATAAGTTTAAGAATTTTTGATAATCTGATGCTAAAATTTATAACATAATTGATAATTTATCTACAACTAAAATTGTATTTTCATTATTAAAAGCAGTTAGTCTTCTACAACAATTTGATAAAATTAATGAAGCTGTTAAAAATCTTAAAACTGATGTAGGCTTACAAGAAGAAAACAATGATGAACAATAAACTATTTTTACTTAAAGTTATGATCATCCTATAGATTATATAACTTAATTTTATGTTTCAATTAAAATTACTAATAAAGAAATCCATAATTATATCTTAGCTATAGGTGCTTCAAAGAATATAATGCCTAAATTTATTGCAGATCAATTAAGCATATCTTATGAAATTAACAATAGAAAATTTATTGGATTTATTTTTAGACAAACTAAAAGTTATGGTAAGTTTCGAGACATAGTCATTAAAATTGCTCAAGATGAAAGAATTATATGCATGACTAATGTCCAAGTTTTACACATTCCTAATAATTATGCTATATTATTAAGAAGGGATTGGTCAAAAGTAACTGATGCTTTTGTTAGAAAAGATATCACATGGGTTCCTATTAGTATTGAAATTGTTTTCATAAAAAGAGAAAATTGATTTAGTACACCTATACAATCATCCGCTTCTTCCATTATTGATTATGTTGAGACATGAATTATAACTTATGAACTGCTGAATTTAGATGAATTAAAAAATCAACATGAAGAATTCTTTGAGAAAAATATTTTATGGTCAC
Source organism: Torreya grandis (assembly GCA_037957365.1). Lineage (NCBI taxonomy): Eukaryota > Viridiplantae > Streptophyta > Pinopsida > Cupressales > Taxaceae > Torreya > Torreya grandis. The sequence goes on from JARHVA010003445.1 coordinate 953,942, forward strand.
TTTATTTTGATGGAGCTTATTCTCAAAAAAATAATGGTGCTGAAATTTGTTTAATTTATCTTGTTGGTAAAATTTTTCATTATGCTTATAAATTATCATTTGAAAATATTAATAATACAATAAAATTTAAAGCATTATGTTTAGGTTTGAAAAAAATGATTAAACTTAATATTAAATTGTTGACACTTGAATTTGCATCTTTTGAGGATATGATAAAGCTCTCCTCATCCAAGTGGCACAATGGAAATACCTCTAGGCTTGTGGGTAGCCTAAGGATGAAGTGAATCTCTAGATAGGGCTAGCTCCCTTAATGTACCACTTTGGATTGTAACTATTACTAAACTTGAGGGGTGAAAAGGGAAAGAGATAACTGAAAAAAAACTAATATAATAGAAGTGATACATCAAATAACATGATGACATCCAATCATATGCATATTACACTTAAAATTAAAAGATAAACTAAACATACACTTCTCCAATCTTTATCTTCTTACATCAATGTTACATTGTGAGGTTATGGATAAATATGCAAAGCTAGAAGGACTAGACAAGAGGCATATGAGGACAATAATAAATATGATAACTCACTAAATCATATCCATTTCATAAAAAATTTCACATGGCGTATAATAAGAAGCTTTCCAACTACAAATAAGATGAAAAAATGAAATAACATGCTAATGAATCCATAGTCTTCACTTATGAAAAATAAAATATTCTAAATGAACACACTAATAAAAATTATTTAGGAGGTAAAAATTAGTATTATTATTGATTAAAAGATATACAAATAAGTAGGAATTTACCATAATTAGGTAGAACATCCCATATAATGCCAAAATGGCTAGTTCTTATAGAACTTGTGAGAGATAGAAGAAGAGAGAAGTCCAAGGGTCACAAGGACACTTTTCAAGATGATAAAATTATTTATTTATGTATTATAATAGGATATGGGATGAACCATGCAAGGTCAGGAGCTAAAATTTGCAATCCAAATCATAAACCTCATGAAAAGTGGCAAAAAACTTCTCATTTTAGCTCAAAAAAATTGCTTACATGATTATTTCTATTTAAATGCATTATAAATAATTGTTACCAGGTATAATGATTGGAATTAAGTGTAAAGACATCAAAAATTCCTCTCCATGCATTATTTGTAGGCCTGGTAATCTAGAATCACCTAGAAAGGAGTGATAATCATTTACAATTCAGAAAACTCTTCTTTTATGCACCCTACACTCTTGGATTTCAAATTGGTATTAGTTTCTAATGAAAATACATAGGAGAGAGTTGATGACACCTATTAATACCCTCCATATTTTTAGAATCATTAGGGACACCATAAAATGAGCTCACTTAAAGTTTTCCACCCTTATCACTAGCTTGCCCATTAGACCAATTTTGACTGGTTGAGTTGAAGCACCTGGTTTAGAAACTTAAGAGTTTATATAGAGTATTAAACTAATATGAGGGGTTATATGAATTCTATATATTCCTCTAAAAGTTGGTTTCACCTTCAAAATAAGATTTTATCTTTTACAATACAAACAATGGTAAAAAATAACATGTTTCTACCATGTCCATACAAGTTTGTATAACTCATCCTAGTGGGAATTAGATTGAGTGAGTCCTATAAAAGGTTAAAAATGTTTCATGTCCAAAATGATTCATTTGGGTGCATATCTAACCTCATTTTCACAAACTTGAAAAAAAAATCCACAACTTTGGAATTTAATACCCCTTATAACATCCTTGAATTCCCTTATCATCCATGAAATCCTCATGAAATATATGAGTGCTCAAACCTAGCCTATCGAGCTTGTCTCTTTTATTCCAATAAGCCTGAAGGGTTTCTGAGCCAAAAATAGCTTATCAAAGGTTTATTTTGCATGTTTTAAGATTATAAACATATTTTTGGACCCCATTAACATGTTTAAATACATTATAATTCTTTCAAAAGATTAGAATTGAAAGTGACTCATCATTTGAAACTAGGCCTAGTCATGTTCATGTAGCTATAATTGTAACTTAAGGATAAACTAGCCTTTTATGGATTTTACTTACCTCCTAATAGCCTCAACACACATAATTTCATCCCATAAACATGTTTAGATTCATTGGAAATCTCAACTATGTCTATAATTGACAATGGCTTCTCATTTGGGCATTAGGCTTACACCTTGCCTAATAGGTCCACCTTATCCTTGAAGCTCAAGGTGAGTTTTTTATTGGTTACCATACACCTAAATATCTCAAAAAATTATATTAGGGTCCCTAAAAAATGTTTTAACTCATGGGAATGCTCATTTCAAGCTAGAACTGAGAGTGATCCTCCATTTGGCCTTTAGGCCTATTCCTTGCTTTTAAGCTTGACTGTAACTTATGGTGTTTGGACCTTCCTATTGGAATTATTAATCCTATGGAAGGTTTTGAATTATGAATTATATGTTATTAATCTCTAAATAACTCCTTGGAATACATCCCCAACTTTTGGTTCATGCTTTTACCTTTCTTCTTCAAAATGTAGGGTTTATGCATGGGAAAAGTACCCTTTATCTAAGACAAAACATATGGCACTTCCCCTATTTTCCAAAATAAATAGGTACTATATAGGATTAATAAAGTTTTAAGGGTGATATGTACAAAATTTTAACTCTTAACTAGGTCATTTGACCCTCTAAAGGCCTCAAAATCCAAGTTAGACCAGTCAGGCAAGCACTATATGTGAACCCTTTACAAATGGACCGTGCCTTGCTTGTCTATGACATGTTAGAGATATTTCCTCTATTTGTGTCCATTTTAAGAGGTACATGTATGTTTTTATAACCTTAATATATTTTATCCAAATAATATCATAACACTCTGACCCCTTTATACTCTTGAATTCCCAAGATGGTGTTATCCTGTCTAACTGTGTTGCTCTTTTGTAAAGACCGCTACCTATAGGTGTTTATGCACATTTAGATTTTTAATATGATATGTATATAGATTATTTGAATAAATAATTTTATTTATCAATTATATTAGACTTGTGCACCTATATTTGGACCAATTAACATCAATAGCCTTAACTTTCTTGCTCTCTACCCTTATACAATCATACACAGTCAACTGTGTTTGACTGAGGCATATCTTGTGTATGATGATTCCTCATGGGAAATATTTCATTTAAATTTAGTTATAGGTAAAATTTATAACCTCATCCATCAACCCAACTTAATACCCTATGCTTAACCCCTTTTTTCTTTCATTGTGACTTACAAAAACTGAGTTTTTTGCCTTAAACCTAGTTGTAGGTTATTTTAGATACTTATGAGGCCATAAAGGTATTTTGGTTTAAAATAATAAATACTTTAAACTATATATTATTGTTACACAATCCCATTATAATCTAAGTGGATAAATCACCATTTAGAAACCAATCCAAATAACTTTACACATTTTGGCCTAGTTGGCTATAGCTAAGAAGTTTCATGGAGTTATGTACGACTGTAGGTGGTTATAATAATTTGACACCTATCTCACTAGTTCCTCATGATGGTTTTTATGAAATTAATGATATATTAGGTAATTTGGAGTTATCTCCATATACTCACATGATCTATCCTTGCATCCTTAGGTGTGAGAGCTCATTAGGACTCAAGCCTATAGACCAAACTGCATGTATTTAGTGTTTTATAGGTAATTTTAAACCCTCAAAACATCACCCTCCACCAATATTTTACCCTCTACACTATAAAAAGGTATTGTATTATGATAGGGATACAAAAAAAATCTAATAGGATGCCTTAAAATCCTTTGCCACCATGTTTTTATATGTCCATAGGAAGCCCTTAGACCTCTATTTTAACGAATTAGGGGCTGTGTCTCAAAACTCAGTCAACTCATGTTAGAAAGTGCTCTATACTTTCACCTTGTAAATTGACACTATAAATAGGTTTTTCATCATTTAAATAATATTATATTATTTAAAATTCTATTTTCATTATGTTTTAACAATCCCTTATGATGCTTCAAACCTTTGCTAGGGCCACCTGTAGGTGGACACTCCACTGTGAAGGCAGTGAGGAAAAAGAGTAAGCAGTATGCAAGATTCACGTGTTTATGCTCAAATTTAGACTTACTCAAGGCTTAAAAGTGTACTATTATCACTCTAAAAGACTAATACACTATTCAAATCTCCCATTTAAACTTTGAAGCCATCCTAAGAGGCTCCTGTAGATGCATTTTAGGTTACATATAGGTAACAAGCATGAAATGTCCCATTTATTGAAAGAATCTACCTTTAAAATAAATTTGTCATCCATAAATGGTGTTGAAATGAAACCTCTATATGTTTAAAATCTAAAACAATATTTCACACCGCATTTGAACATTGAACTTTTCATGAGAGCACCTGTAGGTGCACACTCCAATGGCAGACTGTGTGTATGTGTGTACAATGAGTACAATTCATGGAAAGTTGCTTTGGAGGATAAGAGTGAAAGGTGATGGGATTAAGGAAGAATTTAATAAAATTATAGTGAACTTATCCCCATATTATTAAACCATTACCAAATCATCAAGGTACTTTAAACAATAGAAAACTATGAATCACATAGAATGATGCTTCTCTTGCTATCTTGATGCACTTGACCTATTTAAAAACTTTTAAACATTAAAATAAGAATTTAAATCATATAAGGAGAGATATAAAATCTCCTAGAGTCAACATCATCAATTGGTTTGTATGGATTTAACCAAAATAGAGCAAAACCTATAGGATGTATGAAACAACTAGCAAAAAAGTACATTCAACTTGCAAAAGATGGTTAATGAAGCTCAAGCTAAAATTATTTAAAATATTTATATGAAAATTAATATATACGAGTTTATTTTATTATATCTAAGGCATTTGAGCAGAAACCTCCTGAGCTATCCGTACCAAGCATAAACTTGTAGGTCATTTCTATATGTCTAGAAAGCCAAGAAAGGAGTAGAATAGTTTTAAGCAAGAAATGACACTTTAAAATTAAAAAAATATGGAACTAAGCATGTTGAAGTTGAAGAGGCATTTTTTGACCATTTTATACATGGTACACTTTCCAAGGAGGCTATACAAGTGCCAAACTCTTCTTTTTCTTCAAAAAAATTACTTTTTCTTCTACAAAACCTGCCATCTTTCAATTTTTTTAGTTTAAGACTTTTAGGAACACATGGAACATGAAATCATCTTTTTTAACCTTCATACTTCCCAAAAAACCTATATAACTTATTAAATGCAGTATTTTAACCCTTAAAATGACTCAAAATGACTAAAAAGACTAAAAAAATTAATGACCTAGGCTAGCATAACATCAATTGACCTATAAAACATATTTTGACATCCATATTACACCCTATATAGACTTATAAAGTCAAATTTTTACCTATAGGTGCCTCAATTTGACCTAAAAGTCAAATTTGGTCAACATAAACATTTAAAAGTATTTAGGGATTTTGAATTAGTTGTTAGGCAAGTTTAAAAAATATATAAAACTACTCAAACTCATATAAATTATTATACTCAAAATATTTGGTATTTACTTGAACATTTTAAGACTTTCAATATCACTCACATCATTAGAGAATATAATATTAGAGTTGATAAGCTTGTTATTTTTGCATCTAATCCAACTCTAAGTGAAAATGAACCAATAACAGACTTTTTTTTTTGAAAATTTTTAACCTAAAATTTTAGATTTAGATAGTAGTTAGCCTATTTTTGGTTATGACGAACACATAAATTTATTCATTAAAGATAATTATTTTGATCATGATGATTATGTATTAAATTATGGAGATTATTTGTAATTAAGCACTAATAAATTACCTACTGGTTTAATAAGTTTAGAATCTATGCTTACACCTAATGATCAGCCTAAATTTTCTATAATGAAAGATCCTTCTAAGAGAATCATAGGTGAAACTATTCCTATCAACTTAGGAATAAAATAAGATTTTAAATATGTCTATTTAGGAATTCAAGTTAATACTAGTGAGCATGTTACATTCATTAAGTTATTTAAATAATTCATTGATGTATTTGCCTAGTCATACAAATATCTTAAAGGTTATGATATTGATATTATTAAACATGATATGCCTATAAAACTTGGTATTAAATTTGCAAGGCAAAAAATATGAAGAATTAGCCCTTTGTTAAAGGACACCATTAACAAAGAAATAGACAAAATGATTGATGCTAGTGTTATTTTCTCTATAAAATATTTTGAATGGATAGCTAATTTAGTGCTAGTTAAGAAGAAAAATGATGATATTAGATTTGTGTTAATTTTAGAGACTTAAATAAAGCTAGCGTTAAGGATAATTTTCTTTTACCAAGTATAGATTAGATTTTATAATAATTTGTAAGGTCATAAATGATGTTATTATTAAATAGATTTTTTAATTATAATTAGATTCTTATAAATCTTGATGATAGACATTAAAATATTTTTACTAATCTCAGGAGGACTTTTGCTTATAACATAATGTCTTTTAGATTAATGAATGCAAGAAATAATTTTCAAAGAGCTATGCATGTTGTTTTTGATGACTTGATTGACATTATTATTCAGGTCTATCTTGATGATCTCACTGTTCATTCAAAAAGATGAAAAATGCATTTAGATCATCTTCGTGAAGTTTTCACAAGATGTAGAAAGTACGGTATTTCTTTGAATCCAAAGAAATTAATTTTTAGTGTTACCGAAAGAAAATTATTAAGACATTATTTATAAGGATGGTATTTCTATAGATCATGAACACATTAAAGCTATTAAAGAGTTACCTCCTAAAGATCAATCTAGTTTAAGGTATTTTTTTGGTAAAATTAATTTTATTAGAAAATTCATATCAGATTTTGCTGATAAGTATAATCTTTTACAATTAGTATTTAATAAAGTTAAAAATTATACTTGGGATGAAATGGTTGATTTAATATTCAATAAAGTTAAAGATGTCATTGCAAGTGCTCCATTTATTGCTAAACTAGATTTAAAGAAAGTATTCATCCTTTATGTTAATGTTACTAAAAAATAATTTGAATTGTTATCATTCAAGAATTCGAAAATAATGATGAAAAACCAATCGGTTATATGAGTTAAGTTTTAAAAGATGCTGAGACTAGGTACCTTCTTATTACAAAATTTGTTTTCTCATTGGTTAAATTTTGTTATTTAGTGATGGAAAACAAAATTTTTGTGTAATCTAACGTACCTATTTTATCTTATCTTTTGAAACAACCAACCATTCAATGAAAACTTGCTAAGTAGATATTATGAATTCAAGAATTTGATCTTGAATTCAAAACCTCAAAAATAATTAAAAGTAATGACTTAACAAAACATTTAGCTCTAAATATTTTTTTAAATTTAATGTTTTGGTCTTGTCAATTGATGATAATTTAAATGCAAAATCTCATTTAAAGACAATGATTTTTTAAAAAAAAATAAAAAAAATTCAAATTTGATCTTGAAATGAATGAATGAGATTATATATTGGTTGAAGATGACTAATATCATGACTTTGTATTTTATTTTTAAAATCAGGCTTATCTTAATAATTTTGATAAGAAATAAAGACGTTCTTTGTGATTAAAAGCTTTAAATTTTTATTTATTAGATTTTTTTATTTTATGAAAATAGAGATGGAGTTTTATTAAGATGCCTTACACATAATCAAACTCAAAAAGTTTTTAAAGGCTATCATAAAAAAAATTGCGGTGGACATTATGTTGTAAATGCCACTGTTTATAAGATTTTAATAGCAGGTTATTATTGGCCTACACTATTTCAAGATGTTTATAATTTAATTTGTTCTTGTATGTCATATCAATTATTTGTTGGTAGAGATAAGTTGCCTGTAATGTCATTAAATCTTGTTATACCTGAAAAACCATTTACAAAATGGGACATTAACATTATTTCAGATATACACCCTCCTTGATTTACTAGTTATAAGTATATATTAAAAACATATTATTTCACTAAGTGGCCTGCAGCTAAAGCACTTAAAAATTTTATAACAGGTGAAGTAATCTCATTTTTAGAAAATCAAAATTTTCTCTAGATTTGAGGTTCTTTATGAAATTATTTTTAATAATGGACCTCAGTTTGTTTCAAATGAATTTCTAGAATTTTTGAGAAATTGATCTATTATATCTAGTTATTCATCTAAATATTACCCTCAAGGTAATGGTCAAGCTGAATCAACAAATAAAAATCTGATTTCAATCAAGAAGAAATTAGTTTGTAAAAATAAAAGGAATTGACATCTTAAAATTTTTGAAGCTTTATGGACTAATAGAACTATTGTCAAGATAGCAACTAATTATTCACCTTTCATGTTAGCATATGGATTTGAGGCCACCTTACCAATAAAAGTTCAATTTTTTTTAGTTAGAATTGTTTTATAATATGTTGTTGAAGATAAAAATTTGATTGAACAAAAATTATATGATTTAATAGCTCTTGATGAGTCAAAAGTAACAACATTACAAAAATTAGAAATAACAAAGCAAAAATTAAATTTTTTTTTTGATAAAAAAGTTTCTAATAAATTTTTTAAAGCTGATGATATAGTTTTATACTGGGACAAAGCTCATGAAGACCCTTGTAAACATCATAAATTTGATTCATTATGGCTTGGTCTTTATCAAATTGTAATTGTACTTGGAAATAATACTTTATATTTGAAATATCTTGATGGAAATTGGTTATGTTACTTAGTTAACGGTCATCATTTGAAATTGTTTCATGATTAACTTCCTTTCATATTTGATTGTTTATTTTTGTTTTTTTTAAATTTTGGCTTCCTTTTTTCTACTTTTTTGTTATTTCTTGTTTTGTTTGTTGTTTAATTTTTTTTGATGTTTGACTTTTACTTTTGAAAAGATCAACAAGTGTTTCAAATGGATGAAGTTTGACATTATGAAGGAAGAATACGAAGATACTATAATTTTTTTATAAGTATCAATTATTTTAAGATATTACTCTTTATAAATTTAGTTTTTTCTATACATGAGTAATATATGCTAAGTTATAATTAGTTGTTGAAGTAATACTTGATTTTTAGATATTGTATTTAAGGTATTTATATTAATTTATGCATATAGCTAAAACTTCCATACTATATCATTCCCTTTTTCATGTCATGTTAGCCGAACATCTCATGCTTTATTTAAATTCATTATAAAGAGGTTCATGCATAGCTATTTGATAATTGATTTACCTAGATCATACTCTCAAGATTATGTTACTATGATAGGTAATTTGATTGTTACTTAATTTCATTATTTAAAACTGAATATCAAGGTCTCTAGTGTTATGTCTCTTTTTCACACCTCCCTCAATTTTTTTAAACTAATATTCCTATATGCCATAGAGATGATTTAGTCATAAAGTTTAAAATTATGTCAGGGACCTAGTCAATTAGTATTATGTTGAAATGCATATTTTCAATTAAATAAGTTGATGATTGGTTTATGAATTCATATTTGTATTAAAGTGGTCATCTGTATTTATCATTTATGAAGTATTTATGATCAGTCATAATTTCTAATTTATAGTTTGAACAATTTGTGGTGACTAATTTGGTATTTTTAATTTAAAATTACAATATGTAATATAGTTTAATCTAGATGGAAAGATATATTGATTGGTTATAATAGTTTTCCTATTTATGTATTTTCAATTTCAAGTTTATAGATGAATTTGTCATGATTGTTACAGTTTGAGAAGTAATACATCTTATGGTTTATCAAATAAAATACATCATTTGATTTATCATGAAATTAATTTGAAAGTTAGACTATGAGATTTTTATGGATTTATTAGTATGATTGATGGAATGGTTTCATATAGAGTTCAGTTGTAAATATAGTTGACATTTTTGAAATGGTGACATGATTTTAAATTGGTTTAGTATTTGAATCCTAAACTATTTCTTTAAGATTTATAATTATTCTAAGTGACCCTAAGTTCTAAACTTATACACTATCCTATGTTGAATATTCATCAAAGGTAATGGACCTAGTTCAAAGGACTCTAAGTGGTCACAAGGAATTTATTTTTTTCAAAAGGTTAATATGGTTTAAGCATAATTAATTTGAGGCATGAGGGTTTATGGGATAAGTGTTTTATTTTTAAAGGTTAATTATATTAACCTATTCTATGTTCATTTTCGAGACACAAAGGTTATGTGGTTTGAGTATCAAGTTGACAAGTTGATGTTAACAGTCTATTTGGTAGACTTTATGGCATACTAATTGGCAGGGTGAGTTAATGAGAAGTGTGGTATATACTTCGAGATAAAATGGTGGTTTAAGGAATTAAATGAGATGGATAAATGCCTTGAATCTTGTAAACTACTAAGTGTTTTAGTAAGCATATCGGTTATCACTAAATTTGATAGCGTTGCTAAGTAGGTTGGTAGAATGCTAAGTTCTAGTCTCAATTTGATGAGCTAATGACAAATGTGCACATATGCATAGGTAGTCATGTCATAGGATTTGGTTACAAGTAACATTATTTTCATTATTTTGGTCATTCTGTGAAGCTTTTTTATCGAAGTGACACTCTATCGGATTGGAGTTTAGTGTTGTAGATAAAATTTGTGAGCAGAAAGTTAAAAGAAAGTGCATATAGGTATGCCAATAACAAAGTGAATAAGTTTTTAATAAGTTTATTTTTTGTTTTGAGTGGTTTTCTAGATACATGGAGAAAAATATAGTTTCTAGTTTGCATGTTTCAATAAGTTCTGAATGTCTATTTAAGATCTGCATGTATATTTTGGGAAGTTCAATGAACGCACATTTTCAGTGGTCATTACATAATTTTTATTGCATGGATGTTGATGATAAAGAGGATTTATTTATTGATATAAGTTGGTTTATCTTGGTGGTTGATGAATAAAAACATGTTGGGTTTGTCAGTTTAGTTCAAAATATGGTATTTTGAAAGAAAATGAGGATTTGCTCACTTGAATGTATATAGTAGTTTGGTTATTCTGTTGATTGATAGTTTAAAATGGTGCTTCAAACATATTAGTTTTAATTTCAAATCTATTTTGAGACTTAGGGTTTTATGTAAAAGTAAACTCTGTTTGTTTGTTTTCATAAATATTTGGAGGGGTTCGAATAAGTTTATGGTCTATCATAAAAAAATGATAAAAAATAAAGGATTATGTTTGAACTTGCAAATATATTGTTCAGTCATGGCTTTGTTATTTAAAAACTACAATATCATGCAAATATGGGTTTTGAAGGAAACATATTGCATGGTTATGTCGTGAAAATTTAGTATGTTAAAATTTATCTATGAAGATAATGGAGGTTATTGTCTAGATTTGCACATCTTGGTTTTGGGTTTTAATGGTTTTTGTTATAAAAAAATGTTGGGTGTTGCAACATTTTGAAGCCATAGTTTCATTCAAGTTTGAGGTTTTATAAAATAAACTTTTGGGAAATTTAATAAATTTGAAAGTATTATGTGTTTTGTTCAAAGTCTTGGAAATAAATGAATAGTAAAAGAAGTGATTGATAGTTATCAAAAAAATTTAAAATATGTTGTTTCTCAGTTTCAAATTAATGTTTTAGATGGATATAATGGTTTGTCATGGTAGTTTAGTTATGTTACATATATGCAATGGTTTCAAAGTGATTGAAAATTTTAGGTTGATGATGGATTTCTCATGAAAATCTAAGTATATTATTTTGGTTAAGAATTTGTCTGACAGGATGAAATATCATGCCATCTGCAATTTTTTGGGTTATTTCAAAACTATGAATATATAGAACAATAAGAGATGATTATAGTTTCAAGGAAAATTATAATATTGACTTGGAAAAGATAAGTTATTGTTCAAAGTTTATATGTTGATGATTAAATCTCTTATTTTTTGAGAAAATTATAAGGATTATAGTTGAGAAATACTTGTCATGAATAAGACTTTTGTGGAAATATTTCTTTCAATTATTTAAATTGATTCAATTTATATTCTTAGATAATATTCACATAGAGAAAACAAAATTCAAAGAAATATATTAGGATATTGTGAAAATAAGATTATGAGGATATAATTTTAATTTTTAAGTTTTAGTTAGTTTTTGATGATATTTTGATGCAATAAAAATAGAATTTTATGATGATAGCTGACACAGTTGATATAGTTCAATTTTGTTTTAGTCAATAAATAGTTTAAAGATTTAACTGATAATGAAAATTTTATAAGTGACTGTGTGTTTGATATACATAAATATAATTTAGTTTCATATTGGATATATACATGCTCATTTTTTTCAGTCATATAATTATCATTTCTTGAATATATTTCAAATTGTATAAGATGTTAGGCTGGTACCAACCTAGTTCGAGTAGAGATAATGATAACAAATATTTGGGAGGGAATAAAAATTTAAACAATTTGGAATTAGGAAACACCTAATAGACATTTTCCAAGGGGGGTTTCAGGGCTAAGAGATTTGGCCCAAGGTATGATAGTAGGGGACCCAGGATGTCAATCCACTTTGATGCTATTGACCCTAAATTTTAGAATGTATTAAAAAATTTACCTTTTAATCCTGAAAACTATAAGGGTAAGAGAAGATTTAATGGCCAAATAATTGGAGGTCGATCTCATTTTCATAGTAGTTCTTCTCACTACTTGTAGAATAATCCACATCAGTTGTTAGTTCAATCACTTACCCTAGAGAAAATATAGCATATTAATGAACCACATCATGTCCATGACCCAACTTAGTTAGATAATGAAATAACTCATGCTAAGATTTTTTAAAAATCTTTCCTTGCCTTCTTTTTCTGATAAACCCTCACCATCTCAGAGAGATCCTATTTTAGGATGTAGAAAATTAAGTTTAAAAGAGCCACTTTTAGGTTGCAGAAAACTAAGCTTAGAGAAGCCACTTCATGTTATTCATCTAATTTCTTCCAAAAAATGTCCAATCAATGAAGATGAATCAGACACTCCTACTGAGATCAGAGTTGTGAATAAGTTTAAATTGGAGGTTGATGATAATATAAGTGAGTCAGGGACTAAGCTAGTTCAATTCCTAGTAATTGAAATGGAATATAACAAGTTTTTAAATGAGTATGGAAAACCATTTATTAAGGTTTTATCTGATTCTAATGACTATTGAATGTCACCAGGATAAATTTTCATTTTAAATTTGAACTTTTAGTTGGTAGAGTTTAAGTAGTTTCAAATTTTAATACTTTCATTTTTAGATTTTGATACTTTGGTTATGATATTTTGAAAGTATAGTAGAATTTAAATTTTTGATATATATATTTGCAGTCATGTAAAATGTGAAATTATAAAACTTAAGTATGACTAAAACACCTAATCCATAGGTCTTCCTACTAGCTCACATAACCCTTCGAGGCTACTTATTTCATTGATTCCCAGTCATCTAGAGCTTCCTAGACTTAGATTTTTGAGACCCAAGCAACCCTCTCAGGCCTAGATCCATCCCCTTGGGTCTCATCCCCTTAGGACAACAATGACCAAATAGGATAAGAGCACTAGAATTTAGGGTGTCTTATTTTTAGCACTATTGTCCAAGCTCATCTTTGCCTCAAACAGTCAGATTTTTCTAGATCCTTATCTTTTTACTTATTGACCCACCACAAATTCATTTAACCCTTAACCATTATTTTACCTATAAAAGGATATTCAAAGTCCATTTAGAAGTGTTGACACTTATTTATAAGAGAGACACAAGAATATAAGCAAGTACACTTAAGCACTCCTCTCTATTCTTTGCATACAACCTTCCAATATTATTCAAAATCTACTCAAGTCATTGCACCAATCCCTAGTCAGCTAAAACACATCCGATTTCACATTATATTTGCATTGATCATACACAAATTACACCAATAACTTCAATGGAATAACTACATTAGCTTGATCCCTCTTCAAAGTATTGGTATGTAGACAACATGCCCATACACGAGGTGTGAAGTGCATCCAACATATCCTTTGCACACTAACCCTTTCTTTCTCTTTCCCAAGTTTGCATTCAAGTTCAAGCACCGGGAGCTCCTAAGGGTTTTGAATATTAAAATAGGAATACAATGAGATCTGCAAGGTCTTAAACCCTAAAATTTTAGTGACAAGGTAACACATAAATTTTGAATAGAACTCAAAAAACTTTAAGCCTCAAGACAATAACACCAGAATAGGACTACAGTGCCATATAATAGGGTGTCTTATTTTTGATGCTCTTGTCCAACCTAGAAATGAAGTCTAGGGATTTGCTTCTGACTATTTCTCAATCTTGCTCCTCCAGTATTAGACCTTATCTTAGTCCAGATCAACTAGAATACATTAAGTTCTAATCTCTCTCATTTCTTACTATATTTAAAAAAGACAAAAGTTCAATCTATTTACACAAATCAGCAGATTAATTTTTGTGTATTTATTTAATGATTTACATTTATTAACCCATTTATTATTTAAGAATATAACTCTAATATTTTAAAAATAATAAAACATTTGGTGAACCCTTTGAATTTTCACACAAAAACCCTAGAAACCTTAGGGCTAATTATTTCTAATTTTTTGCAATATTTTTATGATTTTTCTTGAATTTAAAAATTAGAAAACTATAAATTAATTGAAATATTTTCATTAAATTCACTCAATCCCTAGTTTGCACATACTAGGTCCTATTTGCATACAAACACTTTCAAACCACTAGGAAAAATATATTACTAATTTTAGAAATATTTTCAGATTTTTCTTAATTTTTTCAAGATAAATTCTATAAATTTATAGAAAAATTTTCAAATTATTATACTAATTTTGAAAATTTTTCTTTTAAAACCCTAGTTGCATCAAATACATTCTTAGTTATTTTTTAGTACTTTTCACATCATTTTCTAAAAATTTAATTGCATATCAAACATAGAAAATCAATTTCAAATTCAAAAGTTCATAGTATTTTGCAAATAATATTTCTAAAAAACCTTTAGTTGCATGTACTAGCTCCTTTTTACTTATTGATGTATCATCTTACATGTTTCAAAGTCTTGTATCCTTTTCATGCATATTCCATTTTTTTGTTTAGATTATATCAGCTTAATCTTTTCTACTATTATGCAAGTTGTTTTCCTGATGCCACCTTAGTTCCTTACATCTTTTCCTTTGTGATGAAGTGCAAGACTTAGTGGAAATCCTCCTGAGTTCACCCAGAGTCCTATAACTCAACCATATACCATAGATAAATAACCAATTTAGGTTTTAGTCATAGATTCTACACATCTATATTACACCAATTTTAATGATAATAATTTTGACAAAGAGAAGTATGAAAATAACAATGATGATGTACACACCAATGGTCATACTCCACCACATTGGATTAATGATCCACTTCTACCCATTGTCTATAATGAAGTCATACTAAATAAAGATTTAGTTTTAAAAAATTTTAGAGAAAGACTTAAGTAACAACCTAAATATCATACACTAATTCTATAATCTATCATGGACATAAAAAGGGCTAACCAAGTTGAGTCTTCTAGTCATTTAGAACAACTAGTTACAAATGACACTACAGGGGAAACTATGTCTCAACCACCCCTATAATAGCCCAAGCTTATTCTATGCCACTAGTTATAGCTAATATATCCCTATCTCCTGATGTGGTAGCCCTTATGTAAGAGATCTGATCTCTTCAATCCAAGGTGAAACATCTTGAATAAGGTACCACTAGACCTATGCAGGCTCTTATGTATACACCATTGGCACATCATATTGTTTTTACACCATTGCCACAAGGATTTTTTCAACCTAAGCTTACTCTTTATGATGGTAAAGGTGATCCATAGACACATTTGAGAGATTTTAATGCAATATGTTTGGATTATGTACCCAATGATTGGATACTTACCAAAATTTTTCCATAGAGCCTAAAGGATTATGCTTTACAATTGTTTTATAGTCTACCAAATCAGTCGATCATGACATTAAATCCTTTACATACATGTTCCTATCATATTTTAGTATCAACATTGGTGATAAGGTTTTATATGCACAAACTGCACAGTAAAAACAAAGGTCAAATGAGCCCCTCACAAATTATGTTCTTATATACAAGATTATTCTAGTTAAACTAACTATCCCCATGGCTAATCAAGAGGTGTGAAGTGCATCCAACATATCCTTTGCACACTAACCCTTTCTTTCTCTTTCCCAAGTTTGCATTCAAGTTCAAGCACCGGGAGCTCCTAAGGGTTTTGAATATTAAAATAGGAATACAATGAGATCTGCAAGGTCTTAAACCCTAAAATTTTAGTGACAAGGTAACACATAAATTTTGAATAGAACTCAAAAAACTTTAAGCCTCAAGACAATAACACCAGAATAGGACTACAGTGCCATATAATAGGGTGTCTTATTTTTGATGCTCTTGTCCAACCTAGAAATGAAGTCTAGGGATTTGCTTCTGACTATTTCTCAATCTTGCTCCTCCAGTATTAGACCTTATCTTAGTCCAGATCAACTAGAATACATTAAGTTCTAATCTCTCTCATTTCTTACTATATTTAAAAAAGACAAAAGTTCAATCTATTTACACAAATCAGCAGATTAATTTTTGTGTATTTATTTAATGATTTACATTTATTAACCCATTTATTATTTAAGAATATAACTCTAATATTTTAAAAATAATAAAACATTTGGTGAACCCTTTGAATTTTCACACAAAAACCCTAGAAACCTTAGGGCTAATTATTTCTAATTTTTTGCAATATTTTTATGATTTTTCTTGAATTTAAAAATTAGAAAACTATAAATTAATTGAAATATTTTCATTAAATTCACTCAATCCCTAGTTTGCACATACTAGGTCCTATTTGCATACAAACACTTTCAAACCACTAGGAAAAATATATTACTAATTTTAGAAATATTTTCAGATTTTTCTTAATTTTTTCAAGATAAATTCTATAAATTTATAGAAAAATTTTCAAATTATTATACTAATTTTGAAAATTTTTCTTTTAAAACCCTAGTTGCATCAAATACATTCTTAGTTATTTTTTAGTACTTTTCACATCATTTTCTAAAAATTTAATTGCATATCAAACATAGAAAATCAATTTCAAATTCAAAAGTTCATAGTATTTTGCAAATAATATTTCTAAAAAACCTTTAGTTGCATGTACTAGCTCCTTTTTACTTATTGATGTATCATCTTACATGTTTCAAAGTCTTGTATCCTTTTCATGCATATTCCATTTTTTTGTTTAGATTATATCAGCTTAATCTTTTCTACTATTATGCAAGTTGTTTTCCTGATGCCACCTTAGTTCCTTACATCTTTTCCTTTGTGATGAAGTGCAAGACTTAGTGGAAATCCTCCTGAGTTCACCCAGAGTCCTATAACTCAACCATATACCATAGATAAATAACCAATTTAGGTTTTAGTCATAGATTCTACACATCTATATTACACCAATTTTAATGATAATAATTTTGACAAAGAGAAGTATGAAAATAACAATGATGATGTACACACCAATGGTCATACTCCACCACATTGGATTAATGATCCACTTCTACCCATTGTCTATAATGAAGTCATACTAAATAAAGATTTAGTTTTAAAAAATTTTAGAGAAAGACTTAAGTAACAACCTAAATATCATACACTAATTCTATAATCTATCATGGACATAAAAAGGGCTAACCAAGTTGAGTCTTCTAGTCATTTAGAACAACTAGTTACAAATGACACTACAGGGGAAACTATGTCTCAACCACCCCTATAATAGCCCAAGCTTATTCTATGCCACTAGTTATAGCTAATATATCCCTATCTCCTGATGTGGTAGCCCTTATGTAAGAGATCTGATCTCTTCAATCCAAGGTGAAACATCTTGAATAAGGTACCACTAGACCTATGCAGGCTCTTATGTATACACCATTGGCACATCATATTGTTTTTACACCATTGCCACAAGGATTTTTTCAACCTAAGCTTACTCTTTATGATGGTAAAGGTGATCCATAGACACATTTGAGAGATTTTAATGCAATATGTTTGGATTATGTACCCAATGATTGGATACTTACCAAAATTTTTCCATAGAGCCTAAAGGATTATGCTTTACAATTGTTTTATAGTCTACCAAATCAGTCGATCATGACATTAAATCCTTTACATACATGTTCCTATCATATTTTAGTATCAACATTGGTGATAAGGTTTTATATGCACAAACTGCACAGTAAAAACAAAGGTCAAATGAGCCCCTCACAAATTATGTTCTTATATACAAGATTATTCTAGTTAAACTAACTATCCCCATGGCTAATCAAGAGGTGTGAAGTGCATCCAACATATCCTTTGCACACTAACCCTTTCTTTCTCTTTCCCAAGTTTGCATTCAAGTTCAAGCACCGGGAGCTCCTAAGGGTTTTGAATATTAAAATAGGAATACAATGAGATCTGCAAGGTCTTAAACCCTAAAATTTTAGTGACAAGGTAACACATAAATTTTGAATAGAACTCAAAAAACTTTAAGCCTCAAGACAATAACACCAGAATAGGACTACAGTGCCATATAATAGGGTGTCTTATTTTTGATGCTCTTGTCCAACCTAGAAATGAAGTCTAGGGATTTGCTTCTGACTATTTCTCAATCTTGCTCCTCCAGTATTAGACCTTATCTTAGTCCAGATCAACTAGAATACATTAAGTTCTAATCTCTCTCATTTCTTACTATATTTAAAAAAGACAAAAGTTCAATCTATTTACACAAATCAGTAGATTAATTTTTGTGTATTTATTTAATGATTTACATTTATTAACCCATTTATTATTTAAGAATATAACTCTAATATTTTAAAAATAATAAAACATTTGGTGAACCCTTTGAATTTTCACACAAAAACCCTAGAAACCTTAGGGCTAATTATTTCTAATTTTTTGCAATATTTTTATGATTTTTCTTGAATTTAAAAATTAGAAAACTATAAATTAATTGAAATATTTTCATTAAATTCACTCAATCCCTAGTTTGCACATACTAGGTCCTATTTGCATACAAACACTTTCAAACCACTAGGAAAAATATATTACTAATTTTAGAAATATTTTCAGATTTTTCTTAATTTTTTCAAGATAAATTCTATAAATTTATAGAAAAATTTTCAAATTATTATACTAATTTTGAAAATTTTTCTTTTAAAACCCTAGTTGCATCAAATACATTCTTAGTTATTTTTTAGTACTTTTCACATCATTTTCTAAAAATTTAATTGCATATCAAACATAGAAAATCAATTTCAAATTCAAAAGTTCATAGTATTTTGCAAATAATATTTCTAAAAAACCTTTAGTTGCATGTACTAGCTCCTTTTTACTTATTGATGTATCATCTTACATGTTTCAAAGTCTTGTATCCTTTTCATGCATATTCCATTTTTTTGTTTAGATTATATCAGCTTAATCTTTTCTACTATTATGCAAGTTGTTTTCCTGATGCCACCTTAGTTCCTTACATCTTTTCCTTTGTGATGAAGTGCAAGACTTAGTGGAAATCCTCCTGAGTTCACCCAGAGTCCTATAACTCAACCATATACCATAGATAAATAACCAATCTAGGTTTTAGTCATAGATTCTACACATCTATATTACACCAATTTTAATGATAATAATTTTGACAAAGAGAAGTATGAAAATAACAATGATGATGTACACACCAATGGTCATACTCCACCACATTGGATTAATGATCCACTTCTACCCATTGTCTATAATGAAGTCATACTAAATAAAGATTTAGTTTTAAAAAATTTTAGAGAAAGACTTAAGTAACAACCTAAATATCATACACTAATTCTATAATCTATCATGGACATAAAAAGGGCTAACCAAGTTGAGTCTTCTAGTCATTTAGAACAACTAGTTACAAATGACACTACAGGGGAAACTATGTCTCAACCACCCCTATAATAGCCCAAGCTTATTCTATGCCACTAGTTATAGCTAATATATCCCTATCTCCTGATGTGGTAGCCCTTATGTAAGAGATCTGATCTCTTCAATCCAAGGTGAAACATCTTGAATAAGGTACCACTAGACCTATGCAGGCTCTTATGTATACACCATTGGCACATCATATTGTTTTTACACCATTGCCACAAGGATTTTTTCAACCTAAGCTTACTCTTTATGATGGTAAAGGTGATCCATAGACACATTTGAGAGATTTTAATGCAATATGTTTGGATTATGTACCCAATGATTGGATACTTACCAAAATTTTTCCATAGAGCCTAAAGGATTATGCTTTACAATTGTTTTATAGTCTACCAAATCAGTCGATCATGACATTAAATCCTTTACATACATGTTCCTATCATATTTTAGTATCAACATTGGTGATAAGGTTTTATATGCACAAACTGCACAGTAAAAACAAAGGTCAAATGAGCCCCTCACAAATTATGTTCTTATATACAAGATTATTCTAGTTAAACTAACTATCCCCATGGCTAATCAAGAGGTGTGAAGTGCATCCAACATATCCTTTGCACACTAACCCTTTCTTTCTCTTTCCCAAGTTTGCATTCAAGTTCAAGCACCGGGAGCTCCTAAGGGTTTTGAATATTAAAATAGGAATACAATGAGATCTGCAAGGTCTTAAACCCTAAAATTTTAGTGACAAGGTAACACATAAATTTTGAATAGAACTCAAAAAACTTTAAGCCTCAAGACAATAACACCAGAATAGGACTACAGTGCCATATAATAGGGTGTCTTATTTTTGATGCTCTTGTCCAACCTAGAAATGAAGTCTAGGGATTTGCTTCTGACTATTTCTCAATCTTGCTCCTCCAGTATTAGACCTTATCTTAGTCCAGATCAACTAGAATACATTAAGTTCTAATCTCTCTCATTTCTTACTATATTTAAAAAAGACAAAAGTTCAATCTATTTACACAAATCAGTAGATTAATTTTTGTGTATTTATTTAATGATTTACATTTATTAACCCATTTATTATTTAAGAATATAACTCTAATATTTTAAAAATAATAAAACATTTGGTGAACCCTTTGAATTTTCACACAAAAACCCTAGAAACCTTAGGGCTAATTATTTCTAATTTTTTGCAATATTTTTATGATTTTTCTTGAATTTAAAAATTAGAAAACTATAAATTAATTGAAATATTTTCATTAAATTCACTCAATCCCTAGTTTGCACATACTAGGTCCTATTTGCATACAAACACTTTCAAACCACTAGGAAAAATATATTACTAATTTTAGAAATATTTTCAGATTTTTCTTAATTTTTTCAAGATAAATTCTATAAATTTATAGAAAAATTTTCAAATTATTATACTAATTTTGAAAATTTTTCTTTTAAAACCCTAGTTGCATCAAATACATTCTTAGTTATTTTTTAGTACTTTTCACATCATTTTCTAAAAATTTAATTGCATATCAAACATAGAAAATCAATTTCAAATTCAAAAGTTCATAGTATTTTGCAAATAATATTTCTAAAAAACCTTTAGTTGCATGTACTAGCTCCTTTTTACTTATTGATGTATCATCTTACATGTTTCAAAGTCTTGTATCCTTTTCATGCATATTCCATTTTTTTGTTTAGATTATATCAGCTTAATCTTTTCTACTATTATGCAAGTTGTTTTCCTGATGCCACCTTAGTTCCTTACATCTTTTCCTTTGTGATGAAGTGCAAGACTTAGTGGAAATCCTCCTGAGTTCACCCAGAGTCCTATAACTCAACCATATACCATAGATAAATAACCAATTTAGGTTTTAGTCATAGATTCTACACATCTATATTACACCAATTTTAATGATAATAATTTTGACAAAGAGAAGTATGAAAATAACAATGATGATGTACACACCAATGGTCATACTCCACCACATTGGATTAATGATCCACTTCTACCCATTGTCTATAATGAAGTCATACTAAATAAAGATTTAGTTTTAAAAAATTTTAGAGAAAGACTTAAGTAACAACCTAAATATCATACACTAATTCTATAATCTATCATGGACATAAAAAGGGCTAACCAAGTTGAGTCTTCTAGTCATTTAGAACAACTAGTTACAAATGACACTACAGGGGAAACTATGTCTCAACCACCCCTATAATAGCCCAAGCTTATTCTATGCCACTAGTTATAGCTAATATATCCCTATCTCCTGATGTGGTAGCCCTTATGTAAGAGATCTGATCTCTTCAATCCAAGGTGAAACATCTTGAATAAGGTACCACTAGACCTATGCAGGCTCTTATGTATACACCATTGGCACATCATATTGTTTTTACACCATTGCCACAAGGATTTTTTCAACCTAAGCTTACTCTTTATGATGGTAAAGGTGATCCATAGACACATTTGAGAGATTTTAATGCAATATGTTTGGATTATGTACCCAATGATTGGATACTTACCAAAATTTTTCCATAGAGCCTAAAGGATTATGCTTTACAATTGTTTTATAGTCTACCAAATCAGTCGATCATGACATTAAATCCTTTACATACATGTTCCTATCATATTTTAGTATCAACATTGGTGATAAGGTTTTATATGCACAAACTGCACAGTAAAAACAAAGGTCAAATGAGCCCCTCACAAATTATGTTCTTATATACAAGATTATTCTAGTTAAACTAACTATCCCCATGGCTAATCAAGAGGTGTGAAGTGCATCCAACATATCCTTTGCACACTAACCCTTTCTTTCTCTTTCCCAAGTTTGCATTCAAGTTCAAGCACCGGGAGCTCCTAAGGGTTTTGAATATTAAAATAGGAATACAATGAGATCTGCAAGGTCTTAAACCCTAAAATTTTAGTGACAAGGTAACACATAAATTTTGAATAGAACTCAAAAAACTTTAAGCCTCAAGACAATAACACCAGAATAGGACTACAGTGCCATATAATAGGGTGTCTTATTTTTGATGCTCTTGTCCAACCTAGAAATGAAGTCTAGGGATTTGCTTCTGACTATTTCTCAATCTTGCTCCTCCAGTATTAGACCTTATCTTAGTCCAGATCAACTAGAATACATTAAGTTCTAATCTCTCTCATTTCTTACTATATTTAAAAAAGACAAAAGTTCAATCTATTTACACAAATCAGTAGATTAATTTTTGTGTATTTATTTAATGATTTACATTTATTAACCCATTTATTATTTAAGAATATAACTCTAATATTTTAAAAATAATAAAACATTTGGTGAACCCTTTGAATTTTCACACAAAAACCCTAGAAACCTTAGGGCTAATTATTTCTAATTTTTTGCAATATTTTTATGATTTTTCTTGAATTTAAAAATTAGAAAACTATAAATTAATTGAAATATTTTCATTAAATTCACTCAATCCCTAGTTTGCACATACTAGGTCCTATTTGCATACAAACACTTTCAAACCACTAGGAAAAATATATTACTAATTTTAGAAATATTTTCATATTTTTCTTAATTTTTTCAAGATAAATTCTATAAATTTATAGAAAAATTTTCAAATTATTATACTAATTTTGAAAATTTTTCTTTTAAAACCCTAGTTGCATCAAATACATTCTTAGTTATTTTTTAGTACTTTTCACATCATTTTCTAAAAATTTAATTGCATATCAAACATAGAAAATCAATTTCAAATTCAAAAGTTCATAGTATTTTGCAAATAATATTTCTAAAAAACCTTTAGTTGCATGTACTAGCTCCTTTTTACTTATTGATGTATCATCTTACATGTTTCAAAGTCTTGTATCCTTTTCATGCATATTCCATTTTTTTGTTTAGATTATATCAGCTTAATCTTTTCTACTATTATGCAAGTTGTTTTCCTGATGCCACCTTAGTTCCTTACATCTTTTCCTTTGTGATGAAGTGCAAGACTTAGTGGAAATCCTCCTGAGTTCACCCAGAGTCCTATAACTCAACCATATACCATAGATAAATAACCAATTTAGGTTTTAGTCATAGATTCTACACATCTATATTACACCAATTTTAATGATAATAATTTTGACAAAGAGAAGTATGAAAATAACAATGATGATGTACACACCAATGGTCATACTCCACCACATTGGATTAATGATCCACTTCTACCCATTGTCTATAATGAAGTCATACTAAATAAAGATTTAGTTTTAAAAAATTTTAGAGAAAGACTTAAGTAACAACCTAAATATCATACACTAATTCTATAATCTATCATGGACATAAAAAGGGCTAACCAAGTTGAGTCTTCTAGTCATTTAGAACAACTAGTTACAAATGACACTACAGGGGAAACTATGTCTCAACCACCCCTATAATAGCCCAAGCTTATTCTATGCCACTAGTTATAACTAATATATCCCTATCTCCTGATGTGGTAGCCCTTATGTAAGAGATCTGATCTCTTCAATCCAAGGTGAAACATCTTGAATAAGGTACCACTAGACCTATGCAGGCTCTTATGTATACACCATTGGCACATCATATTGTTTTTACACCATTGCCACAAGGATTTTTTCAACCTAAGCTTACTCTTTATGATGGTAAAGGTGATCCATAGACACATTTGAGAGATTTTAATGCAATATGTTTGGATTATGTACCCAATGATTGGATACTTACCAAAATTTTTCCATAGAGCCTAAAGGATTATGCTTTACAATTGTTTTATAGTCTACCAAATCAGTCGATCATGACATTAAATCCTTTACATACATGTTCCTATCATATTTTAGTATCAACATTGGTGATAAGGTTTTATATGCACAAACTGCACAGTAAAAACAAAGGTCAAATGAGCCCCTCACAAATTATGTTCTTATATACAAGATTATTCTAGTTAAACTAACTATCCCCATGGCTAATCAAGAGCTACATGACATCTTCAAATAGATCCTTCTACCAACATTACATGAATCTATTATGTTCAAAATATTATCTTCCTTCGCCAAATTGTGTTGTACACTCAAAGGAAGAGAAGTTAAGATAATTTCAATGGGAAAACTTAAATATTCAAGTATCTCAGACATAACTAATAAGAGTAACAAAAAAGTCCCATACAAGGTCAAAACAAATGATAATAATAATAATTAGAATCAACCAATAGTTAATGTGGTTTTTAAGCGCCCTTAATGTGTGGTTCTATCGGCACCTCCTTGTCATGCATTCACCAATCTACCAGTTTCTCTAGTTAGGGTTTTATAGTAGTTATTAGAATGTAACCTCATCACTCTCTCTCCTATTCGAGAAGCAGATCCAAGAAAGCCTCTTCCATGGGGATATGATCAACCAATATTTTATAATTTTCATAGGGCACTAGGCCACACCACAAATAGATACATCAGTTTGAGACATACGATACAAGACTTGATAGATGATAATCTACTTGATCTAGGCACTTGAGTTGAGCTTCTAAAGACAAAGCTAACATAAGATAAAGCTTTGAAAATATTTTTAGATCTATCTCCACAACACTCAAAACAAGAGAAAGAGGACACATTAGCTGTTCATCATACATACCATACACATCCTCCACCAGTTACATATTAGGCACCTTCAGTTGAGGCACATCCTTTGAGAGGTATGATAGGTGTGTATGAGTCCAGAGTTCCATCTAGGTCTTTGATATATATTTTAGATCAGGAGATTATAAAGGATAATATAATTTATAATGCACTTTTTATTAGAGCACATATTCATAATCAACGTATTCATAGTATACTCATTGAAAATGGTTCCAGTCTTAACATGTGTACCTTCACACTACTTCAGCATTTGTGTTATTTAGAGTAAGATATCACTCTAACAAACCCAATTATCAATGGTTTTATTGGGCATATTCAAATTTCATTGGGAAATATAGTACTTCCACTACAGGTTGGTCCTACACATGTGGACACCCCATTCACTATAGTTCCTAGCACCTGAGTTTTGACATATTACTTGGTTGACCATAAATTTAAAAACTCAGGGTGGTACCATGTACAGTTCATAGATGTATGAATTTCATTCATGCTAATCAAGTTATTAAAATAAGCAAAGTTCCTTATGAGTCATCACTCTCCACTTTAGAACCATCTACTATCTTCTAATCACCAGCTCCAGTTCTCCTACTAGTTTTAACTTTTCTTCCAATTTAGTATAGCTTCCACTTTTAATCCAACCATAGTTACAACATCCATCATCATTATAGAGGGTTTATACACCCCCATATATTCAATATTTTAGACAAATTTTAGTTATAGTGTTCACACCTAAAGCAATTACATTACGGTCTCATATAGCTACACAAAGAGGACCTATTCATAGAGCTTATTATCTTACTTTTAGATGGGTCCCTAAGAGCCCTATAGTTACATCCACTTCTTAGAGTCACAGGGGGACTCCACATTTAGTTTCCACTTTATATATTTTAGAATAATTACAATGTACATAGATTTTAGTTACACAATCTTAGACACTCCATCATGCCTCACGATCATGCACTATCCCATTATTTGATACAAGACACCATGACAAGGAATCTCATTTGAGACTCATCAATTAGTATAACTTCTTTCCTGCTTGATTTTACATAGTTCAAATATTGTCAAAAATACAAAAATAATATAACACTTCAAAATACAAAAACATTAAAAAAAAATACAAAAACATCAAAAACATTTTTGATTGTATGCATCATCCATGTTTACATTACTAATATCATGTAAGGTCTTACATTTACTGTTTCATAATATTTAATGTCAATTTATCTATATTACCATGCTTCATTTGATCTTCTTTGAGTGTGTGCAATAACATCCAACTATTTGATTACTTCATTCTACCCATTGAGGGGGCATTCCTACTTCTACATTTGAGACACACATCAATATACATAGCCACTTGGGGCATCTTCTACATGACTACACCATCTAGGTTATGTCATTCTTACACTACACACTCTGATTTATCATACTGATGCACATTCCTTACTAGATTACAGAGATTACTACATCAAATTTCACTAGTACTTGACACTTATATATTTCCTAGCATATGCCTAATCTTATATTATACATGTTTTGCATACTTTCACATTTATTTTGGTTAGTTAGATGTGTTTGTATCTTGTAATTATTACTTTTACTTTCATTCCTTGCTTAACATAGCTTGTGTGATTACACTTTTTAGTTACTGCTTATCTCCTACTTGTGCCTTAGGACATTTACCAATGTCTTTTTTTTATATTCATGTGTGTGCCTTAGGAAATTTGATAATATAATTTGTTTGTACTCTTTCATATGCTTATGGCCCTTGTGCCAACTTTGATTCTTTCACTTGTATGTGTATATGGTATTTGAACATGCCTTCCATGCTTGTCTTCCAGTTTGAGTGACATATGTTTATGTCCCTTGTTTTCATGGTCCTTTGGCCACCCTTATATGCTTCTTGTTTCTTGCTTCGTATGCTTGTTTGCTTATTTTATCTTCACTATGTGCAATTTCATGAATCCAATCATGCATTTATCTTGATTCTTGGATGCCATGATGGACACCATGCTCCATCCCTCCATGCAAACTAAAAATTAATAACTAATAATTAATATCTAACATTACCAGTCCAGTTCAATATCATGCACATAATATTATATTGTTATATCTCTCTAGGCATACCCTTGTTGATCTAACAATTTATCATTACAAATATTACTATATTTTGAAATATATTGTCAAATATTCAATGCTATATCTTGCATCTATACAACTTAGCACACTTGCAAGACTTATTTTCTTTTGAAGGTAGTCATGATAGGTTCATCATTCTTACCCTCAAAAGAAGGGGCATTAAATAAGGATTTATCATAGAGATAAAACCTCCTAACAGTCAAAACAACAATATTTAGATCATCCTGTTCAAAATCTAGACATCAGACCAGGCAAAATAGACTAGACAAACAACAAAGAATCCCAAAAAATCATCAGATTTGGCTTTAGACAATAGTGCCAAAGTAGGAATACAATAAAAAACATAGGGGTGTCCACTTTTTGGCACTCCTCTCTAGGCAATAAAACACTCAGTGTTTCCATAAATAGGTAAAAATTTTAGTTGAGGGACAGTTTTTATACTTCTAGATCAGTTAGATTCAGTAGTTTCAATACAATTTTCTTAGATATAATGGGTTATCATGCATGACATGATGGTTCTTAATTTAAATTTAGATTATAAAATTGGCATAACTTCTAAATCAGAATCCATGTTCTAGACATTAGTGATTAGGGTAATGTGCGTGGCACATTGATTTTTTCTTTTTGAGTTTAGTTTATACCTAGGCATTCTCAGCAGTTATGTGCCTTACTCCATTTGCATGTGGTTGGCATCACATTTGAGTTAAAATTTTATATAAGTTTATATTTTTGAGTACCCAAGTTTTTGAGTTGGCTTTCATTTAAGTATTTTGCATTAGTTTTAGAGAGGCTTTCATACAAGCCTAACCTCCATTTTTAAAAATGGCCAAGAGTGGCCTAGTTTCTAGCATCTATTCAGGATATCCATGCCACATTGTCATATTTTTAGAACATCCATGGACTTCATGATCCATCTCACATTACATCTATTTTGTATCGATATTACTTCATAGCTTCATTTCATGGGGTAATGATGAAGCCAAAGGTCTAGTTAACCTTTATATTCTTGAGCCATATATTTAGAGGGATTGGATAAACAATATAGACATCGATTAACACACACATGATTCATTAGCTTCACATAGTTGGTGTTGATGGAGCCAAAGGGATAAATTTTGTATTTTTGAGCCAATTGCTAAGAAATTGAGCACTCAACTTTGTTCATGATATTACTATTAATTCTACACATACTCAGTATCATCTAGTATATTCCAACATCACAACAAGTTTTGTATTGGTTTGTGTACCCAATGAAGTGTATTTGTTCCTTTTTCTTCCTCTTACTCAACTCTTATACATTTTTATTTTAGATATAGCATATCTAGTAAGAACTAATATACTTTATGTTTTCATTTATAGATTCATACTTCATAGCGTGCTCTCTCTATGAAAATCCAACATCACACAACTTTATGAGCTTTATCCTTACAGGTAAGTTCAGGTATGCTTTCTATTTTTTCTTTATCCTAGTGTTTTGCTTTGCTACATCACTAGAATAAAGGGAGAAAAATGTAGTCATGTAAAATATGAATTTGTAAAATTTTAGTATGGCTAAGACACCTAATCCATAGGTCCTCTTGTTGGATCACACAACCCTTTTAGGCTACCTCTTTCACTGATTTCCAATCATCTAGAGTTTCATAGACTTCGCTTTTTAGACCCAAACAACCCTCTAAGGTCTAGATCCATCCCTCCAAGTCTCATCCCCTTAGGATAATAGTGCCCAAATAGGATAGGAGTGCTGAAATTTAGGGTGTCCTATTTTTGGTGCTATTGTCCAAGCTTATATTTGCCTTAAATAGTTAGATTTTCCTAGATCCTTTTTTTTTTGTCAGCCTCCCTCAAATTCATTTAACTCATGACCATTAGTTTCCATATAAAAATCTATTCAAAGTCTATTTACAAGGGTTGGCACTCATTTAAAAGAGAGACACAAGAATACAAGTAAGTACTATCAAGCACTCCTCTCCATTCATTGCATATAGCCTTCCAATATTATTCAAAGCCTACTCAAGACATTGCACTAGTTCCTAGCCAGCTGAAGCACATCTAATTTCACATTCTAGTTGCATTGATTATACATAAATTATACCAATTACTTCAATGGGGGAACCATATTAGCTTGATCTCTCTTTAAATTATTGATATATAGGTAGCGTACCCACACACTGGATGTGAAGTGCATCTAACGTATCCTTTACACACTAACTCATTCTTTCTCTTTTCCAAATTTGAATTCAAGTTTATGCACCAAGAGCTCCTAAGGGTTTTGAAGATTAAAACAGACACATAACAAGCCTTGTAAGGTCCTAAACCCTAAAATTTTAGTGATAGGGTAACACAGGCATTCTGAATAAAAACCAAAATGCTTTAAGCCTTAGGAAAACATTGTCGAAATAGGACTACAATGCTAGACAATAGGGTGTCTTATTTTTGATGCTCATATCCAACCTAGAAATGAAGTTTAGAGATCTATTTTTGACTATTTCTTAGTCTTTCTCCTTCAGTATTAGACCTTGTCTCAGTCCAGATCAATCAAAATAAGTTAAGTTCTAATTTCTCTCATTTCTTACTATATTTAAAAAAGATAAAAGTACAATCTGTTTACATAAATCAATAAGCTACTTCTTACATATTTGTTTACTAATTTACATTACTTAACCCCTTTATTATTTAAGAATATAACTGCAATATTTTGAAAACAATAATATGCCTAAGTAATTTTGATAATATGCATTATGAAATTAATATGGATAAAAATATCATTAATTTTTGATGTATATTTATTGAAGTATGCATTTTTTAATTATTAATTGATTAAGGGTCCCCATTCATTAAGAAATTTCTGGTCTGTATTCAATTAATTGATTCTTTAAGAATTTAGTCTTAATTAAACTTTAACTAATAATTGTCAAGATTAATTGATTTATAAAAGTCAATTAGTTAAAGTTAATTAATAACTAAGGGTTAGTTTCAATTTTTTAAAGTCAGGTTTGAAGAATAAAAGGAGATCAAGGATTCATTTGAAGAGGAGGAACAACACATGTATTTAAGACTTATACATTGTGAAGTCAATCATTTATCTCTCTTCTATGTAACTTATCTAAGATATCATGACTTTTGCAGATAGACTAAATAGTACTTTTTTTTATGGTTGAGTAAATTACCTAGACAACAAAGGTATAACTAGTTTTATATTATTATTTATAATAGATTATCTAAAATTTATTAATTTTAACATCTTTTGATGATTGCTCCTTGCATTTGTATGTTTAAGACCCAAGAATTCAACCCAAATAATGATAACAAATTTTTTATTTGTGACATTTCATTGATCTATTTAATTATATAAGTTGTCTCTCAAGATATTTTGTAAAAAAAAAATGTTGGTTTCTCAAATAAAATCAATTTATTTTTCTAAGATGACTCTCTCTATTGAGACTCGCATGTTTTGTTTAACTTGTATTATATTTTAACTTAGTTTAGTTTAGTTTGTTTTGTTTTATTTTTTTAATTAATCTAATTTCTTTTTTGTTTTAATTTATTTTACTTTTAACTTACTTTAAAATTTCTATTTATTTATATTTTTTTATTTAGTTAAGTTTCTTAAAACAATTTTCTTTCTTTTCTATTTTACAGTTAAATTTAGTTAGATTTTAGATTAGTTAAGTCTATTTAATTAAGTTTTGTTTGTTAGACTTACTTAGATTTTAGATTGGTTAAGTTTTTTTTATTAAGTTTAGTTTGTTAAGACTTAATTTTAGATTTTTTGTTTTTTTTAGTTTAGTTTAGATTTAATACTTAAATTTTCTTAATTAGTTTGTTATCTTTTAGTTTGATGCTTGTTATTTGTTTGTCTATTGTGTGTTGAAATCTGTTTGGTGCTTATTTTATAAAAAATCAGTTCATATTTGATTTATCTTAATTATATATTACTTCAATATTTATGGTTTATTATCTTGGTATTATTTAGAAGTTATTGCAGTAGAAGCAAGACATTACTTTGAAATATATTTTATTATTGAATCAGATTTTTTTTTCAAGATATTATCTTGTTCATAAGCTTTTTCTATCAGATATGATAGATTATACATTTATATCTAAATTGATTCATTATTTGACAAGTAGATTTTTAAATTATACTATAATATGTTATATTTAATAATGTATTTATTATTTCTAAGAATATTTAAAAAATCTCTTGCATCTTTAGTATCATAATTGAACCTTTAAAATCTTATTGTTAAATCGGTACTATTGTAACTTAACCTTCGCAATAGGTGAAAAGATTGATTAGTTGATGCTATAAATTTTATCATTAAAAAATTTGATGAATCCTCTAGAGATAATTTTTTTCATAAATCTTATTTATTTGAAGTTGTATTTTATTATTATTCATGATACTTGGAGGACAGCCTCCTATTATCCAATCTATAATTAATATTGCTAATGATAAAGTTGATGTTGCTTTTAGTTTAACTTATTATGCATGGTATAATCATCCTAATAAATTTTAGTATGTCATTTAAGTCATAAAAAAATAAGAATAAATTGTAGATTTTGAGATAGATTGGCATGCTAATCTTACTCATGAGACTCAACAAGATGTTTTAAATACAACAAGATGAATTCATGAAGATAGAGATGAAATTTTATCTTCTAATCCTAAGTCTAGAACTCATTTTATTTTTGATTTTCATCTATTTAATGATTTGGTTATACCCTCTGAACCTACTATTATAAATATGCAATTAAATCAAGTTGATCAAGTTTAAAAAAATTAGTTAATTCAAGTAGAGGAGACTATTGAAGCTTTCATTAGGAAATCAAGCAGAAAATAAGATATAAGAACTTATTCATGGACTATAAGACAATAGAGATTAGAATGATATCACTGAAGATGAAGCTGATTCTAAAATAGAAGCAGAACAATAGATAGTTATAAATCTATGGATTTTTTCAAATCCATTTAATATTAGAAATTATCTTGGTAAGTTACCTTCTCTTACAGAATTAAATATACCAAATTTTTTGGAGCTTTTAGAGAATCTTGGGAAGATTATTTAAAAAAATTTAGGTTAGTTATGCTACTCTTGGTATAACAAATGAAATTATTTGTTTAAGAGTTTTTGTACAAATACTTGAATGAAAAACTTACTAAAAATTTATTAGTTTACCTGCTAAAGTTATCAGCACAAGGAAAAATATTAAAGAATGACTAGAGTTATTTTTTGGGAAAGCTAAATAAGACTTCGACCTAGTTAATGATCTTATAAAATTTTCTCTTAATCCAAGTGAGACCATCTACCATTTCATTACCATGTTTACTAAGCTACATCAAAAGATCTCGTGTGATCTTCAACCTTCTGAAAAATTATCTAGACTTTATTTTTGTAGTGCTTTACTTTTAAAGTATAAAATGGTCCAAGAAAATACATGTATTATAGAATATGATGAAACTGTAACATTCTACATTGAATATGAAAGGAAACTTAAATGTATTAGGTTCAAAGATATTTTTTTACATATCTAAATTCAGATAATACAATTTTTTTAAAAGCCATTCAAAGTCTAGAAAATGAACTAATCATTGTTAAAGATAATTAAATGATAAACCTTCTTCATTTAATATAAACAATACTGAAAGTAAAAATTTAAAAATTGCTTATTATTTTAATGTGTGAATTGGATCATGATCCAAATTCATGTATTGCTATTAAAAAATTTCTTCAAAAGAAAGATCTTATATCTAAAAATTTAGTAGATAACATAAACATGTGTGATCTTAATGATCTATAGGAAAATAAAGGTGTTTTTTTTAAATACTAGAAATAAAGATTATAACTCTTCTGAAAATAATAAAATAACAAATAATGATTCTTATTTTAATGATAAAGGTAAAATAATTCAAAATATTTTTAAAAGTATTTTAACTGACACTTCTCATAATATTTTTTTATGAACTAGTTATAATAATTATCAATATCAACATTATAAGTCTAAGAATTTTTGATAATCTGATGCTAAAGCTTATAATATAATTGATGATTTATCTACAATTAAAACTATATTTTTGTTATTACAAGTATCTAGTCTTCTAAGATGACTTGATAAAATTAATAAAGCTATTAAAAATCTCAAAACTAATGTAGGCTTACAAGAAGAAGATAACAATGAACAATCAACTATTTTTTCTCAAAGTTATGATCCTCCTATAGTTTATATACCTTCTTTTTATGTTTCAATTAAAATTGCTAATAAAGTAATTCATAATTATATCTTTGATATAGGTACTTCAAATAATATAATACCCAAATTTATTGTAGATTAATTAGGTATATCTTATGAAACTGATAATAAGAAACTTATTAGATTTGATTCTAGACAAACTAAAAGTTATGATAAGTTTCGATACATAGTCATTAAGATTATTCAAGATGAAAAAAATATATGCATGATTAATGTCCAAGTTTTAGACATTCCTAGTAATTATGCTATGTTTTTAAGAAGGGATTGGTCAAAAATAACTTGTGCTTTTATCGGAAAAGATATCACATGGGTTCCCATTAATAATGAAATTATTTTCATAAAAAGAGAAGATTAGTCTAATACACCTATAAAATCATCCACTTCTTCCACTGTTGTTTATATTGAGATAGGAATAGAAACTTATGAGCTGTTGAATTTAGATGAACCAAAAAATTAACATTAAGAATTCTTTGATATAATATTTTTATGGTCACTTTATTTTGATGGAGCTTGTTCTCAACAACGCAATGACACTAAAATTTGCTTAATTTTTCTTGTTGATAAATTTTTTCATTATGCTTATAAATTATAGTTTGAAAATACTAATAATATAATATAATTTGAAGTATTATATTTAGGTTTAGAAGAAGTCATTAAACTTAATATTAAACATTTAGAAGCCTTTGGGGATTCTAAATTAATTTTTTTATAAGTTCAATTTTTTTATAAAACTAATTAAATTCATCTACATCGTTATACTCAAAAGATTTGATCTTTACTTGAAAATTTTGAGGCTTTCAATATCACTCATATTCTCAAAGAATATAATATTAGAGTTAATAAGCTTGCTATTTTTGTATCTAATCCAACTTTAAGTGAAAGTGAACCAATTACAAACTTCTCTTTTTCTAAAAATTTTCAACTTAAAATTTTAGATTTAGATGATAGTTGTCTATTTTTAGTTGTGATAAACACATAGATTCATTCATTAAAGGTAATTATTTTGATCATGATGATTATGTATTAAATTTTAAATATTATTTACGATTAAGTACTAATAAATTACCTACTGATTTGTTAAGTTTAGAATCTATGTTTACACTTAATGATCAAGCTAAAATTTTTAGAATGAAAACACCTTCTAAAAGAATCATAGGTGAAACTATTCGTATCAACTTAGAAATAAAAGAGGATCATAAATATATCTATTTAATAATTCAAGTTAATACTAGTAAAAAAAATTTAGAATCTATGTTTACACCTAATGATCAATCTAAAATTTTTAGAATGAAAGCACTTTCCAGAAGAATCATAGGTGAAACTATTCCTATCAATTTAAAAATAAAAGAGGATCATAAATATGTCTATTTAAGAATTCAAGTTAATACTAGTGAAAAGGTTAAATTCATTAAGTTATTTAGCTAATTTATTGATGTATTTATCTAGTTATACAAAGATTTAAAAGGTTATGATACTAATATTATTAAACATGATATACCTATAAAATCTGATTTTAAATCTATGAGACAAAAAATACGAAGAATTAACTTTTTATTAGAAGACACTATTAACAAAGTGCTAGGCAAAATGATTGATGTTGGTGTCATTTTTCTTATAATTTTTTTTAAATGAAGAGCTAATTTAATGCTAATTAGAAAAAAAAATGATGATATTAGATTGTGTTGATTTTAGAGACTTGAATAAAGCTAGCATTAAGGATAATTTTCCTCTATCAAGTATAGATCATATTTTGCAACAAGTTGCAGGGCAAAAATGATATCATTATTAGATAGATTTTTTAGTTATAATAAATTTTTTGTAAATCTTGGAGATACACATAAAACTACTTCTATTACTTGTAGGGGGACTTTTTATTATAACATAATGCCTTTTGGATTAATGAATATAGGAGCTACTTTTCAAAGAGTTATGCATGTTATTTTTGATGACTTGATTGGCATTGTTATTCAAGTTTATCTCGATGATATCTTTGTTCATTCAAAAAGAGAAAAAAATATTTAGATCATCTTCGTGAAGTTTTCAAAAGATGTAAGAAGTATGATATTTCTTTGAATCCAAAAAAAATAGTTTTTGGTCTTACCGAAGGAAAATTATTAAGACATTATTTTTAAGGATGGCATTTCTATAGATCCTAAATGCATTAAAGCTATTAAAGAGTTACCTCCTCCTAAATATCAATTTAGTTTAAAGTCTTTCTTTGATAAAATTATTTAAAAAAAATAAATTATATCAAATTTTGCTGATAAGTCTAATCCTTTACAATTATTGTTTAAGAAAGTTAAAATTTATACTTGGGATGAAGGTGTTGATTTAGTATTCAATAATATTAAATATACCATTGCACGTGCTCTAATTCTTGCTAAATTAAATTTAAATTAATTATTCATTCTTTATATTAATGCAACTAAAAAAATAATTGGAGATGTTATCACTCAAAAGTTTGAAAATAATAATGAAAAACTAATCGGTTATATAAGTCAAGTTTTAAAAGATGCTGAAACTAAGTACCTTTGTATTGAAAAATTTGTTTTCTTATTGATTTTCTCTTTGATTAAATTTCATTATTTATTGATGAGAAACAAAATTTTTGTGTGATCTAATGTACCTATTTTATCTTATCTTTTCAAACAACCAACTATTCAAGAAAGGCTTGCTAAGATGATATTATGAATTCAAGAATTTGATCTTGAATTCGAAACCTCAAAAACAATTAAAGATGATGACTTAAAATATTTATCTAAAAATGCTTCTTCAAATATTAATATTTTGGTCTTATCAGTTGATGATAATTTAATTTCAAAACCTCTTTCAAAGATCATGAAGATTTTTGATTTTTCTAAAAAATTTAAATTTGGTTTTAAAATTGAATGAATTGGATTGTATATTAGTTGAATATGACTGGTATCATGACTTAGTCTTTTATTTTTAAAATTATGATTGTTCTAATAATTTTGATAAGAAACAAAGACATTTCTTGTGATTATAAGCTTTAAATTTTTGTTTATTAATTTTTTTTCTATTTTATCAAAATAGAGATATAGTTTTATTAAGATACCTTACACATGATCAAATTTAAAAAGTTCTTAGAGTCTGTTATGAAAAAAATTACGGTGGACATTATACTGTAAAAATCATTACTTATAAGATTTTAATAGCATGTTATTATTGACCTACACTATTTCAAGATGGTTATAAATTAGTTTATTCTTGTATCTAATGTCAATTATTTTTTGGTAGAGATAAATTATCTGTAATGCCATTAAATCTTGTTATACTTGAAAAACTATTTATGAAATGAGATATTGATTTTATTTCAGATATACATCCTCCTTCATATGTTAATCACAGTTATATATTAACAACAATAGATTATTTTACTAAGTGGTCAAAGGTCAAAGAACTTAAAATTTTTGTAACAAGTGAAGTAATCTTATTTTAAAAAAATCAAATTTTATCTAGATTTGAGGTTCCTTATGAAATCACTTTTGATAATGGATCTCAGTTTATTTCAAATAAAATTTTGAATTTTTTAGAAAGTACTTTATTATATCTAGTCATTCATTTAAATATTACCCTCAAGATAATGGTCAAGATGAATCAATGAATAAAAATTTGATTTCAATAATGAAGAAATTAGTTTATGAAAATAATAAAAGAATTAGCATCTTAAATTTTTGAAGCTTTATGGACTGATAGAACTATTGTCAAGGTAGTAACTAGTTATTCACCTTTCATGTTAGCATATAGATTTGAGGCCAATTTATCAATAGAACTTCATATTTCTTCAACTAGAATTACTTTAAAATATGTTGCTGAAGATACAAATTTGATTAAATAAAGATTACATGATTTAATAGCTTTTGATGAGTCAAAATCAAAAGCATTATAAAAATTAGAAAGAGTTAAGCAAGATTTTTAAAAAAATTGATAAGAATTTTTTTTTAAAAAAATTGATAAGAAATTTTTAAAAAAAAAATTTAAAGTTGGTGATCTAGTTTTATACTAGAACAAGGCTCATGAAGACCCTCGTAAACATTATAAATTTGATTCATTATGACTTGGTCCTTATCGAATTGCAATTGTACTTAGAAATAATACTTTTTATTTAAAATATCTTGATGAAAATTAGTTATATTATTTATTTAATGGCTATCATTTAAAATTATTTTATGATTAGCTTCCTTTCAAATTTAATTATTAATTTTTGCTTTCTTTTTGGTTTTGGCTTCTTTCTTTTTATTTCTCTACTATTTCTTGTTTTGTTTGTTGTTTACTTTTTACTGTTGTTCGACTTTTAATTTTAAAAAGATCAATAAGTGTTTCAAACAGATGAAGTTTGACATTATGTAAGAAGAATGTGAAGATACTGTAATTTTTCTCTAAGTATCAATTATTTTTAGATATTACTCTTTATAAATTTAGTTTTTTTATACATAAATATTATATGCTGAGTTGTAACTAGTTTTTCGAAGCAATATTTGATTTTTAAATATTGTATTTAAGATATTTGTATAGTTTATGCATCCATCATGAACTTTTTTGCTATATCATTCCCTTTTTTTGTGGCATACTAGCTAAACATCTCATCCCTTATTAAAATTTATTATAAAGGGGTTCATGCATAGCTGCTTGAGAAATGATTTATCTGGATCACACTTTCAAGATTATGTTTTATAATAGATAATTTGATTGCTACTCAGTTTCTTTATTCAAAAATGACTAGCAAGATTAGTAGTGTTATACCTATTTTTTACACCTCCTTAATTTTCTCAAAACTAATATTCCTATCTGTCATAGAGATGATCTAGTCATAAAATTCAAAACTATGTCAGGGACCTAGTCAATTAGTATTATTTTAAAATGCATATTTTTAATTAAATAAGTTGATGGTGATTGGTTTGTGAATTCATATTTGTATTAAAGTGGTTTTGAAGAGCATAAATGGATGAATAAATAAAAATTGCTCTGTACTTATTATTTTTGAAGTATTTGTTATCAATCATAATTTTTAGTTGATAGTTTGAGCAATATACAATGACTAATTTGGTATTTTCAATTTGAAATAGCAATATGCAACATAGTTTGATTTAGATGGAAAAATATATTGACTAGTTATAATGGTTTTTCTATTTATTCATTTTCAATTACAAGTTTATAGATGGATTTGCCATGATTGTTACAGTTTGATAAAAAATGCATAATATTATTTATCAAATCAAATAAATCATTTGATTTATCATGAACTTTATTTGAAAGCTAGACTATGAGCTTTTTATGGATTTATTAGTATGATTGATAGATCGATTTCATGAAGAGTTTAGTTGCAAATATAATTGACATTTTTGAAATGGTGACATGATTTTAAATTATTTAGTATTTGAATCTTAAACTATTTATTGAAGATTATAATTATTCTAAGTGACCCTAAGTTCTAAACTTATACACTATCCTATGTTAAATATTCATCAAAGGTAATGGACCTAGTTTGAAGGACTCTAAATGGTCATGAGGAATTTATTTATTTCAAAAGGTTAATATGGATTAAGATGAAGTATTTTGAGGTATAAGGGTTTATGGGATAAGTGATTTGTTTTGAAAGGTTAATTAAATTAACTTATGCTATGTTCATTTTTAAGACACAAAGGTTATGTGGTTCGAGTACTAAGTTGACAGGTTGATGTTAACAGTCTATTTGGCAGACTTTGTGGCATGATAGTTGGTATAGTGAGTTAATGAGAAGTGTGGTAGATGCTTTGAGATCAAATGATAGTGTAAGGAATTAAGTGAGATGGGTACATGTCTTGAATCTTACAAATTGGTAAGTGTTTTAGTAAGTATATCAATTATTACTAAATTTGATAGCGTTGTTAAGTAGGTTGGCAGAATGCTAAGTATTAGTATCAATTTATTGAGCCAATAAAAATGTGCATGTAGGCATGGGTAGTTATTTCATAGGACTTGGTTATAAATATAATTATTTTTATTATTTTTGTCATTCTGTGAGGATTTCTTGTGGAAATGACACTTTATCAGATTGGATTTTAGAGTTGCAGACATAATTTGTGAGTAGAAAGTTAAAGGAAAATGCATAAAGGTATGCCAATAATAAAGTGAATAAGATTTTAAGAAATTTATTTATTATTTTTAGTGGTTTTCTAGTTGCATGTAGGGAAATATAGTTTCTAGTTTGCATGTTTCAATAAGTTTTGAATGTCTATTTAAGATTTACATGTATATTTTGGGAAGTTGAATGAACTTATAATTTTAGTGGTTGTTATATCATTTATATTGCATGGATGTTGATGATAAAATATATTTAGTTATTGATATAAGTTTGTTTATATTGGAGGTTGATGAATAAAAGTATGTTGGATTTTTTAGTTTAGTTCGAAATATGATATTTTCAAAGAAAATGAGGATTTGCTCACTTGAATATATATACTAGTTCAGTTATTCTATTGATTAATAGTTTAAAATGGTTCTTCAAACATACCAATTTCAATTTCAAATCTATTTTGAGACTTAGGGTTTTGTGTAGAAGTGAACTCTATTTGTTTATTTCATGAATATTTGGAGAGGTTCGAATAAGTTTATGGTCTGTCATAAAGAAATGATAAAAAAAGAAAGGATAATGTTCAAACATGCAAATATATTGTTTAGTCATGGATTTATTATTTTAAAACTAAAGTATCATGTAAACATGGGTTTTGAAAGAAAATTTATGTATGATTATGTCGTGAAAATATAGTATGTTGAACTTTGTCTATGAAGATAATGGAGGTTATTGTCTGGATTTGCACATCTCAGTTTTGGGTTTTAATGATTTTTGTTATAAAAAATATTAGGTGTTTCAACATTTTGAATCCATAGTTTCATTCAAATTTAAGGTTTTATAAAATGAACTTTTGAGAAATTTGATAAATTTGAAAGTATTTTAGGATTTTTTCAAAGTCTTGGAAATGAATGAATGGTAAAAGAAGTGATTGATAGTTATCACAGAACTTTGAAATGGGTTGTTTTTCAGTTTTAAATTAATGTTTTAGATGGATATAATGGTTTGTCATGGTATTTTGGTTACATTACATATATGCAATGGTTTCAAAGTGATTGAAAATTTAAGGTTGAGAATGGCTTTCTCATGAAAATCTGAGTATATTATTTTGGTTAAAAATATGACTGACATGATGAAATATCATGTCATCTATAATTTTTTGGGTTATTTCAAAACTATGAATATATAAAACAATAAGAGATGATTATAGTTTTAGGAAAAATTATAATATTAACTTAAAAAAGATATGTTATTATTCAAAGTTTATATTTTGATGACTGTCTCTTAATTTTTTGAGAAAGTTATATGGATTATAGTTGAGAAATACTTGTCATGAATAGGACTTTTATGAACATATTTTTTTCAATTATTTGAATTGGTTCAGTTTATCTTCTTAGAAAATATTCACATAGAGAAAACAAAATTCAAAGAAATATAGCAGAATATTGTGAAAATAAGATTATGAGGCTATAATTTTAGTTTCTAAGTTTCAGTTGGTTTTTGATGCAATAAAAATAAAATTTTGTGATGATAGTTGACACAGTTGGAGTAGTTTAGTTTTGATTCAGTAAATAAATAATTCAAAGTTTTTTGTTGATAATGAAAATTTTATAAATGACTGTGTATTTGATATATATAAATATAGTTTGGTTTCATATTGAATATATACATGCTAATTTTTTTTAGTCATATAATAATCAGTTCTTAAATATATTTCAAACTATATAGGATGTTCAAGTAGAAATAATGATAACAAATGTTAGGGAGGAAATCAAAATTCAAACAATATGAATCAGAAAGCACTTAATAGATAATTCCCAAAGAGTTTTTAGGTATAAGATATTTGGCTCAAGGTATGCTAGTAGGGGAGCCAGGATGTTAATCTACTTTGATGCTACTGAACCTAAATTTTAGAGTGTATTGAATAATTTATTCTTTAATCCTATGATCCATAAGGGTAATAGAGGATTTCATGGTTGAACATTTGGAGCCCAATATCATTTTTATAAAATTTCTTCTCAACACTTGTAGAATAATACACATCAATTTCTAATTTAGTCACCTACCCTAGAGATAATCCAACATGTTAATGAACCACATCATGTTCATGAGCCAACTCAACTAGATAATGAAATATCCCATGCTAAGAACTTTGTCAATCTTACCTTGACTTCTTTTTCAGATGAACTCTCACCATCTTAGAGAGATCTTATTTTAAGATGCAAAAAATTAAGTTTGAAAGAGCCATTTTTAGGGTGCAGAAAACTAAGCTTGGAAAAGCCACTTCATGTTATTCATCCAATCTCTTCCAAGAAACATCTAATTAGTGAGGATGAATCAGATGCTCCTACTGAGATCAAAGTTGTAAAAAATATTAAATTGGAGGTTTATGATAATACAAGTGAGTCAGGGACTAAGCTAATTAAATTCTTAGCAGTTGAGATAGAATACAATGAGTGTGTGAATGAATAAAGAAAGCTAGTTATTGAGGTTTTATCTGATTCTAATAACTATTGAATGTCAACAGGATAAATTTTCATTTTAAAGTTGAATGTTTAGTTGGAAAAACTTAAATATTTTCATATTTTGATACTTTAATTTTTAGATTTTGATACTTTGATTATGATATTTTGAAAGTATAATAGACTTTAAATTTCTGATATATATAATATGTCTAAGTAATTTTGATAATATGTGTTATAGAATTAATATAGATAAGAATATCATTAATCTTTTAGTTATCTAATTATTTATTGAAGTATGTATTTCTTATTATTATTAATTGATTAAGGGTCCTTATCCATTAGGAAATACCCAATCTATATTCAAATATTTGATCCCTTAAGACTTGTCTTCATTAAACTTTAATTAATAACTCTCAAGATTAATTGATATATAAAATTCAATTAGTTAAAATCAACTATTAACTAAGGGTTAATTACAACTTATTTCAAATAAGTTTGAAGAATAAAAAGAGATCAAAGATTCATTTGAAAAAGAAGAACAACACAGGTATAAAAGACTTATACATTATAAAGCCAATCATTTATCTCTCTTTTTTATGCAACTTCTATGAGACAATATAAATTTTACAGATAGACCAAATGGTACTTTCTCTGATGGTTGAGTAAATTATTTAGGCAACACAGGTATATCTAATTTTATATTATCATTTATAATAGATCATTTGAAGTTTGTCAAGTTTAACATCTTTTGATGATTGCTCCTTGTAGTCTTATGTACAGAATCTAAGTATTCAACCTGTATAATGATGAAATTTGTTCTATTTATGACATTTCATTCATCTATTTGATTATAAAAATTGTCTCTTAAGATATTTTATAAAATAAATATGTTTGTTTCTTAAATAAAATCAACTTATTTTGCTAAGATGACTCTTTCTATTGAGACTCGCATGTTTTGTCTACCTTGTATTATATTTTAACTTAGTTTAATCTATTTTAGATTTTTTTTAATTAATCTAATTTTTTTCAGTATTAATTTATTTTACTTTTAATTTACTTGAAAATCTCTATTTATTTCTGTTCTACTATTTATTTAAGTTTCTTAAAATAGTTTTCTTTCTTTTTTTAGTTTAGAGTTAGATTTAGTTAGATTTTTGATTAGTTAAATTTGTTTAATTAAGTTTAGTTTGTTAGACTTAGTCAGATTTTAGATT
The DNA here is from genome assembly GCA_037957365.1 of Torreya grandis. Taxonomy (NCBI): domain Eukaryota; kingdom Viridiplantae; phylum Streptophyta; class Pinopsida; order Cupressales; family Taxaceae; genus Torreya; species Torreya grandis. The sequence continues at coordinate 997,682 of JARHVA010003445.1, forward strand.
ATTTAAGTTTGTTTAATTAAGTTTAGTTTGTTAAGACTTAATTAATTTGAGATTATTTGTTTTGTTCTAGTTTAGTTTATATTTAATACTTTACTTTTCTTTATTAGTTTGTTGCTTGTTGTTTGTTTGTGTCTCTTATGTGTTGAGTTATGTTTGGTGTTTGATTTATAGAAAATTAGTTCATCTTTGATTTATTTTAATTCTATATTACTCTAATACTCTTGGTTTATTATCTTGGTGTTATTTGAAAGTTATTGCAATAAAAACAAGACATTACTTTGAAATATATTTTATTATTGAATCAATTTTTTTTCCTTCAAGAGATTGTTTTGTTCACATACCTTCTTTATCGCATAAAATAGATTACGCATTCATATCTAAACTGATTCATTATTTGACAAGTAAATTTTTGAATTATAATGAAATATGTTATATTTAATAATGTATGTGTTATTTTTCAGAACATTTAAAAATCTCCTCGCATCTTTAAGATCGTAATTGAGCCTTTAGAACCTTACTATTAGACTAGTACAATTCTAACTTAACATTCATAATAGGAGAAAGGGTTGATTAGTTGATGATATAATTTACATCATCAACATAGTTCATATTTAGTTTGCTGCAATGATAAATTACTTTAATTTTTATTTATTTATTATTAAGTTTTTGTAGTTGTTATTCACTATTTTATAAGTCTTTTTGGTTTTAAGTTTCATAATTTAGTTATCAATTTATTTGGTCATATTTATAAAAATATTGTATAATATTTATTATAATTTTTATATACATTAAAAATTTATTATTATATATATTTATAAAATTTATATAAATATTAGATTATAAAATTTATATATTAATATTATATCAATTTTTATAATAAATGTTAATGATGAAATTGTTGAAGCTATAAAATGTATTATATGTAACAATAGTTAGAAATATCTCTCTTTTTGTTTTGATTGTATAAAACATTGATTACAAAGCTCAAGTTCTTATGAATGGTATGGAAGAGGTAGTTTTGTCAATATTTTTTCCTCTAATTTTTGAAGATTTACATATTTACTTTATTTCATTCTTGCAAAGCATTTAAAGGTAAATATAGGTTTGAGTGGCACATTAGATATGGATCCTTTTTGCAATCAAATCAGCTCTCATGACATGGAAGCTACAAGATAGACTCTGGGATGTGGAGCCCTATCATAATCAAATTGACTCTCATGATGTCCTCATCCACCCTTGACAAAAGAAATTGACCAATACGTTTTGTATGGCCTTGAAATTTCTTCCAATGGTTTGATTATGGTGTTTTTTTATGTTCTTAATGTTGATTTAATTTCTCTAGGTGTTAATAAATTAGCATTATGAATGAGTGGAAGCTATAATATCGACTATGGGAGCATAATGTGTTATCCCAACATCAGTGGCATTGCAGGATTAATATGATCTATACATGGGATGTATAGCCCTACCAAAACTAAATTGGCTCTCATAACATCCTTTTCCACCCTTGAAAATAGGAAATGTTTATTAAAATATGTTACTACTTTCCTCTAATAATATAACTTGCAATATCTTGTCATTGCCCCTCGTCATCACTACGTAACTCACAATGAAATATTTTAGTATTGACATATTCTATATGGCCTTTCCCTTTCTTTTAAAGGTTTGAGTATGAATTTTTTGTATATTCTTAACCCTAATGTTAACTACTCTTAAGTGTCAATATATTGGTGGCATGGATGAATGGAAGATAAAAGATGGATTATGGGACCTCAATGGGTGGTTTGTTAATCAAAACAACCTCTTTCCAACTTCTAGATGGAACCAATAATGATTCTCTATATTTCCTACCCATGTGTACAAGACAAGCTTCTTGTCATATTCCACCATGGCATAGAACCTGTAAAATCTCATACAGAGCCTCTCCACACCCACATCTACCAAGGGAAGCACCAAGTACATTGCGTTGTTGATGTTCTCCACCAGGGTTGTGATTCCCATGAGGGTTACCAAGTCAGACCTTTTCAAGGCCTTGTCTAGACAATATGCTTCATCTCACTATTTTTTCTTAAGCCTCATGGGTAGCCTGTGATAGGCTTGACATCTTTATATGCTGAGACGAATCTATGCAATGGCCTTGCCAAAGAAAAACCTTTGACATAAATATAATATATTATAAGATTATATGCTACATATTATAAAAATAATTATATTATATATTTTTAATTTAAATATTATTAAAATATATAAATTATTATTATTTTATATATTAATAATATATATTAATTTTAAATATTTAAATATATGATTTTATTATTATATATATAACAATAATATAATAATTATATTCTAATAGTTTTGTATCAATATATATTATTTATATATTAAATTTAGTTATAGTAAACATATATTATAACATCATATTATTACAATAATAATATTATAAATTATAATTAATATATCATAATATTATAATAATATCTAATATATCTAATTTTTATTAACATTCATTTTATATTTAAAAAGTCTAAGAAAAATGGAAATATGACAAGAACCCATAATTTAAGAGTCTTCTAACTGTCCCTCACACACTCCATGCCATCTACCTGTCCTTCACACATTGCATGCCATCCATATATTTCTCCCAGGTATGCCTCTCTTGTATGCTCTTTTTATGTTATTTGATTCTGATATTTACTAGGTTTTGGTAGATAGTGAATGAGCATGGAAAAGTCTACCACCAACTTGTAATGATCAATGCTCACTACGTCTAGATTGTCCAGATGAATATGTTAATCTACTCTTGAAATATATCTACATGATTAACTTATCATTTTACTATAAATTATAAGTTGAAATGTATTTATAGTTATACTAACCTTGTTGTGAATGGTCTTTAGTGGCATTTTGGATGAGCATATATTTATGGTCATCTGGATAGTTGGACTCGACATAAATCCATCCCCCTCTCACTTGGTAAGAGTTGGATTTCTATGAGAAACTATCTTTCCATGCCTTGCCTAGTACTTTTGAACATCATCATTGGCAAGGATGTCTGTCACCTTTGGAGCATTATTGTTGCCTCTCTATGCAATGTTTATTATTATGCATAACGCAGCCATAACTAAAGCTAGACCACTAGCATGAACATGCATTATTTTAAGTGGAAACTTCTAAGTGTGATTTTATGTATATAGACTTGTCTATTTTTAATATTTATAGGCCACCTTAAAATGTGAGACGCATCAAGACCCAAAATCACCGTATAATCTGGATATTATTTCCATGTCATCTAAATGGATATTCTTTTGTTTTGTCTCTTATGAAATGAATTTGGGGGATTTGCCCCATCGTATAGCCTCTAACTAAATATAAATGGGTTATGACTTTACACAATTATTATTATTTAACTAATTATAATATTTTATTTTTTGATTGAAAAATACATTTCTATTAATTATCTATAAAATATGTTAATAATCATAAAAAATGGTTTGAATGGTATTAATATATTTTAAAATAAGACAAGACATGGATTATTTGATTGAGAAAGGAGACCACAAGAACTTTAAAAAACCATAATTATAATTAACATAATTAAAAATTAAATTAACTAATTCCCCTTATTAAAATACCTCTAAAAAACACTTTTTAATCAAAAAATATATAGTAAAGTATTGTGACAAAAATAAAATCCCATCGAGCATAGAATTATAAACAGCTAATTTGGGTATAGGACTTGTAATTATAATTTTATTATCATATTTTCATACATATGGATAATTATTTAAAATTGGAGTCATATTGGTGCATTTACTTTGTGTTGGGCCTTGCATTTCCTTTCATTACTAGTATTCATTCTTGAACACTTTATGATTTGCCATTTTTTTTCCTCAAGAGGACCCCATATATACCTATAGTTCATTAGGGATTTGTCTTAGGGTTTTCCTCATTATAACCTCTAAACATATTTATAATGATCTAATCATTATTATAACATTATAATAGTGGTCATTTCTAATGTGTTTCCTTTGGCCTTTCTCGCTTATGTTAACCATGTTTCCTTTTACCTGATTTTTGGTTTTATTGCTTCCACATAGTTAGATTATATGCTAATAAGGTCCTAATTTGAATTCACTAATTGTATGTATACATAAACACCCTAATACACACACACAAGCACATACATGCACATACACACACACATATACATGCGCACACACACACACACACACACACACATGCTACTTTACACAATCATTAAAATTATATCACAATTATAAGGAATACATCTAGATATCACATCTATTGATTTATTTTTTATACATACTTTTACCAAAAAGGGATTTAGTGAAAGAGCATGTAGATCTTTCCCTAGTTATCTATTTCATATGGTATCATAGGTACAAGGTATGGGAATGTCATATGCATGGATTTTATTTTTGACATGCACGAGTGTTAATTTATATCCTATCATAAACTAGGGGTTGACTGAGGGATGCAATTTTTACAAATCTTGGTTTTTAATGTCTTCTTGGCATAAATTAGGGTTTGAGTAAAGGAGAATAATTTTTGTAGTTTCACACACCAAATCACTAATCTAAAGGAGGTTTCTATCAAACAGGCACATACAAAGGGATTTATAAAGTTGTAGACTGATTTGATCAAGACAATCACTATCAAAATAAAATTTCAACTTTTAATACAAACAATCACTATCAAAAAAATATAATAATGGTTGATCACTATTAGGATAATCCAATTTTGGTCACTTTATCAAATCATATTCATCTTTTTGGATTCTCTTATGAGTTGCTTCTATACCTTCTCCTTAGCATTTTTTTCCTTTGAGAAGATACAAGTGAGTTATAAGTCAACCATGTACCTATAAACCCCCTTGTTAATTATAAATATTTCTAGGTACTAACATTTTATACCCCCTTTAGCACTCAGGGTAGGGATTTATTTAGTGTGTTTTGTGTATTGAGATTATATCTACCCTAAAATGCTTCTTTTGATAAATTAGTGTACTTTACATAATTTAATATCCATTGTACAACTTTTCATCAAAACATGTTGGTGAATCTGATCCATTTCAAATATACAACCTAAGGTTTAATATTATTAGTAAAATTGATCCTTTTGACAATCCAACCTTTGGGTTTAATCCTCTTATTCCATATAAGGCTTGCCTTTGATATAATCATTTCAAATCTAGTTTATTTATGATTTATATCAACCCTTTTCTTATTATACCTTATGATTAGGCTTATTATTTATTGGATCATGCCACCTTTATAAGTCTTGATTCTTATTTATTTTATATATTATATATATTATTGTTCTTCTTATTTTTACTCATGAGTAGATGTGATTTATATATTGTATGCGATGTTAAGATAATATTTTCATGGAGGGTTCCTAGATTTTTTATATTATCAGGCATGATGACATGGATGCTATGAACACGTTTATTAATAATCACATTTTTATTTCCTTATATATAATTTAATGTTAGCATATGGTTTGAAAACCATTAAGGTTATGTGTAATAAAGATGCTTGTTATTGATAAATTTGCTTTAGTTCTTCTTAGTGATAAATATCATCTGCCTCATTTTATAATGTCTCATTATGTGTTATATTTTGTAACAAATTAGAGGTGTATGAGCAATACCTCCATCTCTCCTCTTTCCTCTCAAATTCAAGGTGGAGTTAACAAAAACAAAATTGATAATATTTCTCAAGCTTATAGACTTAGAGTGCATGCCACTAAGTATTATGATATCATAGATCAAAAAATAAAATTTTCTCACTTTCATATTCATTTACTTGTCTCTTATCCTTATGCTTTCCAAATTTGATCGATAAAATTAGAATCTACACTTAGTATTATTCTTATGATAGTTAGGGAAATAAACTATCAATGATTTTTATACATCTTGTTTTATTTTTGCATGTAGTGTGTCTAACTACATGTCCATGGGGTTGTTAATGTCAACATTCATGTTATCCAATAAGTTTCCAATATCCATCCTTGTGACTCCATTTATTGATTTTGATGATGAAGGTACACCCCTACTGATCCTAGTTTTAATCACCAATGATATTGCATAATTTATAAAAATGGAGTAAATGTCATCACATAGAAGTTGTGACACATATTGACATACAATGATATCTAATAATTAAATACATTCTTCACTTATGATCCTAAGAAATACTAGCTTGAGGGACTAGCATCCAACTTACTTTTTTGGAACTCTGTAATTTATATTGAAATATCTCCATGTAATCCTCCAATGGTTCATCTTATTTTTATGACATATTAAAAATGTCATCTCCTTGTGGGTCACTACTCTCTATTAGTCTTGGTACTTTATAAGAAATTTATCTTTCATGTCCTTATAGCTACCTACACTATCCTTTCCTAAACCCATGAACCATTAGAGAGCCAAAAATTTGAGAGTGATTGGAAATAATTTTAGCCTTTGTGCAACCTAATTGTAGTCATACCTATGACACAGGATGCCAAATTAAAATAGAAATGTATTAGAGTATTCAATTGGTATCCCTGAGAAATTAGGTAATGTTGATGGAGGAATGTTATTCATGAGAGAATAACTAAATAGGGTGATAATGGGGAGTTAAAAGGTAGAAGGTTCATTGATGAGTGTTTATCCTTCAAGGTACCCCATTATATTTCCTATAATTTTTATTCTAGTGACCTTTTCAAGACACTTTTCAAATTATTTTTCAATACCTTTAACCGATGGTGAATAATGTTTAATAGTTTTGGGATTTTTATATGGAAATAGGATATTTTGGATGAAATTTTGGGTCATGGTGATAATTATTTTGGAAACTTAGTTGGTACTTATACTAGTCTGAGAAATATTTATGGGGATAGTTGGAAAAAATAATCTCTTTTGGAGAGGAGTTTGGGTGATGCAGAAATGAAACATATTCCATATTCCTTTGTGCAAGGTGACAAAAATAGTAATCTTTAGAAGGGTGTCAATTTCTTGGGAGTTAAAATCTCCTCTTCTTCCTCTTATCTCTTAGATTCAATTTGTTTCACTAGTTCTACAAGTAATCTCTCAGTTGTAACCTCCTCCAAGAAATCCTCAAAATATATTGGATATGAGATTACAACACGTGTTGTTATAATGCTTGTAGTGGCTTATGTGGTATAAGGTACTTAAATATCTAGGCCAATATCAAAATTTAGTATATGTGGTAAGAATTTATGTAAGAGATCCATCTCATTTTTCATACAAACAACTAACTATATATTCTTATAATGCTCTGCTATACCTTGCACAGGGTTAGTTGAAATAATATTTTCTGATTATAAAAATATATGGTATAGAAAATAGAATGCAAAATTTATCTAAAAATCATAAATACTATCTCAACTTGTTAAAAATCCTAATACTTGACACCTATCCTTATTAATTTTAGACACTAAAATATGGTAATAGACACTTAGAAATGCCAAACCTCAACCTACAATCCTATGTGACTTGTGCTTTTCCAAATTAATCTTATTCACCTTCTCTCACATCCACATGCTTCAATTTGAGTGAAATCCTCCCATTTTGATGTTAGTCACCTATAGGAACCTATTAGTCTATTTCAAACCAATTAAATATCTTACTCAGTCATCTCTAGATTATCAAATTTGTATCCATATTTCTTTGAAATAAATGTTAGGCTAAAATAGTTTCATTGAAAAAAATGTCTTAAGGTTGATTTTATTTTACCTCATCCAGAAACAAATATGTTTAAAATATAATCAGTCTCTATGGGTAAGCCCACTTACCTATCTTGTTGGTGGTGTGATAAATAACCTAAAGGGGCTGGTATACATATAAATCAAGGTCAATCTTCTTATCCATATGGTACTTATCTAGCACTCAATTAATAAACATATATAATCTACTAAACATTAAAAAAAACTACCCAATTATTCTTAATTTTTAAATCAATCACAAATACAATTCATCAACAAATTTTTAAGTACACTAAGCTAAGTCAAGAGTGAGCATTTTCAAGTGTCAACAGTTAGATCTTTGGGTGCATTCATATACCAAAAAGAGCATAATTTCACATACACACTAAGGGGAAGAACTATGCATGGTTTAATTTATGTCTTTAGAGTGTTGGACATGTAGGAAGCATTTAGTCATTAATGGGGGTAAATGGGGTTGGCTCAACCAATAAAAATTCCTAAGTTTTTATAGGTTTCATCCCCTCACAAGTAGACCTAGGGTTTCAAGGAGAAGGAGAGTGATATATAGAGTTGTACACATATTCAAATATTAGGATGAAACACATATAACTATTGAAATTAATAATAGTGTAATGTATGGCAATAGAACCTCATGATATCTCAATATAGTAACATCTTAATACAATCAATTTCATTGATGGATTCATCCTAGTCTAATGGTAGTGACCCTATGTGCACAAACAATCAATTTTAGATCCGAACAACTCACAGACCTACTTCTAACCCCTTCCACTATCAAAAGTCAATCACAATCAGTTAGTGAACCAAACAAATATGTACTTTTATATCTTTATTATTTTCTATATTCAACATATGCCACTTATCAAATTAATTTCAATACTTTACATTCAGTTTCTTGCTTAATTTTCATATCTTATAATCTAGATAATACACATAGTTTTATATATTAATTAACATTTTATAATTAATTTAAATTAGGGTAAAACATATTGGTGGACCTAAATAATACTTAAAACAAGACAAAACTTAGGTATCCTTAGGTTTCATACTTATCTTCTAGGGTTTTATTTTTAGACCTAATTATTGATTTTCCCTAAAATTACAAAATACACATGCCTATAATAGATTTACATAGTTTCTATTTTTTGAATCAAGGTATGGTTTTAATCATTTCATGTTTCTTTCCATTGATAGGAAAAATATATGAAAACTATGTAGTTAAATGGATACAATATTTTCACACTAATAAAGTTCAATTAATCATGCATAATTTTTAGCCTTGCTTAATACACTTCTTTGGGACATTCAATCTACATTAATCCATGTTACTAATACACATAACCTTCATGGATTTATCATGAATTTTGAATTTGAAAATGTTTATGAGCAAGAAATATCTCCTCTAAATAGATTAAATGAGGTTGATGAAATAAATTTAAACACATATATTGAAATTAATCTACAAATGATTGATGCAATATTATATGTAGAAAGAGATGAACATATAAATTTTGATCAAGGCATTACATATGGGGAAAAATATTACCCCTTATATGATATAGACAAACCCTTTCAAGCTATTTATCGAACCACATATGTTTAGACTTATACCTTTACTACTATTCATATGTATACACCTTCGTTCATACATGTGATGTCCACCCAAGCTATTGGGGAAACACAAGGATTATAACATAATTCCATGTCTATTCATACATAAATGACCTATTCCCATCCTACGATGAATATGCATATTACATCATCACCCTTTCCTACTACATATTCCCTCGAACATATTTTTTTAGCTTTGAAGGCTAGGGTGTTGTAGTTAGAATAAGGTGAAACTAGAAGAAGTCATTAAACATATTTAAATGCATTGATTCATAAATCATTAGCCCTAGATATTAAACATATCCTTTACCCATATGATTTTTATCTCATAATATTCTAATCTTCAATGGTAAAGGTGATCCTGAACAACACCTTTGATACTTCCACATAACATGCTTGCATCATGCATCCAATGATAAATTATCGAATAAGTTATTCCTAATAAATATCAAATATAATTATTTATGGTGGTTCTATGACATTCCCTCCAATAAATTAAATCATTCAAATTTTTGGAATAATAGTTTATAAAACACTTCTCCATCAAAATTGATGAGCAACTATCTTATGCATAAATTAATTAACTCAATCAAAGGTCCAAAGAGCTAATCAATGAGTATATACTATGATATAATACTATGCTAGCTACGATGACTGATATTATGGCTAAAAATGAGTTACAAGACATCTTAAAGCCAATTTATATTGCATCTACTACATGAGTCAATAGAATTAAATAAATTCAAGTCTTTCAATGAGCTATGTCATAAAATGAGAGAGTGTATTGTCAAAGTCTTAGCTTTGAACAAGCTCAGGTATGGACCCAATGCTCCAACTATTTATAAAAACAAATTTCAAATCAATCCAAGTTGTAAGGATAAATTGAATGATAACAAGAATGAGGCATAAATAACAATGAATGTAGTATCATAGCCTACAAATTAGCTTCAAGTATTCACTCCACAGAAGAGACAATTTTCACGATTACTATCACCTCCTTATGTAATGTTATATAGGTTACTTGAATACAATATCATATCTCTTTAACCATCAAAATATATTGATATGAGAATACATACACCTAAGAACTATGATAGCAATGCATATTTCTATTACCATAGAGCTCCTAAACATTATAAATTTATATATGTTTTAAGTTAAGGTGTAATATGAAAGATATTATAGATGAAAACACTATTGAATTGAGGACACCTACAAAGGAGTTTAAACCTCAAAAAAATGAAAATTACAAAATGAAAATATTCAATGACACATTTATAAAACATGAGGAAATAGAGACCAAGGATACTTCCAAAGTACATCATGCATAAAATATGCATCCTCCACCTACGACATATGATCACCCAATAGATGGGATTATTGGTATACTTATGAGCATCTTAGCATAACAATATATGATTTAATTTTTTGATAGTGATATTATTGATAATAATTTGGATCTCCACACATTATTCATATGAGCTTACCTCAATACGCAATCCATATATAATGTCATGTATAATAATGGGTCAAGAGAGAATGTGTGCATAATGACACTTCTCAACACACTTATATACACAAACCATGATTTGAAATATATAATACAAATTATTACAAGATTCAATATAAGTGCACATGACACTTCTTAGCACATTGTGATACCTCCTAAGGTTGGATCTATTATAGTTACAACATAATTTCTCATATTACTAGGCACAAGGGTCTTTGACATGTTGCTTGGACTCCCTTGGATACAAAAGCTATATAAAATATCATATAATATGAAATGATGCATCAAATATATATAATATAATAAGGTATTTATAATTTTAGGCATCTAATATGAGTACTCACTTAGACTAGTGATATCTCCTCCTCACCCTTGTCACCATAGTTGGTTGTTACACCTATTCAAGATCATTATATAGAATAATTATTCCACATATGCAATATTTATCTTTACACCTAGTTAATAAGAGAGTAATTGAATCTCCTAGGAAGCCAATCTCATAACAATTACCACATTAAAGAGTCATTCAGGAATCCCAAAGGCCATTATCTAATATATCACTTACTTAGCTAGTAACATGGATAATTTAGTGTGTTTCATAATGAACATAGGTAGTGAGACATTCTCCTACTAAATAGTGGACCCCATAAAGTTATACATTCATAATATTGAAGATATACTAATAAAATATACCACTTTATAGTTAAGGTGGATATGATACTATTTAGGTAGGGTCATATTGTTTATATTGTGAATTCTACCTAGAATTATTTCTAGTTATGACTCTGTAGGAATGCAAATTTATCAAGAGGAAAAATAGATGTTTATCATAAAAAATAATGAGATAAAGTCCCTATCCAATTAGTAGGTGGATCTGCCTTTATTAAAAACCAAAAATGATGCAATAAAGGAAATTATTTACAACAAAAATGGGTTTCACAGGGTAGTACTTTTAATCAAAAAGTATGAAAAGGATGTAGAAAGGAAAGTATGAAAGAGAGATACAAAGGAAATTAATAATCTTAGAAAAGTGGAAGATAACAAGTTTAATAATCCAAACTCAAGGACTTACTAAAAATATTTAAGAGGTGAGTAATCTCCTTTGAAGGCAACCTCTATCATTTAATGGATAGGAAAGACATATGTGTGTTCATAAGAACACACTACATACACCAAAATAATTGTATATGATTGATAACAAAAAATAACAATCACTTTGTATTTCCTTGTAAAAAGTGATAAATTACTTTTTAACTCTATTGAGGTTTCACCAAAATGAAAATAACAAATGTAGTTTCGAAAAGAAACACTACAATAAAATTTCCAAGTTTTGAATAGTTAATATCAAATATAATAACATTTTGAAATCAAAGATAAAAATACACATAGATAACATATACATACATAATACATGAATAAATATTTAACACAAAGTTATAAAAATTCCCTTGTATTGATCTTTGTTGGGTTGCCAATACAATCTCTTTTTTCAAAAAAGTATATTGAAGAATCTAACTATCAAGAACCCATAAAAATAAGACCTCAATTCATATTTATAGGTTGAAATGGGTGGTTATGGTGTGTAACCACATTTTTTTCCTTTTTAAGAGTGTGTAAAAATGCATTAGCTAATTTTCACAACTTAAAATTTAAAAAAAAAATATGTTAAGTAATTTGCACAACTTACAAAAATGCATTGGTGTTTTTGCACAACTTGTAAAAGTACAATGACAAATTTGCACAATTTGAAAAAGTATGTTAGTAAATTGGCACGACTCAAAATTATAAAAAGAACTTATGAAATTTACATGACTTCAAAATGCGTAAGTTAACTAATACAATAAGGTGTAATGATAATTAAAAGAATGATTCAAGAAAAACAAATATATGAGAAAGACTAAAATTTGATGTAGAATCATTCTTTATCATCTTCATTGATGATGATTTGGACTTCCTCTTAATTAGGATGTAGATTATTATTCTAATATTCATCAATTTTTTTCATGATTTACAACAATTTATCTTCATCTAAACAGTTAAATATGTATAAGTTATTTCTGCATCGCAATATAGGTCTATAATCTTTTGAGTTATTCCTTGAAACTTTTTTAATATTGCATTGAGGTTATCCAAAATGTTCTAATACTTGATTAAAATATGAATTGAATTGTAATTTAATGATTAATTTGGATTTGTAATATTTTTAATAATTTTCTTGAACTATCAATAATGACCTCCTCAAGTACTAATTTCCCTTTATCATTAGTGAGCTTGTATTTTAATTTTCCTAATTCTCCTAGTATCTATTCGTCAAATTTCACCCTAAGTCAAATGAAGTCAACCCCATACATATTCAAACTTTAAATAGGGTCATTATAGGTTTTAATATGGCCACCAAGGTCCTAGATGAGGTCAAGACATAGTTTGAGGGTCATAAACTATGTTCTAGCCTTTGTCATACATTGTCCATTTTCTCAATGTCATTTTATGCCATTTTTTGGTCATTTCAATGAATTGTATAGTTTTACACAAAAGTAAAATTGTGTCAATAAGTAATCTAACATAATTCCTATCATAGAATGTCAAAATATAATTTTTAAATTGAAACATTGCAGGTTCAACGTAAAAATAAGAAGATCACTTGTAAAAAAGGTAGTTTTAGATGTTGTACAGACTAAAGTGACTCATCTAGCACATGTGAATTATTAAGGAAGGTGTCTTGAGATCCCCAAAGATTATTTTTAGGCTCAGGTAGCTTCAATAGATAAAAAATGGATAAAAACTAGTTTTTCTTTTTTATCACTCTCTTGGACAAGTAAAAAAGGGTCATTGGTTTTCACTTGGTATGGACAAGATAAGAATAGTTGAAGTGAGTAAACTTGGGGGATGTTAGTATTCCTTATGACCTTAAATTTCATGTTCATGGTTTTAATATTGATGGTTTGTATTGTATGAGCAATAACTAATATTTTTATCACCTCCAAACTACCTATGCAATCCTAATGGCTTGATTTTCTCATCTGATTGAATTGGTATGTGTGAACCAAGTGGTGTATGTATAATTGTAGAGAATTTTAATATTTTTCATGTTTAATTAAAATGGTTTGGCACATGTGGTCATGTTAGGTAAGCATAAGCATCTCATTGTGCTAGAAGTGAGCTCCATTGACAACTAAGAACAATGTTTTATCACTTGTAAAGCTTATTCTCATGTGAGTGGCTTCAATTCAAGGCTAATATGTTTATTTTCAACCTCATATATCATGGTTGATTAAATTATCCATTGAAGGTTTGTATTTAAGAGGATACTGGATGGAAAGTGAGGTCTAAGAAACTTCATACAGCCAAGTAGCCTTGAAATAGGCACCTATAGGTTTCCATATGAAACCAATTAAATTCAGACCTAAAATAGGGACCAAATCATGTTTGGAAACATTTTAACTCATTTTAGCATCTCAAAACCAATTCATGGATCAAGAGAAGATCACAGTGTAAGTGGTGAGGCCATTACATATAGTCAAACCTAGGTGCAAGCTACAAAGTTGAAGAAAGTTGAAATGAGAAGGTTTACCTTAACTTCTCTAAAAAGAGATTTTTCTCCACACAATGTTATTTTTTTGTGAAATCCCATGAGATCTATGTATGCCTAATGGATTCATTCTTGCATCATAGGCTTGAAGGTAACATCTAAATATGAGAGGAGGTTGTCAAGTAAAGAGAAGATGATAGTGAGTGAGTTTTCAACTCACTCAAGTTTATACTAGAAATACTTATTGAAGTATAATGTGATTAGGATAAAATGAACTTATAACAATACAACTTGAAAATAACACCTAGATCATTGATGATGGTAAGGAAGGAATGCATAGTCCCAAGGTAGATTAGAGTTCAGTAAGGTATGAAATGGTCCTAGTAACTGTTGGCATCAAACTATGAACCCTAGAACTTTATATTCAGATCCTACAATTTGATGTAACATTAAATCATATCTCATGTTGTGAGGAACTTATAAGAGAGATGAATCTCTAGTTTATGAGGGATATCTCCTTGGATTCTTCCTTAAGTGCCTATCACCTAATCTAATGCTTGTTCATGAAAAGAGTTAGAAGTTTTGCATAAAATGGAAAACTACACTAAAGAGGTGATCCACCAAGATATATCCCATATAATATAAAACTCCTAATAAGAAACAAAGCTTTACAAGACCAATTCAAGGCATTGAAGGATTCTAACATAATTGCTTCAATGTGAAGGTAGCATACATGGGACAATCAACAAGATAAATGATATAGTGGCATATTTCCCACCATAGAGACAATTGATTACTTGAATAAGATCCTAGTATAATCAACACACTTCATATGACCTATTAAAATTAGAACTTTTGCTTAAACATGAAGGATAAAGGGAGTAAGGATGATATAATCACTTGGTTGCACTATTCATCACTCACACACTTAGACAAAATGTTCACAACTCAGAATTAGACTTGTATTCAATTATAAAATACAAAGTGTAATGTCATTTTAGTAGGGCTTCACCATACCAACTATGGTCTCTCTTTCAATATCCAAAATGGCTCACATTTATAAAACTTAGAAGAAGAGAGAGGAAAGAGAAGTTCAAGAAGCACAAGGATAAGTGTCCAAAGATGAAAATTAGTTTAAATACATGTGGATGAAGATATGGGGTGAGCCATGTAATATCATGAGTTATAAATGTCTTTTCAAATCATTCAAGACCTACAAAGTGGTTTAGAAACTCCTTTCCTTATACAAAAAACTACCCCTCATGATTTGCCTTAAAAAACTACCTTATCATTAAAAATAGTCAAGTATTATGATGGGTATAAGTAGGAGGGCTTACTAATAATCCCTCACATTCAATGGATTAGCCTCTGATCATTCCTATCATTTTGGCCATGCATAATCATCCATGATAGTCCCAAAATGAGCTCTCTCCATGTTCCTCTCACACTTGACACCTAAAAACTTCAGAATTATTCACTCTGATCCATGTTAAATAGGGAATTACACTTTTAAAAGGTGTCCATATCATCAATTTCAAGAAATAAGCCTTAAAAGGGTTTCCAAATTAAGTTTCACTACTTTTCCCTAAGTGTTCACTATCTACCCACTAGACTGGTTGAAATGAAAGAGGTAACATCTAGGATTATGAGTTTATATGGATAATAAAATGGACATGAGGACTTAGTAAAAGTCATAAAATATTCTCCAAAAGTTATTTGGCCTCTTGAAAGTTTTCCACGCCTATAAAACACACAAAAAGGTCAAAAAGAGCCCTATTTTGATCTATTATGTATAGGTCCATACAATAAAATTACATTTTAGGGTGGTTGAGAGAGTCCTATAAATTTTAACAAAGTTTCATGAAATTTAAATTTCATCTTCATGTTTAATTTCCAATCTTTTCCCAATTGGGTCCTTATGTAGGGTTTGCAAGGGTTTCTGGTGGTTTGGACTCTTAATGTTTGTTCATAAAGAATAGACATTGGAATACTTTAAAAATAAAAATTAGGGTTTATTAGGGACCATAAATAACTTTTATAATCACCTCAAGTTCCCATGCAAATCACTATGGAAGATTCAAGCATTTGAAGTTGGCATTCGAGCTCCTTTTTTATAACCTGTGAGGGTCTGAGCACATTTTAGGCTAAAAATGGTTTCTTGGAATTTTTTTGTGAAATATAAAGGTTTAATTACCTCTTATAATTACATATAAACATATTCCAATCCATATAATATCTCACCAAATGCTTAGAATGAAATTGACCTCTATTTTGAGACTAGGTCTATACCTTGCCAATGGGTTTGCCTGCACCTTTGAGCCAAAAGTATCCTATTTTCACTTAACATGCACATTCATATCTTGGAAACATAATTTTAACCCCATATTAATTATTAAAGACACTTTAATTCTTGTAAAGGGTTGAAATTTGAAATGACTTTGCATTTGGAGCTAAATTTGCATGTTGGTTCCCTAGGTCTGCCTGTAGACCTTATTGTCTAGACCACTTTGTTTGAATTAAAAAATTATAGACTGGTTTATTATGTTTATAAATGTGTGTTACATATATAAAAACCCTATTTAATGATCAAATTGATCTCTGGTTCACTATTCATCACTTTTCCTCGAAATTGCCAGTCTTGTGCATGAGAAAAACACCTACCTCTGAGACAAAATAGAGGCATATTTACCTTTTTTTTTATGAAAATTGAATGATTAGGAATATTTATAAGGTAATAATTACAAATTTTACCAAAGGGTTTTTCCTAATTCCATGGTTAGGGGGTTTAACCATCTCAATCTTCTAAAAAAAGGGGCAAAAACCCTATTTTCTTACATTTTTTACCCAAACCTTCTCATAAATGATCTTTCCAAACTAATTTTATGATTATAAGTTGTTTATAAAGTATATATACCTTAATTTAATTCTTCTTAAACCTTTTAATCCACCCAAAACCTTTTTCCTTAGTGAATTCCTCATTTTTACCCCCTGAACCCAGGGTTTCCTACCCTGTCTGTACGGACTGAGTTCATTTTGCCAAGAGAGAAAGGTATTTGGGTATATTTAGAGTGTATTTTGAATAATATTACATTTTTTTATCATTTTGAATCATATTACACTATTTTAAATCTTCCTTTCCTTCCTAGGTAGTCAAACTTTCATCTTGCTCCTTTCAAGCTAGGACTCTACTTGACTACAACAATAGACTGAGATGTTTTCCTATAGATACCTCTCTTTGAAGATCATATAAAGATTTAAAATAAATTATATAGCCTCTTTTACTCTATTATCATGTCAATTTGATCCCATTCCCTTTATCTTTAAGTAATACTAGCATCTTCAAGGATTTCAATTGCTCACTGCTTTCTATAGTCTTTTTGACTTTGTTGTAGGTCACTTTATAGGTTTGATTAGGGAAATGTGGTAGATAATAATTTATTAAGTTCATATTGAAATTTTAAAACCTTATTTAATAATTTTAATCCTTCTTAGAAGGTTAAAACTATCATAATTCATGCCTAGTCCTTGACTTCCTTTTTTGACCTCAGTCTCAGTCCATATAGAGGCTGTAGGTGCACCTTTTGATCCTTGATACTTATTTGAGGGTTGGATTTATTTATATAAACTCATAATGTTTTCAATATTTCACTTTCATTTACCCTAAAATATCAAAATCAATTTCAAAACATGAGTTGTTGACCACTGCCTAATAACCTTGCATGAATGTGTTTTATGAATTTTAGGTCTACCTGTAGATGATCATGGCTTCATATGGACCTGGTCATGGTATTTTTTATGGTATTTGAGGTATTTGTTTTCTAATTAAACATTACTCATTTCTAGGCTTTTGATCCTCTTTCTTGTAACTTGATCACACTTGTTTCCCAATTTTAGTCCTTTTTGCTTATAGGTGTCCTTTCCTAGGCCTATGTACTAACAAATGAGAGTGCTTAGGGGTCAAAACATCAAATTCCATATTATCTTTGACATCTTGGATCATGAGTATCAATTGGATCATTTGGAATCAATCCCTCATAGAAAACATACCTAACTTACAATTTTAGTTGAAAGAAGCTACTTTTGATCTCAAACCTGTAGAACTTACTGAGGTCTTTTAGTATGTTTGAGCATGGTTTTGAGTTGTTCAAACACCATACTTCTCAAGTGTTTCATTATCTTTATCTTACCAATGTATAGCCTCATTCTTAGACTCTCCAAAACTCACAATTCACCTTCCCCAAACACACTCTTAGATTCTTAAACCAAAACACAAAAGATGCAAGATCTCTATTTTGTCTATATAGGGAAAAGGTCCCTGTATCAGTCTCCTTGCTTAGTAAAGTCTTCCCAACACCATGCTTGGATCTTAAGGGTCTTAATTATGTGGTCTAGGCCATCAAATTATCTCATAAACCTCATGAGGTCTCAACCTTGTATAATACCTTTGTACAAACCCTTGTAGCTCTACAAATGACACCTGAAGATATGCATTTGACTATATGTGAGGCAATGAGGGTCATACACCGCTAAAACAAGCCTAGGAGAAGTTTTATTAGGTGTATTGATGAATATTTAACCATGATAAGTAATTTTGGCACAAGGATATTCTTCTAAGCATCAACATGACATCATCATAACAGTAAGTGGGTGTCTTGAGCTATATATGCAGACAAAAACATGAAAGAGCATGAATTTACAAGGGTAAGGTTCTCGAAACACTTCAAATGCAATTTTAACCTTCAATTTGGATAAAATCATCAATAATATTTTTAAATCAAATAAAAACACTCTCTTTAATGTGTACAACCTCCATCAAGGCACCTGAGATGATTGTAAGTGTGAAAGGAATAGTCTGTAAGCATACACAAGCCTAGAAAAGGCTTTCTTAGGAGATTGAGATTTTTAGAACCAAGAGAACCTTGGAAATTTCTTGGATATCATGGAAGAACACTTGGAACAAAAAAAACCATTAAACAAAAGCAATAAAAACTAAAAAAAGTGTAAACAGTGACCCCTTCATGGATACAAGTGCATAAAAATCTAATTAGAGTGTTAGCAATGGTTCATAAATGATGAGCCACCAACATGAGAACTAATAATATGAAAGTGGATTTCACATAGATACCTTTCACCCACCAATACCATTCTTCCTAACTCTACTTGTACAGTCCACACCAAACACTTGAAAACGACCTTCCTTAGCTTGCAAAGAGAAAAGGGAACAAAAGAAGTTGTAGATGGAATTTTTGACATCTTCCTTGAAAAAAAAGTGTGTAAAAGAGTGTGGGGAGGTGAAGAGGAATTCCACACATGTTTTTAGGTGATGGTGAACTCAAAGAATCTATAAAAGTGCCTAAAAGGACCTAAAACTAAGGAGAAACTCCCCTTTTTTGTACATAATTGACTCTTTAACTGCCATCTGACTGATCCTAGAATAATCTGACCTCATCCATATTTAAATCCACTTCCATGACAAATATTCTAACTCCATCATCTGTACAAGTCATTTAATAGGCTAAAAAAGTGGCCAAATGACCCTTTTTGCAAATGAAGTCTAGCAAGTGACCAATTTATGACTTGTAGACATCTTGAAAAAAATCAAAGACCATCTTAAGACATTTTCAAAATCAATTTATTCTTTGACTAATTTTTACTAGGTTTGAGCAAGATTGATTTTAGTTGACTAGCCTAGTATAAGGAGGATGGGCTTCAATAAGGATTAGGGGAAGGATAAGTGAGACATACAGGATAATAAGAGACCCCATAGGACACAAGAAACCTTCTTCAAAAATTCAAAATAGTAGGGGTTCACCCAATTTGACTAGAAGTCAAATTTGGTCAACATCTTGGCAACTCTTAGGGGTAACATGCTTGCCTATATTAAGCACTAGTAGCCTTATCCTATCCATTAGGTCATGGAGTCTCTCTAACATATACCCAACACTCAAACATCTTTGAAAAACATGCCAAACCAAAATAAAACACACACACAAGACACACTCAAAGGAAACATGCATGTTTTCAACTAGATCACTTAGGGAACACAACCAAAGAATGAAAAGCACACACCTATGCTACTATTTACAAAATAGACCTCATAATGACTAATATCAGAACTTTAGATGTATCCCATTCATAAGGATAGGCAACTCTTATCCATTCATTTTGGTCAGTTGAAAATAATTGCTTTGCTTGCACTTGCTAATGATGTAAGGGCCACTCCACAAGGCATCAAACTTTATATGTCTACCTAGTTTTGCTCTTTCCTCATCCCATTTTAGAGCTAAGTCACCTTATTTGAACAATATTGTATGTGATCTCTTATCAAAATACTTATTCATGAGTACTTGGTGGTGTTCCATTATTTTATGTGCATTTTTCCTTACTTCTTATAGCTACATTAGTTTTATCAATCTAACTTCCATTGGATTATTATCAAGTAGTTCCAGTTGATGTACAAGTTCTAAAGCAGGTAGTTCTTGAGATATGGACAATCTAGCTTCTCTTCCATAAATAATCACAAAAAAATAATTTCCAATTGAAATCTTGGGAGTAATCTTATCAGCCCATAAGGCTATCTTCAACTTGATGTGCCATGCCCTTTGATTGTTCTCCAATGTCCTCTTGATAATCTTGATGAGATTCTTATTGGTAGACTCAACCAATCCATTACCTTGAGGGTAATAGTTGGATGAAGTGATCAAGTAAACTCCATTCTTATTTGCCCAATCAAAAGTTTTAACACTCATAAAAGTAAGTGCATTATCATAAATGATAGTATAGGGAACTCCAAACCTTGTTATGATGCTCTCAGAGAACTCCAAGATAGCATTTTCACTTGCCTCTTTCAATGCAACAACCTCTACCCACCTTGTGAAGTAGTCAATTGTAGTAAATATTCATTTGTGTCTAGCACTTGATGGAGGGTTTATCATACCAATGAAATCAAGGCCCCATTGCATTAAAGGCTGGTCTACTTGGATATGATTCAATGGAAGGGATACAAGCTTTTGTTTGCCTACAAAGAAGGCACACTGAGGACACATCTTAGCCCAATTGTAGCAATCCTTGAAAAGGCTAGGCCAATAATAGCCAGACCTCATTATCTTTGAATTTGTTGTTTTAGGGGAGAAATGACCTCCATATACACCATTGTGAAACTTTTCTAGCAACATATCAAATTGATCATTGTTAACACACCTCAATAACACACCATTTACATCTTTTTGGAAGAGAATACCATGTACAAGACAATAAGGAATGGTTTTCAATCTAAAATACCTTCTTTGAAACTTGTTCAAGCCATTGGGACACTCACCATTTTAGAAGAAGCCAATGATGTCTTGTGTCTAACTTTTAATTGGTATATGGTCAGATGATTGGGGATGAGCTTTATTAACCAAGACTTCTTATTTTGGCCCTTGAATATCTGAAGCTAAATGTTCACATAACTCTTTCCCTCTCACCAATTTTGTTACCTTGATATCAACATCATACTCCATTACCTTTGTAATCCACCCAACTCTCTTTTCATTGAGATTTTACTTAGAAGAAACTCCTTAGTGCTAGAATAAGAGACCATGACATGTATCTTATTATTTGAAACCATGTGCCAAAATTTTTCAATCCTCTTATCATAGATAAAACTTGTTTCTCAACAAATGTATACTTGACCTCATAGTCTTCCAATCCTTGGCTAAATAATGTAATTGGTTGCTCTATTTCTTCATCATTCTTTTGTATAAACATATATGAGATTATATCAAGGTTAGAAAAATTATAGAGCATGAAATATTAGGCAAATTTTGGGTTGAAGAGAGTAGGATATTGTGCAATTGCTTGTTTGATTATGTCAAAGCTATTCTTACCTACCTTTGTCCAAGCAAAAGCTTAGTTCTTTTTAAACATGGCTATGATAGGCTTTACCAAAGTTGTAAAACCTAGAATAAACCTTCTTACAATACCTAAGAAAATTTATATTCCTTTCTTGTGTAGGGGAAAAGATAAGCCTAAAATGACCTCAATCCTTTCAGGGTCAATAGACAAACCTTATTTTGAAAGAATATGACCCAATAACTTACCTTCATGGATAATAAAGATGCACTTCTTTGGATTAAGAGATACTCCATAATCAATACACTTCTCAAACACTTGCCTTAGATGTTTCATATGGTCATTATCATCTTTTGAAAAAATGGTTATATCATCAAGGTACATAAGCAATATCTCATTGATCAACCCTTTAAAAGCCATGTTCATTTCCCTTTGGAAGGTAGCTCCAACATTAGAAAAACCAAAAGTCATTTTCCTATAGGAAAAGGTTCCCCATTTTTTAGTGAAGGCTATCTTAAATTGATCCTCTTCATTCACCAATATTTGGTTATAACTTGAACAACCATCAAGAAGTGAAAAATGTTGAGAACTTGAAACAACTTGTAAAATTTGTTCTATGAAAGGTAGTGTATAATGATCCCTAAGAAACACCCTATTAAGGTCTCTAAAATCCACACAAAGTTTGATCTCTCCACTCTTATTTTATGTAGGTACAATATTAGCTACCCAAGTTGAGTGCTTGATAGGAAAGATAATCCTAGACTCAATAAATTTAGTAAGCTCTTTCTTCATGAGTTCTTCTATTTTGGGATTAATAGGCCTTTGTTTTTTCCCAACTAGTTTAGCTCCAGGTTATAACTCAATGGTGTGATGAGATAGACTTATATCAAACCCTTTCAAATCCTTGTATTCCCAAGCAAATATATCATGAAACTCTTTACATAATTCAATAAAAGCTTGCCTTTCGGATGGAGAACATATCTTACCAATTTTTAGAAGTTTGTCCTTAAAGATCATGACTCTTTCATAGTTCTCTTCCTTTGTGGACATGGTCACTCTTTCCTTTCTCCTTTGATAATATTAATTGAAAATACTTTCCAAGGTAACAAGCCCTTTAGGTATCTTGTTTGTCTTCAGCTAAATGACTTGATCTTCATATTGATTGTGAAACTTCTTTTGGTTCTTTGAAGAAAATTCTGACTCATTTTGTAAGAAATGTGCAATGTGTTTATCATTTTCAAAAACTTTCCATGCCACCTCATTATATAGAATATAAGGTCTCATAATGACCTTGATATGAGATTGATCCTTATCTCTACTTACATAATCAACTATATCAAAGTATGCTCTTATGACAACCAACCTATCATCATGCTTATTTGAATCTCTTGGTATAGGTTGTATGTTGAAAGCATCAAAATCTTCAAGTAGATCCCATACCTTATGATTGTGATATTTAAGCAAAGGATTATTGGCTATATCTTGGTTTCTCACTTGGTGTATGACAAATTCACTATCCCCATAAACCTTTAAATTCTTGATTCCCCTTTTCTTTGCCCATTGGAGGCCATGAACTAAGCCTTCATATTCTACTGTATTGTAAGTACAACTGAAATGGAATATATATGAAGATTAGTAATCATTATTTGATGGAGAGACTAACATGACACCATCCCCTGCACCTACTTTTCTCTTTAAGCCATCAAAAAACATTTCCCATATCCCTTCAAGTTCATGATCTTCATTAGTGAGTGAGGGTATATAAGTATTTTATTCATGCATACAATAGACTCCAAAATCATTATCATCTATGAATGTATAGGGATCATGATTATATGTTTTAGTACCATACTTATCAAGGAAAATATCAAAAATACCTTCAAGGGGAGAGGATGATTCACCACCCATGACACCTTCTTCTTCTTCTTCTTCTTCACTAACTACACAATTCTAACTTGAATTTGTCTCCACATATGGTTCAATATGAAACCTTTCCAAGGGTTGTGTTATTATGGTTACCTTAACTCCATATATTATTATAAAAGCTATAAAATAATAATCAATATAAAAATATCCTCCTATTTTAGCTAAGAAGTCCATTGATAATCAAATAGCAAAATGAGCTGGAAGGTCTACCACCACAATGTCTTGCATAATGGGGAAACTTGGATAATCATGTACAAATACTTTATATCCGCTAACCAATCCCAATATCTTGGATAGAGTTCCATCAAGATGAAACACACATTTTCTATGTGGTTCATACTTTAATCCCAACTTATATACAACCACCTTAGGCATAATCGTGGTACTACCTCCACTATCCACAATGCAATTGTGAACCAATTTGTCTCTGAAAATTAGTGTGAGGTAGAAAGGTGGAGGATTTTAATATTTTGTGGAGGATTCTAGGAAATAATTTGGTGTATTGGTAAGGGCTACACCATTGTGTCTTGGAGATTGAAGGGCCACATGTATGTTTGTAAGTTGTTCTTGTAGGAGTATCTTTTGACTAGGCATATGCAAGACTTCCCAAAGAGATATGCTTGTATTGTTATTATTAATATAATCAATAGTGTTTAGATGGGAAATATTCACCTTTTCTTGCATCCTTGAAGGCAATGAGGAATCTTGAATTTAATGCATTATAGGCTTGACAACCTTGATCACATTCTAACTTTGATGAGGAATGTGACTAGTAGGGGGTATTACACTAGGATTCACACTTTGTGGCCTTGGAGAGGCATTATTTGGAGTCATATGTGCTTAAAGAACATCTCCAAAATCTATCTTTTTGTCTCTTATGTTGGCTAAAATTGATGTATTTTGATTCAACACATAGTTATCCTCCTCTTGAAAGTTCATAAAACTAATACTTTGGCTGCTACCCTCTCCATGTGTATCCCTTTGCTCAAGATTTTCTTCTTCTAATGTGATGCAAGGAGTATCTCCTTCTTGTGCCACTAAGGCTTGAAAACCTTCTCCACCATCATACACAAACTGACCTTGAGATTGTCCCCAATGATCCAAATGTTCCTCTCCTTGAACCAGATTAGTATGGACTAGAACAACAACCTTTGTGGATGGAATGGGATTAGGACTATAGACATTGGACTACTCATTAAAGCCTTATTGACATTATCCTCTTCTTTGGTAATTATATTAGGGTACAGGTCTATAAGTTTATGAAGGATAATATTGGGGATTGGGTGGAGCACTTGCATGTAATTGAGATTGTAATGTCTAAATCATTTCATATTTGCCTATAGAATTATCCACCTTCTTGGGAGTGGTTATAGACTTGTAATTGACATTGGGAACTTGTGCTACACTTGGGGTTTCAATTGAGATATGAGACAACAAAGGCATAAAAACTCTTCGGGGTAATTTACCAACTTATATCAAACTATTATCAGCCTCAATAGTTATCTCATATGCATTCAGTAGAGTAAATCCTCCCATTGATTGCAACATTACTACTATATTAGTGTCAATATCCTTGAGATAAGTGGGGAATATAAATATTGGAGGAGCCCTCAGGATAGGTGGAAATTTATACCATGTCCTTTTAAACCTTTCATTAAAATCCCACATATATTCATTAAGACCTCTTCTTATCACATTCAGATGATGTATTAGTGAAGTGTGGTCACTCTTATTCTCAAAACTTATTCACCAACAACTCTCCAAAGTCATCCCAATTAGTAATACAACCACCTATCAATGTCCTATACCAATCAAGTGCCTTACCCTTTAGAGACATGGTAAGTAGTCTAATAGCTATGTTAGCTTGAGTGATATTGTAGAAGTTGAAATTTTTTGAAATGTCCTTAATTTTCTCAGTTGGAGTAATGGGGCCCTCTCCATTGAAGCTAGGGAGACTTTTGGTAGCATTAGGAGGAATAGGATCATATTCAATAAGATTAATTAGATTTTGGGTGTTGAAGGCTGGGAAAGCATGTTGCATAGCCATCTCTTCTTCCCCTTCCTCTTCTTCTTCATATTATATATCATCAACTTCTTCTTCTTCTTCTTCTTCTTCTTCAAAACCTTCTTGTTTAGGATCTCTAAATTTTAAGAATGGTTCAGGATGTTGTTCCTCAAGAGGAGTTTTAGATAGAGGGACTTGATTGAATGTTCTACTAGAAGATGATCTAGTGAAGACCATGAAGTATAATGTGAAGAAATTGATCTATAACCAAAAATTATGACCTTTTAGAGTTTCCAAATGCTAGATTAAAAACACTTCTGCAACCTTGGGCTTGTCAAGACTACCATTCACCTTGACATGGAAATAATTAGGACCAACTATCCCACCAAGCGTGGTAGAACTATTGGCATCAAATTGTGCACCCTAGGATACTCTATTCATCTCCTAAAATTTTATACAAAATTGAATCATCTCTCAAGTTGTGGGTAACTTTTAAGAGAGATGAATCTCTAGTTTATGAGGGCTAGCTCCCTAGATTCTTCCTTAAATTCCTATCACCTAATCTAATGCTTGTTCATGAAAAGAGTTAGAAGTTTTATATAAAATGGAAAAATACACTAAAGAGGTGATCCACCAAGATATATCCCAAAGAATATCAAACTCTTATTAAGAAACAAAACTTTCCAAGACTAATTCTAGGCATTGAAGGATTCTAACATAATTTCTTTAATGTGAGGGTAACATACATGGGACAATCAACAAGATAAATGATCTAGGGGAAGATTTCACACCAATAAGATAATTTATTGCTTGAATAAGATCATATTACAATCAACACACTTCACATGACCTATTAAAATCAAATTTTTTTCTTAAACATGAAGGATAAAGGGAGTAAGGATGATACAATCACTTGGCTCCACTATTCATCACTCACACACTTAGACAAAATGTTCAAAACTCAAAATTATACTTGTATTCAATATTTAAAGACAAAGTGTAATGTCATTTTAGAAGGGATTAACCATACCAACTATGGTCTCTCTTTCAATAGCCAAAATGGCTCACATTTATAGAACTTGGAAGAAGAGAGAGGAAAGAGAAGTTCAAGAGGCGCAAGGACAAGTGTCCAAAGATGAAAATTAGTTTAAATGCATGTGGATGAAGATATGGGGTGTGTCATGCAAAATCAAGGGTTAAAAATGTCCTCTCAAATCATTCAAGACCTGCAAAGTGGTTTAGAAAATCCTTTCCTTGCACATAAAACTTCCCCTCATGATTTGCCTTCCAAAATTACCTTATCAATGAAACTAATCAAGTATGATGATGGGTATAAGTAGGAGGGGTTAATAAAAAGAACTCACATGCATTGGATTATACTTTAATCATTCCTATCATTATGGCCATGCATAATCATCCATGATAGTCCCAAAATGAGCTCTTTCCATGCACCTCTCACACTTGACACCTAAAAACTTCGTAATTATTTAGTCTGATCCATGCACAAGGGGGAAATAAAATTTTAAAAGGTCTCCATATCATCAATTTCAATAAATTATCCTTAAAAGGGGTTTCAAATTGAGTTTCACCACTTTTCCCTAAGTGTTCACTATTTGCCTACTAAACTGGCTAAAATGAAAGAGGTAGTAGATAGGCTAAGGAGTTTATATGGATAATAAAATGGAAATTATAACTTATAAAAAGTCCTAGAATATCCTCCAAAAGTTATTTATCTGCTTGAAATTTTTCTATGCCTAAAAAACACTCAAAAAGGTAAAAAAGAGCCCTATTCTAACCTATTTCATATAGTTCCATATAATAAAATTACATTATAGGGTGTCTTAGATAGTCCTATGCATGTTACCAAAGTTTAATTGCATTTACATTTCATCTTCATGCTTAATTTTCAATCTTTTCCCAATCGGGTCCTTCTGTAGGGTTTGCAAGGGTTTCTGATGGTTTGGACTCTTAACATTTGTTCATAAAGAAAAGACATTGGAATAATTTAAAAATTACACTAAGGGTTTCTTAGGGACCCTTCCTAACTTTTAAAATCACCTTAATGTCCCATGCAAATCACTATGGAAGATACAAGCATTTAAAGTTGGCATTTGAGCTCTTTTTTTACATCTTGTGTGTGAGGGTCTGAGCATATTTTAGGCCAAAAATGGTTTCTTATAAATTTTTCCTATAATAAAAAGGTTTAATAAACTCTAATAATTCCATAAAAACATTATCTAATCCATAAAATAGGCCACCAAGGGCTTAGAATGAAGCTGACCCCTATTTTGAGACTAGGTTTATACCTTGCCAATGGTTCTACTTGCACCTTTGAGCCAAAAGGCTCCTATTTGAACTTACCATGAAATTTCATAGCTTGGAAAAATAATTTTCACCCCCATATTCATTATTCAAAACAATATAATTCTTGGAAATGGTTGGAATTTGAAATGACCTTGCATTTAGAACTAAATTTGCATGTTGGTTCACTACGCTTGCCTGCAGACCTTCTTCTCTAGACCACTTTATTTGCATTAAAACATTATAGACTAGTTTATTATGTTTATCTATTTTTTTTGGAACTATACAAACCATATTTACTGATCAAATTGATCTCTTGTTCACTATTCATCACTTTTCCCCAAAATTGCCAGTCTTGTGCATGGGAAAAACACCTTACCTATGAGAAACAATAGAGGAATATTACCCTTTTTTTTGTGAAAATTTAATGATTGGTAATATTTATAAGGTCATAATTACTAATTTTACCAAATGGTTTTGACTAATTCCATGGTTATGGGGTCTAACCATCTCAATCTTCTCAAAAAGGGGCAAAAACCTTGTTTTCTTGCATTTTTTTGCCCAAACCTCCTCATAGATGATCTTTACAAAATAATTTTATGATTATAAGTTTTTTATACATTCTATAAAACCTAATTTAATGCTTATGGAACCTTTTAATCCACCTAAAACCTTTCTCTTTAGTGAATTCCTCATGTTTACCCCTTGAACCAAGGGTTTCCTAGCCTATCTGTACAGACTGAGTTTATTTTTCTAAGATAGAAAGGTATTTAGGTATCTTGAGAGAGTATTTGGAATAAAATTACATTAATTTTATCATGGTGAATCATATTAAAACGTTTTAAATCTTCCTTTCCTTCCTAGGTAGTTAAACTCTCATCTTGCTCCTTCTAAGCTAGGACTTTGCCTAACTACAACAATAGACTGAGATGTTTTCCTATGGATACCTCTCTTTGAAGATCCTAAAAAGGTTTAAAATACCTTATATATCTTATTTTACTCTCTTCTCATGTCAATTTTATCCCATTCCCTTGATCTTTAAGTAATACTAGCATCTTCAAGGCTTCCAATTGCTCACTGCCTTCTATAGTCTCTTTGACTTGGCTGTAGGTCACTTTATATGTTTGATTAGGACAATGTGGTAGATAAGAATTTAATAAGTTCCTTTTTAAAGGTTAAAACTTTATTGACTACTTTTAATCCCTCTTATAAGGTTAAAACTATCATAATTCATGCCTAGTCCTTGACTTCCTTGTTTGACCTCTATCTCAGTCTGTACAGAGGTTATAGGTGCACCTTTTGATCCTTGATACTTCTTTGAGGTTTGGGTTTATTTATATAAATTAATAAGGTTTTCAAAATTTTAATTTTAGTTACCTTGAAAGCTCAAAAGGAATGTCAAAACATGAGTTGTTGATCATTGCCTGATAACCTTGCTTGACTATGTTTCATGAATTTTAGGTCTGCCTGTAGATGATAATGGCTTCATATAGACCTGGTCATGGTGTTTGTTATGGTATTTGAGGTATTTGTTTTCTCATTAAACATAACTCCTTCCTATGCTTGTGATATTATTTATTGTAACTTGATCACACTTGTTTCCCAGTTTTAGTCCTTTCTACCTATAAGTGTCCTTTCTCAGGCCTGTGTATGGATAGAGGAGAGTGCTTAAGGGTAAAAATATCAAATTCCATCTTCTATTTGACATATTGGATCATGATTATCACTTGTAATCACTCCCTCATGGAAAATAGACCTAACTTGCAATTTTAGTTGAAAGAAGCTACTTTTGATCTCAAACCTGTAGAACTTACTGAGGTCTTTCAGTATGTTTGAACATGGTTTTATGTTGTTCAAACACCATACTTGTGAAGTGTTTCATTATATTTCTATTACCAATGGATAGAATCATGGTGAGACTCTCAAAAACTCACAATTAACCTTCCCCAAACACAATCTTGTATTTTTAAACCAAAACACAAAAGATGCAAGCTCTTTGTTTTGTCTATTTAGGGAAAAGGTCCCTGTATTAGTCTCCTTGCTTAGTAAAGTCTTTCCAACACCATGCTTGGATATTAAGGGTAATAATAATGTTTTATAGGCCATAAAATTACCTCATAAACATCATGATGGATCAAACCTATAGAATACCTCCATACAAACCCCTGTAGCTCTGCAAATGACACCTAAAGATATGATTTTGACGATATGTGAGGCAATTAGGGTGATACACCACTAAAACAAGCCTAGGAGAAGTTTTATTAGGTGTATTGATGCATATTGAACCATGATAAGTAATTTAGTCACAAGGATATTCCTATAAGCATCAACATGACATCATCAGGACTGTAAGTGGGTGTCTTGAGCTGTATATGCAGATAAAAACATGAAAAGCATGAATTTGCAAGGGTAAGGTTATTCAAACACTTAGAATGCAATTTTAAAACTTTAGTTTGGATAAAATAATCAATAATATTTTAAAATCAAATCAAAACACTCTATAAAATGTGTAAAACCTCCATTCAAGGCACTTGAGATGACTATAAGTGTGAAAGGAATAGTCTGCAAGCATACACAAGCCTAGAAAAGGATTTATTAGGCACCCTAGATTTTTATAACCAAGAGAACCATGTAAATGTATTGTAAATCATGGAATAACCCTTGTAAAAAACAAAACCATCAAACTAAAGTGAGAAAACTAAAACAAGTGCAAATAGTGACCCCCTCATGGATGCAAGTGCATAAAAAGTTGCATGGAGTGTTAGCAATGCTTCATAAAGGAGAATCAGTAAATATGAGAAATAATTATATGAAAGTGGATTTAAATTAGAGACATTTAACCCACCAATACTATTCTTCCCAACTCCACTTGTATGGTCCACACCAATCACTTGAAAATGACCTTCCTTAGTTTGCAAAGAGAAAATGGAAGAAAATAAGTTGAAAATGGAATTTTTGACATCATAATTGAAAACCAAGCATGAAAAAGAGTGTGTTGAGGTGAACAGGCATTCCAACCACGTTTTTAGCTGATGGTGAACTCAAGGAGTCCGTATAAGTGCCTAAAAGGGCCTAAAATTAAGTAGAAACTCCCCTTTTCTACACATAATTGACTCTTTGACTACCATCTGAATGATATTGAAATAATATTACCTCATCCACATTTATATCCACTTTTTTGACAAATATTCTAACTCCAACATTCATACAAGTCATTTAATAAGCTAAAAAAGTGGCCAAATGACCTTTTTTGCACATGAAATCTAACAAGTGGCCAATGTATGACTTGAAGACACCTTGAAACAAATCAAAGACCATATTAGCAAATTTTAAAAATAAATCAAGCCTTTTAATTACTTTTAATAGGTTTTACCAAGGTTGAATTTAGTTGACTAGCCTAGTACAAGGAGGATGGGCTTCAACAAGGAGTAGGGGAAGGATAATTGAGGCATATAGGACAATAAGAGATCCCATATGACACATGAAACCTTCTTCAAAAGCTCAAAATATTAGGGTTTGACCCAATTTGACTAGAATTCAAATTTGGTCAATAGTAATCTCAAGAAGAACCAAAGGTGTGAAACACAGTGCTCAAGCACTTGTCATCACCTACAAGATTCTTTTAACTTCCCTAACTACCACCTACTGTCTGACTTAGGTTACACACTAGCCTCAAGGTAATTGAGAATGCAGGTTTGAAAGTTTGATATAGGTGTAAGATGAAATTACCATTTAGATATCAATTTCATAGTGATAATACCACATTTTGATGATATTCTTAGAGGCAAATAAAAATAGAGAAGTTTTAGCAAACTGGTTCAAACCTCATACTCAATCTAGGCTTCTAAACCCTACACACAGTCACAGTCCTAGAAGATAATTTTGAGAATTAGAAGTGTTGAGGGGTATATAAGTATGATCTATATTTGAAACTTGATAGAGAGGGTCATCATGAGATATTAAAGACCTCCATGGTCTCCTTCAGGTTAAAATAATAGTGGAAGTGCTTTATGTTTTGTCTTAGACTTGAGGCACTCCACCATCAATGTAATTTGTAGACCTAGTATATGAATGATAAAAATGAGGAATGACATAGTATTTAAACACTATGAGAATATGTATAGGATTTTATTAAAGGTAAAAAAGTTTTGAGAAGCACATACAACCATTGGGAACACTCATATGTGGTCATATTCTCAAATACACAGTCTATGCCTATTAGGCATAATAACTAGGCATGAACCATCAGGTGTTTAATGCAATTCATATGACTATATTATCTTCCCAATAAATTTTATATCCTTCATGGGAAAGTTTAGGATTGATTAGAATCATTGGTTTGTAGAGGACAACTCAAATTGGCCCTTTTTAGCCTTAATTTGTCTCAGGGGTGTCAAAAATGCATAGTAAGAATTCAAGAGCCAACTTCTTTCACTCACATATATATAGACAATGTGCATGGGATCTCAAGCACTTAAGGAGAGTTAATAGGGGTCATATACTTGAACTTAGTGGCATTGGTTTGAGGTTTAAGTGCTTAACCTTTATGAATCATTGTTAAGAACCTAAATGACCTACAACCCTCTTAAAACCCTCATAAGAGCCCAATGAAGAAAATATGAATAGAAATTCATATATAAGGGATCAATTGACCTAGAAAGTGATTTGGACATGATTTTCACTTTCCCAAGATCTATACCACTTGGTTATTTTATACCATCACTTGTATGCATGAGGCAAATTCTATGTTTTTTATAGGATTTGAGGTAATTTAAAGGTGTACAAGGGAATATATAGATGGAAGTCATTGTGGAAGTTGTTTGGAGATGTTTTCCAATTCCCTAGACCCCATTATCACCTTATTTATGCATGAAAACCCCTATGTTAAGTTGATTATTGTAGGCAGTCTTTGAAAGAATAATGAGGAGGTTAGCTACTAAGTTGAAGATGAGAAGTGTTGTTTGGAGTTATTTTGAGTCATATATGATAGAATAAAAGATAAAAAAATTAATGAAATGTGTCTCACATCTTTTCAACAAATCTCCTTGAGTGTGTGCAAGTCACGATAGTGACAAGTGTGAGAATTGAGGCCTTGAAAGGTAATTAGTGACTACAAGAAGGTAAATAACAAGTGATAAAAAGAAGGCTATCAGTTGAGGGGTGTATAATGACTATAAAAAATCATGTTTCCACTTTCTCAATTTAGGGAACATGTGTCAATGACCTCTAAGGCTGTTTAAGATAGGTTAAGTGGATTCCTCATCAAGGAAATAGTTTCAAGAAGGATAATGAAGTGTCTATATACCAACTTCAAGGAAATGTCATGTTTGTGATTGACACTTGTTAAAGGAAGATTTATGACCTATTTTATATATACTTCTCTTGTATTTTAACTAGTTTTCAAGACTTGACACTAGGCATGATGACTCTTCAATGCCACTCTTTCTCTCTCATATTCTATGCTCTATATATTGAAGCCATTTTGGCATTATAAACTACTTGCAATTGGTATGGTAAAGCCCTGCTAGTTTTGACATCTTGTTTTGCCTTTAAATAAAGTTTTATAAAATTGGGTTATTCTCTAAAATTATTGCCTAAGTATGTCAAGTAGTCTAATTTGATGACAAGTGATGATGATGGTTTCTCCTTGCTTCCATTCTGCTCTTATATACCACATTGTGTGAGTAATAATTCTTCTAATAGGTCTCATGAAGTGTAGCTATTTTTTAGGTGTTATTTTAAGTGTGAAGGTAAATTAGTAGTGTTTGAGATTATACCTCCTATTCACCCACCTCTAAAAATGCATAGCAATCTACCTCTAAGTAGAAACACTTATGTTATAAGAACCTTGAGTTGAGATCAGTTTTAGTAGTTTGCCTTCTTAATGCAAATTCAAGTATGTTTGTGGATATATCCTTTGTGTATCACCTCTATTAGTGTAGGTTACTTTTAAGTTTTGTTCCTCCCTTTTCACCCCAATAGTGATTAGCCTAGTGTAGCGTGTGAGCCTAAATAGATAGATCAAGGGAGCTATCCCATAATTTAGAGATTTATCTCTTGTAGTAGGTTGTATATATTTAGATATAGTTCTATGTTATCCAAAATTTGATAAGGTATCATTGGATTATCTAGGGTGTAAATTTGGGATATAAAAATTTTGGCATGCCTAGTGGAACTTAAAGTCCAAGAAGGTTGTTCAAGGTGGATGCTGGTCTTGAAAACACAGAGGCTGTAATAGTCCACTTCTTACAATATCTGACAACTCCAATAATTAACTCTTGATGGAATACTAGTGCACTATTTCATGATTAAGGTAAACATAAGATCTCTTACTAAATGAATTCCTTTTGAATTCCAAGAGATTCCTCATTATTCATACAAATAGAAAAAAATTGCTAATACTTATCTTTACCCAAGAAGATCATACCTTGATCATAGACCTATAAGAAGTTTTTGACTGTCCCATTGAAAAATCCTAAAGTTATCATGGCAAGGAACCTAATTTTTATTACCTTGAATGGATATAGGCCTATAAGACTTGCCCATTATGATGGCATTCCCATATTTTCCCTCAGAAGTATTCCCTCATACACTGGTGAGACTGCCATTACCCCTATTGAGCATATTAGAAACATTGCTAGCTTCTAAAATATACATTACATCATTAAGGAGAACATAACCATTAGGTTGTTAACTATCTCTTTCAAGGGGAAATCTCTTTATTGGTATGGTACATTAGCTCCTGAATCTATCACCACATGGGATGAGTTGGGAGATGCTTTGAGGAGAAGATTTGAAGACAAGAGTGATAACTTATCATTGACTGAGCAGATAACCATCATAACCTCAATAATTTATTCAAGACTTCAACACAATATTTTAAAATAAATGGGATAGGATCCCAATCTTGGTAAGGCCTACCACACATCATGATTTCTTTTATTATGTTAAGGCTTTTGATAGTGATATTTATATGATGGTACAATATATGGGTGGTAAAACATTTCCTAATGCCTATGAAGTGGCCATTAGGGTGTTAGGGTGTGGAGCTAAAAGCTTCATTGATGCAGACATGGAGAAGGTCATTGGAGGGGTTGCTGAAGGTTGCTTAGCAACCGGCGTCGGTCTGATCAGCCGACGTCGACAGGACAGTAAAGAAGAAGCAACCGACGTTGGTCAGGGATCGGCCGGCGTCGGTCACCTCCAGGTAGATAGGGACTGACGTCGGTCACCTGTGTGGTTCGACTGTGAGCTTATTATGGACAGTTAGCTAACGAACCAAGTGTTTGCACGATTAGATCTATTTTTAGACTGAGAGCTGCGGATCTAATTATTGTTTGGATGAGATCTATATAATAGACTCATGGTTGTATTGGAAAGGCGTTCTAGTTTGAGTTGAGCAAAGTTTGTTCCTTCTGTGTGTGAGGTGAGCAAGGGTGTTCCTCCTAGTTCCACAGTACCAGGTGTAGGTGCTGGTTTTGGAGAGTCAGCAGGATTCTTCAGGTGTGTAGGATCTTGGTCACAATTGCATGGCCTATATAGGAGATCTACATGGTAAGTAAGATCATTGATCTGCAGGTGTATGTGTGTGCAAGGCCAAGGTTCATAGGTGTGCAGAACTGGGTTGATTTGCAGGTGTGCAGGATCATATAGACAACAACACAACAGGGAGCAGTATCAGGCAGGATCTACTTGGAGTACAGGTGTGTACTCGAATAGAGCAAAGAGGAAGGCAAGGGAGTTCCTTCCATAAGTATGGCCTTTTGAATTGCAGGTTGTTGCAGGTTCATGGGAGATCTACTTGAAGTACCTTGAGTACTTGTGGAGTGTGTGGAGCACTTGTGGTGTGCGTGGAGCACAGGAGGTGAACACCAACTCTGTATTTGATTTGGGTGTTGGGACCTGAGAGGGAGAGCTTTGGGGAGAAGAATTACTGTTCACTTGAGGTGTGGCGAGCCTCTGAAGAGGTGGTGGAGAAGAAGTGGCATCTTCTTTATTGTATTCTTTTCTATATAAAGTGTTAATACAAGTTGTGTATTGTCTCTCATATCATGTGTTATTCTAAATTCTAGTTACTTGGTGAATCTAGTTTATTTCCGCATATTAAGTTGCTTGGTTTGGTAATCATATTGTGCTCTTTTGGTGGATCAAGATCCTGACAAGTGGTATCAGAGCTTTTGGTTGGGATACTAACAGATTGGTTTAGATCTGGGTAGTGTGTTTTGATTACAGGTCACTCTCAGGGGGTTTCTGATTGAGTGGGAGTAGAGCAATGGCAGATGAAAGTAAGCTAAGAATGGAAGAGTTGAAAAGCACAGATGGTCTCTTAAGGTCCTATGGAAAGAAAGAGCAGGTAAAAGAATATTGTTGGTTGGTAGCAGATCAGCATGAAGAAACTGAAGAAGCAGATGTAGCAGGTGTTGTTGCACAGGATGCTCTGGGAGGTTTCTTAGATAAAGTTGAATCTTGGATAAAAGATTCAGTTGCCTCTTTCCATGCAGCCCCAAGTAGAGGAGCTGGTGAGCCTTGCCAAAGAATTGGCAAAGGGGAAGTGAAGCTGAAATTACAGGCGGCCAACACACAGGTGTTGATGAAGGTCATGCAGGTCCCAGGTTTGGAGATATGGCTAATTTCTTCAGAAAGATTGGGTGATGAGAGATGCACAAGAACTCTTACAGCGGATGCACTTGAATTAGCTGGAGGTAAGAAAATAGGTACCCTTTATCTACTTGTTTATATTACTGATTCTTCTTCTGTTGCGGAGACGTGGCTTTGTAGACTTGGTCACATGAGCAGGAAGGAGATGCATGTTCTTAAGCGGAAGACAGATATATTTGACAGGCTTAAGAACTGGAAAGCCTTGGTGTTCTTGGAGGAGATGGCAGACAGAACCCAGTGGATGTGGCTGGATACTTCTGAGCAGGACAGTTTGGACATGGGTATTGATTCAAAGGAGCTCGTAGGTAAAAAGTCATCACTCACAGGCAAACATAGATACCGATGTCGGTCAGGAGGAACCGACGTCGAACAGATAGGTGCCGATGTCGGTCATGTGCAGACCGAAGCCGGTGATGTCGGGCAGGTTAAGACCGACGTCGGTCAGGGGGACCGACGTCGGCAGTAGGTAAGACTGATGTCGGTCAGAGGATCGACGTCGGTAGCAGGGACACCGATATCTACAGGGTCGATAGTCAAGGACAGACGCATGGGAACCGACGTCGGTCGGATGCAGACTGTGGAGTGACCGAGGTCGGTCACTGTAACAGATTTTGGGTGGACAGCACGCTGTCAAGGAGTCTCAAACACCCATATGGAGGACTGAAGACATAAGTAGGCCCTCAAATTCATTGTTCCTCTTCTTTATACTTGTTGCTGATTGTATAGTAGGAAGGATCCAGGAAACAGGTGTGAGCTCGGCATGGATGAGGATGTGATTCCTTGGAGGAAAACCAAACAGGTGTTTTTGGTAGGGTTGCCAGTGGAAGAAAGCACAGAGATGAATGGATACCTTAGTTGAAGAATAGAGTGAACGGATACGTGAGACGGAAGACCAGGTATGTGGTCTTGAGGAGCTGCAGGACAGTGGTACAGGTTTTGACAGGTGGAGGACGAAGCATGGCTTTAGTCAATGTCAGGGTAACTACTGTGGTTTGTCTTACCAGGTGGATGATGAGTCGCGACATCATTCTGTTGCTATATGTGGATGGTATGTTTTGCTAGCAGGATTGTACATACAGGGTTTTGCTAAGCTAAGGGTAAGATTAGTTCAGTGGCATGTTAGGAGGAGTTTGGAGCAGTGAAATTCTTTGACATGGGAGACATGGAGATCACTGGTTGATTTTGTCTCGAGTGGGAGCTGATGTGAATCAGGTGTTGGCAAGGTTCAGGATGCAGAGCCAGAGCACACTAAGGGCTGGACAGGTACAGTGTCTGAAATCACATGAGGTCTGGTATAGGCCTGAGTATTCCCATGCAGTGGGAGCTGTCAGAGAGTTAGGAGCCAATTCGGGGAAGTGGGTTCTTAGGTATTTGAGAGGGACTGGCAGCAGGGATTCATGCTATGTAGGGTCAGGACTTCACTACATGTGTTTGTAGGTTCGGATGTGGCAGGGTACTCGAATGACAGGATGTACACCATGGGATGTGTGGTGGGTTGTCTTCAGGATTAAGCTTGAAGAGGGATACAAACCAAGAAATAGATTAGACAAAGTACAGGTACAGGTACAATGTAGTTGTTTATCTCCAAGTGGGATATTGTTAGGGTGTGGAGCTAAAAGCTTCACTGATGCAGACATGGAGAAGGTCATTAGAGGGGTTGCTGAGGGTTGCTTAGCAACCGGCGTCGGTCTGATCAGCCGACGTCGGTAGGACAGTAAAGAAGAAGCAACCGATGTCGGTCAGGGATCGGCCGGCGTCGGTCACCTCCAGGCAGACAGGGACCGACGTCGGTCGCCTGTGTGGTTCGACTGCGAGCTTATTACGGACAGTTAGCTAACGAACCAAGTGTTTGCATGATTAGATCTATTTTTAGACTGAGATCTGCGGATCTAATTATTGTAATTAGATGTCTAATTATTGTTTGGATGAGATCTATATAATAGACTCATGGTTGTATTGGAAAGGCGTTCTAGTTTGAGTTGAGCAAAGTTTGTTCCTTCTATGTGTGAGGTGAGCAAGGGTGTTCCTCCTAGTTCCACAGTACCAGGTGTAGGTGCTAGTTTTGGAGAGTTAGCAGGATTCTTCAGGTGTGTAAGATCTTGGTCACAGTTGCATGGCCTATATAGGAGATCTACATGGTAAGTAAGATCATTGATCTACAGGTGTATGTGTGTGCAAGGTCAAGGTTCACAGGTGTGCAGGATCGGGTTGATTTGCAGGTGTGCAGGATCATATAGACAACAACACAACAGGGAGCAGTATCAGGCAGGATCTACTTGGAGTACAGGTGTGTACTCGGATAGAGCAAAGAGGAAGGCAAGGGAGTTCCTTCCATAAGTATGGTCTGTTGAATTGCAGGTTATTGCAGGTTCATGGGAGATCTACTTGAAGTACCTTGAGTACTTGTGGAGTACGTGGAGTACTTGTGGAGTGCGTGGAGCACTTGTGGTGTGCGTGGAGCACAGGAGGTGAACACCAACTCTGTATTTGAGTTGGGTGTTGGGACCTGAGAGGGAGAGCTTTGGGGAGAAGAATTACTGTTCACTTGAGGTGTGGCGAGCCTCTAAAGAGGTGGTGGAGAAGAAGTGGCATCTTCTTTATTGTATTCTTTTCTGTATAAAGTGTTAATACAAGTTGTGTATTGTCTCTCATATCATGTGTTATTCTGAATTCTAGTTACTTGGTGAATCTGGTTTATTTCCGCATATTAAGTTGCTTGGTTTGGTAATCATATTGTGCTCTTTTGGTGGAGCAAGATCCTGACATAGGGATGATAATTTTTTGATTCAGGATGGTAAGATTGACCCAAGTTCTCTCATACCTCTATTCCCTAATTTGAAAACCCCTACACTTGTTTTTATTCCCATTCTTACACCAAAACAAAATCCTACTACCCCTATTTAGTCAACTAAATTTAATGAGGCAAAAAGAATGAGGGATCTTGAGAAAGAGATCTTAGGTCTCAAGAGGATCTTACAATAGTAGGAATTGAGACATTTTCAAAGCTACTATAAACACAATCAATCTTATCCAAACTATCAAGGCAATAAACCACCCTTTTAAGGCCATCTGCAAGGTCAAGCACATCTAGTTCAAGTAAAGTCATATAATGGATATAATCCCAATGCTCCCTCCACATAAAGAGCATTAGTGCCTACTTAAAATATTTTTTCTCAAGAGCATGAGGGTCATTCTTCATTGGATAAATCTCATGATCCATCTACATATGTTAATCAGTCCTTCAATCAAGCTTTCATGGAAAAATTGGGAACAATATCAACCATGACTCAAGATAAGGTACCTAATAGAGGAGAAAACAATGGAAAGAGTGCTCAAGTAGGGTCTAAATTAGTCAATTAGAATCAATATGACTCATTTTTTGTGAATTATCAAGGTAAATCAAGTAAAGACACAATTCCTATAGCTACAAACATAATGGCAAAAAGAAAGGTAATTGAAGAGGTTCAAAGGGATGGTAATGGTCCATCAATGAGTGTTCAAACATGCCAAAGGGAAAGAATGTATAATGCAGTCCCAAATGCACAATTAGATCAAATAATTTAGAATTCCAAGAGTCCTTTCACAATTCAAAAATTTCAAATTGTAGGCAACACCATTCCTACTAGTGGATAAGCTAAGGTTAGTGGCTCTTTCACTAACATTGTAGAGCATATGAAGAAGGCTCATGTGAATTTATCAATGTGGGATAAAATTAAAATATCTAGACAAGCAGACCTAATCTAAGAATAGTTGTCAAAACTCAACATGATAACCAAGAAACTTAGTGGGAAAGAGACAACCTTGACAAACACATTGAAGCCTAGTCAGGAACAACTAAACAAAATTGAGAAAGTAGACAAACATCCTCCATGAAACCTCTCTATCATAATTGGAGATGCTTTGGTATACAATTATTTGATTGATAGT
Source organism: Torreya grandis (assembly GCA_037957365.1). NCBI lineage: Eukaryota > Viridiplantae > Streptophyta > Pinopsida > Cupressales > Taxaceae > Torreya > Torreya grandis. The sequence goes on from JARHVA010003445.1 coordinate 1,038,737, forward strand.
GGAGTAAATACCTCAATTATGATAAATCAAGTAGATGATAGGTTGGACTTGAAGTATGAGCCTTATTCCAAGGGAGTACTATAATTAGATGGGTCAACTGCCAAGATAATTGGCATAATTAAAGGTTTGTAACTTGTTATTCATAATTTTCCTACTTTTAATATTCCTCAAGATTTTGTGGTTGTGGATATGCCACCTCATTTTACTCTTTAATTGTAAAGAGAGTTTACTTCTAAGATTAGAAGATATTTGACTTCAAATTGGTCCTATATGGCATTTAATACTAGGTATGGTGCTAAATTGTCAATCCAATCTGAACCTCTATCTATTTTTAATGTTAAGCCATATGTGCCTTGTACATCTAACATGAATTAAAATATCAGTGATGAAAAATGTCATCCTAATGATCAAAAACCTCTAACACTTCTTGATGGCATATCTGACTTATACCTTAATGAATGGGAAGCCGAGCAGTATGGATTTGAATAAATTGGTCTTGGTACATACATCCCCCATGAAGAATGTGATGGATCTATTGAGGCAAATTCTAATGACACTTTATAAAAATTTACATGGGGAAACTATATTTTTCACATGTATGATGATGTTCATATCCCAACTGTAACAAAGCATGATAGTCCTAGTGAGCATTTAGTTTTGATTTCCAAAGAAGATAGTGTTCATGAACATAAATCTCAAGAAGAGGTAGATGATATGTGGAAACAATTCAATGGCATAATGTAGGAATTTGAGGAGGTAAGTAAATATTAAAATATTCAAAAGTAATGTAGACCTAATGATGAGGTAAATCAAGTACCTAATGAGCATAAAGAAGAGCTTGAGGTATCTACCAAGTAAGAAACAACCTTGGTAGACCATGAAGTGTTTTATAAACCATAAGTTAGACTTGATGACTCTCAACAATAATCACATCATGATTCTAATGCATTTGATGTTGGGAAGAGTTTCATGATTCCCAATGGTCAAATTAAGAAGTGTCAAGTGGACATGACAAAGTTCAAGCAAGCTACAAAGTAAAACAAACCTACAAGATATCTAGATGGAGTGTTCATGATAGTTCTAAGTGATAAACTAAAAAACCTACAAAAGATCTAGATGGAGTGTTCATGAGATTTCCAAGTGACACACTTACTATTAGTAGAAGCTCCAACAATGGTAAGCCATTTGATTATCTCCATAAGTAAATTTTCATTGACAAACACTCATGTTATGATGGTTTATTTTCATGGAGCATCAATGATTTTAGAAGAATAATCTTTAACCCTAGTTGAAGCAATGAATATATGTTCTTCACCTCAAGTGTTTTGAAGTCTTTTATATATTAGGATAGTTTTGTGTTTTAATTTGAGTTGTTATATGTTTTCCCTAAGTGCTTAGAGAGCACAAGTGTGTGTCTTGGTGTCTTGTTTTTGTGTTTATTTCCTATTGTGTTTGGTGTGAGTTTTGAGTCTTTTCATAGGCATATTAGTGCAATTTCAGTATATGGGTGACTCTATTTCCCAAAGATAGGATAAGACTAGTCCTTAGCATAGTAAGTATGCTACCACCTAGAAATAACCAAAATGTTGACCAAATTTCACCCTAAATCAAATTAGGTGAACCCCCTTGCATATCAAAATTTTACATAGGGACCTTATAGGTTTGAATATGGTCACCAAGGTCCTAGATGAAGTCAAGACATAGTTTGAGGGTCATAAAATATGTTCTAGCCTTTGTCATACATTGTCCATTTTCTCAATGTCATATTATGCCATCTTTTGGTCATTTTAATGAATTGTAAATTTTTTCACAAAAGTAAAAATGTGTCAAGATTAAATTTAAATTAATTTATATTAGATAATGTTAGAAGACAATTTTGAAACTTAAACATTGTAGGTTCAACATAAAAACAAGAAGTTCAATTGCATAAAGGGTACTTTCAGATGTTGTACAGATTGAATTGACTCATTTAGCACATGTGAATGCTTCAAAAAGGTGTCTTGAGATCCCCATAGGTAATTTTAGGCTTAGGTATCTTCAAAATATCCAAAATAGACAAAAACTAATTTCACTTTCCTATCACTCTCTTCGACAAGTTAAAAAGGGTCAACAATTTTCACTTGGTATGGACAAGAGAAGAAGATTTGAAATGAGTCCACTTGGGGGATGTTAGTAGTCCTTATGAACTTAAATTTTATGGCCATGGTTTTAATATTGATGGTATATAATGTATAAAAAATCATTAAGATTTTTATCACTTTTAAACTACCTATACAATCCTAATGGCTCAATTTTCTCATCTGATTGCATTGGTCTGTGTAAACCAAGTGGTGTATGTAGACTTTCAGAGCATGTTCATCCTTTTCATGTTGAATTCAAATAATTTGGAATGTGTGGCCATGGAAGGTAAGAAAAATAATCTCATTGTGCTATAAGTGATCACCATTGAGAACTAAGAACAATGTTTTATCTGTTGCATATCTTATTCTCCTATGAGTGGCTTTAGGTCAAGTATAATACATTTGTTTTCAACCTCATAGAGCATGGTTGATGATATTATCCATTGAAGGTTTGTATTAAAGAGGATCATGGATGGAAATTAAGGTCTAGGACACTTGATACAATGATGTAACCCTGAAATAGGCACCTACAGGTTGTGATATGAAACCAGTCATGTTCAGACCTAAAGGAGGGACCAACACATGTTTGTGTTAGGTTGTGGAGCTAAAAGCTTCACAGGTATGCAAATGGAGGAGGTTGCTGAGTGTTACAATAACCGATGTCAGTCATCTTCAGTGTTCTCAATAATCGACATCGGTTAGGAGTCGACTGACATCGGTCAGACAAGAACCGACGTCGACAACCTGTGTGTGCATGCATTTGCATGCGCTTCCAGAATTGGTCTAATTTTAGACAGACAATCAATTTACATGTAAAAGACTAATTATAGTCTTGAGTCTGCATTTCTAATTATTGTAATTAGGAAGTCTAATTATTATTTGTATGGGATCTATTTAAGAGACCCATGGGGTTGTATTGTAAAGTGTAAGTGGAAGATCAAAGAAGGGATCCTCTGTGTGGAGAATCAGAAGGACTTGCAAAGGCAAGGACAATGGTTCTTCAGGTGTGTAAGATCAAGTTGATCTACAGGTTGTGCAAGATCAAGAAGAAGATCTACATGGTAAGTAAGATCAGTTGATTTGCAGGTTGTTGCAAGATCAGGGATATCTACTTGGAGTACTTTGAGTACTTGTGTACTGGCAGTGTTGTTATTGACTGGTGGAGGGAACAACTCTGTTATTGAGTTGTGGTTGTAATTGAGAGAGAGAGAGAACTCTTGAGATAAATACTGTACACCTAAGAGGTGTGGAAGAGTGTGATTTTTTCATTGTATTTTGGAAGAGTTTAATACAAGTTTTCATTATTTCTTGTATCTCATGTTCTTTGTTGATTCTGATTTCTAGTTACTTGTTACTTCTGGTTAAATTCCATGTTTAGTTGCTTATACAAAGGTAATAAATTGTGATCTCAAGGATTTGGATCTTGACAAGTGGTATCAGAGCTTGGGTTCACTAACAGGTTGTATCAGATTAGGTTAGTGTTTGTTGATTACAGGTTCACTCAGAGGGGCTGTTTGAGTGGGAGTATAGCAATGGGAGAAGAAAGTATACTAAGAATGGAGAAATTCAATGGCAAGAATTATCAATTATGGAGGATGCAGATAGAGGATTATTTGTATCAGAAAGATCTGTACTTACCGTTGGGTGGGAGTAAGCCCACATGTATGCAAGATGAAGAATGGAAGGTTCTTGACAGAAAGGCTCTAGGAGCTATAAGGCTGACCTTGGCAGCTTCTGTGGTTTCCAACTTATCTCAGGCAAGGACAATGGTAGAGTTAATGGAATCTTTGGCAAATTTATATGAAAAACCCTCAGCTTCAAATAAGGTATTTCTTATGAAGCAATTATTTAATTTTCAAATGCTGGAAGGTGGATCGGTATATAGTCATCTTAGTGATTTCTATGGTTTGGTAAACCAGTTAATTTTAGTCAATATAGCTTTTGATGATGAAATTAAGGATCTCTTAATCTTATGCTCTTTACCTGAAAGTTGGGATAGCTTGGTAATGGTAGTAAGTAATACTGCGTCTGCTTCAAAAATATTGAAAGTTGATGATGTTGTCAATGTAATCTTGAATGAAGAAATTCGTAAGAAAAGCATAGGTGAGACATCAGGGAATGCTTTAAGTGTTGAAAGCAGGGGATGGCAAAGAGAGAAGGTCGAGCAAGGGAAATCAAGGTCAGAGATAGGCAGTGGATCCAGATCTAGGTATGGTAGTATAATCTGCTGGAATTGTGGAAAGAAAGGACATGCAAAGAAAGATTGTTGGTTGGTAGAAGATCAACATGAAGAAGCAGATGTTGCAGGTATTGTTGCACATGATGCTCTTATAGTTTCTATGGATAGTCAGGTAGAATCATGGGTTTTAGATTCTGGTGCTTCTTTTCATGCAACCCCAAATAGAGATTTTTTTCATGATTATGTCCATGGAGACTTTGGAAAGATTTATTTAGGGTATGGTAAGCCTTGTCAAATGGTTGGCAAAGGAAAAGTGCAGCTGAAATTGCAGACAAGAAACACATGGGTGTTGAAGGAGGTCATGCATGTCCCAGGCCTGAAGTGAAATTTGATTTCTGTTGGAAAGTTGGGTGATGAGGGATGCACAGTAACTCTCACATCAAAATCTTGGAAAGTTTTCAAGGGTGCACTTATATTAGCAAGAGGTAACAAAGTAGGTACTCTTTATTTATCTACTTGTATTACTAATTCTCCTTCTAGTTTATCTACTTCAGATGTAGATGCAAAGATGTGGCTCTCTAGGCTTGGTCACATGAGTAAGAAGGGAATGGATGTTCTTAAGTCAAATGGTAAGAGTTCAGATTCGGAAAGCATAGATCGAGATTTCTGTAAGCAACAAAAGAAAGTGAGGTTTCTTGAAACTGGGTCAACAAAGAAGGGAGCTTTTATTGGAGGATCACAGTAGTATGCTACAAGAAAGGATTGGGTTTATTGCATAAAGAGGAAATCTGATGTGTTTGACACATTGAAGAATAGGAAAGCCTTGGTTTTCAAGGAGAAGATGATGGATAGAGATCAGCTCAAGGGGTTGAATAATTCTAAGCAGGGCAGTGTTGGTTTGGACAAGGTTATGATCCAAAATGAGCTCACGGGTAAAAGTCATCAATCATAGGAAAACACAGTTATCGACATCGGTCAGGTGAGAATCGATGTCAAACAGGCAGATACCGATGTCAGTCATGTGTAGATCAGAGTCAGTGGTGTCAAACAGGTAGATACCAATGTCGGTCAGGGAACCGACATCGGTGACCAGGTGGACACTGACATCAGTTAGGGAACTGGCATCAGTGATCAGGAGGAATCAACATCGGTCGGGTGTAGACCAGGGTCGGCCAGAGGTGACCGACATTGGTCACTGTTAAAATGGATTATAGGCAGATAGTGAGCTGTCAAGGAGTCTCAAATGCCCATGTGGAGGACTGAAAGGGTAAGTAAGCCTCAAATTTATTATTCCCCTTCTTTACACTACTTGTTGCTCACTGATGGTCAAGAACCAGGAAGTTTTAAAGAGGTAGAGCAGGTAGAATCTAGGAAACGGTGGGAGCATGGCATGAATGAGGAAGTTAATTATTTGGAAGAGAACCAAATGGGAGATTTGGTAGAGTTTCCATCCAGAAAGAAAACACTAAAAGATGAATGGATTCCCAGGTTAAAGAAAGGAGAGAATGGACAGGTGAGACAGAAGGCCAGGTTACATGGTCTTGAGTAGGCTGTAGGACAATGGTGTTTAAGGTTTGATAGGTGTATGACAAAGCATGTCTTTAGTCAATGTCAATGTGACCATTGTGTTTACTTTACCAAGTTGGATAATGGTCGCTACATTATCTTGTTACTGTATGTGGATGATATGCTTGTTGCAGGTTCATACATGCAGGGAGTTGCTAAGCTAAGGGTAAAATTAGTTCAGAAGATTGCCATGAAGGATTTGGGAGCAGTAAAGAAAATCCTTATCATGAGTATTTATAGAGACAGGGAAAGTCACAGGTTGATGTTGTCTTAGGATGATTATGTGAATAAGGCAGTGGAGAGGTTCAATATGCAGGATGCAGAATCAGTTGGCACACCTATGGTTGGATAGTTCACATAACAGTGTCCCAAATCACATGATGAGGTTGAGTACATGTGTACTAGACCTGAAATTACCTAAGCAGTGGGAGTTGTCAGCAAGTTTGTGGCTGATTCGAGAAAGGAGCACTGGAAAATAGTTCAGTGGATTCTCAGGTATCTGAGAGGGACCAGCAGTAGGTATTCATGCTATGCAGGGTCAAGCACTTCTCTACATGGGTATGTAGATTTGGATATGGCATGTGACTTAGATGGCAGGAGAAGCACCATAGGATATGTGTTCACAATTGGTGGAGTGACAGTTAGCTAGATTTCAGAGTTGTAAAAGGTCATTATAGTCACAGAGGCTAGCAAGAAAATGATTTGGATGACTCAGTTCATGGAAGAGTTGGGAAAGGAGTAAGAGAGTTGCAGATTATACAGTGATATTCAAAGAGGAATTCATTTTGCAAATGGTTCAGCCTTTCATTCAAGAACCAGATATATACAGCTTAGGTACCACTTCATTAGACAGGTATTGGAGGATGGTGAGTTGAAGCTGGAAAAGATCCATACGGATAAGAACCCTACAGATATGTTAACAAAGCCGGTAACAAAGGAGAAGTTGAATCTTCATTAAACTTCTGTTGGTCTTCAAGATTGAACTTGAAGAGGGATACAAGCCAGGAAACAAAATTAGAGGATGTACAGGTACAGGTATAGGTGTAGCTATTTATCTCCAAGTGGGAGATTGTTAGGTTGTGGAGCTAAAAGCTTCACAGGTATGCAAATGGAGGAGGTTGTTGAGTGTTACAATAACTAACATTGGTCTGATCAACCGACGTTGGTCATCTTTAGTGTTCTCAGTAACCAACATCGGTTAGGAGTCAGCTGACATCGGTCAGAGAGGAACCGATGTTAGAAACCTATGTGTGCATGCACTTCCAAAACTGGTCTAATTTTAGACAGACAGTCAGTTTGCATGTAAAAGACTAATTTTAGTTTTGAGTCTGCATTTCTAATTATTGTAATTAGGAAGTCTAATTATTGTTTGTATGGGATCTATTTAAGAGACCCATGGGGTTGTATTGTAAAGTGTAAGTGGAGGATCAAAGAAGGGATCCTCTGAGTGGAGAATCAGAAGGACTTGCAAAGGCAAGGACAAGGGTTCTTCAGATGTGTAAGATCAGGTTGATCTGCAAGTTGTGCAAGATCAAGAAGAAGTTCTACATGGTAAGTAAGATTATTTGATTTGTAGGTTGTTGCAAGATCAGGGATATCTACTTAGAGTACTTTGAGTACTTGTGTAATGGCAGTGTTGTTACTGACTGGTGGAGGGAACAACTCTGTTATTGAGTTGTGGTTGTAATTGAGAGAGAGAGAGAGAACTCTTGAGAGAAATACTGTACACCTAAGAGGTGTGGAAGAGTGTGATTTCTTCATTGTATTTTGGAAGAGTTTAATACACATTTTGATTGTTTCTTGTATCTCATGTTCTTTGCTGATTCTAATTTCTAGTTACTTGTTACTTTTGGTTAAATTCCGTGTTTAGTTGCTTATACAAAGGTAATAAATTGTGCTCTCAAGGAGTTGGATCTTGACAGTTTGGAGACATTTAAACTCATTTTAGCATCTCAAAACCAATTCATGGACTAGGAGAAGATGACAGTGTAAGTGGTGAGGCCATTGCATATAATAAAACCTGGGTGAAAGCTATAGAGATAAATAAATTTTTAATGAAAAGGTTTACCTTAACTTATTTTAAAAGATATTTTTCTCCACATAATGTTATCTATTGGTGAAAGTCCATGAGATCTAGGTAAGCCTAATGGCTAAATTCTTATAACTTAGGCCTAGAGGTAGCATATGAACATGAAAGGATGTTTTAAAGTCAAGAAAAGATATGGTGAGTGATTTTTCAACTCAGTCAATTTTCTACTAGAAATACTCAGTGAACTACAGTGTCATTAGTCTAAAGTGAACCTGTAGCAATACAACTTGTAAATAACACCTAGTGCATTGATGCTGGTAAGGAATAAATGCATGGTCTCAAGGTAGAAATGATCTCAACTAGGTATGGATTTTTCCTAGTAATGTCAATAGAAACCAAAGGTGTGAAACAAAATCAATCACTTATCATCACCTACAAATGTCCTTTGACTTCCCTAATTACCACCTATAATCTGACTTAGGAAACACACTAGCCTCAAGCTAATGTAGAATGCAAGTTTGGAAGTTTGATAGAGGTATAAGATGAAATGATAATGTATACATTAATTTCAAAGTTATAATAATACATTTAAATTATATTATTATAGTAAAATATAAATATATAAGGTTGAAAAAATTAGTTCAAAACCTTATACTCAGTCAGGATTCTAAACTTGTACACAGTCATAGTCTTAGAAGCTAGTTTTGAGAATTGATAGTGTTGAGGGGTCTATAGGTATGATATGGATTTGAAACTTGATACATATCATAATAATGAGATATTAAATACCTTAATTTTATCCTTAAGTTCAACTTAATAGGCGTAGTGTTCTCTATTTTGTCTCAAACCTGAGGTACTCCATAGTCAATGCAATTTATAGACCTAGTATATGAATGATAAAACAAATGAATGGAAGTCTTGAAACATTGTGGAAATATGTATAGGATTATATTCAAGATAAAAAAGTGTTGAGAAGCACCTAAATCAATTAGGAACACTCAAAGTTGGTCATATACTCAAATACACAATCTATCCCTACTAGGCCTAAGAACTAGGCATAAACCATCAAGTGTCTAATGCCATTTATATGACCATATGATATTACAAATAAATTGTATAGCCTTCATGATAGAGTGTAGGATTTATGAGAATAATTGGTTTGTATAGGACAAATCAAATTGGCCATTTTGGCTTCAATTTATCTTAAGGGTGTCTAGAATGCATAGTAAGAACTCGAGAGCCAACTTCTTTCACTCACATCTATATAAAAAATGCACATGGGATCTCAATAAATTAGGGAGAGTTTAGGGGGGTACTATACTTAAACTCAATGGATTTTTTTTAGGGTTAAGGGCTTAACCTTTATGAGTCATTTTTAAGAACCTAAATGACCTAAAATGCTTTTAAAACCCTCATAAGATCCCAATGAAGAAAAGATGAATATAAATGAATCCAGAAGGGGTCAATTAACCTATAAAGTGATTTGGATGTGATTTTAGCTCTCAAAATATCCCTATCACTTAGTTATTTTGTACCTTCACTTGTATGGATGAGATAAATTCTATGTTTTTTTATAGGATTTGAAGTAATTTAAAGGTGTAAAAGGGAATAAACATGTGAAATTCATTGTGTAAATTATGTGGAGACATGTTATAAATCCTAAAACCCCATTATCACCAAGTCATTCATGAAAACCCATCTACTAAGTTAACTGTTGTAGGTAGTCTTGGAAAGAATAGTGAGAAGGAAGCTAGTTGTCAAGTTAAATATGAGAAGTGTTGTTTGGAGTTATTTTGAGGCCTATCAAATAGAATAGAAGACAAACATGTTATGAAAAGGTGTCCACATATCTATAATGAATATTATTGAGTGTGTGCAAGTCACCACAGTGTCAAGTATGAGAATTGAGCCTAGAAGGCGAATGAGTGACTGCATGAAGGTATATGATAAGTGACAAAGAGAAGGCTATCAGTTGAGGGGTGTATAATGACTGTCCCAAATCATGTTTCTATTGGATGGTGGAGCCTAATATTATTTTAATTCCCATTTCCTTATAAGTGAGGTATGAGGGGGCCATGCTCCCCCCCCCCCCCCCACTATGGTTTTCATGGGGGTTTGGGGGCAGTACCCTGGAAGCAAAATTTTATGAAAAATGCATTATAAAATATTGTAATTTTGTAGTTAGTATGGACCATTTACTATAAGGTTTTAGATATTACATTAGAAATTAAGTTAGTGCATTTTTTACCTAATTTTTAACCCTCTTTTGATATGAGGGCATTGTAATTAAGTGGAATGTGTTAGAGTGAAGAGGATATTGCAGTGGATGTATTACAGGTTGAAGAAGAGTTTGTATGGCCTAAAATAAGCTCCAAGATAGTGGTATTTAAAATTTGACATGTTTATGATAGAAAAAGGTTATAATAGACGTTATTCTAACCAATATGTTTACTTTAAGATATTAGATAATGGTAGATATATTATCTTGCTATTGTATGTAGATGACATGCTTGTTGCAGGGTCTAACATGCATGATATAAATGAGCTAAAAAGAAAGCTAGCAGATTCATTTGTAATGAAGGATTTGCATGATGTAAAGAAAATCCTTGATATGAGAATAACAAGAGATAGAAAAAATAGGAAATTAACATTATCTCAAGAAGAATACATCAAGAATGTGTTAGTTAGGTTCAATATGCAAGATATGAAACTTGTGAGTACACCTTTGGGAGGGCGCTTCAAATTAAGCAAGTAAAAGTGTCCTAAAACATAGGAAGAAATCAATTACATGACCAAAGTGTTATATGATTCAACAGTTGGAAGTTTAATGTATGCTATGGTGTGTACTAGACTAGATATTGCTCATATAGTGAAAGTTGTTAGCAGGTTTATGAACAATCTAGGAAAAAAAAACTGGGATGTAGTCAAGTGGATTCTCAGGTACTTGAGAGGGACCACTAATAGACATTTTTGCTATGAAGGGTTAGATGTTACCTTACAAGGATATGTTTATGCAGACATGGCTAGTGATTTAGATGGTAGGAGGAGCACCATAGGTTATGTATTCACTGTTGGTGACACAGTAGTTGGATTTAAAAATTGCAGAAGATAGTTGGTTTATCAACTATAGAGGTAGAATATGTTGTAGCTATAGAAGCTAGCAAGGAGATGATATGGATGCAATGGTTCATGGAAGAGTTGAGGCATAATTAGGAATATTTCAAGTTGTATAGTGATAGCCAGAGTGTAATTTATTTAGCAAAGAACTTGACATTCCACTTAAGAACCAAACATATATAACTCAAGTATCAGTTCATTCATTCAGTTTTAGAGGATGGTCAATTAAAGTTGGAAAAGATCTATATGAGTTAGAGTCCTATAGATATGCTAACAAAGGTAGTCACTAAAGATAAGTTGAAGATTTTTTAGCTTTAATAGGTCTTCAAGGATAAAAAGGAAGATGAGAAACATGTTAGGGTCAAAGTTCAAAGAAAAGTCCAAGTAAGAGTTGTAGCAGTGGAGTTGCAACAATTAGTCTCCTAGTGGGAGATTATTGGATGGTGGAGCCTGATCTTATTTTAATGCCCAGTTATCGATGGGATGGGGGTGTGAGGGGGAAACAACCCCCCACTATGGTCACCATAGGAGTTCAAATACAATGCTCTAAAAGTAAAATTTTGTGTAAAATGCATTATAAAATATTGTAATTTTATAGTTAATCTAGACCATTTACTATTAAGTTTTAGATCTAATAATAGAAATTAAGTTAGTGCATTTTTGCCCTAATTTTTAACCCTCCTTTGATATGAGGGAATTTTAATTAGTCAAAATGTGTTAGAGTGAAGAGGATGTTGTATTGGATGTATTGCAGCGTTTTCCCTTCATTTGTTAGACTAAATAATAAGAAGGATTGACAATTTGTAAGTGGACGTAGCCCATATTAGGTAAACCACATTAAATCTATGTATTTATTCTGTTGTGTTTTTTTAATTTTAATTCTATCTTTATTTCATTATTATTACTCTACATTTTATATTCCTAATAGTTTCCACCTTATCAGGTCAGGGAACATGTGTTAATGACCTATAAGTTATTTCAAAATATGTTAAGTGGATTCCTCATCAAGGAAATAGTTTCAAGAAGGATAATGAAGTGTCCATATGCCAACTTCAAAGAGATGTCATGTTTGTGATTGGTACTTGTTCAAGGAAGCTTTATGACCTATTTTATATCTCCTTCTCTTGCATTGTAACTATTTTTCAATACTTGACACTTGTCATGGTGACTCTTCAATGCCATTATTTCTCTCTCCTCTCTTATGCTCTATATATTGAAGCCATTTTGGCATTGTAAACTATCCATAATTGGTATGGTAAAGCCTTGCTAGTTTTGACATCTTGTTTTTCCTTTGATTAAAGTTTTGTCAAGCTATTTTAGTCTCTACAATTCTTACCTAAGTATGTCAAGTAGTCTAGTTGGATGAAAAGTGATGATGATAGTTTCTCCTTTCTTCTATTTGGCTCTTGTATGCATTATGTGAGTAATGCTTCTTATAATAGGTCTCATGAAGTGTAACTATTTTTTAGGTGTTATTTGAAGTGTAGTGTCTGATATTATACCTCCTATTCACTCACCTCTAGAAATGCATAGGAATCTGCCTCCATGTAGAAACACTTATGCTAGAAGAACTTTGAGTTGAGATCAATTTTAGAAGTCTGCCTTCTTAGTACAAATGCAATTATGTTTGTAGAGATATCATTAGTGTATCACCTCCATTAGTGTAGGTTAATTTTATGTTTCTTTCTTCTCTTTTCACCCCAATAGTGATTAGTCTAGTGTAGTGTATGAGCCTAAGCAAATATATCAAGGGATCTATCCCATAATCTAGAGATCTATCTCTTGTAGAAACTTGCATATACTTAGAGATAATTTCATGCTATCCAAAATTTGAGAAGGTTTGGTTGGATTATCTAGGGTGAAAATTTGGGATATAACAATATCTCAAGGGTAACATCTCCTCTTATCAACTAAGAGTCCTCAAATTTATTGACACTTTATTTAACAATGCGAACTCTAAATTTATTAGCTCCCAAAAACTCAGTGAGGTACACAATTTACTCTTTGTGGATGACCTTTTATTGAATTAGGTCATCTAGACATGTAAAAGATAAATATTATAACTTAGAAAATAACTCATTATATTTCTACACCTCTTCTTCATATTTACTTTCAACTTTATTTGCTTGATCATATTCAAATTGATTTTTAGAATAAATAGTCAATGTCGTCTAAAGAGTAATGATACCCTATTGAAATTTTTTCTTGGTCCACTCTTTTGTTTCCTTACACATTTGGTCAATTTACTCCACAAAATTGAGTGTCTTTATATCATAAATTTGATGAACAACATAATGGGAAGACTAAATAAGCCTTACCACTTTTTGAACCACAGACATTAGTTGTTCAACTTTTTCTATGAGTTGTTTCTTAGTTACTTTATCTTGGTCCATTTTCTTGAATAAGGTGCTAATTGTAGTTTTGAAATTCTCCTTCATACCTTATCTTGTAGCATTTCCCAGGTGAACTTTTATAACTTGATAAACAGAAGCTCCACATTCCTTTTTATTTTTGTCAATGGGAGGAACTGTTATTCTTGCATATTTGTCTCATATATTATCAATGATTATTATTAAGATTGTTTTAATTTTCTTTACTGAAAGGGGATGGATATTTGTTAGGATGTTGAAATCAATATATTGTGGCTGATCAATATTTTTTATTTTCTTCACAACTTCATTTAACTAATTAGGAACTTATGTATTAGGAGGCTACTACATAGGGGTAGTAGCAGATTTCTTTTAAGTTTCAAGAGTTGATAAAACTTAAGATTTTTTACATACAATTTCACCTTCTTTCCCTAATGTATCAATTAGAGTCTTAGGAGGATGTTTAGTTGAAAATTCAACATTTTCTATGAGAGACAATGGTATAAAATTATCAGGTTGAGAAGGAAAAAAATAATCAAGTAACAAGGATGAATCAAAGGCCCAAAACTACTATGTAGTATTAGTCTCCAAAGGTCAAGGCTTGGAAAATTTATTAAGAGGAACTTCTCCAAAAATAGAAAGACTTAGAATACTTTGAATATTTTCACCTAATCTTCTTATCTTCAACTTGAGTGATTTTTCACTGGAACAACTAATCTAACCACTTCAATTTCTATTTTTGCTTCTATTTCCTCTGAATCCTTACTAGTTCCTACCATGGAGGATGTTCCTATCTCTATTTAATGTTTTATATGAGTAATTTATAATTCAACTTCCTTCATTGGAAGAGGAAATCTACTTTATAAACATTTATGCCTTTGCTCTTCAACCATTTTAGGGTGCTATCTAGCACACATTGAGTTCTATCGATGAGTGAAGTGGATTATTTCTTGTGCCAATCTACTATTGAAAGAGGTTTTGATTCAATTCCATATTTTTCATAGATGGGATATAATACATCTCCATCATCTAATATATTTTTATTGATCTCTAATATATTGAAAATAATAACCTGTTCTAGGTTGAATAATGAATAATCATGAATTCTCACATATTTATTGTCATCACTATCCATCCAATAGTCTTAAAAATGATGTACATGATGATATGAAGAACCAAGAATATTTTTCACCAGACCCCTGACATCAAATAAAGGTTGAATTTCAAATGATAAATTAATAACTTGAGTCATTTCTTCTTCAATCAATTTTGCATTGGCTAAATAAACACATGTATCAACCAATATAGATAAGAAATTTTATTCCAGACTTGTGTTTATAATACAAAAAATTATGTGTTTTAGTTAACTATCTCACTAGTTCCATCAAATCCCATCTGTCATCCACATATTTTTGAAGTGTATACAAAAAAATTTCACGACCACAAATTCTTAAGTAGGTGAAAGTTGGGAATTATATGAACCATGTTCCCCACCTAGAAATATCTATAGAGGTCAGAATTGATAGCCTCAAATTATATTATTCTGGTTGGAAAATCGAAATCACATATTTAAATAATGTATTATTTACCTTATGGAAATGATGTGCATTTTCTTTAAAAGAGAGCTAAGGATAGAAGTAATAGATTTTGGTAGTCTACATGTCACCCAATATATTCAAACCATTATAGAATTTTATTTTGGAAACAACATAAACAAGATAAGAAGTCATATAATCTGGAAGTTGTATGACCTCTACAAATTTCTTGTGAATTGAATCACTGATCAATTAACCCCAATTGATATACTACTTGTTTTGGTATATGATCCATATGTACCTATACATCCATGTCTAGAAATTCCTTACAACTAGAATTCACACTACTCTATGCAAGATAGTGATAATGTCATTGATCTCATTCATTATTTCAAATCTAAATATAATCTTAGTCAACCTTATTGATGTATGCATATATTTTATCAACCATTTCTTGTTTACTCACTTTAAACAAGAGCTAGTATTAGAATCCCATAATTATTGAGCACATGCAGGAGTCAAATTACCAACACTTCCCTATCAGGTAACTATAATAGATGATCAATATGATCTAAACCTAAGCATAAGATTAACTCTCCATTTATATAATTGACTTCCCTTTTTTTTTGCATCATAGTGTTTGGCCATTATCAACACTAATTTTGGACATTGTACTGAAATAGGAAATGCAACTTCTTAAGCCAATCCACTATCTTGGATGCTTTATCCATAATATATCAATATGGCCTAGGTCAATACTTGTTATCTCTTCAACTTTTGACTCTAGGTGTGAAGGTGGAACCACTCCTTGAAATTATTATTTCATTTCTATGTCCTCTTCTAATTGGAGACACTTTATGGTATGGGTCTTCTTCGTAGGGTTTCTATTGGAGTCTCATTTTTTGGGTTGTTGAATGCTAAAATATGATGAGGATTACCTACCTATGAGAGAAGGACCAAAACCTAATTTGACCTGTGCAAGAAAAATGGAAATTTAAATGTGTTCTAATAAGAGGTAGAATTCAAGGTGTGCAAATACAAATGGAAAAATTTGATAGGGTGTTTGGCAAGGTGTCAGATTATGATCAAGTGTTAAGTAGCATATTATATATATATCATGCTCATCAATGTGTCAGAGTCTGAGATGTGTAAAAATAAGTGTCAAGGTATAACAAGGTGTTTGGAAGGGTCTCAAATTTTGATAAGTGCATTGATAGGATTCAAAATCCAATGACGTGCCTAACAGGTAACCAGAGTTTGAAGTGTGTACAATAATGTCTCAGGGTCTAATGGATGTTTTGGGAGCCTATAAAATTTAATGATAAATAGAATATGTGTGAATCTAGACATTGTATGTTGCACAATGAAACCTATAATTCTACAAGGATCTTTAAGGATGTCTTGAGTAAATGAACAAGTGTTTGAAGAAAATCTTGAGAAAAACAATGTTAGATTTAAATAAGTTAAAATATTAGCCCTTGTCTATGAGTTTTAAAAATAATCAAAGTATGTTAAAACACTTGTAATGTCAAATATCAGTGATACATCAAACTTGAAAATGATAGCAATGACGAATGGAAGGAATGAGGAGTAATGAGCAAATGACAGGTAGAATGGAAATATGGAAGAATATATTGCATTTTATGAGTAATCTATACATCTAAGGGTTGAGGAGTAATAACAGAGATTGGGGTGTGCCTGAGTAAAGGTCAAGATTTGATAAACATTGGAGTAATGATCAGGTCTTGGGAGGTGTTTCAACATAGATGAGAGTGTACAAACATGTTTTATACCTGGATAGGACATGATAGGTTTTTGAGCACCTATCAGGGTTTGAAGTATGGTTAAGCAAAGGATAGAATATAATGACATGTTGAGTAGGGTCTTAGATCCCATAGTATGTTTGAACATGTATTGAATTCTTATATCTTGATAAATAACTATAAAAAATCTGATGTGTGTTTAACATGCTTCCAAAACCTAATAAGACTAAAAGACTTAGTCAATTTTTGAATTTTTTATTTTTGACTTCATCATTTGACCAAGTTTTGATTTTTGATCAATAATACCTCAGGTAAGACAATTTGACTTGGGAAATAACAACTTTAAATAACTTTGACTCAAATTGATCGTTTACAGTCAAAAGATTCAACACTTTTAGCTTTTTGACTTTCGCTCAAAAATTAGGATAATAGATTCTATGATGATAAATCACCCAATTAAATTAGAGGTTAGAGTATCTATTTAATATGATTAGAGTCATTGGTTCAAATCTAATAGTAGGTTAAACTTATTATATGCTATACACAAATCAATGGCATCTTAATAAGTTTTTCTATAATTTTTACAATTTTTTTTCTTGTATAATAATAACGAATTAACTTACATATCATTATCAAAGTTGAAATTTATAAAGAGACCACTAAGTAAATCAAAGTGTTATCCCAAAGTGATTATTGATTAATCAACTTAGTACATAACTTTTATGTTTTTAAATTTTTTTGCTAATATTAACAATTTGAGTTAATCTCCTTTTTATATTTTTATGAGAACCAATCATTATCCTTATAAATTTACTCATCATACATGTGAGCCTATTATAAACAATTGAAAAACATGCACTGCATTTCTAATCATCGAAACACCCCATAACCTGCTTTAGTTACCTCAGACCACTCCCTAACCTTCTTAACTACTAACCATAAGGGAAAAAGGCTAATTTTAGTCATTTTGATCCTTGTTCCCTAACCATCGATGGTTGATCTAATCATAGATGGTTACTTAAATTCTTACATAATCAAAGGAGTCAAATGTAGTTTGACTATAATTCACTCATTGATTATTAGCTGTCTAAATTTAGCCAATTGTTCACATGATAAATGCATAAATTAGACTATGTGATGAACCATTTGTTAAACCCTTTGATTAGAACCTCCATTTCCCATATATTAAGAGAGGAAGAGAAGGTTGAAATGATCATCAATTATCATCAATCATCATTCAGATCAATCAGGTATGTGCAAGAGGATGTGACTTTTAAGTGAATATAAAAGCTAAGTATCCGTGTTTTCATCAATATTTAATAATTAGCTCTATTTTGTTTCATTGCTTGTGTCTTTCCCCTTTATTCTCTTTCCACCTCAATTTAATGTGTTGGAGTTTTGAAACTATAATAACTTCACCTCCTATCCAAAAAACACCCACAACCTATTTCACTCATTCAAACATCCAATCCCTGAACCAAATACCTCTTAGTATCATTTCCTCTCTCGTAACCAGTATTTAACCCAAAATTAACCTCCAAAGCCTCTTTGAAACCTCCATAATAGAATTATTTTCCCAAAACCCAAATCTATAGTAACCACCAATGGTTAGACCTAACCACTGA
The DNA here is from genome assembly GCA_037957365.1 of Torreya grandis. Lineage (NCBI taxonomy): Eukaryota > Viridiplantae > Streptophyta > Pinopsida > Cupressales > Taxaceae > Torreya > Torreya grandis. The sequence goes on from JARHVA010003445.1 coordinate 1,057,040, forward strand.
CGGTCACCTAACCAATGACAATCATACCCAGACCACTGACAGTCATTGTGTGTTATCCATTATAGCAAGATAATTAGACCCATCTACCTATATCCAAATACCATTTTATGAGTTTCTATTTTATGATATAATTGCAACTTATATTTTGAATCAATTTTGATTAATTTAGCTTTAACATTGAATCATTTATTACTATTTTAGTTAAAATATCACTTGTTTCTTTTCTAGCATTTCTTGTATTTGATTTCAATACCTTCTGTTATTTCATGTAAGCACTTATTTTCAGTATATTAGAACTTAAATGTTTTAAAAGTGTGGATCAAGATCCTCCAAGGAAGCTTATGCTTCTTGGATCTAGATCATGTTAGGCAGTCCACCCTATTATCTCACTAATCAACCATTCTCTTTTAGTGCTTTCTTATCTACAGGTCATCCTCTTCAGACACAGAGGAGTATCTACAACTATCTGGATTCACACATGCACAACATATCCAGGTTCTACTAACCTCACCCTTATTTTAAGTTTTACAACCTTCTTCTTAGAAAATAAAGCAAAATTTCAATGAAATATTTTGGCATGCCTGGTGGGACCCTTGAGCTTTTTCTTGGGTTCATAGTTATAGGCCATTTAGTTGCATTCAAGAAGAGTCATTCATTACATTATTTTTTGAAAATAAAATGTTCCTTATTTCCTTTCTTCCTTTCCAAAATGCAAGTTCTAATTTCTTTTGTTTTCTTAGAAAAAGGTAAAGATTGTCTTATTTTACTTTCATTTCTAAAAATTAAAAGTACTCATTATAGGCCTAGGCTTTGCATCATCATCTAGGTTCATCGTAGTTATTTTTTATTCATTTGAAAAGACACCAAAATTTTCTTTTGGATTAAAATTAACTTTGCATCCATTGTTTACTTGTGTTGATTATCTCACATAGCTTAATTTAGTCAAGTAAATAATCATAGTCTCACTTCTCTCCACACACGTAAGACCAAACTACACATTCAATTAAACATAAAAACATTGACATAAAGCCTGACTAGGATTTCATCACCTAGCAACCACCTTTCCTTGGCTATCCTAATTTAATTTCACCACTAAGGGGAGAACCAACTCAATATGTTGGCTGAGTATAATCTCTAACAACTCGGTATATTCTAACTAAGCACCTGACACACTTATCACTGTGATGTGTGAAGTGAGGGGTTAGACCCCAATATCAAGCCATGTACTAAGTTCTAGTATAGATCTTGAGAGCCTTTAACTACCTAAAACCATCTTTATACATCTTTTCTAGTACCCATTCTACAAAACCCAAGTTGGTCCTTCATAACTTCTTTAAAATTGAGGCATAAGCCTAAAGAGAGATAATAAAGTATCCTAGGATCTTAATGTAATTTAGTGTATGCATTGTTTTCCTTGAGATATATTTATTCTATTTTCTTCTCTTTTGAGTTTTGAGATCACTTATATCTTTCTTTTCCCCTTCCTTGCATGGTTCTCACTAGATAATAACTAAGAAACCAAGCAAATCGACATCGACCTTCCAACCACCCGTCTTCCTCTTCTTATTCATCTAAAGAGTGCGTCTCAAATATAGAGAGCTCTCCCCATCCTTTGGGAAGTCCTAATATCCCTCAGATGGTTGCCCAAGGTGATATAAAATTTTCCACCTTTATGGATAATAACCCTATAACCCTCCTACATTACCTTAACACTATATCTCATCGTACCCCTACTTTGGTTCCACCTATTGATCCACCCTGTGGTATGCCTTTTCACCTTATGGGAAACACCTCTATTGACACCATTTACACCCAACCCTTAGTCACCCAAGCATATTATTCTATCAACAATCCCTCTAATACCACCATCCAAAACCAACCCATCCAACCAACCAACACCCAAATGCTACCCTGACCAATAACTCTTCTAGTATAGGAGTAGCCCAACCTTTGGGCACCTATACTCCACTTACCACTGGAGTACCCTCTACTAGTATTGTCACCTTTCCTCTTATCTCCAACACACAAAACTCTACTCCATTCCAAAGCTTAGTGGTTTCCATACCTTTTACCCTTCCACCTTTTATTACAAAGGTCACCACCCATCCTAAATATTTCAACCCAACCATACCTCCAACCCAACCCACATCAATTCCCTAATAAATTCCTATTTTACCCAACCCAAACTATATTCCTAACCCACAAGGGTATATATCTCCATCTTTTACCCAACCTCATGTATCCACTTACCCATCTATGGCATCCTCCCAACCACCCATGTCCACATACCAATATGTGGTAAGATCCCAACCTTCCACTAGCTATCCTTATATTGTACCTACCCAATCCTAACAGAATTTACCCTACAACTATGAAGTTACACAACTACAAACTGATCTATTTAAGATGTTAATAGACAAGATGACCAATTTGGAGTCATCTATTTCTAGTGCCTATAACTTCTTATCATATGATCAAATTTTCAATGAACCAATTCATCCATCCATCCCAATCTAAACTTATCATCCTCAATGGGAACTTCCAAAATTTTCAAAATTTTAGAGCAAGGAAGATCCTTAGCAACATCTTAGAGAATTTAGACACTCTTGCTATTTGATTGCTTATGATGATTTTCTCCTTCTCTACACCTTTCCCATGTCCTTATTTGGTCTAGCATTAGATTGGTACAGTGCTATTACCAAACGCTCCCTCTTTTATTTTTTCCAATTAGCTCAAACCTTCTTAGATCACTTTTCCATAAATATATCAAAGAAAGTTTCCATTATCAACCTCTGCTCCATCTGACAATTTGAGGATGAGTCAATTGATGATTTTTTGTCACATTGGAGAGGTTTGATAGAATAACTCCCTTTATCTTTGCCCCAACCTAAGTTGATTGAGATTTTCTATCGGGCTTGTACCAAACTTATTTCCTCCACCTTACAGGTTTAGACATTCAAAAATTTTGATGAGGCTTTCACCATGGCATGGAAATTGGAAATTAGAGCCATTGATGAGGGGAAGCTGAAGTTGAGAAGCAAGAACTCTAGATTCAAATCAAATGAAACTTCCTCCTCCAAAACCACCAACCACTCCAGTACTAACACCAAAACCAAGGGAACCATCAATGTAGTTGTCCTTAAAACCACCCCTCCTCTGATTGTTAACCAACCTAACTCTTCTAATTCTTCCAACTAGAATACCCAAAACCAAAACCATAACAACCAAAAGCAATATAATCTAGTAGGGGAGTCATATGCTTCTATTTTGGAAAATTTGTTGAAAGAAAATATCATATAGTTTCCTCCAATTAAACCCCCACAAGAATTTTATTCCTTTCATCCTACACTTAGTTGGTATAACGAGAATGAATTATGTGCCTTCCACCACATCATTAGACATGATGTTATTAGATGAAATACTTTCAACAGCATTGTCCAAGGGTTGATTGACAAGGGAGAACTTATGCTAGAAAATCCTAATGCACCCCTAAATCAATCACTTGACATATTTAGACAAATTTTTCCTAACCATGCCCCTTCTATGAATAACAAAAATAATAGAGCAAAATCCTCTCACAACCATGAGGTCCATACTATTAATGTGGTTTTTAGTGACTTCATTATTGAGGAAACCATTGCCCAAATCAATTCTCCTCCATTCATTGAGGTAGTGGATTCATGTTATACTCTTTTGGAGATTGAAATAAAGGAAGTAACTACTCCCCCTCCACCACTTATTGAGATAGTGGAGTCACCTTCTATTCACCTTTCCCCATTTTTTGAGGTAGTGAAGCTACCAACCTCTCCTTTGGAAGACATACCAAAAGAGGAAATTATTACCACCACACCTTTCTCTTCCATTATAGAATAATCCACTCTTCCTTTGGAAATAATTCCTAAGTAAGAAGTCATTCTACCTAATTCTCCCATGGGAGAACAACATTCCAAACCCTTTGAGCCTTTTATTGAGGAAAAGGGTAGGGTATCTTCCCCCTCTCTCAACCCATGGGTTTGTATTTTGAGAGAAATATCAAAGGAACCAAACCCATCTATAAGCCTTTTTATAGACTGACTTAAAACTTGGAGTACCTATCCCAACCTAACATGGATCATGCCACATTTTAACTCCATCTTGGAATCCCCTATCCAACCAAGCAATAACCCTTGACTATACCATTATCAACCCAACCTTCTAATTATATTAGTGAACCCACCATCACCCAAACCAAACTAGTAGGAACCTCTACCTCTCAAACCATAGTTGAACCAACCAAATTAACTCCACATAAAGTAACCCAATCACTTTCTACCATCTCAATAAAGCCCATCAAAAACTTAGGCATGCTCCCTAATCTAAGTCTTAGTCAACCCCCATTAAAATTGGATTTAACATCATATATCCCACCAAATAAACCCCAAGCCAAGCCAACCAAGAAAGTGGAGCCACCTAGGATCCCAAAAACCAAAACCTTGTAACCCATTTCTACCTTGTCTTCCATTCTAGGATCACATTCTTCTTCCATCCTAGGATCTCATCCTTCCATTAGGAAACCAATTCCCCCTATCCTTTTCACACCTCATCCTTCTATTAGGAAGACAACCCAAACCCAACCTCCTCTTTTATCTACACCTATACCTATGCTTTTCACACCTCCTAGCTCAAAACCATCCACTAACAAGCCTTATATTTTTAAGATTTATACCTCCAAACCATCCACTACCAAGTCTTCTATTTTTAATCCTTATACATCCAAACCATCCACTACCAAGTCTTCTATTTCCATGTCCTCTACCTCCAAGTCATCTACCTCTACATCTTCCACCTCCAAACTATTAACCCCCAAGAAATCTACTCCAAAAACCCTTGCCAAGAGTATTCAACCACCCAAAACTCCCATTACAAAGCCTACTCCCTAGAAGGTTTACACCACAAAATCAAAATATAAAACCCCAACACCCTCATCACATTTTATTGAGTCTTACTCAACCATCCTAAAAAGATTATTGCAAGATTCTTGATTGACTTTACCTCCTATAAAACCATTTGACCCCTATAGTCCTAAGCCATCCTAGTTTAATGGCAATATGATTTGCTCATACCATAGGACACTAGGACATGATACAAAGAACTGTAAATCTCTCCAAGTCTTAGTCCATCAACTATGTGATGAAAATGACCTATTTTTAGAAGATCCTCCCATGACCCCACCACCACTCCAAGAACTAAAATCAACCACCCAACACTTGTCTAGTCCTACACTCTCATCTAAGAGTGAGGAGGAACTGAAGCAACCTTCTAGCCCAAATATTCCTCAAATCCATACAATCTATGTGGTCACATGATCACAAGCCTAAAATAATGATAAGGGGAAGGCAAAGGTATACATTCCATGGGCATATCCTTATCCCACCACCCAATCACCAAACCAAACCCAAACATGCTCACCTTCACCCAAACCCAAGCTATCCATCTTGTGTAACCCTTAATCTAACCCTTTCGAGGCAATCTAAAGATTAGTTTTGAAGAAACTTCACCAAAAATTGGTGAAGATGAGTTTATATTAACTAATAACTACTATGCCCCATCACCACCAAGTAATGATAGAGGCTTTGTAGTCTATAAAGGTCCAACCAGAAGATCCATAACCTCTAACAACCTTTGTCAGAGTCCTTCAGATTTCCACCCTTGTTACCTTTAAGGATTTGGAAATAACCTCTACTCATCCCCAAGATCTATATCCTCCTCTCTTCATTACCACATACATCAACCAAATCCACATCAAAAGGGTTATGATTGATAGAGGAGATAACATCAACATTATCTCCTCCCATGCATATGACTAACTAAAATGGCCAGAGAACATTATGTCAAAAACCACAATGGTGCTCCATTCCTTCAATGACACTATGGAAACAACACTAAGAACTATCATCCTCCACATTAATTTAGGACCTCACATGCTTCCTGAAGTCTTCTACATAGTAGAAGGCAAGTTCTAGTATAATTTTTTGCTTAGATGCCCATGGATCCATTCCATGGGTTGTGTACCATTCACCCTACATCAGTGTGTCAAATTTGAGCATGAGGGTCAAGTAGTTAAAATACAATCTGATCCAAGTCCTTTTACATCATGCAATATGACATACCAGCTAAATTATGTTCTCTTCCTTCCATCCACTAAACCTTCACCAACCAATGATGACTCCACCTCTTTTACCAACCAAGCCTCAACTATCTCATCCATTCCTTCTACCCAAATAATTTCAAAGGACCCTTTAGAATCAATATTCTAACATCTCTTATTTGGGGAGTATCACCTCCTAGCCTTAGATGCCTTCCTTACTCCTCAAAAATACATGAACCTAGATCAAAACCCCAATTATGATCCCAATATTAGAACCATTATTACTTTCAAGCCTCCCAATATCCAAATGAATCTTATGTATAGGGGAATTGATCAACCACTTTCTACCTCCTATAATCCTTGACCATTTACCTCCAATTTATCCTATCTAGATAAACCAGAGTTTGTCATGACATACCTCCATAGGTGTGCTTATAAGGGATTAGACATAGGAATTTATGAGCATGGACCACATGAGTTTCCTCTATGTAAGACCCAAAATCCTTGTGAGATATTTGATCTTGAATTCACTCCATTTTAAGTGCCAACCAATTTGCCTCCTATTACTATCATTAACAAGAAAGTCCCATCCTCATCGACCACTTCACCATCAAAATTTGAGGATTTTGACATCATCACCCCTAGTTTTTTTTGTCAACATGATTATCCTTGGACCCCTAACTTATAAAAGAATGGGAAGATCATAACCATTCTTTTGACTCATCCTAAGATGGTAGAAGACTACTCTCCTACCATTAATACCATTCAGTATCAGGATGACAATTCCCTTCTTGCATATCTTGGTGCAAAGATTCCTCTATTCACAAATCCCTCCCTTCTGAGACTTCAACCATGTTGAATGAATCCACCATAGATGTTAACTTGGGTGCTCAGGATAACCCATGTATTTTCAAAATCAGTCAATTTCTAGACTCCTCAGAGATTTAATATTTTCCCTCTTTCCTATGAGATTTCAGCATAGTATTTACTTGGTATTCCATCAACATACTAGGAATTGACCCTTCTATCACCACCCATAATAAAATTACCATCCATGATGCCAAGATTTTCAAGAAGAAGCTTTGTTAGATGCACCCTCACATAGCCTTTCTTGTCAAAGAAGAGATTCAGTACCTCTTATCTATGAATTTTATTTAGCCATTGATTATCCATAATGGGTCTTAAATGTCATACTTGTCACCAAAATAATAGGGGGCTTCACATTTGTGTATACTTCCACAACCTTAACCTTTTTTCCCAAAGGATGACTTTCCTTTACTAAGCATTGACTAGCTTTTTGATATTATAGCTAGCCATGAGATAGTATCTCTTATGGATGGTTTCTCAGGCTATAATACGATCTTGATTGCCCTTGAAAATTAACACTTAACTACCTTTATCACCCCTTGGGGATTTTCTAATATAGGGTCATGCATTTTGGTATAAAGAATGCTGGTGAAACCTATCATTATGCTATGTCCTACATCTTCCATGACCTTATTCATAAAATCATAGAGGACTATGTCGATGACCTTCTTGGTAAATCTAAATGTTTTAAAGATCATTTGGTTGTTCTTAAGATTATCTTCAAACACTGCATCCATTACCATGTTCATCTTAACCCCAAGAAGTGTATCTTCGGGGTCTTGTCATGAAAACTCCTTTACTTTATCATCTCTCTTCAAGTAATCTAAGTTGATCCTACAAAAATCAAAGTGATATCTAACATGCATCCTCCCACTCACCTCAAGAAACTATATAATTTATAGGGGAAGCTATAATCCTTTCATCACTTCATCTCTTAGCTATCTGATAGATGCCAACCTTTTCATTGCCTTATAAAAAAAGATGTATATTTTAAATGGGATAAGGACTATGAAAAGGCCTTAAACTCACTTAAATAGTACCTTATTTCTCCACCCTTCTTTATTCCTCCCAAATAAGATCAACCTTTTTACCTTTATATTTCTGTCACTGACCACTCCTTAGGGGCAATGCTAGCACAATGAGATGAGTAGCATAAATAACAAGTAATGTAATATATAATTCAAACACTTATATAACATGAGACTCAATACAACCATACCAAAGAAAATTTCCTCACCTTGGTCTTCATGGCCTCCAAACTCTGCCACTACCTTCTCAACCACAAGACCTATGTCATAACCAACACTGACCCACTCAAGTATATGCACTCTGATCTATACCAAAAATAGTGTATGGATAAATGGATCATGATTTTATATAATTTTGACCTTGATTTCCTCCAATATAAATCAATAAAAGGTCAAGTCATCATTGAATAATTGGCCAAAGCACCCTTAACAAATAACTAGATGTCTCCCTTTGAGTTTCCCAATGAGTCCATTGCCACCCTTTCTTAAGAGGACATCACCTTTCAAATGACCATGTTCTTTGATAGATCAAAATGTAAATATGGTGGGGGAGTTGGTATCATCCTTATTCCCCTTGATACTAAACCTCTACCTTTATCCTTAAAACTTGACTTTGATTGTACCAATAACATGGTTGAGTACAAAGCCCTAGTGATAGGTCTTTAAACTACTTTAGCTTTGGGATTCAAGATGATCAGTATTTTTGGTGACTCCAAACTAATTATCAATAAAATTAATGGATCTTATCAATGTAATAATGATGTTTTACAAGAGTAAAAATAACTAGTTAATGTACTCTTGGCATCATTTGAAATTACCATATCCAAACCATTCCATGATCTATGAATAAGTTTGTTGACATAATGGCTTCCATTACTTCCCAAATACCATCCATACCTTCCAAATCTAAGATATTCATCACTATTTATCATCTTAAAAAACCTTAATATACCAAATCAAACCCTCCTTCCATCTATAGTGTGGAAGAATCCCCATCTGATCTTTGGTATAAGTAAATCTTTGACTATCTCAACCTTGCCATCATCCCTTCCAATATTTATAGGAATGGTTGAAGATCATTCATTTATAATATCTCTCATTACACCATATTATTGGGAATCCTTTAAAATCATGGATTTGATGGCCTTCTTTTCCATTGCCTACGTAACCATGAGATATCTCATTCTATCAAAGAAATGCATGATGGGGTTTACAGAGGATAGTGGCCTAATTGTCGCTAAATGTATACTTTACCTTGGCTACTATTTGACCACCCTTAACAAAAAATACTATTATTACATGAAGAAGTGTGTTAAATGTCAACAACATGATAATTTATATCCTAGCCATAGTCTCTGAGTATCCATGGATTTTTGGCCCTTTTCATAGTGGGGATTGGATCTTAATAGTGAAATTAACCCCCATTGTTCGCAGCAACATCATTCTATCATCATTGTGACAAAATATTTAATAAAATTAGTGGAGGTTATTCCTCTCATCTCAACCAAAGATACAAATATTATTTACTTTTTCAACTATCACATTATCTACAATTTCAGTGTTCCTCATAAGATAATCGCCAATAATGGTAAATATTTTAAAAATAAAAAAGTCTAAGATTTTTGTGACACATTTGGCATTAAGTTAAGTTTATCCTAACCCTATCATCCACAAGCTAATGGATAGGCAAAATATTCTAAAAAAACCCTTTAAAAAATGCTAACTAAAATTATTAATGCATCTAGTTGGGATTGGCATTTACACATCCCCTTTGCCCTATGGTCATATCTCACTAGCATTCGAACCCCTAAAAGTGCTACCCCTTTCTCTCACATTTTTGGTGTAAAATTTTCCTTGCCTCTTGAAGTCCAAATTATATTTCTTCACATTTCCCTATTGGATATCATTTCTAAAGGTGATTATCATCAAGAACATTTAGCCCAACTTGAGCTCCTTGATGATCATTGTTTGGTCATGCTTAACCATCTTCATGTCTACCAAGAATGAATCAAGAGTGCCTATAAAAACACCTAAGAGAATGAGAATTCAACATCGAAGACCTTGTCTTAAATTAAAATCAACATGTAACTAATATGGAGAAAAGAAAATGGGGCAAGTTTTCTTTCAATTGGCTTGGATCTTATATCATAATGCATAAGTATGGATCATACGCTTATCAATTATCCTCTCTTGAAGGGAAACCAAAACTTGAGCCTCTCAATGCTTTTCATATGCATCCTTTCTTTCATTAAATAGGATTGAACTCACCTTCTGTCTAAATTAAGCTCGCCCCTTATTTTACAAGATTTTCCCTTTCACCCCCTCAATTTGAGGACTATCGATTAAAACATAGAATCATGTGATTTTTCATCACAGTTGTAGCCTTAATCCTAAATATGGGTGCCATGGCTCTAACCATGGCATTATTCTCATGGATACTTTTCATCCCTAATAGGATGAAGTCCCATGGTTGTTATCCCTCAAATAATCCACTCACGCATTATTTTAACCTTTTTATACTTTAGTTTTGCCTTCATAAAGGTATACCTTTTAACCTATATCTATAATCATATGTCATCAAAAGCAAAAATATTAACAACCATCTATCTTATGGGTCATCCCTAACATTATCAGACTATTCCCTTGAAGGACTACTGCTAGCACACATGAAAATTGCTCAATGAAAGGTAGACTGCTCCTTTAAAGGACAACTATCCAAAAGCTTAAATCAAGTATCAAAAATCTTAGACCACTCCATTGAAGGAAGGAAAGTAAACACATTTTTCAATAACAAAACAATTTCTTGGAATATTCTCACATCGATTAGTTTCCTAGAGCAATAAAAATATATCAAAATACCCATTATTTGTATTTCATAATCATCTTTTATGAGTAAACTTCTTGCATCGATTAGTCTACACCCTATATGACATAGACTTGTTTATACTAACTCTTTGGAAACCTATATATGAGGTAAATCTCACATGAAGGTTCGTTTATCATCCATCTCCCCTTTTATACCCTCTATGAAACAAGGGATTTTGAACTTACTTGACACTATGTGAAAAAGAACTTTTTTAACTAACCAATGAATGCTAATGCGAACCATGTGATGGTATTATGTTTATAAGCCAATATAGCTTTCTTTTGTCTTTGTCCTCACCAATGAAATAACACCTTGTCCTCTTCTTTCTCATACCTACTTATTGCTACATTCATTACAAATTTGTATCTTGATTATTTTATCTTTTTCTTATCTTTTCTGACATGTGGTTTTGTTTTGTTAAGGTAAAAGTGGATTTTAAAGGGACCCTACCTGTATAATAGTATCACACCTATAGATAAATGTGAGTTATATGAAATCCTAGCTTCCAAAAAAACTAAAGGAATATAAAAAATAGACACAACAAAAAGACAACAGAGACACAATAAAACAATACACTCACACAACACTCACATATGGTTTTTTTAATCCAAACTCAATCTATGTGTTTTTAAAACTAATCAACCTTAATCTAAATCAATGCAATTCATGACACAAAATTTACATAAATATTTGCTTTAACCTTAAGTATTTTTACCATAAAAGCATTTTATTAAATTAGCCATCTCATATATCAAAATCATCTCATCTCTCTAAAAAAACCAATCACATCTCATTAATCACATTTATAACCATTTATGCCATAATGACTCATCACATATGATAATCTTTCACATTTCTATCTAGACAAAGGAGAACATAGATTCATTCATTTGAAAACACTTCTACCATATATTTAAAGCATATATCTCCTAAATATTAATCACAACATCATAGCATAAGCAACATCATCACACCCTAACCATGAACACAAGCAACAATCATAACCATAAACCACATCCATAAAATGATAATCACATCATGACATCCTAATCATGAACATAAGCAATAATCATAACCATAAACCACATCCATAAAATAATAATCACATCATGAACATGAATACCATCACAAGCAATAACCAAAATCATAAACCACATCCATAAAATCATAATCACATCATGCGGTCATAAATCATTCATAATCTATATATAACATCATGTCCATGTCTCTTACAAAGGAATATACATCTCACTACATTGGCTCACAAGTTAGTATCAAAATCATACACAACATCAAAATATGAGTCTAAGGTAGAGGAGCACTACTTCTCTATGGGGTCTACCTATCTCTAGAACCTGTCTATACACCCGTAGATGCTACCCACTAACCTGGTGTTGCATTACTAACTCCCCCAATAACCAATGCCCTATACTCACCATATCAAGGCTCTTAAAGAAGCTGTTTAAATATTAATGCCTTATAATATCTGAGCTTCTCTATACTAGTCACATATCTCTCTAAAGGAATGGTCCTTGAAGGTCCTATAGGTGTTAGTGCCTACCCTCTTACCTATCTAAGGGAATATCTCTCTTATGTAACCAAGGCTAGCTGGGCTCTAGCTTGAACCCTCTCCTATGTTAGAGTGACCACCTAGTCCTAAGCCATATCTCTCTCTATGTTCATTGCTGCTAGAGTTACATGTGTTGTTGCTATAGTTGCCCTAGCTTGATCTCTCTGTGTGATGAGTTCCTTTCTATTAAGGGCAACCACATCAATCCAGTCCCCACCTCTCTCCTCTATATCAACATCCATGGCCTACAACCTAACCTGTCCACCATCTACTCTAAACACCACTACATCATTGTGTGCTTGGAACTAAATAAGGTACTCTAGTGTAACCCATGCAACATCAATATCTAGCCTCACTATTAGCTCCTCCTAATCAAACTCCATATCCTCTAGCTCTAGCTTTGGTAGTGGAAACTTTGCATCCTCCCTCTTATACCTCAGGAAAACACTTGGGATACCCTGTACTACCCCAAAATATATCCTCACCCTATCAAAAGGAATCAACTCTACCTCATGATCTCATCTACCATAAACCCACCTATAACTCTGTAGTGATAACATCTGCCTGGTATGACCTGCCCATGTAGGAAATTGGGTATATGGCCTCCAAATAACCTCTCCCTCAACCAATGTCTCTAGCATATTCCTATACCACTCCAAGTCTCATGATCCTCCCCTTGGTGGTGTGAGAGCATAATTATACCTCCATCACATAAAACCAACTTTAAAGTCCATCTAAACCCATCCATGCCATAACAATCCACCTGATTGAAGAACCCTATTGTGCTTGTATGCCCAATAATGCAACACAAATTTGACACTAATGCCATACCATTTGTGTAACATATATCCCCAGAGCTCTTGATAAATATGTACTAGTAAAATTGGATTCCAAGCATACACTATCTGGTCCATCATCATACCTACTAGAACACCTAATAATAAAGAGGGAAATATGACACTACTCAAGTCTAGTAGTGGATAAAGGGCCATGGCCATCATCATCATCATGATAACCCATCTCATTCCTTTATACATATGATATAAGGGTACATAATCAAGGTCTCCCACATGCCACCTCGCATGCACCAAGTCCTCTTTGTAAAACACATCCATGAGTTGATCTCATTCCTCACTATTGATGTGCTTTATTGACTCACTTCATATCAATGGCCTCAAAATCTGGTAGATGTCCTCTAATAGGATGGTAATCTCTCTGGTCAATAATAAGAAAGTGTTGGTGGCTGGGTCCCATATCTTAATGAGGGCCATCAATATAGCCACATCTCTGGGCACATGTTGGTAATATCTGATGCCTCTTAGGCCCACTGCTATCATGTGCTCCCACTCCTAGTTTGTCATCACTTTGTGGGCCTCATCTAGGACCTGAGGTACTTAATCCCACACCTGTAACTACTCCCCCGCCTTTAATATTAGACATGTGCCTTAGTTTAATTTACTTTACTTAATTTTAACTTACCCTATTCACCTCATCTACACAAATATTCACATAATTATACTTAAACCAAACCTTACCCTTAACGTTATCCCACTTTATCCATTCACCTTATCCCCTACTTTAACATATTTTATCTCATTTTTATAACACTTACCCAATCCTACCTAAAACACATCATCCTTTAACCCTATCTTACTATATCCCATCTACCATCCTACCCAACCTTTAACATACTCAAAACCTTAACCCATACCCTTAACCCAAACCCTCAACCCATTCCTTATACCCCTCTTTTAACCTTCTATTTTTTTCCTCAAACTATTGATGATCAAATATTGACCGATGATAGTTCCTTGAAGAACTATTAGTGTTTAACCCTTAACCACTGATGGTTAGGTTTTGGACCACCGATGGTCTACACCTTAACCATTCAATGATCACCTATCAACTGGTGATAATTGATAACAACTATTGATGGTCATTGTGTGGTGACCATCGATGACCTAACCTTAGGTCTAACCTACCAAACTCTCAAAATCATTAACAAAACTACTTACTATCCTACCTCAATATTCTAATCTACTCCCCTACCCTCCCTCCCTCACAATTTTCCCCCTCTAACAAATTCCTAACTAAAAATTAGAACCCCCCAATTTCCAAACCATACCCACATAATAACAAGCAATAATAAAGAAACAAAACAAAAAACTACAAATTCAAGTGCATCACCTACCTCATTACATGACCTCCATCATGGTGGATCCCTCAATACCATCACTACTTCTTAGATCAATGCTCTACCTCCACCTCATTATATCCTCATTAGCTATTCATTATTCTAGCCTACCTCGATAAAAAATCCACTTCATCGATCCAACCTCAATCAAACTCACCTCACTAATCAAGCATAAGACTCAAGGATTACATGCTCTATCATTTTCACCAAGGTTAAAGGGAGGTACTGTAGGTTGATATCTAATTACCAAATGAAATGACTTTTATATCATTTAACCATTGTGCACCTTTGCTTTTTTGGTCTTATGTATTGACTGCTAATGGTCACTATCAACCACTAAAAATTGATCTTAACCATCAACGGTTGCCCCTTTTATGGTTTTCCCCACTTGACCTAAATTTTACCTTTTCAACTCCTCATCACACAATAAATTTTACCCACCTAACCTCATCTTGGTCATTTTGGCCCACCTTTTGCACTTTATACAATGACCTTGCCTTGGTCATTTTAACTACATCAATTACCTTGCCATTTTTGATGAACTTGTGCCATTTTTTGTGCACCAACCATTTAGGTACCTTAGAGCATGACCCCTCATAGTCTTGACACATACCACCATTTTTTGTCTTCTCAATATTACATCCTACCTTAGATACCTGTGATTACATCAACCTTAAATAGGAGACTTGAGTTTATAGGTGCTAACCCAATATGCACACACTATTGCTACAACCAGTTACCCTGTCACTTGTCCTTCTAGTTCACCTTATTTTTAACACTTACCTCAAATATGGAATTATAGTCTATGTATGATCTATGATATCACACTTAATCACATTCTTTGTGCTTGTTTGTGTTTACATGCCCAACTGACCAACTTTACCCATTTTTATCACCCATATATCCACTTATCAAACCTAAACTTGACTCTAATTCACTTCATCAATTCTCAGTTTGAGGGGGAATACCTCCACCCAGACTTAGGGCATCCAACCTTTTACCAAATTCTCTATTTTTTTTATTTTGTAGCTTACTAACACAAATTGCATAATAAAAAGGGGAAAAATGTAGACACTCAAAAACCATGCACTGCATTTCTAGTCATTGAAACACCCAATGACCCTCTTTAGTTACCCCAAACCACTCCCTAACCTTATCAACTACCAACCATAAGGTCAAAAGGCTCTTTTAAATCATTTTTATCCTTTCTCCCTAATCTTCAATGGTTGACCCTTGATCATTGATGGTTGACCTAATCATCGATGATTAATTAAATTCTTGCATGATCAAAAGAGCCAATTATAGTTTGAATATAATTCACTCATTGATTATTAGCTATCTAAATTTAGCTAAATGTTTGCATGATCAATACATAAATTAGACTGTATGATGAACCATTTGTTAAACGCTTTGATTGGAACTTCCCTTTCCCCTATATTAAGAGAGGAAGAGAAGGTTGAAATGATCATCAATTACCATCAATCATCATTTAAATCAATTAGATAGGTGCAAGAGGTTTTGACTCCTAGGTAAATCCAAAAGTTAAGTATCTGTGTTTTTATCAAGATTCAATTATTATCTCTATTTTGTTTTGTTGTTTGTGTCTTTCCCCTTTATTCTCTTTCTACCTCAATTTTCTATGTTGGAGTTTTGTAATTCTAGGCACTTTACCTCCTATCCAAAAACCACCCACAACCTATTTCACTCACCCAAACATGCAAACCCTAAAAAAGATACCTTTAAGTATCATTTCCTCTCTCACAACTAGTATTTAACCTAAAAGCAGCCTGTAGAACCTCTTTGCAACCTCCCCAACAAAATTCTTTTCCCAAAACCCAAATCCATAGTAACTATTGATGGTTAACCCTAGCTACCAATGATCATCAATCACTGATGGTCACATAACTACCAATGGTCATACCCAGACCACCAATGGTCACTATGTATTATCCACAATAACAAGCTAATTAAACCCATCTACCCACACCTAAATTCCATTTTTTGAGTTTTTTTTATCATAGAACTGTAACTTATTTTCTGAATAAAGTTTGAGTAATTTAGCTTTAGCATTCAATTGTTTATTTATATTTTAGTCAAAATATCACTTATTTCTTTTCTAACATTTCTTGTATTTAATATCAGTACCTACTATTATTTCATGCAAGCACTTATTTTTAGTATATCATAACTTAAATGTTTTAAAAGTGTGGATTGAGAGTCTCCAAGGAAGATTGCACTTCTTGAATTAGGTCATGCTAGGCAGTCCACCCTATTATCTCACTAATCAACCATTCTCTTTCAGTGCTTTCTTATCTATAGCTCATCCTCCCTAGATAAATAGGAGTATCTACAACTGTCTATATTCATGCATGCATAACATATCTAGGTTATACTAACCTCACCCTTCTTTTAAGTTTTACAACTTTATTCTTAGAAAATAAAGAAAATTTTCAATGAAACACCTATAAGTGTGAATATGGCTACATTACAACATTCTTTTCCTTTTCAAGTTTTGGCACACTTACACCCTTAATTTTCACTCATGAAAAGAAGACCCTTTCACCATATTATAAAATAACTCCCCATGCCTACCCCATTGGTGGTATAATTGTTTATCACCCTCTCATATTTTAAGATATATTAAAAAATACAAAAACAATTCAAATATTAATAAATAAATAAATTAGCATATATGTTATTTATCACATGTTTGGTATATGGCATATTATTTTTCATACACACATGCATTTCATAATAAATGAGTGCGACACAAGACATACAAATCATAAATACGCACATAAATTTCATAATTTACAATACCCAATATCCATTTCAATGCTAGGGGCATCTTATTCCACATGTCATTATATTACAAGTTATATCTTTCTATTAAATTTTACCATATTGAGCTATCTAGATTGCTTACACATGTATTGTTAGCTACTCATACCTTACATAGTTCTACATAAGTATGTTTCTTTACTATGATGTGATAATAATATACATGGATAATGTAGATTAGTTTTCACTTACTATATGCTTCATTGATGTTGTTACTTGTACATATATGCTAACAATTTCTTGTATTCAACCCTTGGCCTTGTGTATGTGACATCTCTATGTCCCTTAATGATGGATGTTTGGCCTTGATTTTATGACATATTTATGTACTTTAAGTGTGGAAACTTGTCCTTTTTAGGTGTGACATATTTATGTCCCTTATTTATGGAACATGGCCTTATGTGTGATACTACATACTTATGAGTGGATTAATCTAGGAGTATATTTATAGCTTTTTACACTTGTTGATCTTGATGAGATTGTTAATATTTTAGATTATGTGATCTATATCATGCACCTCCCTTCTATGTGTGGTTCCATGATTTATATCATGACCCCTTTATTATTTAGTTCTTATATTAGTGACAATTACTACTGCTTGCCTAATTGATACATCTATAATGACATGACAATTTTATGCCTTGCATTACATATATTACATACATACTTTGATGACTAATACATTACTATGTTGACATATTCTCCACATTTTTACATGATTTTACACATTTAAATATTTATCCATGACATGAAATGGTTAACTCTTCTTTTGAGATGAGTGACTTGCTAGATGTGACCCTCACCTAAAACGGCAGTGGATCAGTGGGATTGTCATAGAGAAACAAGCATACATGAATAATAAATTCATATTTTAGGATGGAGTACATGATTCATATATTTTAGAGTGGTATATATATTAAATTTTCTTCATATAATTGATAAATATTTACACATTGACACAAATTCTAGTGGCATATGCAATGCATATGCACTCACTTTACAAATATGAGTTACAAATTATATATCAAAATATATTTTAGTGAATATTACATGCAAGTGCACATAGTTTATAATAAAATAATTATAGGTTTTCACATGTAGATTCATTTGAGATATAGGTTCTTAGATTTAACATATATATGCATAGTATTATATATCAATTGGCATTAATTTAATGGGGCATGATACTGATTCATGCACATAGATATTATTATATATATATCAATTATCATAATTCATGAATCATGATAATGATTCATCCACATAAACACTATGACATTTTATAGATGGTAGTGGTTTAGTGAGGCATGATACTTTTTCATGCACATATACACATTTATAGTGACCACTATTAAAATTGTTTATTTGAAAACATAATTCAATGGCATTAGGAAGTAAGTAACCTTGAATATTTTTTTCTTATAGTGGCTGATTAATATTTTGAAATTAATTCTACATTGAGGTTCAAATATTCTTAATTACCTTGGCATTACTCATATTGAACCCATTATTTGTTTCCTACCTTACCATCTTGGGGTATAAGATCAAAGTTAGATTAATTACTTGAGTCAGTGTGCTTGAGGTTCAACGATGCTCAAAGACACTAGTCCATACACTCATTAGGTTTGGGAAATTATATTATTAACCCAAGGGCTTGAATGGCTACCAAAATTTTGGGTTTATCACCCTAAATTATCTAATGGTTATTTAAGAAGAATAATTCTTTAGTGATTTACCAAGGAGGCATCATCTCTAGAAAGTTATACAGAAACATGGTTTCACCCACATACATATGTAATCCATCCTTGTGATTAAGTTTCAAATTTAAATTATAGTTTAGATTTTAAATTTCACATATGTACATTGAATACTACATTTTCATTAAAAATGTTGCATGAGTTGCACAAATGGATCCATCTCCCAAAGATAAAGTGTGTTGTACATACCTAAGTATAATTTATTATTCTAATATAGTATTTATATTGAATTTAAATATTATAATAAAAGGAGGGGATTTTTAGATACTAAATATATGGTATTACACACTTGGAAATGTCAAACCTTGACATACATTTATGCTACATGACTTGTACATCTCTAAATTGCTCTTATTCAACTTCTCTCACATCCACTTGCTTCACTATGAGTCCAAACCTCCTAATTTTATATTAGTGACTTACATGAACCTCTCAATCTATGTAAAACCATCTAAATATATTATTTATATGTCTCCAAATCATTATATTTATAGTCTTATCTCTTATACATAGACATCATGCTTAGACAATTTCATCAACAAAATTATCTTGAGGTTGATATTATTATCCCTCACCCAGTAAATTCCAAATTTTAAATATAATCAATCCATATGTGTCATCCAATTCACCTAAAATGTCAATGGCATGATAAATTATTGAAAATGACTCATATAAATACAAATCAAGGTCAATCTTATTATCCATTTGGTAGTCATCTAACACTCATTTGGTACACATCTATACACTACCAAATATTAATCAAGACTGGTATGTTCTTACCAATTTGAAAAATTAGTCACTAGTGTTTAACCCTAAAAATATAGATTATGGATGTTGAAGGGAATATAGATATCCTAGGGCAAAAGGGTGATAAACTATGTTTATAGTAGGCCAATTAAATGTTAATTTTAGATATAACATATACTCCATTTATTAAACTGAGATAGGCTAAAAATATTATGATAGATATTGAAATGACAAAGAAATAATATACTTAGTTGGTTCTTATGCTAACATAATTCTGAATCTATAATAGGCAATAAGTAGATTGGAAGAGGATTCTAGAATAGTCACCAAATTATGGATTAAGTGCCTCTAGATCCGTGGACACTAGTGTTAGCCTAGGATGTTTAGGTCAATGTTATTGTCTGAACTAGATGTAAGTATCCTATACATAATAATTATTGGAAAAGGATGCAACCACCTAGATTCTTATATATTTGTCTTTTCCTTCACTCTGATGCATTCATATTTGGGTCATTTATTGTCTCTCATGAAATTATAAAACCCTAATTCTTCATCTTCATAATGACATTGGAAAAAATGGGTTAGTGGGATCATAGTGTCAACTTGACCTTGAAGACCCCTCTATAATTATTTGTTGCTGACATAGCCAATAATCTTAAGAGGGCCTCAAACTAATGTAGTTCTACCCTATGTGTTGTCTTGTGTCCGAATTATGAAATATGTGTAAATCAAGTACAATAATGACCTAGTTTGTAACTTGGAAAATATAGCTCTTAGGATGATCCTTAAGTACTTCAGACCTATAGATGTTTTATAAATATGACTAATATGAATATAGGAGAATAAAGGGAAGCTTTTTTCAATTGGATGCTTGATTTAATGCCTTTGAAAAGTAGTCTAGGGAGTAGGTAAGTTTTTTTTAGGTGAGGAATGAATGAGAAGTGATTGTGAATATATACCACTCCTATCAAGAAATATATCACATTAAATCACATATACTTACCATTAGGATACATTTCATTTATAAATTAGATGACTTTAGGACACTAGACACCTTTTTTATGGTAGGATACTAGCATCAATGTAGGCATCTAGGACTAACACTTATGTCATGATAGTTAGAAAATAGGTATAGGATTATAACTTGTAGGGGCATGAGATAAGCATATTTTAAGAATTCTAGGCAAGATAGAAGGTCCAGGTCATCAACATAAGACTAGTCAAACTAAGAAATAGGCTAAGGGGCACAAGATAGAGTATATGTGAGACTTATGAAATTGGGAAAGGTCAATAATTGAGAGGAACAACCAAGGTATGAGTTTTCCAAGTGTAAAATATTAAGGTGCTATATAGTTTATAAATATCATCTATATTTCCCCCCTTAATCTAGTAATAAAATTATTGGTTTAAAGGAGAATAGATATGTAATTGGGTGTGTATAACACACCTTATCTTTGCTTTAATCCAAATTTAGTGTTTTATTAGTGTTTGACCTACAAATAAGAACATGTTACAATAAATAATCAGTGCATATAATCTAAAATTGAAAACATTAAAATTGAAAGAATAAGGTTTAGGAGTACACTTATGTATTGATGCAACCACCTTGCTTATTGATAAATTGATTTGAAAAGATTTGTCATTGTAAAGCTCTAAAAATGAGATTAAGACAACTATATAAATTTTGAAAGTGCATATATAAAGATGAATAGAGAGAGAGATTGGAAGGAACATGATCCCAACCTTGGAGAAATAGTGAGTTGCTACCTGATAGTTGAGACTAAATCAACCATAAAACCCAATCATACTTATAACCTGGTGAGTGTGAGTGAGCCAAGTCAACTTACACTATCAAACTAGGAGGCTAGATGATACAATCAAGTCTAACCTAATTTTTGTTCAAGATTGAGTGATTTAGTCACCTCAACCATACCAAAAGTGAACCAACTATTGTAGTAGATTGGCTCAATATAGTCAGTAACAGTCCATCCTAGTTGATGATGAAAATCCATAGAGGAGTTTTGATATCTAGAACTTATTTATATTTTGTAATTTTAGGCACACATTGCATAACATATACAACTTAGATATATGTCATGTTGAACTATGTATAACAGTGGTACCAATGTATAGAATTCTACACAACTATGAATCTAAATCATATAACTATGTGCTTTGTCCAATTAAAAAATTTCAAACAAGTGTGGGTAGATATTAATATAATATGCCCCCACTATATATGGAGAAATCTAAAAACTAAAATAAGTTCTAATGTGGAGAACATGTTTCCAAAACATGCTCCATCTGTAATCTAGAGATGTTGAATATTTAATAAGTGTGGAGAACATGATTCCAAAATATTCCCCCATTGAATTTGAAAACTAGGCCAAATATGGAGAACATGCCTCTATGACATGCCCCCACTAATATAACCCCCATTTTATGTGAGGGAAGAATAGAAACCGGTAGTTACCTCACCTCAATAAGAATAAACAACTATATAAACTGTGAATAGATCCATGTAGTGTATAAAATAACATGTCTAGGTAAATGTATCATTGAAACACATAGAGCAATGTGATTACTTGAAGGCCTATGATGCATGATAAATATCATGGAAACATATATATATCAATAGGATAATATCAAAAAGCAAACAAGCACACACATAAGAGCACTCAAAAGTAAGTCAAAAGATAATGGTCCAGGGAGATCACAAATAAGGGGCATGCTCAAATGTCACACAAGTGAAGGGATATGACTTAGTAAAATATACATAAAATCAATAACAATACATTTAACTATCCATACAACAAATAATGACATATAAAAATTTCAAATAAATCACACATAGGCATTAGGGTTGTAAACAAAAGAGCATATTCAAATTCTCAAATAAACAAGACAATAGAAAGGCAAGACACTCAAGGAAGTACATAAAATAAAGCATAAGTAACCAACATAAACATATCATAGTAGCCCATGGATCAAATGTGTTAATAAAAAATTTAAAGTACATAGCATATCAAGTACCCTGTGAAAGATATAATCATGGATAAAGGTATGTGTAAGTACATAAGAGCTCAAACATGATAATTAAGAGGTCATAGATTGATATAGCTCGTGTGTATCAAGATAAAAGAAGTGGATTCCCCCAATGTCCACATGAAATGAGTAGAGTCAAGGTCCAATATATAAAATATGAATAAATCATGTATATGTGTATGCCTATGTCACATCACATAGAAGTGTGAAACACATGTGTATATAGAAACAAATGATATGCCATTTATCAATGTGGAACTAACACAAATGCCAAAGAGATAATATAACACATAGTTGCTAGAAATGTTTTTGGATTTTTTAATGTTTTATTTTTATTTTTTTGGTATTTTTAGAATCTGTGAATCTAGAAATACTACCTTATGATCCCATCCAATTGATGAGAATCATCAAGGAGTGGTGAATGTATAACCTTCTTGAATGAGATGTGCCATATGTGTACATAGCAAAATCAGAAAGTGTATCATATTATTTTGGTAAGTTTATACTTGGTATCTTTGGTTTGCATTTATAAGCATTTGGTTTCTCATTTGATGGTGATGGATTCAAATGTTATATACTAGATCCTAAATGTATGAATAGATCACGTGGTAATTTATCAAGTGGATTAGAGCATGATTTGATGAACTGTTCATCTGTAGATTGTTTACCATTTATATGCATAGTGAGAGTAGATTTTTTTTTGATATGAGGAAGGGATTATAATTTCCCCCTTATAACCAAATTTAAAACTTTAGATTTTTCAAGTGTCTCTTGCTTTATAACCTTATTATTTATAAATCTTATTTTTAACACTTGATGTGTCCATTGCTCTTATTATAATGGTGAGTTTTCTATTTATTCTTTATTATTTGACTTATTCTCGTTTGTAGGTGGTTATTATTTTGCATTGGCAAAATATATCTTTGAATGATTTGCATTAGTATTTCCAATATATTTGAAGCCTTGATGGTCATTCTGATCATATATGGAAATAGTATGAATGATGCCTTGGGAATGTTTTCCTAATCATTGACCATGATAACCAAATTTTTATAAATATTTCATTCCAAAACTCTATTGTTTGGAAAATTGGGTATTATTATTGAGAGGTAAATTTGTATCATTTTCTTGATCTAATTTTTTTTTGAACCTTTTCTTGCTCTAAGTTTGATATTTGTAACTATTTTTGCTCTAAATTTTTCTTTGGTACCAACATTTATTTTTTTGGTATTTGTGGTTCAAGAGATGTATTCATAAGATGAGTGGTTTTTATTGGTTGGTGTATCAATGATATGATAACCATTGTGTTTATGAATTTTTATTTTATTTTTCACTTTAAAACAATGATATATATGATGCACATGCATTTTATGATATGCACAATAGTATTTGGATCTACATATAGGATGCAATTTGATCACTTGGTATCTTAGTAACCTTTGGTATAATATTTGGATCACTTTTTTTATATGTATTTTGTTTTAACTTTGAATTTGGATAAGAAACCTTGTTTGGCACAATATTTCTAGAGGAATATGTGAACACATGATTAACAATCATATGTGGGATTTTGCATGTATGTAATATGATTTTCTAACTCTTTTATTAATTTTCTCATACTGGTAATTTTATCTTTTAGGGATTCACAATCACAAACATTGGGTATTTGAGATTGATTGCATTCATTTAAAACTATAGGGTTGGCCACCTTACCCCTTGGATAAGTTATAGACTTGATCTAGTTAGAGGGATGAGATATATTACCCTCCTTAGGGTTGAGAGGAACAAGAGTCTCCTTTGTATCCATTTTAAATGTTTTGAGTAGAAAATACCTCTAAGTAATTTTAAAATGGATCTGTTTGAAGGCCAAAATGAATTAATCAAGGATGAATCCACTTGAAAACATATGCACATGATTCCATTATGACCAGAGGAGGGTAAACCCCAAGGGTAAAGTTTCAAATCTGAAAATCTATCATAACAATCTAAAACCCTAAGAGGCTTGGAAGCCCTAGATAAAAAAAATACATTCATATAAGTTGAGTTCACTAAATGTATAACCCTAAAAATCTAGATTAGAGAATCTATGGTTAAAGGGAACATATATAACCAGGGTAAAAGGGTGATAAAATATCTCTATAGTAGGCCAATTAAATGCTAAACTCAAATATAAGATATACTTAATTTTTTAAACTAAGATAGGATAAAAATAAGAAGTACAATTATGATAGATATGGAAATGACAAAGAAAAAATGTACTTAGTTGGTTTTGATGCTAACATAATTCTAGATCTAGAACAAGTAGAAAGTAGACTAGAAGAGTATTCTAAAATAGTCACCAAATTTTGGATTTAGTGCCTTTAGAGATGCAGACACTAGCATCACCCTGGGATAGTTGCATTGACACTACTATCTGAACTAGACACATGTGTCTTATATGGAATACCTTATGGAAAAGGATGAGACCACCTATATTCTTCTATATTTATCTTCACCTTTGCTATAGGGTATTCAAATATAGGTCATGAACTATCTCTCCTCATGAAATTACAAAACCCTAATTGTTCATTGTCATAGTGACCTTAGAAAAAATGGGTTACTAGGATCATGGTTTTTATTTGACCCCAAAGACCCCTTTGTTAATGAACATTTCATACATATATGATACTCTGAAGAGGTCCTCAAAGTAATGTAGTTGTCCCCTATATGTTGGTTTATGTGTGAATCATACAATATGTGGAAAGCAACTAAAAAATTACCTAGCTTGTAACTTGTCAAATATATCTCTTAGGATGATCTTTTAGTACTTTATACCTATAGATGTTTTGTACCTATGATTGATATGAAAATATGAAAAGATAGGGAAACTTTAATCAATTAAATTCTTGATTAAATACCTTTGACAATCAGCCTCATGATTAGGTAAGAATTTTCTAGGTGAGAAATGAATGAGGAGTGATTGTGAATATATACTAATCCTATCAGTAAATATATCACATTAAAGCACATAATTTTACCATTAGGATAAATTAAATTTGAAAATTAGATGACTTCATGGCAATAGACACCCATGTTTGGGTAGGACACTAGTGTCAATGTAGGGGTTTGGGACTGATGCTTGTGTCCTAATAGTTAGAAAATAGGTACAGGCTCAAAAGTTATAGGGGCATAAGATAAACATATTTTAAGCATTATAGGAAATATATAAGGTTTAGGTCATCAAAATAAGACTTGTTAGACCAAGGAATAGGCTACTGGGCACAAGATAGAGTAGATGAAAGATTTACAAAAGTGGGAAAGGTTCAAAATTGAGAGGAACAACCAAGCTCTAAGTTTGCCAAGTGTACAAGAATGAGGTGATATATGATTCATAAATATCATATACAACTAGGAGAAATAATCATCCAAGTCTAAAATCACTAAGCAAAGTCAAGAGTGAACTTTGTCAAGTGTCAAAATCTAGATCACTAGGTGCATTCATATAGTAAAAGGAGAAATATTAAACTTTCACAGTAAAGGGGAGAACTATTTGTGGCCTAAATTCCCTATTTGGATTTATGGGTATGTATGAAGTTTTTAGTTATCAACAAGGTTTTTTGGGGTCACCTCAACCCATTACATTTCCTAAGTTTCATCTTCTCACAAATGAACCTAGTGTTTCAATGAGAAGAAGAATTATTTTTGGAATTATGCACACAATCAAGCATCAAGATTGCACAAGCAGAGCTATTATAGGGAGGCACATTAGATTGTATGGTTATATAGCCTAAAAATAACTAGGATAGTAACATTAGCCTAGATTTAGTTCCATTGATGGATTTTCCCTAGCCTAACGTTAACGACCCTATGCACATAGATAGTCATTTTTATATTTGAGAAACTCATAGAATTTCTTTTAACCCCTTTCAACTATCATAATATAGTCACAATTAGTCAATAAAATAAAAAATATAAGTACCTTGATATCTTTAGTATTTTATAATTTATCACATGCCACTTATCATATAAATTTTGGTACTTTACATTTAGATTCATTCTTTATTAACATATCTTCTAATATAAACTATACATAGTTTTATATCATAATTAGGGTTTCATAATCAATCCAAATTAGGGTAAAATATTAAAAATTCCAAAATGTAGTTAAGATACATTTCCTTGCCAACCTAAGAGTATATTTTGAATAGGGCTTTACATTGTACATGTAACAATAATATTTTTTGATTAAATAAGAGACTAAGAGCTATTATAATGTTTTATATATGGAATTGAAAGTATAACCCGAAGATAAATAAAAACACACTAGAAATGAATGTAAATCAATATTTATTAAATGTAAAACACATTTTTGAGAGTAATATTGGAAATGAAATGCTTCAATGTAAGTTTTTGAAGCTTCCAACACACAAAAATTAAAGCATAAACAATACAATTGAATTAATTACTTAAGCTAAAAAATAAATCAAACATTTACTTTGGTAATCCACTTTTAAATCAAAAAAATAATGTATATAATCATATCCAAATAAACTAATCTAATTGATGGGAATTCTCATAACTAATCTTCATGACTACCCACTATTGATTGGCTTGAGTTTATTCCTTTAAATAAAAAATATTACTTGAAATAAAAATTATATTAATGATAAAAGGATCATGTATCAATGAAGGAATTACTATAGATTCAATTATAAGATTTTGTTTTGAATGAAATATTTAAGAAATGATGATTAATTACTGAACTATGAACTTCATACAAAGCTTGTGTCTTATTAATTAAATGTAAAAAAGGAAAAAATAATCATAACTCTAATAATTAATTGTTACAAAAATAACCCATAATAAATTTTAGAACAACAAATATCAAATGAAGAAGATACAAATGGAAATAAATACTTATAAAATATTTAAGAAGATTATCATGCAATCATGGTACAATGGGAATGAATTTGATATAATATAGTTAAAACCACATTCTAGCTAAAAAATGGTATTTGTTTTCCATATACATGAAACAACTAACTCCTTCATTAGTTTCAGGCATGTTTTAGTCATACCCCATAACAATGCCTTCAACCACCTATAACAAGTATATAATTTGTTACAACTATGGATATGGACTAGAATAATTAGTGTTTATGGGATGGTAGTTAACACATAATAAAGTTTAGCATAGACAAAAAAGTGGATATAGATCACTTCACCAAACCAATGAAAATTTATATTATATTTCAAAAATTTAGGGACAGATAAATCTTGCATTATTGATTAATCCATTATTGAAATAAAAACATCAAAATCAATAATTACCCTAATATATCTAGAAATCATAATCTTTAAACCATAATAATAAACATATATAAAAATACACATACATACACAAATTAAAATATTATATACTATATATACTATTAAACTATAATACATACATACATACCTATATATATATATATATATATATATATATATATATATATATATATATATATATATATATATATATATATATATATATATGTTTTACTACTACATAACACACACACACACACATAAAGAGAGAGTATACTATTATATACTATAGTTTACTAGTATATATAATATAACGTTGTGTGCATACATGCGTGTGTGTGTGCACACAAGCATGTGCACATGCACACACACATGTATAATGTCATGATATGAACATAACATGGATAAAAAGGCTATAGTAAGTCTATGGAATATTATAATAAAAAGGGTTTAAAGGTAATTAGATAGTAAGATAAGTGTCATTTAGATGCAACATAATTACCCCTCAAATTAATATATTATATGTCCATGTGTAATGGCATTAGATGAGTTAAAAATATAAAGACAAAAAGAAAACAAGCACACTTTTTTTTGAAAATATCATGGTTTAGTGTCTCCACTAGTTAGTTTAGGAAGGTACCCTATGTTCTTCTGAATATTCTACCTTATTTTTTTTATATTCTACACATTTAAAAAAATATCGCTATCTAATCAAGAATGGGAAGCTAGAAAATAGGTAATCTAAAATTCAAACCAATTCATTCAATATTTTGTTGTTATAATGCATTTTAATACATGTTATATCTCACATTTGTAACTATGAAATTCTAGATATAACAAACTTCTTTAGTCTTTAATTAGAAAGTAAGATCCCTCTATTTGTCACCATAGGAATCATAAGACACCCTAAAAATACATTATAATGGGATATATATTGATTGAGAACCTCGTATTGGTACCTTTAGATTATCAAATCTATTGGTGTAAATTTAATAAATTGTGCCAATTCAATAATACCCTAATATGTCTCTCATATTCAACCACGAGTTTTAATCTAGTATATTTTTTTATTTTAGTGTATGCCAAATTTTATTTCTTTATTCTCAACTCATTTATAAAATAAGAAAAATAAGCCTTAAGATGAATATCTCCAACCATAGGGTCAAGGTTCCACTTATTCCCAAATATAAAGACATTACCATGTTGATAAATCTCACAAATAAATTATATAGTCTCAACCAAAATGGGATAGTATGTTTCATAAAAGGAAGATGGAGAACTTATTATATCCTTGATTATATATATGACCCTACCAATTTGAAATTAGATCAGATGATCCTTAAAATATTAAGAATAGACATTCATAGGTGGCTTGTAACTTGGCATCTCCATGTACATTATATAATCCTCACAAGATATGCTTGTAACCCATTTATTTACACATTCTTCTTCTCAAGTTATTTATATTTCTCATGTCCAAATGCCTCTAAAAATTTATCTTATATTTTAAAAGTTGGTGGATTTTTTCTTGTCTATTATCGTATAACAAACACCATTCATCCATCATACCTTGAATGATCATCTGTCATTCTATCCTAGAAACACCATCTATAGGAGGTATAATGTGTGGAATAGAGAAATCTCTAGTTAAGGAATTGGATGGGCATGCATCTAAAGGGGAGTAAGATCTATTATTATTTGTATTTTATGGGATTTACATCACTAGGTTATAGTACAACAAACTAGTTCTCTTCATTATCTAGAGCATGGGGTTATATATATATAAGGGCATGAGTTTCTATGGCTATAGTTGTAAGGGTTTATATGAATATGTATGTATGGGTTTCTATGGCCACATACATAGGGTTTTTTTTCTATAGATAAATTAGGATTAGAGGGTCACTCACCCATAAGATGATTGAACCAAAATATCACTTGTTTATCTCAGATGAAAATCCATAAGGGAACATAAATGCTAAAAACTAACTAAATTAACCCAAAAATGCCAAAGGAAGACTAACAACCCCAAGGTGAACCAAAAAAGTACAAATTAACAACACAAAAAAACTAATTAGTAAAACTAATCCCTCCCTTTCCCTCTCTACTATGAGAGTAGGGGATTATGGAGAATGAAGCATATATGAAGCATCATTTTCTCTTACTCCTCACTATATTCCAACCTTATTAGTTGCTAGAATTTCTTGAATCCACATTAAAAGGTGTACACATTTCCACTGGTGGACCTATACAGGCCCCAATACCACTAACTAAATCCACATTAAGAGACCCTATTCTCCCATCAACCTCAAAAAATTATTCCTTGGTAGTTAAGGGTAAATTCATAGTTTGAGGGTTACAACCATTAGTCTCTATCACTTGATTAATTTTTACAACTTCTCTTATTAGATTTGTATGAGTACTTTCTATAAAAATAGTAAGATTATAAACACTTTCATCCTTCCACTAAGAATAATCCACTTTTCATTTGGTACTATGGCAAGATGTATCTAAGTGTTTAGTATTAAAGCATCTATAACAGCTAAAAGGTATCCTTTCATAATCTAGGGCTTGATCCCAACATTGATATTGAACCTCAATTCAATGACTACTAGGTAATCCTTAGAAAAATATAAATAAAAAATAATAGGAGCAAAGGTGGTGTAGGAAAAATTAGAAGTAGAAGCATCCTTGTCCAACATGTTTCCCAAGGATTCACTAATAGATGATAGGCGAGATTCAACATAAAACTGAAGGGGGAGATAATGCAAATGAATCCAAACAAGCCTAAAGGAAAGGTTTTTGAGAAAGGGGTTAAATGTAAGAAATCAAAGCTTAAAAAAGAGAAGGTGTTGATCTTATCTCTAATATTTGGACTTAATAACCATGTTTCTGTCTACAATACTATCAAAAACCATAATAAAGAAACCTTTGGCACAAGGGTACAGTTTAAAGTTGTCCTCCATTAATGACCACTATAAATTAGAGACCCAATAATAAATATTAGGGAGGAAAGGCCAAAATATATCAAATCTACACACTAAACCCTTGATTATGAACCATTACTCATTACAAAACACCTCCTTAAGAGCTTCATTCTCAAAGTTCACTCCTAGTTAGTTGTGACCAAAGGCTTGCCAACTCTTATCATAGTATTATATACCTAAGAAAGCACTTTGAAAAAATATTTTCCCTTTGTAACCACATTTGCATCACATTCCAAACTTGACACATAATAGACATCCCCAAAAGGGGCTAAGAGTAATGTTAGAGCACCAATAACACTACTGTTGGGTCTCGACATAGAAGAAGACAAAAATGACTACACATTTAAAATCCCTAGGGATGCCTTTGGAATCCCATCATTAATATCTTGAGTTCCCTTCTTCTAGTTGGTATTATGCCTAGTGTTCATAAAAACTAGGGCATCATTGATAAAGTTATACCAATGCTTCATAGCCAACTATGATTGTAACCCAATCTTGAGGGATGAAAGTGTGATAGTCATCATGATAGCCCAATTTTCAAACATATATTTATTTTATTAGTACATGTATAGGGGTTTTTATGAATATAGGTTCAAAGTTTTGTTGAAATTGTTTCCTTACTTCCCTAACATTATTTTTGTTTCTTCCTCTACCACCTTGGCTAAGATATCTAATACATTTTCACTTGCTTCATGTTCCCTCATTTTGGCCTTTAAGGTTTCAATTTATTTGTATGAAAAAACTAGTTATACACTTGTTATGTCATCATAAGCATTAAGAATAGGGGACCCTTGAGAATGATTATACTTAAAAAATTATTCTACTTTTACTTAAACCTTATCTTAACTTACAATTTTTTTGTAAAAATTTTGTAATTTGTAATTTAAAATTAGATCTTTAAATTGAAAAGAATCATAAGAAAAAATACATTTATTTGTTATT
Source organism: Torreya grandis (assembly GCA_037957365.1). NCBI lineage: Eukaryota > Viridiplantae > Streptophyta > Pinopsida > Cupressales > Taxaceae > Torreya > Torreya grandis. The sequence goes on from JARHVA010003445.1 coordinate 1,089,297, forward strand.
TACCCAAAATTTGACATTAAATTTTCCATCTCTATAATTTATCACATCATTTAAATTATAAATTAGCATCCAGTTGTGCCATAATATACCACGTAAAAGTGAAAATTGAAAATAGGAGTATCCATTATATCTTAAGTAAAAACACACCATGATATAGCCTAAATAAAAAATGAGAACATAATCAAGCAATGTACTCCCATAGATGCCTCTTGCCCACCATGGTAATGTAGGCACCAAGAAATCACTTCAATATATATTTAAACATGATAGTATATATAGTGTAATTAAGTTAGGACCACACATGTTAGTTACTTGAATCATGACATAACTCATAAAACATGATGACAATATGATCCTCTATGAATAAGGGACACAAATAGGCAAACACGTGCACTAAAACAAAACATTCACGCACAAACAATTAATGTAATAGTGTAACACTAGTAATGTATAATAGGCATGGGATAATATATGTATAATACACTAGTATAATATGTATTAATCTTGATAAATATGAAAAATGACAATCAAGGATATATGTTATTATGCAACAATCCTATGAAATTACAATGCCTCAAAGCTAGGACATTTTATTCATGAAAATTTCCCCTTTAATATGTGATAATATAATGTGATGTCTATTATTATTTAACACATGAATATGCATATTATTCACTCAATAAATAACATGAAACACATATCTATAAAAATATGTTTCTACTTATTTTTTATTTATGGGTCTTAAAATAGTGTAAAACTATGCACTATTAGATTATGTAAAATATATTGATAAAGTACTAATATAAATAGAAATTGATATTATAGATATTGCACTCTTTGAATTTAAAATTGATAAATAAAAAGGGTAAAAGTGTACGTATTTGATTATAATTATGTGTTTCTCATAGAAAGTGTGTCTATACTTGGAAATTATCAAAACCTAAGTTTTCAACTACTCAGAGTTAAAATAGAGGCTAAAAACCTCTCTAAATGTTTCTAGCAGAGTTTAACACCTACATTAGACAACACTATTTGGTGGTTACTAATAGTGTCCCTATGTACTATGTGGGTCTAAAACTCTTGATATCATTGTGCCTACACCTTTAAATGCTTCAGGTGTGCATGTTTGCCTTCATTCCTATGCATTGATCTTTATTTTCCTTCTCCTTCATTATAAACCCTAATAATTATTTTGACCATAATATTTCATTGAAAAAGGGGCTATTATTTTTAGTTATACAACCCCAATCACTCAATACTAAATGGCTAAGAATTGCTTGCATTACAGTAATCTAAAGAGTGCTCAAACTACATGTGGTTCTCCCATTTATGTGTGTGTCTATGTGAAACATATTGATCAATCTATAATGCAATTAAATGTTTATATTCTGACACTTATAACCATGAAACTTTGGATTTCATGTGTATATAGACATGGCTCTAAGGATGCTTATTTGAAGGGTCTTTATATTTTTATGCCTTCATGATAATGTATCAAGAGAGTTCTATATGTTTTCTCACGGTTGCTAAGAGTTTTCAAATGTACCTTAGAATTGCCATGTGAGTATAATCTATGGAATGTTGCATATTTATAGTTAACTCTTTGTTATTTCCCACTATGAATTACCTATAAAATATGTTTAGGCTAACCTAATGGATGCTTATAAATTTTAAAAACAATTATTAAGTGTGCTTGGACATTGCTAAAATAGGTAAACACCTTTTATAACTAGTATCCAATTTTTACCGATACTATGTAGATCAATTATTTTAGATATGGAGAATGTATGTATATGATTATGGGATGTTCCCATATAGACTAAGATGATACTAAATAAGTGTATCTAGAAAATAGAGTTGGCCAAGAAAATAAATGAGTAGACGGATAGAGGGAAAGTGCACACACGATTCAAATGTATGCACAATGTAAAAGTATGTCAAGTTAAATTTTCAAAAGTATTTAATACCAAATTTAGGTGTCTAAAAAGGTATAAAAGAAAAAAAAGGTGCCTATGATAATGATACTTTTTGTTGATAGGTATGAACAAAATGTTCCAATTTCTCTAATGTGAAACCTAAAAAAAGAAAAACATTTATAGATCAATGTCTCCTTATGATAATAAATATGAAATAGACTAGATCATTGAACCACTTGAAAATTAAAATACAAGGAATTGAATAGACCTAAAGGTATGTGAACCAAGATACCAATTCTTGATTTTTTTTTAGAATATCATGGGGTGATCATGCACACAACGAGATGCAACTAAAAAAACTATGCGATAAGGAGTGTATATTCCATAATTACAATTGGATAAGGAGTGTTATAAGTTGATTGACATAGTGATGTGAACCAAAATTCTCTGAATAACATCATAATTATTTTTTGGAACCCTATAATTAGGTTCATATGTCAAAGTAGAATCCTAAAGAATGTTGATATGTAAGAGTGGAACCATGAAATAGGTTATTATGTAAAAATATTATTAATTTATTTAGGAAACCAAAAAACATGAATATTACATTGTGATAAATCCATATAAATAACATGGCTGAGCTATAATTATGCAGAAAAAAATAATATTAAATAAGCCTAAGTCAATTTAACTACAATAAAAGCATAAAAATAGCCTCTAAAAAGACTAACCAAATATTCTATATAGCTAAATACACTTATATGGTTACATAATATAAACCTATTTACTATTACCTAAATATGCTAACACCCTCCCTTAATGACGAAATAAATTACTTTAGTCATTATTAAAATAAAAATATTAATTCCATACATGAAATTAACCAAAATATAGTTTTAATACCACTGCAATAATGTATAAAAGCATCCCTATTATCACCAATCCATCTTACTAGAATACATAGGTAATGAGCCACTACAACCACCAAGTAGAGTAGGAAATGCTGTTGAATACTGGTTTCATAGGATTATGTTATTCCTTGAATTATTGTCATGTCTTGGATATGTCATGATTTACCTATTTGTTAGAGTGATCAAGTCTGACAAAAAAGGTTAAGAATATACATCAATAATAAACAACAAATCATATCTCGTAAGAGATATTTATGTGTCGAGTTTTTGAAAACACAACACCTACTACCTTCCATTGTTGAATAGTTTTGGGAAATTTATTGTTCATAATACTCTTGTGATTTTTATGTATGCCCTTTTATCTTTCACCAATATTCATATAAAACTTCCATTTTGGTTTGAATTTGGTCTTTGAACTTGTGTTAGGTTTCAATACATGTGAAATAGTAATAAGAGAAAACTTTACTTGCTCTTCTCCTTGCATATCCTATTTTCCTAACCTTATAGATTTCCCTTCCAACAAGTAAGGAAATCAATCTTTCCTTACATATTTCATTGTGGTATGGTACCACTTAGTAATTTTATTTTGGTCTTCTTGATTTGCTTGTGAAGAGTGAGAAACACTCTTGTCACCACTAGAATTTGACACTTCTAGTATTTTCATTTTTTAACCTTGTTCAAATTTAGTACCAAAACTTATTCTAAAAACATCATCAACATGTATCAATACATTACTATTATTATATTAACCCTTATTAGAAAATAATGGTACCTTCTCATCTACATCAATATATTTTATAACCAAAATTCTATATGTAGAGATATCTAGTAATCTATATGCATCTCTTTATTTACAATAACCAACAAACATGAATACTTTGCCCAATATATAAGAAATAAATCTAAAAACACAAAAATTACTCACATCTAGCATTTTCCCTAACCATTATTATTTTGGAGTTATATTTTTGAATATTTGTGTGGGAATTTTGTTGAGAATATAGATTTTTATATTCACAACTTTTGCCCAGTACTAATATGGTACATTCTAGCTATCCACCATACATTGTGCCATCTCCGTCACTATCATTTTATGACTTGCCATGATTTCATTCTGATGTGTAAAATATTGCATCTATATACATCCTTAATTTCATAACTATTTGAGTTTTTTAGAGACAAACTCATCCCATTAAAAAAATGTCAGGTCCTTTACCTATTTCCTTCCCTGTTTCTCTACCATATCTTTCCAAGAAATAATGTTAAAGAAACATTCTAACTATTTATGTAGGAAACAAACCTACATTTCCTAGAAAAATCATCAATAAAAAATAAATAATACAAAGCTATAGATATTGAATACGTCCACATTGGACCATGCAAAACCATAGGTACCAAATCCAATGCATGTTTTATTCCTTGACAATGTCAAATGAATTTGAAATTATCTTATTTATTTGACATCCTAAACCTATATTATGACTCTTTTGAATATTCTATTCACCATGTTAGTCTTAATTAATATATGCAAATGATCATAAATGAGATGATCGTACCTCTTATGCCATAGTTCACTAGTGCTTTCAATCGTTGTTAGTTCATGCTCATTTGTTATTTTTGGATCAATTAACTTATATAATCCCTTGTTAAAAATACCAATAACAATGATTTTTTTTGCATCAAAATTACTAACCATGCATATGTTTCTTTTAAACTCCACACAAAGGTTATGATTCATAGTTATTTAACTTATGGAAAGAAGATTTTTGTTCATATCAAGAACAAATCAAACATTATGAAAAGTGTAACTAACATAATTCAATGAAATGTGAACATATCCATATACTTTCACATAGTGAACCCAACTATCACCTAAGGAAACTGATTCATTATACCTATCATCTTCTGTAAAGTTTACATACCAGTCTTTGTGACGTGTAGTATCTTGATGCACTTGCGTCAAAATACCATATTCTTTAATCTGTTAACTGATCATATATCTCCATAAATTCAAACTCACCCATTGAATTTTGATCATATTCTTTAGCCACATTTACAAATTGTGATTTATTTATTTGATTTTCCAAATTATATTGTTTCTTATGACAACATTTCTTCGCATGACCAGGTTTATTAAAATAAAAAATTTACGTTTAGATTTAGAAGTACCTCTGTCTTGTGACTGTGCCATGAGTGCACTTTATGTAGACTCTGATGTTGAAGTAATAAACTATTTCTATCACCTTTCCTTCTATATGAGAAGAGTTGACAACTATTCAAAGTCCAATGTTTGTGTCTTTGTAATCATGTGTAATGACTATACAAAATAATCATATGAATATGTTAGATTACAGATAATCAAAGCAATAAAGTCTTGGTTATATATAGGTTTTCCCACTACCTTCAATTGATCACAAATGTCTTTCAACTACAACAAATATTTAGAAGTAGAACTGTCATCTTGCATCTTAGTGGAAAATAAAAGGTTTTTTAGGTACAAAATTTTGCCAACTTCAAAAGCCTGGTATTTTGTCCTAAGGTGTTTCCACAATTTTGGTGAATTATCATTATTTCTAACTTCTAAAATCAAAGTGTCTACTACAGGTGGTTTTAGAAGCATCAATGTCTCATGATGACATTTATCATAGTCATCTAGTTGATTAGCTAGTCTAGATTATTTACTAAGGATAATCTAGTCAATGTTTTGATACTCACTTATCATAAGTATCCTATGACTCCATAAGCTAAAGTTTTTTCCATTCAATTTTTGAGAATTTGGAAATAACAAATGTTATAAACTAACCATTTTTATCTAATTTTTCACAAAAATAATTAAATAAAAAAATAGAATGAATTTTATAAAAAATATTTTTGGAAACTGAATCTAACCTAAAATTGGACAAATTTACCAAATTTTGGCAAAATATTATTTATAATTTGTGAAATTTTAAATTTTCTATCTTTTACCAAATTGCTTAAAAAATACAAAACAATTAAATCTGGAGTTGTATAGCTTAATTTACAAAAATATTTTTTTTTATGTGGAAGAGGACTAAAAGTGGACAATGTGGAAAATTTTCAAAAGATTTTGATTTATGGTTTGCTCCCAACGGAATTGACCATGATTTTTTAGGTAAGTTTTAGACCAAAGGTGTTTTTTCTAAAGTTTAAATGATTTTTTTAAAATTAATAAATCATAAAAATATATATTCACCTAATATTTGATTGGATGTTTTAAATTTTGGATAAAGTTTGTATAAAAAAATCTAGCCAATAAAAAGGAACCTATTGTTGCTTAGAGAAATGGTGTAGCCTGTGTGATATGGTGTCCTCCTCCTGGCTATATTTCAATTCAAATTGGCCATAAACTTTGGATATCCTCCTACATGATCATTGCCAATGCTTTACTGGGGTTTGATGTTGTTTTGGAACCATACATGGAATAATCTCTATTGTAAAGGCATCCCAGAGCACTTTCCCTTCATAGTACCAAGTAATTCCTCCCTTGGTATGTCTCTTTGCACCTATTATTCTAATTTGTAGGCTAAACTTGATTTAAAATGGGTAAAACCAATGTTTTTATGCTTATGGTTTGAAAATATCAAAAAAATATTTCTTTGTATTTGAAGCGCCTCCTTCCTTGAAACACCTCCTCTTCCTTGGAATGCCTCTCCATAGCTAAAAAAACCTTTTTTAAGTTGAAATACCTCTTTTCCTTAGAATACCACACCTCCTTGGAGTGCCTTTCAATATAAAAACACCATGAAAGTTATTCACCCTTCAAAAATTGCCTCTTTTTCACGAAAATGCTCTCACATAGGGTCTACAAATGCAAAATAATTCTTCTCGTGAGCATGCCTTGAAACTATAAAAAAAATTCACTAGGTGCTCCTTGATAAGATTTGTTTCTTCTCTCACCTCTTCACATGAAAATAATTTCTTCTTCTTTTTCTTATCTCTACCTTTCACCAACTGGATTACCAAGGCTAGAATTCTCCAAGCAAATTGACAACTTCCTTACAAGTTGTTCTCCCAAGTTTTCCAACCATGAGCTTTGAAACCATATTACTTTATGTAGGAAGCCACAAGACATGAATATTATATTGTGATATAATAATATAAATAACATGGCTAAACTATAACCTTAGAGAAACAAATAAGCTTGAATAAGCTTATGTCTAATTAACTACAATAAAGGCATAAAAATAGCCTATAAGAAGACTAACCAAATATGCTACTTAAATAAATACATTTAAATGGTTAAATTAATATAAACCTATTTAATATTACCTAAATATGCTAACAAATATCACCCAATGTAGATGGATTGTAGACCCAAAGTGATTACATCCATTCCCCACCAATCCTCAATATGAAAGTAGAAAAGTGTATGACATGCCCCAATATGATCCACTTATATCTGAAAAATGATATAAAATTCCAACATATTTATTTCACAATGTCATAGAATGCCTCAATTATTCCCCACAATCATGTCGAATACCTAAAAATATGTTTCAATCTGACCCAAATGAATCCCATAATCTATCTCAAATATGAAATGTATATTGCCATGGATTGAATCTCTAAAATAAACCCACTATATGCCCCCCCTTTTGATATGAGAGACAAATCCTACAAATCATTCAGCTCAAAAGAAAGAGTTGTTCAAATCATGTATTAGATATAAAGATCTCATAATGTAAAGTATATATATAAACATGTTAAAATATTTTATCATAGAAATGTTTTGATCGTTCAGCATGTATGTAACATATAATCCAAGGCAATGGGCATATAAGTGTCATTATTAGTAGGAATACCAATTAAACATGCAATGATAAGAGAATCATAGTAGATGCATCACAAAAATCTTGGAGATATCACACAATATAATTATGTGATAGAAATCATGACATGAATATCATTGAAATATTCATATATGTAATCATGCATACACATAAAATATCATGATTATGAAGTAAACAAAAATACAAGCCAAAAAATAACTCTAGCCTGATGTGGACATGGCATGGCCATAACTAAAACTAGAGGATCCTCTGACCTAACCATCACATGATGTGATAAGACACAATCAATGTAATTGTAAAACAATAAATATAACAAACATCTATGATCAAACAATGTCACAATCACCAATATGAAGCATCTATGGATAAATTAATTCTAATCTACATAATCAATCAATGCCATCATCCAATATAGTAAATCAAAATATCCATAGAAAATAGCACCCTTAATTATGATAAAGTAATTCATGTATAATATTCTAGTATGAATAATGAATTAGTATATGAATATATAACTTGAGAGTGTACAAAGATGCCCCCAATATAGGCATACCCCCAATGTAGAAAGGTTTATTCTGGGTGTAAGTAATGTCATGCATATGTATGTCCATGTATCATATGTAATTTTTATGTCATACATCCCACCCATATATATCATAAAAATTATGTGTGTATTAAATGGATATGCAATTCACTATGTATTTGACAAATAACATCAATAGATTGTGTACCAAAACATATCATGCATCTGTCCTAGTTTTTTAGTTTTTGAATATTTGATTTTTTTATATATTTTTTTACTTTTGTAATTTTTGTATTTTTAATTTAAATTGTGTCCCAACTAACCTACAATCATATCAAGGGTATTCTCAAGTTTAGGTCCTTGATCAATCAATGTGAATGTCATATTTCATGGATGAGGATTAATACATATATCTGTTGATGTGGGATTTATGCACACTAAATAACCTTACGATGTAGCCTCTAAAATTTTAGGATTATTGAAAAAATATTTACTCCAAGGCACAAGTTAAAGGGTATTTGGTATTGTAAACAACCTAGTGGTGGAATAATGATGAGCAGAGTAGTCATTTACCTTAGATGGTTTGGATATGACATGAGTCTAAACATACTTGAGATAGATGGATAGATGGTGAATCAACCTAAGGTAGGCAAGATCAAATAAATCTCAAAAATAAGGAAAGATAGGATAGAGAAGAAGGTTTACGAGTTAGATTCAGATGAAAACCTTTTAAACTAGATCTTGAACTAGGGGTTGGATAAGTAGTTAAAAAACCAATGCTCACTATAAGTTACTATTAGCACACAAGTAATAAAACATAGTTAAGAGTCCAAGGGAAAAAATAAATTAAACTTCAGTGCACATAAATAAAGGCTTTTACATTTTTAAGATTACAATTTCACACCTACAAAGGGAGATTATGATTATTAAACACAACATTTAAATTAGCTACTACACAATATGAATAATTATATCAAATAACACTCATACATAACCCAAATACTAAAATACTAGAATGATGTTACTTCTTCAATGAATCACATGTTTGGAGAATAATACGATTTGCACATCAAGATAAATTTGTTGAACTAACTTGTAAAATTTATTATTTATCGTAATAGCCAAAAATTATCCTCCCTTTGGAATCGAGATGATAAAACTATATAAGCTTAGGATGGGGGATGCCTCATCTCTTAAACAAAGTCTAATATTAAATTATCTAATAATAGAATGTGTCAAAATGCATGAAAGATGTTCATACATACAATACAATCATGAACAATAGTCTTTCATCTAAAGAACTATTAGATACAAAAAATAGATATGCTAAAAATAAAATAAAGTTATATCTTAGAAATGCAAATCCTATTAAAATACACCTATGGTGATGATGTGGCACCACTTAGAGATGGAGATTTCACATTATAATCCTAAGTTATTATTGTAGTCACAACTGGAATAAATATTGTAATAATAGTAGTTGTTCTCACTAAGAGTGTAACTATAGTAAATAGTGGCACTGGAAGCACAATAGCTATAATTAGAGGTATTGCATGTATAGAGGTGGCCACAAAACTAATTGAATAAATCCATGTTGTCTCTATGGTAAAAGTAGAGAGTGTAACATAAGTAGGCCTAATCTAAATTTGCACTAATCTATACTTTAGGGCATGAGACTGAGTGCCTTGTAGAGGTACTGACAGTGCTATTGTAATAATAGTTGATTGATTTGATTTCTCTAATTATAAGTACAAGGTGTGGTTAGCCAGTAAATCAACATTGATGGCCTTGAAATCAAGAAGAGGTCTCTTAAAAAATTATGGACTCTTATCCATATATATTTTTAATATAACCATTGCAACCTTAACCTCTATATATAGAGTGTTGGTTCCTATGACCCTCCCCTTAGCAAAATATATTAGTTTCATAATCTCCTCATTAGTCTTGTAGACTATCCCCTTAATTTTAGCTTGAAGGATGTTAGCTACATATTTGAATAGACCTTCAAAAATGGGCTGAATAACCAACTTCCTAAGAGGAATATTTATACCTGCAACTCTCATGTATTAAAATAGAGATGGATTTTACTTCTTAAATGATAAATTACTACACCAAAGTCTACATCTCTTGGTGTCAGTTAAGCAAGTTATCTCTCTTGGTGGCCATGTGACTTTGTGCCCATGAAATTTCTAGCATAATTATTAAATTTAAATGGGCATAAACTCTGTTCCTTATAGTTTTCCCTAAAAATTATGCCTACCTTCAATATCTTTCATTTTATTATACAATTGGGACTCATCTCCCCATTTTGGATAATATTTAACCATTTTAGACCTTATTGAATTAGGATGTCATATATCTTTGTAGTTTTACTCTACACATTATCTATAATTTCCCTAGAAGCTTGAATGATATTTGCTTCTTATGATTTATGCCTAAATTGGTTATAGCTCCTAAACATTTGTTTTATCACCCCTCTAGTTACATCCATGAAACTATAAGGATCATCCCTATATTCATCTAGGTCCATGGAATTGAGCATTCTCTTCTTTGTTAGACATAAAATGTCCTCTATGCTTTAGTTTAACATTCCCACCTTATGCCACCACAATTTTTCTTTTAACCTTAATGTATTTATTTGTCTATAGAAATCGAATCCTACTATTGGATGCTTAGTAGTTATTAAATTATTGTCTACCTACCTCTTCTTCTTGAAAATTATGAATCCATGAGGGAATTTTCACCATAGCTTATGGTTCTAATTTCTCTATGGATGTAAAGGTGGAAGAAGGATATTCCCATAAAAGAATCATTAAAAGTGTAGTAGGTTGGGTTGTAGGAGATGGTACAGGGAATTATATAAAGGGAGGAATGAATTTCCTCCAACCAATTACCTTATTTTGGGCTTGTGTATCTATAGTATATTTAATCTTGTCAGGGTACTTGTGCACTAAAACCATGGATGAGTCTATTGAGGTAGCTAAGTCAATTGTCATACTTAATTATATGGATAGCTTGGGAGGTGTAGTGTATGTAGCAAAAATATAAGTGGCCACTAGATTTTAAAAATGTACCCATTTATTTGGATAAGTGGGTCAAGGTTTAGTTTGAATAAAAAATGAATAAGTTATAGGGGTATTAAGAAAATTTTACAGGTAAATTATCACTAATGTATGAGCAAAACTAGTAGTAATAGTAATGGTAGGGAGATCCTTGGTAGGCTATGTTTTTCAGTCCAAAATCTTGCTCAAAATGCACTCATGAGATTGAGTGTTTCAAAAAGAAAGGTGGGAAAAATAAGGGACTTTTCTTTCTATTTTAGGATTAATACTTGATCAATCTAGGGCACAGTTGCAGGTAGGTTTCATTTTATGATCCCATGTTAGAAACTCCCTTAGTTTTGTTTAGGCAAATTTGATTCGTAGACTTGGAAAATCTGAGTATATTTGAAAAATAAATTACATTTTTAAGTCTTTTGTATAAATTCATATCAACACACTCAATTTAAAACTGTTGTTGTCACCTAGGACCATGATATCAAATAATAACATGATATCAAGAGATAACATGCTACCTCCCAATACCATGTTATCGGGTGGCAACATACTATCACTTGGCACCATTCTATCAGGTGCCAACATGTTGTTGCCTGACACCATACTATTGGGTGATAATATGCTACTACTTGGCACCATGTTGTTTCTTGGTACCATGTTATCATGTGATACCATACTACTGATCAATACCATGCTAATGGGTGACACTATACTATTAGGTGACATTATGATACCAGGTGGTGCCATGTTTCCAGACCATAACATGTGGTCACTAGATATCATGTTGTTACTACCCAATAGTAATGTTTTTATTGCTAAAAAATATGGTTCCATGTAACACCATACAACTACCCAATAGCATATTATTTCCCTGTGCCATGTTACTACTCAGGCCCAACAATGCTAATATATGACCAATTACCATTGATCATATGAACTAGTTACCTCTATTTCCCCAATAAGTTGTAACTTATAAATACCCCTATAGCCCTCATTTTCACACTTTATTCATAGGTTTTCCTCATCCTTCCATATCTTATTTATAATTAACAAAAATAACAACTCTTAATCAAAATAGCTTCAACCACTATAGAGTCTACAAAAGCAGGTTTAATTCATAATACAATTTTCAATAATTTATTATGTCTAAACTTCATTAGGTTGGTGTAGTAGCTTGAGACATATGTCAATTGAATAGATACATGCCATCTTTGAGCCTTGGTGGATATGCCTTAGTATGTCACCATGACTAATAATAACCTACTCTAATTTTTGATTTCCTATTACAACCATATTGAGACCTGATTCCATGTGTATGTTAACACAAAATTGATATTCTTTGATGCCTTTCCCTTAGATATCCATAATTTAGCAGGCCTTCCACATTATAATAAAAACCCTGTCAACAACAAAATTTTGTTATTTGATGAAGATAAAAAGTATTTGGAGTCTGTCTACAACTTGGCCATCAACCTAGCTGGTAAGTGATAAATTTATTATTGATATTTAATTTTTTTAATTATTCTTGAATTGTTATTGTTACTTAGTTTGATGTCCTAATTACATGTTTTCTAATTTCATTACATATAATCAGCTTAGAAGGGGAATGCAAGTGAAAAAATATCCAATCCATTTCTTAAAGCCATAATGTATTTATTCTAAGCCAAAATTGTTTTACAAGGAAGGCCAGGGGACATTCCATTGTAGGCTATTTACTATATTATTCGTTCTCTATTAGGGGTAAAATATAAATGGTACACTTATATATCAAGCAGGATTAGGACTGACTTAAATAATTCTTTTTCGAATGAGACTTCCACCATTTCTTCCTCCAATTATATTCCAACCTTGTATTATGAGGCTTTATATGATATATAAAAATCAGTAATTCCCACTACCCTCCATATAAAAATGACAACTAATTCTTTATCCATCTAGGACCATGAGGCAAGTTAGATTTCAAATTAATCAACTCTATTTCTTTATACTTATTTAAATTGTAACATTTATTGGATTATTATAAATAATAATGCATGCATATGGCACAAAAAAGGGGGAATCAAAAGTTCATAATGCTCCTGAGAGCTCTGGGGATATCGAATCTATAGAGTCTTCATTTAATTCATTCATAATTTCTAAATGCCCAAGGCCTCCTTCTATATCATCTCCACTTGCAGGTTCTCCTCCCAAATTTCCATGAGTATTTATTTATTTTATTATTTAATGAAAAAAATTCATGTTAGTTTATTAATTTATTTATTTTTTATAGTGGACTCTCAAACCGTTATTGTTGAGGATTCTTCCCAACAACACATTTAATGTTGGCCACCTTACATTTTTTTTTTGAATTGAATTTTCTACTATTGGATAATTTGTTAACTAGATAATTTAATCTTTTTGTATTTGAAATCACCATTATCACTTTGACCAAGACAAATAGAATGGAAGAGGCAATCTCCCTGACTACACGTAATAACTATTTTATTTTGAATTTGCATTAATTTATGTTTTTGAATTTACCATTTTTGAATAAATCTTTGTTTTGTAGGTCACCCTGCATATGTGAGGAGAAGTATGACAACACCCCACCACCCATATAGACTTAGAGAAGAGGAAATAATATCTCCTTCCCTACATAGAGTAGAGGAACCCTACAAATTTTAGGTTATGAATTCCCAAATTTCTCTATTGGTGGTGTTTTTAGTGCATAGGGACTTACATATTTGCAACATATTGATCTTGATGAAGAGTATCTCAGGATCAAAAGTGGGGATTTGACTAGTAATGAATTCAATCCACATGATTTTATTCAAGTTTTTAATGTGCCTACAATAGAAGTGCCTTCTACCTCTTCCCCGTCTACCCCGCCCACCACTAATAATTTGATATTATCTATAACTTATTTTTCATTGGATAATTTAGTTTCAGAAAATCTACTTGCTAATATAAAGGAGGGTGTTATTGATGAGTTTAGTGCTTTAAAATAATGGGAGATAATGGTAAAAGTATTGATCAAATAAATAAATTCTCATTTTCACAATCACTCCCAAAGAGTTAATTTATTTTTGCTTGTTCAAAATGAACCCTCAAATATTTACATTTTATTAAATCAAGCTCAATCTGAGTTAATTTCTGTTAATAATGTTTACAATGATAATTTTTTAGGAATTATGATAAACATGTTAGAAAATTTAAATATATAATCCCAAGCCTATTTCAATAAATGGGATAGAAAAATAAAACTTGTTGTCATTGCCCAAGTAGAGAAGGAAAAATATTTGGTAAGTTTTCATTATTTCTAACATGTATTCTTTTTATTATAATTTTTATGTACTTGATCTTATATTTTATTTGTGAATTGTAGGAAAAATATGAAAATTTGAAGAAATAAGCACAACTTCTTAATGTTAATTTGAAAAATAACCGTAAAGGTATAACCTTAGCTATTGGATTCAAGGATAAGCTTGTTCTGTTAAATAAATAGAAAAACACTTTGAAGAAAATTATTAAAGAGCATGGGATGGATCCAAACATGTTATTGAATAAAAAAATAGATGTAGATCCAAGTATTCTTTTAGTTGGTGATGCAGTGAATGAGGAGAGAGAAAATCTTACAAATATCAATTCTATTATAGAGGATATTCTTAAGGAAGGTGTATAGGTAGGTCAAGAGAGCAGGGTTTATATGGAGGGTAGTGGCATGTAGCAAGTGGGTAGAGAGGATGTTGGAGGAAGATGTTAGTTTGTTTTAAAATAATTATAATGTTAAAAATGACTATTTTTTATTCAAAACAGTTTATTATGTTTGAAAACACATGGTTTATTCAATATTATACATGTCAATGTCAAATGATATATGTTGTACTTTATGTTTGAAACACTCTTGGTTTGTAATTTTATGATTTTAAATGTGTTGTGGTTAAGCTTACTTAGCCTTAAATATTCAATGGTTATACTATTATAGTAATTGTACTATTTGAAAAACTCATGGTTAAATGTATTGTTTAAATATTCTCCAGTCTTAAATATTTTGTAGGAAATATTCAAATTGATTGATAACTATTAAACACTTATGTTTAAATGTATTGTGGTTTGGATTGCAATTTTTTTGTAGTATTTAATTAATTAATACTTTGGATGTTAAATATATTATTTAAATAATTATAAATTTATAGGGGTAAAGATATAATATTTGTTACATTATGTTTGAAACACTCTTGGTTTATAATTTTATGATTATAAATGTGTTGTGTTTAAGCTTATCAACTAGCCTTAAATATTCAATGGTTATAGAAGTTGTACTATTTGAAATACATATAATTATAATAATACAAATAATAAATAAGTATTGCTACATTTTTTACTATCAAAGTTTCATAATTTTTAATGTGAAAGTGAAGACATCAGTTCTAATTGACTCTCAATTAGTCCATAGAGTTTAAGAACTTTGTAAGTAGTTTACATGCATGAAATAGATTACACAATTTGAACTATTTGAACATGAAAAAATACAAAATATTTTAGAAAAATAGTAATTGCTATACATATCAAACTAAAACTCGAGTAGCTAAAATAATCTTCGAAAAACTTACTCATCATAAGTGTCATATTCAATCTCAATATTCACATCCTCTGTATTGGTCCTATATTACTCATGCCTCTTATTTCAACTAGAGAACTCTATGTTTCCAGTGATCTTTCATAAGAAAACTTGTCCACATAATAACACAAAACATAGAGTCTCAAGTAAATCTCTAAATTTTTATCCACTCTATTTTTATGTTTTGACTTCATGAAAGATAATACACTAAACACTCAATAATCTTCCACATAGCCAAAAATCATTGTTTGAAAAAGTTCATATAATATAAAATATTCACTAATAATTTCTTGTAAGATGCTACTAGGATAAAGTTTTTTCCATAGCTATGTAATTGCACCATCTTTAGTTGGGTCACTTAAAAACTAAAATTGATCCATCATTATAAATCTAAACTGTGTTGATTAATATGTCAGTAATTGTTTTTTAAAAAATACCATTAATCTCAACTCCATTCACCTCTATAGATTTACATATATGCTTAACAATTAAAACCATGTATTTGTGAAATAAACTACAAATCTATTGTTGACTGTTAACACTATTCTAAAAAATGGGATTCATAACTTCCATGCCCTCCAACAACTCATCCATTTGAAAATGTTCTCTAATCTCAGTAGATAAAATTTGTGAGATTTGGGTTAATTTAATTTGAATTTTAGATAAAATAGTATCATACTGTAGACATGTTATAGGTACATATTCATGTTTAGCTCCCACAACTTCAAGTTTTCTATATCAAGTGTGCATTTGGATCTCTTTTACATTTACCATGACACAAATATGATCATTGATATCGAATTTCAAATAACTCTTAGGAATCTAAAAATCTATCGAAATTTTCTAGGTTCTAAAAACATGTCTGTGAAAGCTTTCATTCGATGTGTATAATATATCTAAAGATTGACATACACATTTTATTAAATGTATGATGTCAACAATATATATAAATATCTCCCCTATGCATGTTTCATTAATTAATTGATTTCCTTCAACATTGGCAGAATACCTCATAATGTCAGTAATGTTTAGAAAATTGTTAAATAGTATAACACATATTTTGCCTTATCAACTTCCCTATGATATTTATACATAAAACATACTAAAGGTGGATATTCCTAAAAAATTATGCATGAAGGTTCATACATAGAAATGCATCTTGTATCAACATCTTTCAACAATGTTTTACCATCAATCACCCCAATTGCAAATTTTTGGAACTCCAATTTTTTTTTTGTGTTGATTGACATATAAGCATACAAGTCATGAATGAGCTCTTTCACTTTTATGACATTACCAAACGTGCTAATAATTTTGTATGCAAGATTCATCCTATGATCCATGCATTGAATCAGGATCATAAATGGGGCAACTATTATTTGAAGATGAACATAAAGACCACTTATATGCCCTTGCATCATTGATGCACCATTAGTGCCAACACACACCAGATTTATATCTATGGCATAATCATCCATCCTAGCTTTATCTCTTAAATTGGATACAACCAATTTGTGAAGGTTTTTTGCATTGAAAATTTCTACCATTTTATGGATAGATAATAGATGAGATTACCTTGAATAATTTTCAAAAGTATAAACATGCATACAAACCCATGATGTGTTATCAACTATAGTGACATAATCAATGGATAATGAGATAAACAATGATATCTTAAAACTTTCATTCAAATCTTCCTTCTCAACCATTGCTAGACATTTTGCCATTTCCCAAGCACTACTATCTGACCAATGTGATTATGGAATATCAAGAAACACATTATGTTGAAACAAATTCTTATAATCTAAAAAATCTAAAATGGGTATTACCTTTTTTAAAATTTTGTAAATAGTATAGAACTATACATATTTTACGTTTAGATTAGACTACATAACTTTATAAATTGAGATTTGATTGTTCCCCCTTTCTCAGCAAGGTGTTTCTATCATTTTTGATCATTTTTATAGTCACATGTATATCTTGCATGCATGAATTCTTCTCCATTCTTCAATATATGTGTTCTTGTTATTTTCCCATATAGGTACTTCATGGATATATATTTTTTCCCACAATGTTTTTCAATTATGTCCAATTTCAGTTGCACTATGTGTTTGTTTCCAAGTTTCCAACTACATATTATACATTTGTATTTTATTGGACTCTCACTACCATTTTTTGGTTCTACAAGTTCTATAAATGGATATTTTGCTTCCCATTCAACTTGAAAAGACCTTCCAATTGTCCATGTACTTATCTTCCTTTATCAAGATTTTTGAGTAGAATTTTTAACTAAATTTGGGGTTTGAAGAGAACTATAATTCTCGTTTGAAGTGTCCAGAGGAGTGTCTTCTATGGTGGTATGTCATTAATAAAATTTTCAAGTGATGAGATGTTATCGGGACTAGGTAATTATAATGAAAAAGTATCATTATCAGTGGAAATTATTACATTGAAATGGTTTTGAAATTATTCTACAAATAAAAAGAAAAATTACTGATTGTTTAAAAAAATTAAGAAATACTTGTATTTAGAGTGCATGTCATTTATGCAATCATCTTCCTTGGGTTTCTAAAATAAGATAATATGTTTGATTTTATTGATATTTATTGTGGTATTTTACCCTTACCACCTGACACCATTTTAAGTTAGGGTTGATGCTATAAGATTCAAGATGTAGCTAGGCAACAATAATTGGGAAGGCACTATCAGGCTGAGGCAAAATACAATTGGGTGATAGCAGTTAGTGGAACAATATGTTGTCAGGTGATAATACTCAGGTAGTGTAATATGTTATTGGGCAATAACAAATAGATGATAAAGTTTGATATTGGGTGACAGTACTCAAGTAACGCAATATGCTACCAAATGATAATAATTGGGGTGGTATAATCTGCTATCAAGGGACAACACTTAAGTTGTGTAATATGCAGTTGAGTGATAGTAGTCAGGTAACATAGTATGATGTTAGGTGATAGTAATTGGGTAGCATAGTATGCTATCAGGTGAAAACAATTGAGAGACATAATAAGTTATCTGATGATAGTATTCAGGTATTTACAGGGATGTTGTCAAGTGATTATCAGAATGTTATCAGGTGACCTCAAAAACTTGGAAATGAGGTAAAAATTACTTTGATGGTAACCTGTATGAACATATGTACTATATATAGGGTGAATTACATGACTACATTTGTAATTATTGTAAATGATTGGTGAGATAATCCTTAAAAAAAAACTCTAAATTTTAGATGAATGGGCCCTATGTACTACTCCTTAAAATTACCAAATTTAATTTCCCAAAAATCAAATATTCATGAATTAACAAATATTTGCCACTAAAATCTACCCTTGTTGTAGGTATTTAGCTCCATAATATAGCCTACATAGAATAACATTTAAGAGATGCAGTGCTACCACTAGAAGCCCAATACTAATTATTTTAACTTGTAATTTAATTTAATGTTATAATCCTACTGCTAAAGTTAATATGCATCACCTTTTCAATTTATAAAATAGGGGAAGGTCATTCAGTTCCAAAATAAACATAAAAAGAGAGGGAAAGGAGAGCAGAAAAGAAGATTTCAAATCTAGAAAATGTTAACGCCTCAAGGATTGAAGTATGCCAAATCATAATGATACCACTGTGTTCCTAGATTAACAATTACATAAACTTATAGAAACATATTGGTTAAGATTCTAGGGATAAAATGAATGCTAAAATAAGGAGTCCTTCACCAAAGGTAAACACATAAAAGATTTTTAGGGATTTCAAATCACTTTACATCTACAAGCAAATAAAGCAAATGATGTTCTAAGGGAAATGAAAAGAATTCATAAATGAATTATCCTAGCTATTGCATAATCTATTTACTACATTTAGTTATGTAATTAGGCATACGATCATTCTTTTTAGCATAAGAATAAACTTAACTAGAAACAATGGACAACTTTTAGCTAGCCAAAGACAAAGTCTAAATAAATAAAATTCTATCATAATATTGACAACATTTATTTACACAAAGTGTTAACCTTTAAAAAGGGATAAATGTGTCACTTATATAGATAGATTTATCCATGAGGCTTACTTAGTCCCCTTCTGGGGTGATTAAAAAAATTCAATGGTGATTGGGAATGCAATTGGGATTATGACAAATTTGCTTGTCAAAACATGATCTACAATTAGAAGTCATGCTTCTTTAAGGCCAATATTTATCTTTTATGCCTTTTCTCTCTTCTGAATCTTTATAATGTGCACACCAAGTAATCAATAACACCATACTAAGTGCATTAAATTCAATTCTGGAGGCTAATTACAAATAGATTCAAATGTTGGTGGAAAATTATTGCTAAAATATTCTTGGGAAGACCATCCCACCATGCTCTACACACACTATGCATTTAATTCTAGGGGTGAATTAAGTAAAACTATAGATTCATCCTGAACTTATAGTGTCTTGAATCAATTTTCCATGAATTCTATCACTTCTAGGATCATCAATTAGTGAGAAATCATTTATAAGTTGATTCCATGATTCATCTTGGATGTGCAGTCCCTCATCAGGTTTTGATAATTTTGACCACCACATGGTCCATCAATTTTATGTTTACACTATGCTTGAATGCATAGTTATCAATTCCTTTGCTTTTTAAGTCATGCTACATGGCTGCACCATGCTCTTTTGCTACTCAAATCAGGATTAGAATGCATAATGATTGTTTACATCATGGCGAAGCAAGATTTCACCATGTGGTATCATCTCACTCATATGGAACTCTGACATACTGATTGGTTATACAGACTAACCTAAGGTTATAGAGTAGTAGAATTTCATCACGTGGCATAATATTAATCATCCTCTTACCTGAGGCCTTATTTATTTGTATGGACCCTTCTAAGATAATGGGTCATTAAGATGATACCACATGGTAATATCTCACTAGTCCACTTGCCCAGAGGCTTGTTCATGTCATTGTTGCCTTGACGGGTCACCGAGATGATGCCAGATGGTATCATCCCACTCATCCACTTTATTAAAGCTTTGATAACATAGAAACCTACTGGGAAACTTCATGAAAATCAACTAAGTATTTTAAAATCCTTGTAAAAGTGCTCGGGACTACTGGGAGATTGACACATGGTGTTGGGTGAAACTTGAGCAATTGTGAGCATAAAATCCAAACACGCAAACAACAATATCAATTTAAAAATCAATAATTAAGTAAATTTGAATTAAAATGTCTAATTCCTTTTAAATGAAATAGAAGGCATGAAAACTCAAAAGAAAGCCATTTAAAATCAACTTCCATCTATTTTAAAGAAATTGACTAAGGGGAAGGATGAACAAAAGTAAACCCTCAGTCAATCTAGATTAAATAAGAATCAAAATAGATCAAATTGATTAGGAAAAAGAGCAATAAAACTCTAAAATAGTCAAATAATTTGTATAAAACTAAGGTGAAATGGTCTAAAAGGAAGCCTTAATTGTGTTTCAAAACACAATAAAAAGATAAACTAAGACTTAATAAATCTATGCAAATTTAGATATTAGAATTGAAGCAACCTTAGATATGATTTCTCAACCAATTGCAATGATGAAGATTTGATTCAGTATCAATGAATCTTTGAGAAAAAAACTTACATCCAGGAACCTACTGAACCATAGGTAAAACTAAAACAAGAGGGCCCTTATTTGAATAACTGAAAATGGGGTGTGTTGGTGGAGGCAATAACAATGGCAAATTCTTGTTAGGAGATACCACTAAGTATCTCAAGAATTTATGGTTTATGAATCCAAAAATAAGTGTTAGCTAAAAGCAAAACTTGAGACAAAATCAAAGAAGTGGGCACCAAAGTCTGCTTCAACACATGAAATACTAAGCCACTTCATTGCCCAAGACCATCAGTGTGTGTTTTAAGTGACTATTTCATTTACAACTTTGGATTTGTACAAAATCATTTATATTAGCTCAAACCAATTATAATTTATGAGAAAATAAGATTTGGAAATTTGTATTTAAGGAAGAAATGGCATGGGAATTACTTTTCTTCCATGCAAGTGTTTATAGCCCTGATAAAGATACCTTTAGTCACCCTCAAGACCTTACTCCACTACCATCTAGGTTGAAAAACCTATGGTGGAGGTTGTCCAAATCACCCTTTCAAGTATCTTGGGAATTCACATGTTATTTTAATTTAATTTTATTTTCTTCCCTTTTGGGAGGGGGTTTTATGTTCATTCCATTGAGGGTTAGGGACCAAACCATGAGTTTTTAGGAAAATTTTAAAAATCCTTGATTAATTTGAGACAAATAAAAAATGATAGTGGGTTTGTTTTCTTTAGATTTATATTGAGTGCATTTGATGATTTTAAATAGGGAAATGTTTCTAAATTCATGTGTCCCATTAAGAATCTTAAGCTACCACATCTCTAAAAAAGTAAAATTAAATACAACCATTCACACATAATGTTCAAACAAGATTTTCACTTACTATTTAGGATGCCACCGATGTCATATTAAGCACAAATAGACCCTTCATTTCATTAATCATTGATAACACAAGGGAATCATCAAATCAAAACAAATTTGTTTAGCTCAAAAAGGGGCATGATGAGTCTAAAATTAATAATGAGCAAAAAAAAACATGAGAGACATGAAGAAAACAAACTTAACACAAGGGATGGGAAGAAAAGTGGAAACAAAAGAAAAGGGAAATCAAAAGAAATTAATTACATGGATTTTAAGGCAAGAGTATGTTTGAAAATTAGTTAGACACCTAAAAGTAAGATTTTAAGAGGGCTGAATGGAAAATACATTAACCTATGTTACCTTAAGGATATGAAGAATTTACCCATAGATATTTTACTAAAGTTCTTTCAAAGATTTTTCAAGTCAATTCAAAGTTATCACTCATGTGTGTATTTGTATTTGATTTGATAAATAACAATAGGAATAATGTAGTGAGATTACCTCAGGTTTACACCTTGAATTGTGGTGAGGATAAATGTCAAACATCGATACATACTTAGAGGAATTTAACAAAGAGATAGGGAAAAAACAAACATGGAACTGAAAAACAACTACCCTAGGCTAACCTAGAAAATAGGACTAATCTATGAAAGAAAAAGTAGAAAGTGGGAAACTAAACTACTATGTAAACTATACATCACTAGACCAATCAAGAAAGACTATTTTGAAGATGCAATGGAGAAGATAATTGAAAAGTAATGATTCAGGAACTACCCATTCACCAATAATGGAAGATCATTCCCTTCTAGATCCTTGAGGTAGAAATCATTCTTCCCCAATAACTTGGATACTTGGTATGGACTAATCCAAAGTGGGTCAAACATACAATGTTGGCCTTTATTTTCATGGGATTTATCCCATAGGATCACAAGATTTGAACTCCTAAAGGACTTTCCCTTGGATTTCTTGTCAAACTATCACTTGATAATGATTTTATGCTTGCTAAAGTTTAGAAAGGATTCATCTCTAACTTCTTATAATTGTATGACGTTTAAAAGCCTAGAGTTTAACTTTTCATTGTGTTTCATGTACAAATACATGAATTTTTAAGTAAGAAACTTGAGTGTGATTAGAAACATTGAATATAATCCATAAACTAATAGAAATAATGAGCTTTTAATTACTTGTTTGTGCTTGGTGTGATTAGTGTAGAGGGTGAACTTTAGTAGTGAAGGCCATTCTTGAGGTCTCCCTTCTACAAACCCTTTAATGGATTTGATTAAGTTCTTGTTAGTTGATTTAGCCAATCTATTTCCTTATGGGTATTGATTGGATGAGAACCTTAATGTGATCCCATTGTCATATGCCCATGCGGTTAATTCTATGGATTGAAACCCAGGGCCAATATCAAAAAACAATGAAACAGGGGTATCAAAACATGTGGTCACATTTTTATCTATGAACTTGACTAATTAATTGCTTTTGTTATTATTTATGGCTATTACCTATGTCTATCTCATGCAATAGTTTGTGGCATTAAGGATAAATTTGTGGCATACCAAGGAGTTGGGATTGATGACTCCCATAAAATCTAGCCCCCATTAGGAGAATGGTGTTACTTCAAGGACCGGATGTAATAACATTATAAAATGGATTTTTATTTTGGCACATATTTTGCACTTATGTCACATCCTAACATGCACATGGAAATATTTGAATAGGGTCGGCCAATACTAGCCTATCTGAAGTATCTTGTGTATCATTTCATTTGCTATGGGATGCTTAGTGCCTACCTTTTCATGACAGTTAAACATGATTTATTTGTATTTAGTTTTTGATAGGAATCTAAGGTAGATACCTTCATGATTTTTACTAAAGAGAAATCCTTTATTTAGTATATATTATGCAACCTTCAATTTGAGAGCTCTCTTATGTGTTTGGTTCAACCTAGGGGTGGTTTCTCATAGAGGAGGTAATGAATAATTTGGGTGTACCAATTATATTAGAACACTCACTCTTGGTATACTTGATGTATAATGATCCTTAGATCAATATCAGTTATCAACTAAGTTATACCTTGGCCTCAAACTAGTTTTTTAGGCTTAATCTCCAATTCATACTCTTGAATCCTAGTAATCCATCCAATTATGTTTTCCCCTAGCTTATTTTTCCCTAACATGAGCTTGATATCTAGGTCTAGGATAATTACATGTACTTTATTATTAAGAATATAGTGTCTAAA
This sequence comes from Torreya grandis, assembly GCA_037957365.1. Lineage (NCBI taxonomy): Eukaryota > Viridiplantae > Streptophyta > Pinopsida > Cupressales > Taxaceae > Torreya > Torreya grandis. Next base: position 1,113,823 of record JARHVA010003445.1, read on the forward strand.
TTACTTCACGACTTTGACCAAAGGCTATGTGTGTTTATCCAATGTGGAGTATCTTATATTTGTGTCCTTCATATTATTTCTCATAAAATCCATGTGATGTTCTTCTCCATCCAATATTTGAGTGAGATAGGTAGTATTAGTTGTTCAAAGGTGAATGGGTAGATGTATAAATCTTTGGCAGAATCAAGATTGATTAGCATTGATGTTTTCCTCATGGCATATTTTGTCTTAGAATTTTTATTTTACTCATAATTTCACTACATTCTACCATCCTATTTCAACATTGCATTTAGAGGCTTTACAATTTTGACAAATCCAGAAAAGAACTTACAAAAATATTAATTTTACCAAAGAAGGATTTTAATTATTTTTTACTAATTAGCTGAGGTAATTTAGAGATTAGTTTAGCTCATTAAACATCAATGGAAATACCTTATTTTGTTATGATATGATCAAGAAGTTTATCTTTGGTGACACCAAACATGCTCTTTTTTGGTTTAGGGAAATGCCATACCTTATACATCTTTTGAACACTTTCTATAAGTGGATGATGTGATTTGACCTATATTTTAAAAACATTATTAAATCATCCACATAAATTACTATGAATTTATCAATTAAACCTTTAAATGAAAAATCCATGACCCTTTGAAAGGTTACTCTAATGTTGATCAGTCTAAATAACATCCATTTATAGGCAAATGTGCCCCATTTTATTGTGGATGTAGTTTTGGTTCGATCTTCTAAATTGACCAGGACCTGATTATATTCCAAGAACATATCAAAGAAAATACATCATCTAGGATCCATTTAGTATTTGAATCTGTAATTTACCTAGAGAGGGGTATAATAATAGAATAATGAATAGTGGTTTAGTACCACATGCATAAGAATAAGGATTTGGGTAGATTAAGATAGTATAAATAAAGTGGCAAAGGCCATTGTAATGGATGAAATAAGTCATTCGTAATAGAGCTTGATAAAAGGAAGTAGCCCCATTGAAGTGGCCCATGGATCAAAGTTATTCTTTCCACAAAAGGAATAAAGTATTAATATATGTAGTATTTTAGTTATATGAGTGTTGTTATCTATTTTAGCATACATGTTATTATCATCTAGTATTAGAGTGCTTTCTAGGGCTATTTATGTGATATTTATTGCAAACACATTTTGGAGAGATGTATTTATGAGCTTAATTTCATCTTATAGGTTTTAAATAATTCATATCTACACCCTTTTCTCTCATCTTAATTTCAATTTGAAGCAAAATTTTGTCAATCAAAAATGCAGAATTTTGTATTTATCAAAACAAAACTTGACTAGTTTTTGTTAAACTACTCTCACATTGCAATGAATCATGTCAAAAAAAATTGGGGTTTTTTGTGCCTCTATATTATATTTATAAAAAAAATTATGGTATTGATTTTTATTTCTTTTTTAAAATTTATTACAGTCTTAGTGACTGCTAGTTTGTAAAAAAAATCAAAAAAAAGAAGAAAAAGAAAAAAAATTGGGAGTGTGTTTTTAATTTTTGAATCCATCTTTTATTTGTCATGGATATTTATAATTTATGTATATCATTGAGTAAAATTCATCAAACTATCACAGTTTGAGAATATCAAACATCATTTGAACACATTGCCAATCAGAATATAGGTTTATCTAAGGATTTCCTCATAACTTACTTCATTAATGGAATCAATGAGGAAATTTAAGAAGAAGTTCAAATATAGAAAACTCAATCCATGATGGAAGCACAAGGATTATCTAATATTACTAAAGATTGTATCAATTGATAACTCTCCAAGACATCTTCATTCCAGTATCCCAGCATAACACCACCTCTCGAGACCACCAAATGTCTCTCCATGGATGTCATTATCATTGATTCACTTTTTGATGCACGTTGGTAGGTTCCAAAATATCCCATTCAGGAAATCATCATGCTCTATTAGGCCCCTAATGATCCTAAGCTAACATTCATAGAGTCCAAGTAGAGAATTGAGTCTTCACATCCCTCAAATAAAAATGTTAAAGGGGATGGCATGTATCCTCTATTGGCTTATTAGGATGACTATTTTGAGCACCCTTGCTCTCATTTTTATAATATGATAATCACGCTTCAAACTGAATTTAAACCTTTAGTTATATTGCTCATGTTCACCTTGTTGACGTACAAGTTCATATCTGAGCATAGACAAAAAAAATGGAAGAAAAAAAGGACACATAGGCGTGCCTCTATCTGGTCTTCATCCTATTTTCATATGTATGGTTTGACCTTCATTTTATCCTTCTCCTATATATTATCATTTTTTGAGGGTGAAACATATTTAAGGGGGATTTAAATTCACTAGTTGGGATTTAAATTCACTAGGCTTGAGAGGTAGGGGGTTATTCTTGGCTTTGAGATTAGGTAAGGTTACACCATTATTTGGAGGGCTTGAGGTAGTGAGGGGCTATTATGGTAATCAATTCCTTAGGGTATAGTAATTTTGTCTATCATTTCATGCCCAAGTCAGTCTTCCCATGTAGGCATATCATTAGATTTTGACCAAGTACCTCTATTTGGAATTTCATACCCAGGTACATCTTTGAGTGAAGGAATATCTTTGATATTATTATCAAAGGATTATGAAATCAAAATGGTTGTAGATATTAATTATTATTAAACCCTAATAGGAATGAATAAATAATAACAATGTATAATTTAATTTTTTATACATATGTTTCCCTCTGGCTAAAATAAGATAACAATTTGTTTTATTTTTAAATTTATTTGATGCCTTACCACTCTCATCATAAGCCATCAACTTGACTCTGTAAACAAATGCTTCCTAGTTTTAGTCATCTAAAAATCGGTTGTAGTCACTCAATAGATTCTTACAGTCACCTAATAGCTAGTTGTAGTTGCTCAATAGATGTAACCTGAAGATAACCGCTTGAAAGCTAGTTTTATCACTCAATGACTAGTTCCTACCACCCAATAGTTCATTTTTATCTCCCAACAATTGAATTTAGTCACATAATAGTTTAATAGAGTCACCCCATAACTAGATACAGTCATCGAATGGCTAGTTACAATCACCCTAAAATTGATTATAGTCATTTAACCCTTGATTATAGTCATTTGAAACCTAATTGTAGTCACTCAATAGTTCAAGTTTTAGTCACCCAAAAATTGGTTGTGGTTATTTGGTAATTAGTTGTAGTCATATGGCACCTAATTATTGTCATCTGGTGCCTTCTTCCTATTATTTGACACATGGTACTATAATTTAGGGTAGAAATTTTAATATATAATATATAGTGGCAAATGTCCCCAAATTGGATTTCTTGGTATCGATGACATACATTTATAAGAGGAAATTTGTTTTAAAAAGTATGTGAGTCGATCCTTAAAATTAAATTCTACCCTAAAATTTAGGTAATCATGCCTATCGACTACCCCATAAAATCACCAAATGTTAACTTTAAAAAATGGAATATTGATGAATTTCATACAATTCGACACTAAAAAAATACCTATACCCATTTGAATTTATATACCAATGAAATCATTACTTAATCTTTGCACCACCCAATGGATAACATCCAATTCTTTTTTAGTTGATTCTTAACGTATGGTTTAAACATTGTTAGCAACTACTAATATCATCTATATTTTTAAGTGGGAGACTACCTCATTATTCATTAGGATAATAAAACCCAAGTGTTGGTTTGATGTATCATGTCTCATTAGAATCTAGTTAGTTATTAGTAACAATTGAGATAGGCAAGTTTTGATTTAAATTTGGAAGAAAGTTTAATGTTGGCATGTTAGGTAATGCATTAGGGATGGGAGGAATCATTTTTCCTTATGGATTGAGTTTTATATCAATTTTGATAGATTCAACATATGTTAGAGGTAAGTTTATTATCATAGGGTCTCATCTTAGGAACATAACATTCTATGGTTCTAAAGTATTCTTGTACATTTCCAAAGCTAGTAAAGCCTTGAGCTCATAAAGGGTGGTGAATATACTATACAAATTTTAGAAATGAGCATTAAAATTACTAATGGGTGCATTAGGTTCTTGTTTAATGAATGCAAACTATTGACATAGGATGTTTGGGTCTATAACTTACTGACATTGGGATAGGAAGTGATACTAAACTAGTCCTAACTTATGATGGATTCCTCAAGGAGGTTTAGAAACTAGTGGTATGATGCATCCATAAGTGTTAAGGGTAAAAACCTACATGCCATGTCTTCACAATAAACATTGAGGATTATCATAGAAATCTTGTATGATCTTATATTTTCTTCCATAATACTTCCCATGTTAAGTGTGAGTCTAGGAAAACATCTTTCTAGGTCCCTAGGTAAGTCATGGATGACCCCTAGGATGTTTATTACAAATCCAAAAAGCCAAGCCATAGGTATATGCTTATTTTGGGTGGTTTAGGATGAAGAGATGGTGGTCACTAGGTTTACTATGGGTCTAGGTCTTCTTCCACCAGTTCAGGGTTTCTTATGAATTTGGAGTGGATAGATAATTAGTCTCCCATAAATAGATTGTAATGAACCCGAAAACTAACAAGACAAATAAAATTACCAATAGGCCAAGATTATAAACAATAAATTGTATTGATTTGAATTGAATAACATGAAATAATTACAAACCCAAACCATGCTTAAATAAATCTCAACTCAGAATTTAGAGTTGACATGCAAAATTTGAAAAATCTAAAATCTAAAAAAAATTGTCTATTTTTAACAGTCTCTATTTATAGTAAGTTTCACATACAAGTGCATGTGACTCTAAAAATTTCAAGAAATAACCTAAACACTAAAATTAGTCTATGGGAATAAATTTAACTTAAGTTGACTTTTGGTTTTAAAAATCTATAATTTCTAAAAATAGAAAATTCCCAAAAATATCACTAAATGTTAATTTCAGACCCTTAGATGATCATGTTTGGCCTCCAAAAAATATTTAAATAAAATCTAAGTGGATAAATAATCTTAGGTTAGAATCAAACTTTTTGAAATGGTCATTTTGGCATTTAGAAGATCTCAAACGGAGTTACGGGCCAAAAGTTATGGCTTCCAAAAGGTTGGCCTATTTTTTCTTCATCATTCTCCTCTAGTTGAAAACAAATAAGTTTTTGCGATTTGCCCTGATTGTACTTTTGAAATTTTTCCTTGTCAATATTCTTCAGCTCCTATTTTATAATCCAAGTGTTGTCTTCTTATTGAAATCCTTCCCACTGCACCAAATACTTGTTATAATTCCCTTGCCTTATGCTCACTATCTTCATATCCAAAACTTGCACTATTTTTTCTTTCTTCTTCTTTGAAACTTGCTACTCCCAATTTACTTCTTCATCTTCACCATATTATCCATGGAAATCATATAAATATAAACAATTAAATACTGGAGATATATCAAAATTTTGTGGTAAACTTACCTCATAGGCATTATCATTGATTTTCTTCACAATTATGCATGGTCCAATTTTAATTCATATAGGTTAAAATTCTTCTACACCAATAATTTGGCAGAATATGAGGAACCTGTACCTAGGACTAATGCCTCATATTCTACCAAATTATTGGTGTAGGGTAATTTTAACCTATATGAATCTAGGTACCTCTTTCCTCACATGTTTATTAGCAAAACATCTACTCCAATACCTTGTTTGGAATGGGCCCCATCAATGTTTAGGGACCAAAAACTTGACAAGTTAGATTCATTGCTAGCTCTATCTTTGGAAGATTCCATGCTTAATGTATATATTCCTAGGTCAAAGGATACTAGGTTCACCCTTTCATTGACTATGTTGTATTCAATTATCACATGTTTCATCTGGGGTTCCCTATCTACTCTGATCTAACTGGCTATACCTCTATAGGAGACCACATATGCGATAAATCCACAACCATATACCCATTTAATGATTTTTACCAATATTGACTGAGAAGCATCCCATAAGATTCCTAGATCTACACAACCTAAATGTATATGAATTGATGGAATTGAGGTTTTGACTCTAGCTATATATGTATGTTGAGGATCTCCCTAACTACTTTAAATTTAGACTTACCAATTTGGACTACAACATTTTATAAATTGATAGAAATTAAACCCAATTTTTCATAAATGCTTGTAGGCATCACATTCGTTAAAGCTCTTGAGTCTATTAAAAAATTATGTAGGTTCTTCTCAAATAACCTAATGGTAAGGATAAAGGGAAGGACCTCAATCTTATTCTTATGAATAAGTACATTAGTATGGGAAATATTTTGCCTTGTATGGGTTGGTTAAATTGGATTTTCAGTAAGTGACTTCAACGGAAGGTAATGTTGCTTAGTAATTTGAGCAAGCTCATGAAGAGTAATATTTGATTTAATATTTTCATGTCTTCTACTATATTATATCCAATTTTTATTTGAGACTGTTGAGTCTCTAGTTGGGATTTAAATTCACTAGGCTTGAGAGGTAGGGTTTATTCTTGGCATTGGGATCAGGTGAGGTTACACCATTTATTTGGAGGGTTTGAGGTAGTGAGGGGATATTATGGTAATCAGTTCCTTAGGGTATAGTAATTTTGTCTATCATTTCATGCCCAAGTCAGTCTTCCCATGTAGGCATATCATTATATTTTGACCAAGTGCCTCTATTTGGAATTTCATACCCAGGTACATCTTTGAGTGAAGGAATATCTTTGATATTTTTATCAATGGGTTATGAAATCAAAATGGTTGTAGACATTAATTATTATTGAATACTAATAGACGTGAATAATTAATAACAATGTATAATTTAATTTTTTATACATGTGTTGCCATCTAGCTAAAATAAGATAATAATTTGTTTTATTTTTAAATTTATTTGATGCCTTACCACTCTCATCATAATCCATTGACTTGAATCTATAGACAAATGATGTCTAGTTTTAGTCATCTAACAATTAATTGCAGTCACTCGACAGATTCTTACAGTCACCCAATAGCTAGGTGTAGTCGCTCAATAGATATAACTTGAAGATAACCACCTAAAAGCTAGTTGTTATCACTCAATGGATGATTCCTACCACCCAATAGTTCATTTTTGTCTCCCAACAATTGAATTTAGTCACACAATAGTTTATTAGATTCACCTGATAGTTAGACAGTCACTGAATGGCTAGTTATGATCACCCTAAAATTGATTATTGTCATTTAATACCTGATTATAGTCATTTGAAACTTGATTATAGTCAGTCAATAGTTATTTCAAGTTTTAGCCACTCAAAAACTGGTTATGGTTGTTTGGTAATTAGTTGTAGTCATCTGACACCTAATTATTGTCATCTGGTGCCTTCTTCCTATTATTCGACACCTGGTACTATAATTTAGGGTAAAATTTTTAATACATATTATATAGTGTAAAATGATCCCAAATTAGATTTCTTTGTACTGATGACATATATTTATAAGAGGAAATTTGTTTTAAAAAGTATGTGAGTCGATCCTTAAATTTAAACTCTACCCTAAAATTTAGGCAATCATGCCTATTGACTACCCCATAAAATCACCAAATGTTAACTTTAAAAAATGGAATATTAATGAATTAAATATGATTCACCACTAAAAAAATACCTATACCCATTTGAATTTATAGACCAAGGAAATCATTACTTAATCTTTGTACCATCCAATGGATAGCATCCAATTCTTATTTAGTTGATTCTTAAGGTATGGTTTGAACATTGTTAGCAACTACTGATATCATCTAAAATTTTAAGTGGGAGACTACCTCATTATTCATCAATCTAATAAAACCCAAATGTTGGTTTGATGTAGCATGTCTCATAAGAATCTAGTTAGTTATTAGTAACGGTTGAGACATAGGCAAGTTTTGATTCGTATTTGGAAGAAAGTTTAATGTTGGCATGTTAGGTAATGTATTAGGGATGGGAGGAATCATTTTTACTTTTGTATTGAGTTTTATATCAACTTTGATAGATTCAACATATGATATAGTTAAGGCTATTATCATAGGGTCTCATCTTAGGAATATAACAGTCCATGGTTCCAAAGTATTCTTGCACATTTCCAAAGCTAGTAAAGCCTTGAACTTATAAAGGATGGTGAATCTACTGTACATTTTTTAGAAATGAGCATTAAAATTACTAATGGGCTCATTGGGTTCTTATTTAATGCATGTTAATTATTGATACAAGATGTAAGGGTTTATAACTTGCCAACATTGGGCTAGGAAGTGCTACTAAACTAGTCCTAATTTGTGATGGTTTCCTCAGGGAGGTTTAGAAACTAGTGGTATGATGCATCCATAAGTGTTAAGGGGAAACCTACATGCCATTTATTCACAATAAACATTGAGGATTATCATATCAATCTTGTATGATGTAATATTTTCTTCCATAATACTTCCTATGTTAAGTGTGAATCTAGGAAAACATCTTTCTAGGTCCCTAGGTAAGTCATGGATGACCCCTAGGATGTTTATTACAGATCCAAAAAGACAAGCCATAGGTAATACTATATGTATATACTAATTCTAGGTGGTTTAGGATGAAGATATGGTGGCCATTAGGTTTACTACGAGTCTAGGTCTTCTTCCACTAGTTCAAGTTTTTGTATGAATATGGAGTGGATAGATAATTAGTCTCCCACAAATAGATTGTAATGAACCCAAAAACTAATAAGACAAATAAAATTACCAATAGGCCAAAATTCTAAACAATAAATTTTATTGATTCACATTGAATTACTTGAAATAATTACAAACCTAAACCATGCTTAAATAAGGCTCAACTCGAGTTTTAGAGCTGACATGCAAAGCTTTGAAAAATCTAAAATCTAAAAATAATGTCTATTTTTAGTAGCCACTATTTATAGTAAGTTTCACATATAAGCACACGCAGATCTAAAAATTTCAAGAAATAACCTAAACACTAAAATTAGACTATGGAACTAAATTTAACTTAATTTGACTTCTGGTTCTAAAAATATATAATTTCTAAAAATAGAAAATTCCCAAAAATATCACTAAATGTTAATTTTGGACCCTCAGATGATCATGTTTGGCCTCCAAAAAATATTTAAATCAAATCTAAGTGGATAGATAATCTTAGGTTAGAATCAAACTTTTTTAAATGGTCATTTTGGCATGTAAAAGAGCTCAAATAGAGTTACGGGTCAAAAGTTATGGCTTCCAAAAGGTTGGCATATTTTATCTACATCATTCTCCTCAGGTTGAAAACAACTCAGCTCCTACGAGTTGCCCTGATTGTACTAATACCATTTTTCTTTGTCAATATTCTTCAAATCCTATTCTATAATCCAAGTGTTGTCTTCTTGTTGAAATCCTTCCCACTACACCAAATATCTGTTTTAATTCCCTTGCCTTGTGCTCACTGTCTTCATATCCAAAACTTGCACTATTTTTTCTTTCTTCTTCTTTGAAAATTATTGCTCCCAATTTACTTCATCATATTCACTATATTATCCATCGAATTCATATAAATATGAAACATTAAATACTAGAGATATATCAAAATTCTATGGCAAACTTACCTCATAGGCATTATCATTGATTTTCTTCACAATTCTGCATGGTCCAATTTTCTTATACTTCAACTTACTGTATGTTACTTTTGGAAATATCTCTTTCCTCAAGTAAACCATTACCAAATCTTCTTCTTCAAATACCTTGGATCTTCTTCTGACATCTGCTACTAGTTTATATTTCTCATGACTTTCCTACAACTTTCTTCTTACTCCTTGCAACTGTTGCATATGCTCTGTAAACACTTTTGCATCATCAGTAATTCAATTTTTAGTTGGAAGTTGTACCAAATATAAAATAACCATAGGATTTCTCCCATAAACAATTTGAAAAGGTGACTTTCTCGTTTATCTATTCATTGAACTATTGAATGCAAACTCAACTTGTGGTAAAGCCAAGTTCCATTGCTTTGGCTTCTCTCCCACTATGCATCTCAATAACTTTCCCAAGCCCCTATTCACAAATTCTATCTATCCATCTATTTGTGGGTGATATACACTACTAAATTGTATCTTAGTACCTATCTTCTTCCATAAAGTCCTCCAAAAATGACTTAGAAATTTTGTGTCCCTATCTGAAGTAATATTTTTTGGAACACCATGCAATCTCATAATATCCATAAAAAATAATTCTGTAATTTTAGTGGCATCATTGGATTTCTTACATGCAATGAAATGAAAATTTTTAGAAAATATATCTAAAACAACAAAAATTGAATTTTTACCTCTCTATGTGTTTGGAAATCCCAACACAAAATCCATACTCAAATCTATTCATGGTCCTTTTTTAACTAATAATGGCTTGTATAGTCTAATATTTTGTGCATGTCCTTTAGCCACCTAACATATTCTGCACCTTCAAACATACTTTGTCACATCTCTCTTCATCTTTGGCCAAAAATACTTTTCCTCCACCAAAGCTATTGTCTTCATCTTACCAAAATGTCCAGCCAAACCACCACTATGTAATTCTCTTATTATATTGTCTTGTAGAGACCCAACTAGAATGCATAATTATTTTCCTTTGAAGAGATAACCTTCTTGTATAAGATACTCATCATGAATAGCATTTTTACCACCTATTAATATATTCTTACATTGCTCAACTACCTTGATAAAATATGGATCAATATCATATAATTATTTAATAGCTTCAAATCCAACTACTTCACTCACCATAGTAGTTAATAACACTACCCTCCTACTCAATGCATCAACTACTTGATTCTATTTTCCTGATTTATGTTTCAACACAAAAGTATACCCCTGCAAGAAAAAAACCCACTTTGCATGCCTATTATTCAACTTCTTTTGTGTATTCACATACTTCAAAGCCTGATGATCTATAAATAAGATAAACTCCTTAGGCACTAGATAATGCCTCCAATGTTTTAATGCTTTTACAATTGCATAAAGTTAAACATCATAAGTAGAATAATTTGTCCTTACCTCATTCAATTTCTCACTAAAATATGTTATTGGCTTTCCTTATTGACTCAACACAACACCAATTTCCATAAATGAAATATCACAATCAACCTCAAACACTTTGTTAAAATCTAGTAATGATAAAATTGCTCTTTCTGTAATCTTCTTATTTAAAATTTCAAAACTTTTTGTGGCTACTATAGTCCATGCAAATTCCTTCCCTCTCATGCAATATGTTGTTGGTGCCACAATACTAATAAAATTTTTAATAATTTTTTTTTAAAAAGTTGCTAAACCATGGAAACTTCTTGCCTCTGTAATGTTTCTTGGATATGCCACTCAAAAATTGCCTTTATATTTTCTTCATCCATTTTCACACCATCTATTGAAACTACAAATCCCAAAAATACCAAATTGTTTAGCATAAACCTACACTTCTTTAAATTTGCATACAACTTCTCTTTTCTTAACAAATCCATCACCATTCTCAAATTTTTTAAGTGTTCTTCTTTAGTCTTATTGAATATAAAAATATCATCAAAATAAATAACCACAAACTTACCAATATATTCTCATAACACTATATTTATCACCCTCATAAATGTGCTAGGTGCATTAGATAATCTGAATGGTATCACCATCCACTCATATAAGCCATACCTAGTCTTGAATGTAGTTTTCCACTCATCTCCTTCATGAGTTTAAATCTAATAGTAACCACTCCTTAGATCAATCTTGGTAAAATATTTTGCTTTTGTAAGCACATCCATCATATCATCTAAATGAGGTATAGGAAACCTATAATTTATTGTAATTTTTTTAACTTCTATACTATGCACACACATTCTCCATCCTCCATTTTTTTTGGAGTTATAAACATTGGTGTTGCACATGGACGCATACTCTCCCTTATCACCTTCTTCCTTAGCAATTTAATAACCTATTTATTTAATTCTACATGTTCAATTGGACTCATCCTATAAACTGCTTGATTGGGTAGAGCTAATCTTGGAATCAAATCAATGTGATGTTGAATATCTCTATTTAGTGGTAAACCATCTAGTAACTCATCATGCATAACATCTGCATATTCTTTCAACACTCTTGCTACTTTTGTTGGTATTTACACCATTTTTGTTTCTTCATTCTTTATTACTAATGCATAACAACAACCTACTGCCTTCAAATCTTGGATAAATTATTTACTAAAGAGCATGATTTATGTCTTCTCTTCCTCTTTAAGAGGTAACAAAACTACCTTTGTACCACCTTTATAAAAAGTGTATGTGTTCTTTTCTCCATCATGAACTACTTTCCTATCAAATTGTCATGGTCTCCCTAATAACACATGACATGCATCCATCAGAATAACAACACACCATATTTCATCATTATAAGTTTTTCCTATAAAAAAATTTATTAATCACTTTTTATCTACTGTAACCTCATTCCATTTCTTAAACCATGAAATCTGATAAGGGTTAGGATGCTTTTCACATTACAGATTTAGTTTCTCAATCATTTCTTTAGAAACCATATTTTCATAACTACCACCATATATAATTACTTTGCATACCTTTCGACCTAAAGTACATCTTATTTGAAAAATATTTGATCACATCCATGCATCACCACCTTTTTTATTATACACTTGATCCTTCCTTGGAGTGATCATGGTTCTTCTCATCATGAGATTCTCTCTAATATTAGCTAGTACAACTTTAGTATTCTGCTCTTCTATTCTAGCCTCAACTAGATTTACTCTTGGGCGATCTTGCCTCCTTTTTTGATCTTGATAGTGTGGACACTCAAATTATCTATTCACTTCTTCTCCACATCTATAATAGACATAATATCTATGCTAATTAAGAAACCATCCTCTATCACCCCCATAACCTCATCCTCTCTGAAATCCTCTTCCTCTTTGTTGGTATTGAAACCTTTTCTTATTATCATCTTGCCTTTCTGCACCACATGATTATTAACCTTTATTGGCATTAAATCCACCTATAGTGGTATTAAACCCACATTATCCCCTTATTAGATGGGATCTACCTCTTTTTAGACTAATAGATGTCCTTCAATAATTCTATCTATTTTATTTTTTTTCTACCTTCAAAGCCAATTGATAAGCCTCCTTCATGTTAAGTATTTTATGCATGCTTAACTCATCTTGAATAGAAAAATTCAAACCATTTACATACCTTACAACCATATGCTCTTATGCTTCATCATGTTCTACTCGTATGAAAATATTATAAAATTCATTTGTATACTCTTGTATATTATGATCTTTTTTCCTCAAATTCTAAAATCTTTTATATAGGGTTTGTGCATAATCCATAGGAATAAATTTCTCCCTCTGCATCTTCTCCATCTTTTTCCATGAATTAATCTTCTCTTTACCTTTTCTCTATCTCTTTTTTTGTAGGTGATCCCACCAAATCATTGCATGACTTTTCAATTTTGTGCATGCAAACTTTACCTTCTTGTCTTCTCTCATAGTCTTCCACTCGAAGAACTTCTCCATGATATTCATCCAATCTATAAAATCCTCTAAATTTAAACTATATCTATAATATATAGCATCAACTTTGATTCCTTCATTCCTTCCTTCTAAATATTTAACCATCCTCTCTTCCATCGATGGTGGTTACTCTTATTGTTCTTCTTCTTACTAAACGTGTTCATCATGATCTGTGTCTTCCTCATCACCACCTTGTCTTCTCTATTAATTGGTGATAACCTCTATTAATTATTAAACTTGACTTTTTATCTCTTTTATACTTTGGTTCATCTACGCAACACCTCCTCATCCTCTTTCCATTTTTTACTCCTCCAAGATTCAAACTTGCTCTGATACCAAATAATGAACCCAAAAACTAACAAGACATTAAATTACCAATAGGCTAAGATTTTGAATAATAACTTGTATTGATTCATATTGAATGACTTGAAATAATTAAAAACCCAAACCATGCTTAAATAAGGCTCAACTTAAAATTTATACTTGACATGCAAAAATTAAAAAAATCTAAAATCTTAAAAAAATGTCTATTTTTAGCAGTCATTATTTATAGTAAGTTTCAAATGCATATGATCATGGCTCTAAAAATTTCTTGAATAATAGACTTTTGATTCTAAAAATATACATTTTTGCATGCAAGCATGCCTACTGAATTTGACTTCTGGTTAAAAAATATAGAATTTCTAAAAATAAAAAATTCCTAAAAAATCACTAAACATTAATTTTGGACCCTTAAATGATCACTTTTGGCCTCTAAAAAATATCAAAATCAAATATAAATGGATAGAGAAACTTAGGGCAAAATCAAAATTTTTGATACAGTCATTTTGACGTGTGGAAGAGCTAAAACAGAGTTACAAGTTTAAAGTTATGGCCTCTGGAAGGTTGGCCTATTTTTTATACATCAAATTGGAACCAAGTAATGTGTACACTAGGATCCAAATTGGTTTACTATGCATAATTTAGTCACCTATTATCAATACTTTGCATTCAAGTTAACAAAAGAAAAATAAAATCAAACATTAGTGTGTATAAAAACTATTAGCTAGTTTTCACAAAATTTTCAACAATTTACAACTACCCTTAATCAAAGTTCAAACTATGAAGGCCCTCCTTCTAACACCACCTATTGTTCAATCCAAAATCTAGATCAGAATGAATTCATGAGATTGAATGTTCTATAGATAAAGGTGGGAATAATAAGGGACTTTCATCCTCGATTTTAAGAATAATACTTGATCAATCCAAGGCACGGTTGTAGGTATGTGGATCCATGATATAGCCACATAGAATAGCTTCCAAGAGATGCAATGATACCACTCAATATTTATTATTTGAAATTAAAATTTAATTTTTTGATCCTGCTACTAAAGTTAATATGCATCACTTTGCCAATTTCTAAAATAGGGGAAGGTAACTCAGTTCCAAAACAAACATAAAAGGAGAGAGAAGGGAGAGCAAAAAATAACATTTCCAATCTAGTAAATGCCAATGCCTCAAGGACTTAAGTATACCAAATCATAGTTATACCACTGTGTTCCTATTTTAGCAATTGTAAATTCTTATATAAACATAATGGGCAAGCTTTTAGGGATAATATGAATGCTGAACTTACGGATCCTTGACCAAATGTAAACACACAAAATATCTATAACTATTGCACGTAGAGCTTTCAAATCAATTTAAAACTACAAACACATAAATTAAAGGATGTTATAATGGAAATGAAAAGTATTCATAAATGAATTAGACTAACTATTGCATAATATAGTTACTACTTTTAATTATGTAATTAAGCATAAGATCAACCGTTTTAGCATAAGCATAAACTTAACTAGAAATAATGGACAACATTCAGTGAGATGAAGATAAAGTCTAAACAAATAAAAATTTATTATAGTTTTGACAATGTTTATTTACACAAAGTGCCAAACTTTACATCTGCATTGCTTAAATAAACAAATTTGTCCATGAGGCTTACTCATTCCCCTACTAGAGTGGTTACAAAATTCAATGGTGATTGGGAACACGATTTCATTTTTGCTTGACTAATAGGACACCTTCAAGAAATTGAGAATGAAACATCATTATTTATCCATTATCCTTAGAATTTTTATATTAACATTAATATTTGGATCTCATTTCCTTGTACATAGTGTGTTTCAACTTCCTATCTTACATTGAAAATGCTACAAGTCTATGTATGACCTCAAAGAAGACTCAACCAATCCCTTTAAATCATCATAAAAAAAATTCCGTGATCATTTTTTATTCATGAATGATAATTTTTATTAGTACGAAAATACATTGAATAAAATATAGTTTATCTCAAACTCAAATATTGGAAATGATGTAGCTTAATTGTCTCACTTAACCTCTAATTTTATATACATATGTTTTTATGTTTTATAAATTTTTTATAGTGGATATTAATTTATATTAGGTTTATAAATATAATTTACTTAAAAATATTAACTAATGACAAAAAACTAAGAGGCAACCACAACTAAGCTTGACACTAATTAAATGATTTTTTATATATTACCAAGTAAAAAAAAGACAAATTCTTATATATAAAAGTTGTTTTTTTCTTGTAGATAAGTATTGCATGAATAAATGATAATTATTGTAAATTTACATATCAAACACAAAATATTTTATATGTTTAATATTTACCAAAAACATCCATTTTTTAAAATATAAAAATAATATAATATTATGTTTATGTTGAGTAAACATGCCAAATATTGGTAGGCCTAAACTAACTAGGTATAATTACACTACAAAAATATTTATCTCAAATAAATACAAAAATACACATCTTAAATAAGTTAAAAAATGCATATATCAAATAATCTATTATAAATAGTGCATTTCAAATAATGTTAACAACTAGGATTTATCTCAAATAAGTAAAAAACTATACATATCAAATAAGTCAAAAAAATATATACATGTTAATGCCTAGTATTGGAATGTAAAATACTATCCATAGACTACCAATCTAATCCTAAAGGACTCCTAGTTGGTCCTACTCTTGCATTATCCTATGATAAACATTGATGACCATGATGACCATTTGTAACATGAACATCATGCACCACCCCTATCTCTTTGCTCCATGGTTTGGGAACACATGCGTGAAACCTGCTCATCTTGAGGTGTCTCTACATATTATGAAACACACAATCTAATGTATCAATTATTGGTTATATATGAAATAAATTAATACAAACAAAATTATAATTTTTCTATAAAAAAATATTTCTATTTATTTTTAAAAATACCTACATGGATTTTAAGTGTTTATCATATCTGTTTGGGTACCTATCATAGGCCATGTTTGCAATACCATCAAACATTATTATGACCAACATGTTCTCAGAGATGCATATATTCATATCCACCCCATTGGTATCCATCAAAGGCCAAAATTAAACATTATTAAAGATAATTTTAATGTCAATTTATCATAAGTGAATTCAATTAAAATAATATTTAAATCATTATTCACACATTATATATACTTAAAATAGATATAAGAGGTGCATCATCCTGGATCATCTTCATATAATGACCAAAAATAGGGAGAATGAAGGAATCACATTGTGCCTCTATGTATAATAATGGTATGTATTATCATTGTAGTAATCCAATACTATGAACAATATCCTAAAAAATAACATATAGCTGGAAAATTAATACAATATTACTTTTAAAATAATCGTTCAAAAAAAATATTAATTTTTAACTTTTATATAACCACTAAAACACACACCTATTCCAACAAGTGCATCATTGAATAATGCCTCGACACAATCGGCCATATAATGACTCAAAATTACGCCTATGTCAATCTCCATGTATTGAATTCATCCTCTACTAAAAACATCTTGCACCAATGATATGGGGATATCCTAATCCATACTAAAAAATCTTGTGTACTCAATTGTTTTGTAATCAAATGTTGAGTCACATAATGAAGGACTAAAAAATTATGATATATGTGTGTGTGTGTGTGTGTGTGTGTGTGTTATTAGATAATAGGTATCCAACACTAATAAACTAATGCATCGTATTATCATCAATATCTAAAGTGTAATGTAAGCTGGTATGATAGATCTCCCAAACATTTCTAACATAATTTAAAGATATATGAACCTGAGTGGATAGAGTAACCAAGTTATCCAAAATAAAAACATTGCTTACTAAAAAATTAGGATCAATAATAACCTTAAAACTTGGGGTGAAACTCCTATGCAATGGGAAATGTAACAAATCTATAAATCAATCCTATCTCAAAGAAGATAAATCCTACTTTCACTTCAAATTGGGGATACATTAGATTATTGGGGTCATGACCAAAATGGATCTGCTAAATCTAATCAAGGGATCTCTTACCATAATAATATCACTAGGAAAGATTCCAAATCCTCTAGTCAAGCAAAACTATGCAATAAACCTAACTAGGTCCTATGTTTTCATATTCACTAAACTAATAACAAGTAAAGTAAAGTCCAATCTATTTCTCACCAAATCTTGTGGCACAAAGTGGGGGTTAGTAAACATAAAATTAAACATGCATAATAGAATCCTAATTAAGTTATGTATAGGTAAAACCCTAATGCATGGAGAGAGAAATATATTCAAAAGCCATTACTTATGCTACTTATATCTAATAAAGAGAGGAGAAAAGTTAGAGATACTTACATTGAAGATAAACCCATTGAGACTCAATCTCTCTCTTAGCCAAAGGTTCTTTTCAAGAGGTTGTTATGGTTTGTAAGGATCATTAAGAAAGGCCCAAGCATCCAAGACTTTACCACAATACCAGATTCTTCTCCAAGTAGAAACCCTAAGCTAAGACTCCTCAAGTAAAATGGTAGAAGAGCATATTTTAAGAATCATAAATGAATAATTAACTCTTATTGTCTCTCTAACAATGGATAAATGGATGTGTTTATATAGGCAGATCTAACCCTAATATTTTTCAAAATTTTAGGCTGACAAGGTCGACCCAGTCAACATTTTATCATTATTTAAAAAAATAAATTAGGTTACAAAATAAGTCCACTGGGGGTCGACCTAGATCCTAATAAGTTTTATCAATAAGAGTACAAGGTTGATGGGGTCGATAATGTAATGTAAACCATCAAAAAGGGTCTTAGGTTAAGGAAGGACTAATGAATGTGGTAAATGACTTAAGGAGGGTACAAAAGAGAAGTAAAAACTTAGGTTAGTGGTTTTAAGATATGGATGTGTCTATAAAAAGTGGAAATAAGGCACAATAATCCTTCCAAGTACCAATGGTTTGCACACCCCCTTATCGATGCACCCTTTAAGGTATGTACTCAGAGAGATTGATACTCAATGGGTTCTTTAAGATAGAAACTATCAATAATTGATAACATTTGAAAATATTATGTGTATATAGATGCCCCAATCAAATCTCATCACATGTCACTCAGGTCTAATAGGGGATGGTGCTTTGAGAAAATACATAGAAAAACATAACACTGAGGTTAAAAAGGATATATTATTTTAAATAAAAAATAACTAAAATTAAATAATTGAAAGGAAAATAACTAAAAATTAAATGTATGTGTACCTTGAATTACATTTATTATTGGATGGTTGTCTACTGTATTTGTAGTTTTGATCATGGAAGGTGCATAGACTACTTTCAAAAAACCCAAGGATACAAAACTAAAGAGCAAAAATAAACATAGGAAAGTTAAGATAATTGATGCTATGTGGATGGGATGGACATTGAAATTTGGAAATTTAGGGTGACAAGTGTTATGTTATACCAAATGACCAAGTTAAAAATATATTAAATCAAGTAATAAAAAATCCAAGGCTACTAAAGATCGAAAAACTCAAACAAGTAAACCTTAAGTAAGAAAGGCAAACTCACCAAGTCAAACCAAAGATACATGTCAAAAAAGATGGTAATCAAACATCAATGTAAAATAAGTAACAATCCTTACTTAAATAAAGATGGGCAAGTAAAAAAAATGGTAAAACAACATTGATGAGTGAGCAGTAAAAATCCTTACTCAATCATCAATGAAAATAGTGCATAAAATAGGAAACAACATTTGTGAGTGATAATTAACAAGCCAACTTCACTCAACAATGGAAAAAGTACATGAAATTAGAAACAAACTTAGGTGTCCACAAAAAGAGTAGTACAATAATAACAATTGGTAAAAGAAATCAAAGCACATCTATAAATGTAGAACAATGGTGTAAATAAAAGAATCCATAGTTTCTCGATCATATTATTTTTCTCTAAAGATAGATAAATCTAAAACAAAGTAATGTTATTATGTTTTTAAGATGTAAATAAGGAAGACAAATTTATAATCACACTTGTCCTGTCAAGTGGGGGGGGAAATTAAATGGGTGGAGGAGAGAATGAAAGAAAAACCAAGGTAAGGGAACTCTTTATCAAAGTCAAAACACTCAAATTAGGTTTTTTGAAACAAGAGGACTTTCAACCTTAAGGACTCTGAAGGACTTTTCTTAGCCACACAAGTCTTAGATCAACAAATGCATTAGATAGATCATCCTATGAAGGCTATATGCATGAAAATTAAAATGGACCTAACTTCCCATAATGTGTTCCCCATTCTTTAGGACCCCTTATAGATCCATCAATTTACTTAAAGATTAGGTACTTACGTGAGAAAGTAGGTAGCACCATAGAGTTTTTTAGATTCTCCTATTCCAATCTATTGGCCTACCATACCCCAATGGACCTCAGATCTATCATGAAGCCAACTATGAAGTTTGAGATTCGATTGGAGGTAGGATATGTGTTTATAATCATGTCTTTTGGTGTGATTTTGCCTTTTGAAATTTGCCTTTTATATATCATTACCTTTTTAAGATTTAGATTTTAACTTTCTTGATGGCTTTTTATATTCCTCCTCTATACAGATTTGGAAAACCAATCATAGGTGCTAAAGATGAGTTTTATTTGAATACTTGGGACTTGGTTTCTAAAATAAATAACTTAGAGATCATGGATTCTAAGAGTCTTGCATGTAAAATAAAAGTGTTATCTTGACTTTGATCTTGTTTTAACCAAAGTGGAGTGAAAATAAAGGAAATCAAGAGGAATGAAATATGAAACAATTTGAATTACTTCAAATCACAAAAAAAAAGTGAAAAGGCAAAAAATAGGTACAATGACATTGAAGTGTGATTCATTATCATAATAATGAGGGAAGTGTAGGAAAACATGCTAACACAGGTTGTTATGTAAATTTTATCTATCAAAAAAAGCTAAAGCTAAAGTTGAGAACAAGGAGCAAAAACTTATAGCCATTTTAAAACACATTCTAGATAGGGTATGAAAAGATGTGATTTTATGAGGAAGGGCAGGTCCTATCCATGGTCTTACACTATAACTCATAAAATAGAAACCCACAAGGGTGTACAAAGTATGTGAAAAATAAATAAGATAAAGATGGTAGTTGTGAGGAAGGTCAGGTCCTATCCATGGTCTTAAACTGCAAATCACAAAATCAAAACTCAAGGGGTGCCAAAAAATTATTGGAAAGTGAGAAAACAAATAGGATAAAAGTGAAAAATCATGAGGAATATTGGGTCATATCCATAGTATTACAATGCAACTCATAATAAAAAAGAAACCAAAATACCAAAAGGAAGGACTACGGTTTGTGAAAAGAGAGAATTGTTGTAGACGGTGAGAATGATGTAAGTATCTTATAAAAAGTGTTATATAGATAACATATAGAAATTATGGTAAGAAGGTAAGGATTTAGGTGAAATATTTCTTGAAAAATTGTGTATTGGTGGGCTCTTTAAAATTATGGCCTTCATTGGTTTGAAGGCGATAAGTACTTAGACCGAGAATATCTTTGACTAAATAAGGCCCCCACCATTTTTAGGAATATTTACCTTCTTTATCATGAGTGTAATATAATTTCAAAATAAGATCACCAACATTAAATGTGTGAATTTTAATTCATTTATTTTGTTGTTTGACAATATAGGCCTTGTATGGGTGATTAAGTTATAAATAAGAAAGATGATGTTCATCAAGGAGATAAATAGCATGAAGGCAAGATTCATGAAATTATTCATCAAATATAATACCATGAAGAGATAAAAGAAGAGAGGTAAGATTAACTTCTAATGGGAGGACTGATTCAAAACCATAGACTAGGGAAAATAATGTTGCCTTAGTGGTGGTGTGTATGCTAGTGTGATAGGCCCAAAGAGTAGGATAGAGATGGAGGTGTCAATCTATGTAAGTTCATGAATTTTATTTTAAATAATTTTATTAATAATTTTTGTAGTGCCCTCATCTTGGCCATTATATTATGGATGGCAGGGTGTGGAAAATTTGTGATTGATTTTAAATTTAGCATAAAGCTATTTGACATCTTTGTTTTTGAATTTGCCACCATTGTCTAAAATGATAGTATGAGGGAAACCAAAGTAGAAAATGATTTGATTTAGGATAAATTTAGAGATAGTGGTACTAGTGACATTGACGAGGGTCATAGCCTCAACCCATTTGGTAAAATATTTTATGGTTGTGATTATAAATACATTCCCATCTTGAGATCAAGGTAATTTTCATATGAGATATAATACCCACATAGAGAATAGCTAGGAAATTCTATGGTTTGAATATCAGCTAGAGGTACATGAATTAAATCATCATAAAACTAATAAGGAGTATATTTTTTAACAAATTTGATGGCATCATTTTCAAGAGTGGGTCAAAATTATCCCATACATAAACATTTGTAGGCTATAGCATGTCCACTATAGTATCCACCACAAATACCCCCTTGTGATTGTTTAAGAAGAGGAGGAACCTCTTATTTCATAACACAACATAACAAGGTACCTTCAACATTACAATAATATAAGATGTTATATCTAAATACATACTTAAAATCTTGTTTGAAAATGTGAGTCTTTTTATGGGAATTGAGGTTCAGAGGATAAGTTTGGTGTTTAAGAAATTGAATAATATATTTGTAGGATGGGTTTTGTCAAATGCTGATGGCCTCAATGTTGTAGATGAGCGAATCTTGAGTTTGAAGAAAATATGGGGATTTTATTATTTAGATAAAAAAAGCTAGATCAGTAAGAACTTTATCTGGATGAAAAAGATATGTTGAAGAAGAAAAAAAATCGATAATATATTTTCGATCTCAAGGGATACGCTCGATGGTAAAAGAAATAAATTTTTTGGCAAGGGTAGTTGTGATTTGATAATAAGAAATGACATTCTTACTTTTGTATTGATAATCACCATTGACTTGGCAACAAATGAGTTGGGAGTCACCTAAAGTATGTAGATATTTGATATCTAGATCAAGGGTTGCTCTTGTGCCTAGGATTAAAGCTTTGTAATCAACCATGTTATTAGTGACATCAATTGTGAGGCAAAATATAGGGTAAATTTTAGTGGTGAATATTCATTAATTCATGAATATTTAGTTTTTAGGAAATTGAATTTGGTGATTTTTGGGAGTAGTATATAGGGCCCATTCACCTAAAATTTTGGGATGTAATTTTTTCAGGGACAACTCACCAATTTTTTACATTAATTATGGGGATATGTAAATAATTTGCCTTATATATATAGTATATATGTTATCAGGGGTTACCATCAAAGTATCTTTATTTACCTCATTGACAAGTTATTGAGCCTTGAGGCTACCTAATAGAATTTTTATAATTACCCAAATACATCCCCAAAAATGCCATTCTATCACCTCACTACTACTATTGGACAACACACTATGTCACCCAACTATTATCACCTGATAACACACTCTATCTCTTGACTATTGTTGCCTCACATCACTATGTCACTCGACCACATTTTTTCATCTGACATCATTATGCCACCTGACAATAGTGTGACACCTGGTAGCATTATACTATCTAATCGCATTATGCCCCCAGTAGCACTTTAATGCCCATCACCATTTTACCACCCACTAACACTGTCTTATCAGTTGTTGTTTCCTGACTGCATTTTATCACTACTCGATTAATGTCACCTAGCAATGCCTTCCTAATTGCTATTACTCATCTACATTTTGAGTCCAATAACATCCTCCTTTAGTTATAATGGCATCAGGTGGTAATAGTAAAGGTAAAACACCACAATAAATCTTAGTAAAATTGAACATACTATCTTATTTTAGAAACCCATGAAAAAAGATTGTGCAAATGACATGCACTCCAAATACATATAATTCTAAAACTTGAAAAAAAAATCAACAATTTTTATTTTTTATTGTAGAATAATTTCAAAACTATTTCAATGCAAAAATAACCATTGATAATGATACTATTTTATTAGAAAGAAATAATGTCGATATAACATCTCACCAGCCCAAAATTTTATTAATGACATGTCACCCTTAGAAGACACTCCTTTGGGTATTTTAGAAGAGAATTGTAGTTCTCTTTAAACACCAAATTTGGTTGAAAATTCCACTCAAAAAAGTCGACATAGGAAGAAAAGTACATAAATAATAGGAATATTTTTTCAAGTTGACTAGGCTACAAAATATCCATTTATATAACCTATAGAAACATAAAATGGTAATGAGCCTCCAATAAAATAAAGATGTATAATATGCAGTTAGAAACTTGGAAAAGAACATAAAATGCAACTTAAATTAGACACAATTGAGAAATACTGTGGGAAAATATATATGTTCGTGAAGCACCTAGATGGATATATAATAATAACACATAATTAGACAAATGGAGAAGAGTGCATGCATGTAAGATATGCACGTGAATACAAAAATGATCAAAAATGAAAAACACATCTTGTTGAGAAATGGGTAACAATCAAAGCTTAATTTGGAAAAGTTATGTAGTCCAATCTTAAGGCAAAATATGTACAGTTCTCTACTTTTTTCCCTCTTTTAATAAAGGGTAGAACCATTTCTGATTTCTTAGATTATAAGATTTTGTTTCAACGTAATGGGTTTCTTGATATTTTATAATCACATTGGTTGGATAGCAGTGCTTGGGAAATGACAAAATGTCTAACAATGGTTGAGATGAAAGATTTGAAAAAAAGTGTCAAGAGATCATTGTTTATCTCACTATCCATTGATGAGGTAACTGCAATTGACAACACGTCCTGGGTTTTCATGTATGTGTATACTTTTAAAAAATATTCAAGGCAATATCATATATTAGTTATCCATAAAATGGTATAAAATTATAATTTGGAAAACATTCATAAATTAGTTGTATCCAATTTAAGAGATACAGTTAAGACAGATGATTATGCCATAGCTATGAAGTTGGTGTGTGTTGGCACTGATGGTTCATCAGTGATGAAGGGGTATAGAAGTGGTCTTTGTATTCATCTTCAATCAATAGTTTCTCCATTTACAATTCTAATTAATTGCATGGATCATAGGATGAATCTTGCGTATAAAATTGTTAGCACATTTGGTAATGTTGAAAAAGTGGAAGAGCTCATTTGTGACTTGCATGCTTATATGTCAATTAGTCCAAAAAGATTTTTGGAGTTCTAAAAATTTTCAATTGGGTGATTGATGGTAAAAAATTGCTGAAATATGTTGAAATAATATGGATTTACATGTATGAACCTGCGTGTAAATTTTTTGAGGAATATCCATCTTTAGTAGGTTTTATATATAAATACCACAAGAAAATTGACAAAGAAAAAGATTTGTTATGTCATTTAATAGATTTTGAAACATTATTGACATTATGGGGTATTTTGAAAATGTTGAAATAAATCAACTATTTACTGAAATATGCCCAGGAGAGGTATATCTATATTTTTAACTTCATGCATTTAAGAAAATGTGTATGTCAATATCTAGATATATTATACACATTGAATGAAAGCTTTCGTGAACCTATTTTTACAACCTGGCCAATTTTGACAAATTTTTATAATCTTGAGAGTTATTTGAAATTCAATATCAATGATCATCTTTGTGTTGTGGTAAATGGAAATGAGATCCCAATGCACACTTGTTATAGAAGACTTGAAGTTGTGAGAGTTAAACCTAAAGATGTACCTATAACACATCTACTATATGATACTATTTTATTTAAAATGTGAATTAAATTAAGCCAAATCTCACAAAGTTTATCTATTGAGATCAAAAAACATTTTTAAAGGGATGAGTTGTTGGAGGGCATGGGAGTTATGAATCCCATTTTTTGGAACAATGTTAATAGTCAAGAACTGATTAGTAGTTTATTTCATAAATACATAGGTTCAATTGTTAAGCATTTTTGTAAATCTATAGAGATGAATAGAGTTGAGATTAATGGTATTTTAAATAAATAATTACTGATGTCTTAGTCAACATAGTTTGGATTTAGAATGATGAATCAATTTTAGTGTTTAAGTGACCCAACTGAAAATGGTGCAATTACACGGCTATGAATTTTTTTTTATCCTAGTAGTGTCTTACAAAAAAGTATTAGGGAATATTTTAGATTATATGAAATTGTTCAAACAATTATTTTAGATTCTGTGGAAGATAAGCGAGTGTTTAGTGCATTATCTTTTGTGAAGTCAAAACTTAGAAATAGATTGGATAAAAATATAGAGACTTGTTTGAGACTCTATGTTCCGTGTTTTTTTTGGATAAGTTTCCTTATGATAGAGCACTGGCAACATGGATTTATCTAGTTTAAATAAGAGATGTTATTAATACAATGACCAATACAAAGGATACAAATACCGAGATTGAATATGGCACTAACATGGTAGATGCAAATCACACTTATGATGAGCAAGTTTCTTGAGGATTGTTTCAGTTGCCTGAGTTTTAATTTGATAAGTATAAAAATTATTATTTTCTAAAATATTTCATATTTTTTCATGTTCAAATAGTTTAAATTTTGTAATCTATTTCATGCATGTAAACTACTTTCAAGCTTCTTAAACTCTATGGATTAATTGAGAGTCAATTATAACTAATGCCTTCATTTTTCAAAAATGTAGCAATACTTATTCAATAGACTAGAATTAATCACTTTATTTGTCATATTACAATTCCATGTATTTCAAATAGCACAACTTCTATAACGATTAAATATTTAATGCTAGTTGGTACACTTGACGGTGACCACAACATATTTATAATCATAAAATTATAAACCAAAAATGTTTCAAACATAGTGTAACAAATATTATATCTTTGCCCCTATAAATTAATAATTTTTTTTAAAATAAATTAAAAATATAAAGTATTAATTAATTAAATACTACAAAACATTTACAATCTGAACCACAAAAGATTTAAACATAAGTGTTTAATAGTTATTAGTCATTTTGAACATTGCCTCCAAAATAGTTAAGACTGAAGAATATTTAAACAATATATTTAACCAAGA
The DNA here is from genome assembly GCA_037957365.1 of Torreya grandis. NCBI lineage: Eukaryota > Viridiplantae > Streptophyta > Pinopsida > Cupressales > Taxaceae > Torreya > Torreya grandis. The sequence goes on from JARHVA010003445.1 coordinate 1,140,747, forward strand.
CTTTTTCAAATAGTACAACTACTATAATAGTATAACCATTAAATATTTAAGGCTAATTATGTTTAACCACACAACACATTTAAAATCATTAAATTACAGACCAAGAGTGTTCTAAAATTTTAATTAATTAAATACTAAAAAACATTTACAATCCAGACCGCAATACATTTAAGCATAAGTGTTTAATAGTTATCAGTCATTTTGAACATCACCTTCAGAATATTTAAACAATATATTTAACCAAGACTTTTTCAAATAGTACAACTACTATAATACTATAACCATTGAATATTTAAAGCTAACCACGCTAAACCACACAACACATTTAAAATCATTAAATTATAAACCAAGAGTGTTCCAAAGTATTAATTAATCAAATACCGAAGTATTAATTAAATACTATAAAAAATTTACAATCTAAACCATAATACATTTAAACATAAGTATTTAATAGTTATCAGTCAAATTGAACATTACCTATATAATAGTTAAGACTGAAGAATATTTAAATAATAATTTAACCAAGACTTTTTCAAATAGTACAACTCTATAACAGTATAACCATTAAATATTTAAGGCTAACTACACTAAACCACACAAAATATTTAAATTCATTAAATAATAAACCAAGAGTGTTCCAAAGTATTAATTAATTAAATAACAAACTATTAATTAAATGCTACAAAATATTTACAATCCAGACCACAATACATTTAAATATAAGTGTTTAATAGTTATCAATCATTTTGAACATTGCTTACAGAATAGTTAAGACTAAAGAATATTTAAATAATATATTTAACCAAGATTTTTTTAAAAGTACAACTAAGACTAACTATATTGAACCACTGAATATTTAAAGTCAACTATGTTGAACCAAACAACAGATTTAAAATCATAAAATTGCAAACCAAGAGTATTTCAAACATAAAGTGAAACATATATAATTTTGCATTGACATGTATAATGTTGAATAGAACAAGTGTTTTAAAACATAATAAACTATCTAGAATAGAAATCTGTCATTTTAAATATTATAAATTTTTAAAAACAAACTAACATATTCCTACAACATCTTTTTCATCCACTTGTTGTGTGCCATTGCCTTCCACGAAAACTCCGCTCTCTTGACCTGTCTGTGCACTCTCCCTGATAACCCTTTATTTAAGAATATTCTCTGTAATAGAATTGATATTTTCAAGATTTTATCTCTCCTAATTCACTACATCATCAACTAAAAGAATACTTGGATTTGCATTTATGTTTTGCTTCAATAAAATGTATGGATCCATCCCATGCTCTTTAATAATTTTATTCAAAGTGTTGTTCTATTTATTTAATAAAACAAGTTTTTCCTTACATGCAATCACTGAGGTTATACTTTTATGAGCATTTTTCAAATGCACATCAATAAGTTGTGATTCTTTCTTCAAATTTTTAGATGTTTTCTATAATTAACAAATAATATATAAGACTCAAGTACATAAAAAGTATAATGACAAGAATACATGTTAGAAATAATGAAAATTTACCAAAAATATTTTTCTTCTTTGCTTGTGCAATGGTAATAAGGTTTATATCTCTATCCCATTTATTGAAATAGGTATGAGATTCTCCATTTAAATTTTTCAACCTATTTATCATAATTTCTAAAACATTATCATTGTAAACATTATTAATAGAAATTAACTCAGATTGAGTTTGATTAAATAAAGCATCAATCTTTGAGGGTTTATTTTGAACAAGTGAAAACAAATTAACACTTTGGGAGTAATTGTGATAACGGGCATTGATTTATTTGATCAGTGATTTTGCCCTTATCTCTCATTATTTTAAATCATTAAACTCGTCAATAACACCCTCCTTCAGATTAACAAGTAGATTTTTTGAAACTAAATTATCTAATGGAAAATTAGTTATGGAATCATCAGACACATTTAAATTATCAGTGGTGGGTGGGGTAGACAGGGAATATTTAGAAGGAACTTCTACTATAGTCACATTATAAACTTGAATAAAATCACGTAAGACCCTGTATACTAGAAACAACACCAATAGATAAATTTGAGAATTTAGACCCTAAATTTTGTAGGGTTCCTTTACTCTATGTAGGGATGGAGATATTATTCCCTCTTCTCTAATTCTATATGGGTGGTGGGGGTGGTGGCATACTTCACCTCATAGATGTAGGGTGACTTGCAAAATAAAAAATTATTCAAAAATGGTAAATTCAAAAACATAAATTAATGCAAATTCAAAATGAAATAATTATTACGTGTAGTCAAGGGGATTACCTCTTCCATTCTAATTATCTTGGTTGGAGTGAAAGTGGTGGTTTTAACTACAAAAAGAGTAAATTATCTAGTTAATGAACTATCCAATTGTAAAAAACTTCAATTCACAAAAAAATATGCAAGGTGGCAAACATTGAATGCATTGGTGCGAAGAATTCTCAACAACAATGGTTCGAGAGTCCACTACAAAAAATAAATAAACTAATAAAATAATATGAAAAATAATTTTTCCATTAAATAATAAAATAAATAAATAATCATGTAAATTTGGGAGGAGAACCTGCAAGCAGAGATGATATAGAATTAGGGCTTGGGTGTTTAGAAATTCAAAATGAATTAAACAAAACTCTATGGACTCGGTATTGTTAGAGCCCTCAAGAGCATGTCAACCTTTCGATGCTACTTTTTTCTTGTGACAATATGCACATTCTTATCTATAACAACTAATAAACCAATAAATATTACAATTTAAATATGTATAAAGCCAAAGAGCTTATTATTTTGAAAGCTAAACTTACCTCCAATTTGTTGATAGACAAAGAATTATCTATCATTTATGTATGGAGGGTAGTGGGAATTGTTATATTTTGTAAATCATATAACGCCGTGTAATACAAGTCTAGAATATAATTGGAGTAAGAAATGGTGAAAGTCTCCTTTGAAAAAACTTGATTCAACTCAGCCCTAATCTTGTTGGATATAATCGTGCACCAATCATATTTCACCCCTGATAGAGAACGAAGAATGTAGTAAATAGCTTAGAAGGGAATGTCTGTTGATCTTCCCTAAAAAATAATTTTGGCTTGAAATAAATGCATAATAGCTTTTAAAAATGGATTGGACATTTTTTCCACTTGGATTTCCCTTATGAGCTAAATATCTACAATGAAAATAGAAACCATGTAATTATGACATCAAACTAATAATAATGATTAAAGAATAATAAAAAATCTTAATATCAATAATAAAATTAGCACTTACCATCTAGGTCTATGGCCAAGATGTAGATAGACTCCAAATACTTTTTGTCTTCATCAGATATCAAAAAAATTCTATTAACAAGGTTTGCATTACAATGTAGAAGGCCTATTAAATCGTATTTATCTAATAGAGAGGTTCCAAAGGATATCGATTTAGTGTTAAACTGCACATAAAATCAGGTCTCAGTATAGTTATAATAAGAAACTAGAGATTGGAGTAGGTTATTATTGATGGTGGTGTCATACTAAGGCATGTCCACTAGGCCTTAGAGTTCGCATGCATCTATCCAATCCATATATGCTTCTGGTTACTCTACCAACCTGATGAAGTCTAGACACAATAAATTTTGAAAATGATATTTTGGATCCCACTTGTTTTTATGGATTCTTAAGCCATTTTTATTTTGATTAAGAGTTATTGGTTATCAAAGTCTAAAGAATAGAGAATGGGATGAGAAAAACCTGAGAATAAAGTGTGAAAATGAGGGCCATGGGGGGTATTTATAAGTTAAAAGTGTAATGGAAGAAACTGGTTCACATGATCGATGAGAGTCAGTCATGTTTTGGCATGCGACCACTTAGAATTAGAGATATGGCATGGAGTGACAACACATTTCCACTCAACAACATACAACCAAATGATAAAAGCATGCCTCTCTATAGCACAACCTGACACCATATAGTCAAATGATAGTATAGAGACACTCGATTGTGTGTTGTCACCTAACACCATATTGATGTCACCCAATAATATGTTTCCATCTAATAGCATAGCTTTAAACTACAACATATCATTTTTTCCTGATAGTATAGTGCCAAGTAGAAGAATATCACTATCACCAGGGAATATACTACTACCTGGCAACATAGTATTGATTGATAACATATCATTATTGTATAGTAGCATACTATTGCCTGATGGCATAATGTTGAGTGGTAGCATATCTCTATCTCTTAGTGATATGGTGTTGGGTGGTACTATAGTTCTAAGTCACAACATGCATTATACGATAATGTGATATTGGGTGGTTATATGGTGCCACATAATAGCATAATACTAGGCAGGTGTACACCATCACTAGGCATAATACTGTCAAGTGGTTACACAAAAAACTAACAAGGTGATTTTTTTGTCAAATTCACTCAGATTTGCCAAGGTTAAGATTCTGATTTGCCTAAATAAATATAAGTGGGTTTTTTATATGGGCTCTTAAAATGAACCTTGATAAAATGCCAATGAGATTATCTTTCCAAGAGGGATTTTAAGGATACGACCTACTCCAACTCCTTGAAGGCATTTAGAACCATAAAAATAAAGGGTCTAAGTATAATTATGTAAATTGACATTAATTTTAGGAAGTTCTTTGATAACTACTTTTGGTTTAATAGTATTGGGGAATATAACATACTCTTCTAGATTACTTACTACAAGGTCAGCAGTGAATTTATGAAAGTAATCTTTAAGGGATATGGCTTGGTTGATACCTTCAATGTAGATAATATTATCATTGGGAGTACTACTTGAAGGTGATCGATAGTTAACACAAGAATTGGAGCAAGTTGATCAACAATGATTTGTCCTTTGACAACTTTTTGGGTAATAATTCAGAGATCAAATTTCATGAGAAGGACCATCCACTTGTTAATTCTATCTCCAAGAATAAAGGATTTAGATAATAAGTGATGAAGGGGATCAAAATGAATGATAATGTAAGTGGTTCGATAAAGCATATAATGTCAAGGTTTTTTAGTGGTAAAATATAAGGTGAGGCAATTACATTCAAATTTTGTATAACATTTCTCATAATCAATGAGGCCTTAGATGATATAGTAGATGGCATATTCCCTTCCATTATCATCTTGTTAGGAATTCATTTCCCTAATTGATATGGGTGTGGAAGAGGTATATAAGATCAATGGTCAATCATTTGAAGGGGGATGAAGGATAGGTGGGTGAAGCAATGATTCCTTCATATTATCAAATGTTTTTTGATAGGGATATATCCATTCGAAGGCATTACCTTTCTTAAAAAGAGAATTGATATAATACATACAATAAGCCATTTCAAGAATGAATCATCTAATTGCCCCAAGTTTACCAAGGTAAGTGAAAATGTTTGAAATGGATCAAGGGATGGGCATGTTGATGATAGCATGTATTTTGGTAGGATCAACATCAATTCCATGAAGAGAGACTAATAATCCTAGAAGTTTACCAGATGTGCCACTGAAAACACATTTGTAAGGATTTAGTTTAGCTTTATAATCGAAGAGGTGATCAAATATGATGGTAAGATCATAGATATGAGTCTTCCAAATTTTGGATTTGGCAATGAGGTCATCCACATAGGTCTCTACAATATTGTGAATAAGATTGTGAAAGATGTGAGCCATTGCCTATTGATAAGCTGAAAGGAATTTTAACATAGAATTAAGTGCCCCACTCTATTGTGAAATTTTTCTTATGTTGGTCTTTAAGGGTGACGTGAATTTGGTTATAAATTGATAAACCATCCATAAGAGACAATATTTCATTACCAACTATGGAATCGATGATGGCATCTATTGAAGGTAGAGGGAAATTATCCTTGGGACAAGCAAGATTAAGATTATGGAAATTAATGAAAATGTGAATGACCATGGTGACCCTCTTCTGAATATGGACTATGTTAGAAACCTATTCAGAATAGTCCATGGGTTTGATAAACTTAACATCAAAAAACTTGATAATTTCTTTATGGTATAAGGTGGAAACTTTAAGTGGGATTTATTTCACTTTTGGCGCATAGGTTTGGCATCGAGGTAAGTGATAATATTGTGCACCACAATGTTAGGGTCAATACCAGGCATGCCCTCGTAAGACCAAGTAAATATATCATGATATTTATCAAAAATAAAGTTATCATGATTAGTAGGTGTGAGTTCATGAGAAACTTTAATTGGTAGAGGGCATGATAGAGTACCATATTTGATTTGAGTAGTTTATTTGATAAGCATAGCATTTCCATATTTGAAATGATATGGTGTATTTGGTAAAGAGTATATTGGATTGGCTTTAGGATTAATTCTAGAGATGAAGTTATTGAAATAAGGGGCTTTATTTTTGAAATTATTGAGTTTGTGATGTTATCAAAAAAGTTGAGTTTCTCAGGTATGAAGTAATTCAAGAATGGATTCATCACTAGGAAAAGTGGAAAGAGGACCATAATACTCGACATCTACTTTGAGACTAAGAATTTGATTACCATGGTGATTACATTCAGAGTGTATCTAGCATACATATATAGCCTTGGCATCTAATGTAATCTAGGGAGTAGGGGGAGAAATTTGATCAGAGGAGATTGGTGTATCATTAATTTCATTGATGGGGGAAGAATTGGATGCAATGATGGGATATGTATGTGGTATAGAAGATGTGGGAATTTTTAAAAGTTTGGAAGGTAGGATTTGTTCTACCACCTAAGGAGTATTAATTTGTGGAGAATTAATGGGAGGTACATGACCTTCGAGAGCTAATTCAAAATTCATGAAAATGGTATGAACATCATGGTTGAAAGCATGTATTTGGTATAAAGTTTTTTAATAATGCTAAACATCCAAGTCTCAAGATTGAGCTTGGGCCATGATGTAGTTATCATCATAGGTTGGAGAAATGGTACATGCTTGAGATTCAAGAAGAGTTTTAGAAGGGGATATTCCTAGATCACTAAGTTTGCATGGAGTCATGGTTAAAGGATCTTGGAATAATTTGGCTAATACATAATCATTGCATGTGAAGTCATCTTCTGGGTAAGAAATGTCTTGAGAATTGCATGGAGGGTGAAATCAGTGATCTCATCAATGATAGGAATAGTGTGACCACAAGGTAATAAGGAAGGAGGAAGCCACTCTAAGATGTAAATAGGTAGCGTAGTAGTGTTGAAAGTATGTTTTAAGTCATTAGGTTCATCATCATTAAAATCAGAAAGAGTAACCTATAAGTCTAGATTAATTTTTATGAATTCAGGTAAGGGAGAATTGTTGATTGTTGGAATGGTAGGAATGTGATATTGAGATTTAGGATTGGGAAGTTGAATACTCCAAGGATTAGGATCGACCTCATGTTTATACCTTTTATTTTTATGTAGGAACTTGATCCATTTTCTACTAAAAGAGGTGATGGCCCTCATTCTATGAGTCTAAGGTCAGCCTAGGAGTATGTTGTAAGATAGGGGAAAATCAAGGACCATAAGCTTAGTTCAAACAGTTTTAGGTTCAATTATAAGGGGAGGCCAAATAAAACCAAGTGGATTTTTATTAGTTTTATCAAATCCATGATAGGTTAGGTAGGTTTGTTTGAGATGATCCTTATTATAACCAAGTTTTCGTATGAGCCTTAAAGATGTCACATTAATACCGGACCCTTCATCAACTAACACTTTATGATAAGGGTAGTATTAATGGCTATTTTAATGAATAGAGGTGGATCATCAACATGAAAATGGATTTCATCATTAATCATGTCTTCTTCAAGAAATTCAATAGAAGGTTTGAAATAAGGACAAATGGATTCAATGGTATATGTATTGGTAGGTTGAGGCTCAAAAGAGGGTGGTTCTTCTTCTATATAGGATGGATCTTCAATTTATTGTAATTATTACATGAGGAATTTATGATGATAAGGGTAGGTGAGAACTAACTCCATAATGGGAATATTTTAAGAAATGGAGTTGAGTTCTTTAAGAAAGTTCCAATTGGATTTAGAAGAAGAACTAATGTGAGGTTTAGAAGGTAAGGCAGATTTTGAAGGAATGGAAGTGGTTGGTGGTTTGGAAGAAGGAGATTGTTCCTAGTTAGATTTTGAAGCTAAGTGAATGGTTGTAGTATATTTTAGAAGTTTCTCTTCCAAATATGATTTATTAGGTTTAGTGATATGATCTTTATGAGCTAGTTTTTGGTGATAATTAACCTTATCTATGTAAACATATTGAGAGTTGTTGTAATATTGGTCATAGTCAGCATCAATAACACAAACATCCTTGGTAGTTTATTGAGTAGAAAATGTGGGAAATGATTTTTGGTTATTATAAGAATAAACTTTGGGAGCTTTTCATTTTTGAGAAGCAGTGTTGTATTCTTGGAGATGGATTTGGATCATGTCTTCGTGATTAAAGGAATCACCAAGCATGTAGGAGATAAGAAGTTTGGTAAGCCCTCAACAAGTTTCATGGGAATGACCAATGTCAACATGGAACAAACAAAAATAATTAGGGTCATACCATTTAAGAGGATTATTGAGATAAGTAAAGGGTTTAGAGGGTGCTAATAATTATTTCATTTGCTACATAATTAGTGGTATGTAAGAAGATGATGGATTGTCAACTTTGACAACTCCTAGTTTGTTTTGAGGAGTATTTCTAGTGATGGAATTAGTATAAGTTTGAAAATGACCCTTAAGGAATTTGGTATTAGGTTTGAATTGCTTCATGATGAAGTCTTGATGTTTGGCTTGGTCAAGAGCTTCATTAAGCGTTTAAGGGGTAAAAGTTTGAACCTTATATTTAAGTGAAGGGGTTAAATTAGTTATAATTTTTTTAAATATATTATCATTATTCATGTTATGATCAGCCTTATGGGCCAAATATTTCTATCTTTTGATGAAATCATGAGCTGATTCAGTGGGATATTGCTTAGCATTGATGAAATGGCTAAGGAAACTTTTGGGAAGGTCAATGTTAACTAGAGGATTGAATAAATCCTCAAGTTGATAGATGTAATGTTGGGTAAGTTGGTTGTACCATTCTAATACATCACCATTGAAGGTTTTAACTAAAATTTTAGTGGTGGTGAAAGTATTACTTTGGATCCACTTTTTATAAAGATTGCCAAATGCTTTAAGAAAGGATGTAGGGTATTTAGTTCCATCATATTTGATAGTTGGAGAGATATTACCAATATCAATAGAAATGATGATAAGAGCTAAAGGCTCATTTTGGATGTTTTAAAGCATTTTTTTATTCATTATAGGTTGAGTAATAACATTTCTTGAGGTGTCTCTAAGAGGTGGAGGAATAAAATTTTTATTAGTTTGAGGAATTAAAACTGGAGGTTGATTATCCATATTGATCACATGACATTATAATTACTTCATTTCGGAGGTGTTATAAGTTTTCATTATGTTCATTTGTTGTATGACTTGTGCAAGAAATTGTTCATATAAATTGGTGGGTTGGTGTTTGTAGGAGTAATCCCTGAATTGGCATTAGGGGGAGGGTTATTGGGAGGTGGATTACCAATGGGATTGTTGGATAGACTTGTGTCAATCATTCCCACATTGTATTGAAAAGCTTGCAGATGAAAATTGTCTTGATAGGCACAAAAATAATCAGATCCACCTACTTCATCTTGAGGTGTGATTTGAACCATGTTACAATCTATAGATGAATGAGGGGAAGAGGTGATCCAAGAGTGAGGGTTCTCTTGGGAGGTAAAGAAAAGGATAAAATAATACCCCATATAATGTCTAAATGGATTCAAGTTATCCAATAATAATTTGATAGGGGATTTCATGATGCTTTGAGGAAAGGAACAAAATTTTAAGCAATAAAAAAGAGAAATCAGGGATAGAAAACTAAGTCGACTGGGTTGATAGAATACTATTGGAAAATGGGATAAGAAGAGTATATATTTGATTGGGTTGACTATGTAGTATTGGAAAGAGGGTAGAATAAATAGATAAGAGACACAGTTGTGCTAGTCCACTGTGTACTATTGGCAAAAAGATAAAATCTATAATAGAGTGTATAGACTAGAATGAAAGTGTTCTTAAACATGGTAAATTTTTTCCAATATAAATGAAGAAAGAATTAAAATAGATACAAAAATAATTATATCAATGCGAGTGATCCAATTAGGGCACACAACATAAAACCTTGCACCAATGCTGGCTAATGTAAGTTTCTATAATACAATACTTAATGATCAGAGAGCAAGCAATCAATTGAAAAGTCAATGATAACTAAGTGGTCATCCTAAGTGTTATTAGATTATTATAAAGTATTAGTTTAAGTGTGATAGGAAATTTGGTTGAAAATAGGGAATTAGAAAGCAATCTATGGATGGTTTTATTATATTTAACCTAAAAGTGATCTATGTTAGCAATATTATTGGCTTAGTATTAGGACCTACGCCCTCACTTCATAATTCCATAGAGATAAGGGTGTCGAGTGCTTTTCCAATATATACCATTAATCATATATTAAACTTGGTTAGAAAACTAAGTCAACTCCCCTCTTGGTGATGAAATCCAAGTAGGTAGGCCTTAGGAAGACAAGTGTTTAAATGCACTTCGAATATTGTGTGTTTTGGTAGTATGTGAAAAAGATCAAAATAGTGTAACTAAATGGCAATTTTAAAAACCACCTATTTAGATAATGTGAGTTATTATAATCATACAAACAAATAAAAATGAGAGTGTGAATTAATTAATAGAAAATAATTATTAATTCCTTGATTTAGAATAGTATAGAGTCAATTCAGATGGTACTATATGCAAATAGTACATAAAAGAGTTGATTGGGTTGATACTATTCCATAGAAGCAAATTATTTAAGAATAAAGTAAAATGGGTTGACTATGTCTTTTAGATAGAAGACAAACTACATAACTAAGTTGACCAGGTCAACTTGGTTGTAGGGTTGCAGTTTTGAAGACTGCTAACTTGTACAAAGTAAAACTGAAAAAAGTACTGAAATGACAAAAAGAGAAAAGAGAGGAACCTTTGTGGGCTTGAATATTATTATGATTTAAAACTTTATGTTGAAGTGTCTTAAATGATACTTTCAAATTCTGTAAACTAAGTCGATTAGTTCAACCCAGTTCTACAAAACCTTGTGTGCTGAAGAAGAATAAGATGATTAAGTTACCCTGTTCGACCTAGTTTGTTAATATAAATGTTTTCAAAGAGAGTAAGATGACAAAGTCAACTTATTAGACCTTATATGCTTATCTATAACTAAAAATGAGTATTATGTCAACATGTTTGATCTAATAACCTATATTTGATGAAGACCTACATATATAAAACATAGTCATTTTGATGAGACTATGTGTTAAACATGTACACATATAGTTAAAATTATACTAAATGGTTCGATAAAATACTATAAATATATAATAATATGATATAAAATGGAAGCATTAAATATAACCTGCAAGGTTATATTAAAGTCAGGTTCACCAGAATGTATGCAATAAGAAATGTAACAAATCTATAAACCAATCCTATCTCAAAGAAGATAAATCCTACTTATACTTCTAATTGGGGATACATTAGATAATTAGGGTCATGACCAAGATATATTAATTAAACCTAATCAAGGTATCTCTTACTATAATAATATCACTAGGGAGGGTTCCAAATCCTCTATTCAAATAAAACTATGCAATAACCCTAACTAGGTCCTATGTTGTCATATTCAATAAACTAATAACAAGTAAAGCAAAGTCTAATCTAGTGCTCACCAAATCTTGTGGCACAAATTAGGAGTTAGTAAACATAAAATTAAAAATGCATAAGATAATCCTAATTAAGCTATGCATAGGTAAAACCCTAATGCATAGAGAGAGAAATATGTTTAAAAAGCCATTAATTATACTATTTCTATCTCTAAAGAGAAAATCAAAGCTAGAGATACTTACCTTGAAGATGAACTCATCAAGAAATATCTCTCCCTTGGCCAAATGTTTTTTCAATAGGTTGTTGTGGTTTATAGGGATCACTAAGAGAGGCCAAAGCATCCAAGACTTCTCCACATGACAAAATTCTTCTCCAAGTATAAACCCTAAGCTAAGAATCCTCAAGTAGAATGGTGAAATATTAGATTCTAAATAACTATATATGAATAATTAACTCTCATTATCTCTCTAATAATGGTGAAATGGATGTGTTTATATAATAAGATCTAACCTTAATCCTTTCCAAAAGTTTAGTCTAACAATGTTAACCTAGTCTACATAGTATCGTTATTAATTAGGTCATGAATTAGGTTAGCCAGGGGCCAACCTAGACCTTAATAAGTTTTATCAATAAGAGTACAAGGTATATGGGGTTGTCAATGTAAAATAAATCATAAAAAAGGGTTTTAGGTTAGGGAAAGGCTAATGAATGTGGTAAATGACTAGAGGAGGGTACAAAAGAGGAAGTAAAGCTTAGGGGAATGTTTTTAGGAGATGGGTATGTAGATATCAAGTGGTAATAAGGGAAAAAAATATTGTGAAGCAACAATGGTACGCCCACCCCTTTCTCGGTGCACCTTTTAAGGTATGCACTGATATATATTGAGACTCAAGTTTCTACAATATATAAAGCATTAATAATTGATAAAGCTTGAAAATATTATGTGTATACAAAACCCTCTAGGTTTTCACTAACCATTTTGCTTTTATTTGAATGAGGAGGCTTGTCAGCTAGTTTATATTTATCACATTATTGGCTCTTACAAGGACTATATGAAATATAAATGTCTATATAATCTAAAACCATCCATAAATATACCTCACAATATAATTGTTTCACAAAATACAAAGGAACTCCATCCTTTAAATATCAACTTAATACAAATATATCACATAGTGGGAAAATTAAAATAAATTATTAATTTTAAAATAATCATCTAAAAATATATTAAATTTTAAATTTTATATAAACACCTAAATAAACCCTTGGTCTAACAGGTGTATTATTGACACATGCTTCTAAAAAAATCAACCATAGAATGAATCTCAAAATTAGGCATATGTCAATCTCCATGTACTGAACTAATCCTCTACTAGAAAAAAATATTACATTGATGAGATGGGGGGTCCTACTTCATACTAAAATATCTTTGTGCTCACTTGGTTTTTAATCAAACATTGGTTCACATAATGAGGGACTAAAACATCATGAATAGTATATACATCATTGGAAAATAGGAATCCAACACTAACACATTGGTGCCTCATACTATCCTCAATATCTAAAGTGAAATGTGAGTTAGTATTTAAAATAATCATTCAAAAATATATAAATTTTTAATTATTATATAACCACTAAAACATACCCCTAATCCAACAGGTGCATCATTGACACATGCCTTTGTAAAATCATCTATATAATGACTCTCAAAAATAGGCCTATGTTAATCTTTATGTATTGAATTGATCTTCTATTGAAAAAAATATTACACCAATAAGATGGGGATGTCTTACTCCATATTAAAATATCATGTGTGCTCACGTGGTTTGTAATAAAATGTCAAGTCACATAATTAAGGACTGAAAAATGATGAATATTATATACATCATTAGAAACTAGGCATCTAACACTAATGAGTTGATGCATTGTACTATTATTAATATCTGAAATGGATTTTAAGATAGTATGATAGCTCTGAGAAAACATTATAACATAATTTAAAGATAAACAATGAACCTGAGTGGCTAGAGTAGCCATGTTATCCAAAATAACAACATTACCTACTCAAAAAGGAAGATAAATAGCAAACTCAAAACATGAGGTGAAAACCTCTAGGTTGCACCGACCATTTTCCTTTTGTTTGAGTGAGGAGTTTTGTCAGTTGGTTTATATTTATCACACAATTTGATCTTTAAAGGACCTTAAAAAACATGTGTCTATACAATATAAAAATGTCCATAAATATACCTCACCATATAGTTGTTTCACAAAATTAAAAAGAACCCCATCCTTTAAATATCAAATTAATATAAATATAACACATAATGGAAAATTTAATACAAATTATTACTTTTAGAATAACATTCAAAAATATATAATTTTTAACTTTTATATAACCACTAAAACTTACCCTTAGTCCAACAGGTGCATCATCAACATGCCCCTACAAAATTAGTCATAGAATGACACTTAAAATTAGGATTATATCAATCTCCATATACATAATTGATCCTCTATTTAAAAAATTATTGCACCAATGAAATGGGGATGTCCTACTCCATACTAAAAAATCTTGTATACTCACTTGGTTTATAATTAAATGTTGAGTGTAACTAACCATTACACCAAAACCTCAAGGAATTAATGTAATATACACATAAGGATCATAACTTCCCACCATATTTATGAAGCCCAAATTATGGGTTGTATTTGTGCCCATAAACCAATATCCCCCGCATGTACTAGCCCTAGATGAACCCTGCAATGCTAGCATAGCCACCCATTCCATGACTCAAACCAAGGGTGAGACTCTAATACCAAATGTAATGAACCATTACACCAAAACCTTGAGGTGTTAGTGAAATATGCACATCAATATCATAACATTGGGTCACATAATGAAGGAATGAAAAATCATGAATACTATATACATCATTAGAAACTACGCATCCAACACTAATGAAATGATGCCTTGAACTATTGTCAATATGTAAAGTGAATTGTGAGATAGTATTTAAAATAATCATTAGAAAATATTCTAATTTTTAACTTTTATATAACACTAAAATACACTCCTGGTCTATCAAGTGCATTATTGATACATGCCTCTAAAAATTTGGCTATAGAATGACTTTTAAAATTAGGCTTATGTAAATCTCCACGTACTAAATTGATCCTATAATAAAATAATTCCTACAAAAATGAAATAAGGATATCATAATCCATACTAAAAAAACATGTATGCCACTTAGTTTTTAATCAAATATAGGGTCACATAATGAAGGACTAAAAAAACATGAACACTATATACATTATTATAAACTAGGCATCCAACACTTATGAACTGATGCCTCATACTATCATCAATATATGAAGTGAATTTTGAGATAGCATGATGTCTCTATAAAAATGTACAACATATACTAAAGATATACTATGAGCCTAAGTGGCTAGAGTATCCATGTTATCCAAAAGAACAACATTAGCTACTACAAAAGTAAGATCAATAACAACATCAAAATCTGGGGTGAAAGCCTCCAGGTTTACACCAACCATTTTCCTTTTATTTGAGTGAGGAATCTTATTATTTGGTTTATATATATCACATAATTGGTTCTTACAAAGACCATATGAAACAAGAATTTATATATAATCTATAAAATTCCATAAATGTACCTCACCATATAGTTGTTTCACAAAACAAAAAGGAAGCCCCATCCTTTAAATATCAAATTAATATAAGTATAACACATAGTGGTAAAACTAATATAAATTATTAATTTTAAAATAATCATTTGAAAATATATTAATTTTTAACTTGTATATAACCATTAAAACATACCCCTTATCTAATAGGAGCTTCATCGACACATGCCTCTACAAAATCGGTCATAGAATGAGTCTCAAAATTATGCCTATGTCAATATCCTTGTATTGAACTGATCCTCTACTAAAAAACTCATGTACCAATAATATGAGGATGTCTTACTCCATACTATGAAATCTTGTGTGCTCACTTCATTTGAAATCAACTATCAAGACACAAAATGCCTCAACAGTAATGAAATCATGCCTCACACTATCATCAATATCTAAAGTGGATTGTGAGCTAGTAGGATGTCTCTCCAAAATATTTCCAACACAACTTGAAGATATACTATGAACCTGAGGGGCTAGAGTAATAATGTTATCCAAAAGAACAACATTACCTATTGTAAAATCAGTCTCAACACAACCCCAAAAAATTAGGGTAAAAGCTTCTAGATTTACACCAACCATTTTCCTTTTATTTAAGTGAGGAGATTTGTCATCTGATTTATATTTATCACACAATTAGATCGTACAAGGACCATATGAAATAATAATATTTGTATAATCTATAAACATCCATAAATATACCTCACCATATAGTTGTTTCACAAAATATAAAAGAACCCCATCCTTTAAGGGCCACTTCTAATAGGTAAGTATATAACAAGGATAAATTATTAGAAACAAATGTTAAGGCATCAAAACTATTTTATACATTATCTTCTAAAAAGTAAACTAAAAAATTAAAATCATAGCGAAATCACATCAATCATTTTTTAAACAACTATAATGGCTATATGAAATATAATGATTGTAAGATATGTTAAAATTTTGGCGTATTTTTAAAGCTTTGGAAAACATTTAGGACAATTATTTACTAAATATGAAGCCAAATTTTATAGTCTATGCCAACATCCTACCATTTTTGCAAACATAGATGTTTTAGAATAAGTTTGTAAATTATTTGAAAAAATAAAATTTTGTTATTTATTAGATGTAGTTGTGAATGTCATTGTAGACATGTCTCCAAAATATATAATTATGTAGAAATTAGTTCCATAATGGGCTAAATGTGGTCTCATTGAATGCAATTCCTAAAATATATACCCAAAAAAAAGGCCTTTAAAAAAGAGTTTCAATTAAATTATGGTATTTGATTTCATGTATTACAATGATTAATCAAAACAAAAAACAATAACTAAAGTTAGATGCATTGTCTACATTATTATTTTTTACATAAATTTGTTATATGTTTATGCATTAAAGGTACTCTTTTCACTTAAGGGTAGTTACATCTTATCTTATTCTTTTATAAATTATAAATATTCATTTATTTTTTAGATGCATTGTCTACATTATTATTTTTTACATAAATTTGTTATATGTTTATGCATTAAGGGTACTCTTTTCACTTAAGGGTAGCTACATCTTATTTTATTCTTTTATAAATTATAAATATTCAATTATTTTTTAATGTAAGTAATAGGAATAACTTCACATATAGTTAAAAAAATAAGAAATTTATTAAGATATTAAATAGAATATGTTTTATGTCATATGTTATAGTTTTCATTGTATTGATGGATGTATATGTAAAATATGAAAACATATTTTGAGCATATAAAATATTTCACAAAATTTGTCAATATTTACATAGAATCTAAAGATTATAATGAAATTAGAAAATTACATTTTAAAATTCTTGGATATATTTCAATACAGTAATTTGACATAAAAAATACTATTATTTATAACATATTATAATTTTAAAGGAATATGTTGTAAAATGTTTTAAAATAATTAATATAAAAAATCCTATTTTTATAAAAATGACATGTAACTACTCAATTAAATAATACAACTCTTATAGATGGTAAGCCTTACATTAGTTTTCTTACGTAACATTAAATATAAAAACTTTTCAGGGTAAATTGACTATAAGAATGAAGATGAAATAGAATATTAAAATAACAAAAAAAAATTGTACATTACTTTCACATTATTAAAATAGGAATATACTATATATAAATCAACATTTTTCATTCATAGAATAAACATTATATATTTTTAAGGAATAAGATACTTTGTCATGTTTGAGAATTGAGGAGTTAAAAATTAGAAAACAATTAACTGCTAGACTTTATAGTTTTCCATTGATTTCCACATTTTTTTTTCTAAATTCATTACTAATTTTCCATTTATCAATCAACAGTGCACATTTTTAATCGTATATTTATTAGTCAATTCTATGATTAGAAAATAAAAATTGATTTCTAAACTAACAATTATATTTTCCAAAAATCATTTAATACCTTTTTTTGTTGGGAGAAAAAATAATTCATTATCAAGTTAAAAATCCATCTATTAAAAAATGGCAAAAAATATGAAAGAATTCTCTAAAGATAATTTTTTCATTAAGTATGCATATTTAATACTCTATAAAATACATTTTAGGGATTGTTCTATGCACCACATGATATTGAAATAAGTTTGTATATATAATAATATAAAATTAGAATGTTAAGTCCACATTAACCAATATTGAGAGATATGCATATATAATGAGGAGTGCGATCTCTTTATGTTTTAAATGGTTTATAATCATGGATATCATAAATGGGATGAGTTAGGTTGTAAATATGATTTTGGATAATGTGTGGGCAAGTTTATTTTTGCTTCTACATTTTTTTATTGGGTTTTTGAGGTTTGGAAGTTTGTGGTTTCACCCTCTTTCATCTTGTTTAGTTTTAATTTTCTCCTTGTCAGGTTTTAGATCTTCTTTGACTAAGACTTTGTGCTTAACTCTAAGCTTTGTTTTCTTTAAAAATTTGACTTCTTTTAGTATCCATAGAATCCTTTTTTGATCTAGATAAGTCCCAAGTTTTAGCTACTCCACTATGGATTAAGATGTAAACCTTCTACCTATTTTAAGGAGTAAAATGTTTATCAATATGTTGGTGAATTAGGTTGATTCTTTCATGAGCACTAATGACTCCTCTTCGCATCTCAAATTTGTTAGATCCTATGCTATCAACAACTTCTCCAAACTACTCTTTCATTTAGTGAATCTGCTCTCCTCATGTGACTCATAGACTCAATTCCTAAACTATGAAAGTCTCCCCTTCCATTGTTTCCATTGTAATTTTACTAGTCACTAGATCTTTAGGTGTCCTTCTAGTCTAAGGGACTCCTTTGCTCCCTAGTCCTTTCAAGTTTAGAAGAAGAAAGTTAGGACTCCTATTCAAGAATTCATATGATGCAATCATGACAAAGTTTTTCTTCCTCCTTTATCTAAGGAGGTTATTGTGGAGGACTGTCTGAAGGAGGGGTCTTCTCTCGATCCACAACTGACTCAAGTGTAGGTGCCTTCATCATCCTCTCATGGGCTGATTTATAAAACTATGGAAGACACTTCTAAGAGACCCAATTGTGGTTTGGTAGTGGACTAGTTGTGTGCAGATCCTGCTCATTTTTCCTCCCTCCTCTCTTGCCACCTCATATCCCCTATTTTATTCCCTCTTAATAAATTTGTCGACCCTATCTCCCTTCTTCAGGTTGTTCCCTTTATGATACTCCCTCCTATGTCATTCACCCTCTCTCCTATTGCAGTCCCTCTACTTATACATGATGGGAAACTTAAAGTTGATGTTGGATCCACTACAAAGAAGAAAGTTAAATCTTTTAAGGTAAAAAGGCTAAGATCTGAGGTGGAAGCACTGGTGAGAGAGGGATTCCAGTGGATAATGAAGGACCTCCTTTCAAGGAGTAAGAGAAGACAAATCCTTACTTGTAGTTGAAGACTGTGCCACCTTAGATTCAACTTATTTTGGTTAGCTTCCACTTTCATTTTATCTTTTCTGATATCAATCATGTCGAATTGGCTAAAGTCTTTCTATTGGTTATGGTTTGGTTGCTACCATTTGGCAGAAGTTTTATGGACTCATTGTTTTACCTTGTTTTCCCTAGTAATGCCTTATTCTCCTCATGGGAAGCTTATTTTTGCATATGTTGGTTTCTTTCTTCCATTTATCATTTTTGTGTCTTCTTTTTATTAGGGGTTGGGGCCCCTTTTGTGTCCTAGTACTGGTTCATAGCTCTGATCAAAAGTGTTTACCCTATCAAATAAAAATAAATGAGATGAGTTGAATGTTATATTTTGTATGTTGCCTCCCTTCATTTTCAAAGATTTCCCTAGTCTCATATTACAATCAAACCTAAAAGATAACATCATACACTCATTCAATTATTTGAAATGTCAAATATAGAGATAGTGAAAAGGAATGTCAAACTCATATTAATAAAAATCTTGTTTAGAATATGACTCATTTAAGAGGAACCCTACCAAATATTATTATGATTGAATTTACATTTATATAAATGGCCAAATGGATTCATAATTGAGGGATTAAAATCCAAATTATCATTTATTACTCATAATCATAAAGTTAATATTATATGATCTTTAGAAGAAGAATATTGGATTTTGAACATATATGGATGTTCTCTAGATGGTTCTTCCTCCCAACTGATTAGAAGCTTTTTTGTTAGAGGTTAATATTTTTAAAGGTTATACATAAGTGTAAAAAGAATGATTTTAGATTAATTCTTGATATGGGTGACTCACAAAAGATTAAAAAATATCATAATAAAATACTAAAACAAAACCATGGTACTATTGATAAACATTAAAATCTTACAAACTAATCATGTGCAAGATGTCCCTTGGAAATGCATTCAATTCAATTCTTAACAAATATAACTACTGATTTTAGTTCAAGTCTGTGTAACCTAGTTTTAACATTCAATCATGATATGAAGAAAAAGTATGGTTAAGTAATATAGTTTAGTCTAATTAGCAAAAGTGTAGAATTTGATTTTGGTCATAGGAAAACATTTTTTTATAGTGAACAAAATGGTTGGGGAGTTGTGGTAATTGTAGTGAGTTGTTATTCATCAAGATGATTATTTTCATTAATATATGATGTTTAATTATTGACTATATTTAATATTTGATATAATTCATCTAATTAAATTATTAATATGATGTATCTAAAGGGTATTATAATAAAAGTATAATCATAATTTATATGATGATGATGTAGCCATGGTTTGGGGTCTCAATTAAGAGATGTCTTAGACCACATAACCCTCATAATACATAGAGGAAAATGAAAAAAAATCATATATTTATTGATTTCATTCATTATAATTAAAATTGGTATGATAACAACAACGACACCAAAATATCATAATTATATGCATTACTACACTATATCCACAGATCTATGAATGTTAACTTGTGATCTTTGAGATTATAACTATCTCAAAATAAATACAATGATATATCCTCAATATCATTGATTTTATCTTCATCAAACAACCACACTAGCACAAGTGTTGGGGCATGTTTATAAAATCACAAGGCCCACATACTTAAATGAAGTGATTTATATCCACTAATAACATTTAACGCACCTCAATGTGCCAAAAATATTAAATATCAAATAAAATTCCAAGGCATCTTATCATGTTACAATTTATCACATCACAACTTAATACATCACATGAAATATTAAATGAATCCTTAACATCTTATCATGATCTAAGGAATTATATGAAAGATCTCTTTTTAAAACATTTCACTATAATATATACCCAACCAACTACACAAATAAAATTGCATGAAGTCAATAGACTTAGCAAGAAAAACTTGTGCTAAAAAACCCTTGCACAATGAATCTTCATACATGTTAAAAACAAATTACACATTATCACACATTCTCTAAATGAACCTAAAATTATTAAATTATTTGTGTAGTGAAGAGTCAACTATGTTACTAATTCTCTTAGACCATGTCACTTTTGTAGAAAAGAATCAACCTATGTATTAATCTCAATGAAAGCTTTGATTTTTTTATATGTCACAAAAAATTTAATTTACTTTGCATATCATTGAAATACTATTGTGCTTGTATAGAATAATAACATCATGTATTACACAAATATTAATAATCCTACTTAGACAAACAGCAATGACAACTATTTGTAATTTAAAAAAAATCATGGAACATTACAAAAAATAAACATATATGAACTTGCAAGCTGTGTAAAACTACACAAGACAAGCATGCACTCGAAGGTGGTAAAAATGACATATTTAGGTGTTTACCCAACTCATGACTTATGCTTACATAAAAATAATGACATATGCCCAAAATAGCACTTAGAAAATTTTATTAAACTAACACATTGTTTGGTTGATGCAAGATTGCATGTGAACCTATATACTCTTACATCTTACACCTTAGGTAACAAAAGAATATGAGTTCTTGATTATGCACCATATAAGATATTTGATGATTATATTCCTCATTTTATAGCTTCATATGTGCTTAACCATGTTGCTTTTTCTATTGCCTAGTATTTTCAGTTTACTAGATCTTTCCAAATCATGTGTCAATCACTTATTCCACTTCATCATCCTCCCTTTTCAGCACTTATGCTATCCAATCCATTCCTTTAGGATATTCATCTACACTTTCATTACTTTGGCCTTCATAATATGAATAAAAATCATCCTCATCTAAAATAAGTGATAAATCAATCCCTTCAAGTAACTCTATATCATATGTATTCTTCACAAACATTTAATACACTCTGTATGGCCAATATTTTTCCATTTTAACATATCATAATTAACTTTTAAAAATATATCTCTCCTCAAGTGTGATAATACCAAAAATTCAACCTAATATTCTATGTTTGTTCTCTTAATATATGTGTGTTGTTTATATTATGTACTACTTTTATCCAGATGTTCACACACTTATTTATGTACTTATTGCATATGCTCTACCAAATCCTATAATTCAGTTATTTTTCTTTTTTAATTGTTAATGTTGCTTGATTCCAAAAATCTTCTTGGACTCAACTCATAAATAATCTGAAATGGTTTCTTGTACTCATATTTATTAAATTATTATATGTAAACTCAACTTGCACCAAAAAATTGTCCTTTGTTATTATCTCACTTTCAATTAAACATTTCAACTAATTGCTCAAACTCCTATTGACTACCTATTTTTGTCTTTCTATTTAAAGATGGTATGTTGTACCGAACTAAAACCTAGTGTTTAAATGCTTCCACAACATCCTCTAGAAATGTCTAAAAACATTCAAATCTCTATTTGATATTATGATACATGAAAAACCATATAACCCCTATATATATACATTCTAAATTTCAATATATCCACACATAACCTATATAAACCCATTAAATCATGAATGGGTTTTTAGGGAGTTCTCATACCCCACACAATATAATATAATAGTGAATTTTTAATGAAATTTTAGGTTCCTTTATGATAACACACATCCTAGTATGTATCTTACCCCCATTTAGACTAATTATCAAACCTTTATTTATTAAACAAAGCCCATGTTCCATGAGGATTCTATGTGGCATACTTTGGTTATTACAATTTTTGCATTTTTACAATGTGAATTAATTATGGAAGGTAACTATTAGTTTCATTTAGTTTTAATAGGGTATAATTTTTTATTTTTTGGTCAATCAGAGTACAACATTTTCTATACATCATTTTTTATGTATAAAGAAATGAAACTTTTATAACGATAAAATACAAATATTTTTAACCAATATAATATAATATTATTATATTTTGATGGACTAAAAAAATTTCATACTATTTCTAATTTTACTTGATTCAAGATGCAGTCATGATGATTTCTTTTTAATCCTACCAAGTTATAACAACTTTGTTTTAAATCACCATAGCCATCAAGTAATCACCAACACTTTTGAACCTTGAATATTCCACTCCAACCTCCTAAAGAGTTGATTCCTTACAAATAAAATTACCTCCTAAAGACAACCTAGACACCCCTTATAGCACAATGGCTGCCCCAAGCTCATCCTCATCCAAAATACTATATAGGAACCTCATGTGCCCTCAAATACTTCAAATCCTAGAATAATAAGATGTATACATGGACTGGGTTGATAAGTACATTTTGAAGGGGCTTGTTAAGATGACCTAGTATGATACAGACACCAATTTACTCACCACTTTGCTTAGGAGCTATGACCGTGCATATTCCATGTTCATAGTGAAGGTGAAATCATGGGTTTTGTGACTTGGGGTCACCCCAAAAGACATATGTCACTTAACAGACCCCCCTCACAAATGCTAACCCTATGACCACCCATGCCTCACTAATAGATCATGAAAATAAGTATCTAGATTCTCACTTCAACATGTCGATTGAGAGTTCATACTAGTTCATTAAATTATTATTTTATTTAAAGTTTTATTTAAATTTATCAATTCATTAAATATTATCAATAGGGAACCAAGTACCATCATTAATTAAAAGTTCAATTTTCTCTAAACTAGTATGCTTGCTTTTGTTATAGGTGGTTAGAATCACAAATCCAATAGGGGCCTCCTTATATAATCTGTTAGCAATTCTTTTCTTCTAGCCATGATAAATTCTTTTAGGCTAGAATTATACTTTATGGAAGAGCATTGGACATACCGATATGAGGTAAGGTCTACATCCTACATATTTTGAGTGGCCAAAAATTTGATTGGTGTTTGTATCTATTGAATAAAATTATCAGTGATTTAAATTTTGTTCTTATCATTAATAATTTTACTTTTACATGTACCAATTATATTATTGTTTTATGCAATGAGGCATTTCACAAATTATAAATGGAGAGCACGAATATTCCAACTACTCTTCAAGAAAAAAATGTAGCTCGCCTCTCTTATGGTTGCATAACAAGAGGTAAATTAATTTTTACAACTGCATTTTAAATTTTTGAAAATTTATTTGATGTTATCTATTTAAATGAAGAAATTATGTCTTCTTCATAAAAAATAATTATGACATTAGATTCAAAAAGACAAGAAATGGTAAGAGGTCAACAACCCCCTGAGGCATCTAGAGAATTAGACATGGATGCCAAATCATCTCCTCTTCAATTGACTAGACACAAAGGAATGCATAGTTCTAATATGCCTCTAGGCCCTCCCCCCAATCTAGTTGCATTGACACAAACTCAAGCCACCTTTCATGATGTTGTTAATACCATTGTCTTATTTTTGTTATTATTAATTTATTTATACATTATAGATGTGTTTAATTTGCTTTATGTTATTTTTATAACATCATTTGAATCTTCCCCCAATCTTCTTGTTAGCCAAAATTGGCTACCATAGGGGAGTCTAATTCAAAACTTGGTTCTTGCCCTTTTAAATTTGTTAATAGCCTCTAATAACCCTTGGTTTTGATGTCATGATTTGTCATTAGGTGATGTCTTGTTCATGATTCCTTAGGTTTTGTCAAGATAAAGTTATTTTTATTTTATTTAAGCCTTCTAATGTCTTATTCCTTGCACAAGTCATTAATTCCAATGTGAGGGGGATTTATTGTGAAGTCTAAACATGATTTAGGGGGCCCTTTAGTTCCTTATAAGTAACAATGCTATGACCAAGGTTAATAAGTCATTTTAAACCTTCTCAATGTATAATGAGCATGTTTGAAGTTGTGAAAGACCATTTTAGAGTCTCAAATGGGAAATTACATATCAAAGCACTTGGTAATGACTTTAGGAGAAGTTTTTAACATTGAGTTGGCAAGTAAAGTTCATAATATGATAGTTTCAGGTCAGAAGAGATAATGATTGCATTTGTAGATAATTATAACACATCTATAATGGGTTATCAAAAGAGTGAAAAGATGTTTTCAAGAATTTTTAGACGTATGGTATGTTTTCCCAAGTGTGTCAAGGCCAAATATTGCTTGAGCAATATTGTAAAGGTCGAAAGAAGATAAACAAATGTTTTAGCTCCTTCATCGATCTCTTTAAAAACTAATGAGGGATAGTTTCAAATGTTTGGTTAATGAAGAGAGATAAATAGGACTAGATCTCTTAGGGGAATATGAGGACCCTAATGGAATTCCAACTCATGGCCATAGTTCTTGGATTAATGCCCCAAGCTATATGAATAAAAATTAAGATGAAAAGGTGCTCTTAAACCCTAGTAAACCCAAAGTCTTTGGTTTCTTCCTCAAAAAGGAATTTTGAAGCTTGATAGGTGTTTTCAAAAGTTGGATGATGTTTTTAAGTGTCTCTAGGATCCCCACGATGCCAAATATAAGATTGACACCTCTGATTAGGTCTCCTTTATAAGAAAAATACATGATATCTTATGTGATAGTGCAACAATCAAGGGTTTGAGAGATTTTAAGGGTAAAATTCACAACTAACACACATTCCAAGCTCTCAAGTAGCCTACATAACCTTTCAATACTTCATATAATTATTAGGAGGTCCTCTAATGCAAGAAAGGTCTAAGTGTGATGAGAGAAGACTCTCATAGAAACTCTTTTTTATTGTAGAAACATGAATAAGAGTCCTTCACATTGCTTTGATCAACAAATGAAACATGAAAGAATGATTATATCATTCAACAAGTCATCCTTGAGTGTTAGAAGTCTTTTAGAAATTTTGAGTTCATATAAAAACTATCAAACTTGAATGGATACCCATAGGCAGGTCTGCCAAGTCGAGAGGCATTTTAATTTTCTCAGAAGTTGATGGATAATATGCATTGGGGGAGTTCACATATAGATAATATGGGACTCTTATGCCCTTGTAATTGATTTTGGATAGAGAGATAAAATCCCTCACCTCTATAAATGATCATTAAGACTATAAGGCACTCAAAGGCTGTCAAGAGGCCAAAGAGGACCCAATGGATAAAATGCCTTCTCAAATAGCCAAAATTCTCCTAAATGTTAATGAAATAACTTGTATTATTATTATAAGTACCTAAGGATCAAATTGGGGTCATTATTTGACATTTGTGAGGACAAATCTATAAGGAAATTGACCTAGAAGGCCTTTTATAGGTCTATTTGTGTTTACTTGAGCATGTTTAGATATATAAGATAGTGTATAGAGTATCTTAAACTTGAGAAGGGATCAAATAATATTATGTAAACATTAAAAAAAACCCTCATGGTTTTTTAAATGATCCCATGAATGAAAGATCAGACCTAGTAGAATATTTGTCTTGTTTGCATGAAGAAGAGACAAGGTTACAGACCTATGTTGAGATCATTAGGCATAAATACATCTCCAAGTCACACTATTAAAATAAATTAGAAAGGATATGATGTTTTTTACAAAATTAATAAGTTTAAATAAGATGCCCAAGTAGATCCTCTATGTCAATGGAGTAACATTTGGTCTTAGAGAGTTATACAAATGATGATATTTGCCACGGAGACTTAGCATCATCATTAGAGAGCAATATAAAAGTGTCAGTAGGTTAAATAAACAATTTAAAAACCTTAAAAACCTATCTTAATGGATCTCAAGAATAAAATACGTGTCAAAGTCAAGGAAAGGTAGTTAGATTCAAGAGGGTAATTTGTCAATTTTTAATCATCAAGAGAGATAAATCTTACAAGGAACATGCTAATTTGAAAAGAAAATGAAATGAGAAATCCATTAGAATATGTTGATAAATTATATGAATTTTATAATAAATTATATTATAAGTAAATACCCCTTATTTAACCCTAACAAATATCCATCCTCAAAACACAGTCGAACAACACCTACAGCCAAAGGTAATTTGACATAAACATGAAGAAACGGAGCATGTTTTGGCTTGATCAAAGGGATTTGAAGGTGTTTTAAGTTATGACAAGATTTAAAATAATAAATTGATATTTTTTAGACCTCAAAATATGATAAAATACCATTAAATAATAAACATTTTTCAAGCATAAGCAATTGCAAGCCTAGAGGAGACCTACAGGTCTATTTTCAAGAATGAGAACAAAGTATGTAATATGTGAATTAGAATTGGGGTTTAGATGAAAAATTAGGGTTTTTATGATCCATTATAATAATTTTAAGGTTTTTAATATTCTTATAGGTTGATTAAAAATAATAATAACACTTATAACCCGTTTGACAGTAATAGAATGCATGTAAAATTGTGAAAATTGGCATGTTTGAGGGATTTGAAGATTATTCAAGAACAAATGACTATTAGAATAGTGAATAAAAGTTTATCAGACCTAATACATGTCTCATAAATATTTTAAGTGTCTTAAAACTCTACCCATACATTTTTATTTGCTCTCTGCCTACTCAGGCCTGTGTTTTTCCAAACTAGGGCTAGAAAACTTATTTTTTGCATAACTCAAGTTCTAACCCGTAGAATGGCACAAAATTTGGTAAATTGAATTTATTTAATGTTAAAAATCATATTTTTTATAATTAATGTATGGTCTTGTATGATCAATAGTACTATAGGTTTGATTTAGGCCTAATGAAGAAAGATGGAGGTTGAGTAAGTGGGTCTACCTTGAGAGTTGGGTCATGAAAATTTGGTTGAAGATGAAATGGGATAAAGGGTACTAAAATATGATTTTATTTTTCCTTGAAGTGTTTCATATCACTAAAAATAAGGATATTTGTGTCAAAATAGGGATACATGGAATAAACCTCAAAGAGAGCCAATGTGAGAGTTATGATAACGATTAAAAAATAGAATTGGAAATATTATTGGTTATAGGTATTAAAAAAGTGTCTAAGGTAGTTAGAATCCAAGAACATGAATTTTAATTTCCTTATTACTCCTAAGGGGTAGTTTAAAGAACTCAAAGGTGAGTCATCTATCAAGATAAAACTCCTATGCCACCTTGATCAAGTCATCATGAAATGAGGAGCACACATATTGAAGAGAGGATTAAGAACTATCCTTTATAAATTATTATTATTTGTAAATTATCCATGATTTATTTATAACCATCATTGGATCTTGACACCTCTTTTCTCTCTCACTCCTTTTTTCTCCTATATATATGCCTAATTTTGGCATTGTAAGGGATCTTTCCACCAGGAGTATGGCATAGCCCTGCTCTTTTGTATGCCTATTGATCAATAATATGACTATTTTTACCTCCTATGGTTGTATGTAGTGTGAAGCTTTGAATGGTTGATCTAATCAAGTGTAGACTTAGCTCACCTTACTTTGTTATCCTATTCTTCTCGCTTTATTGTAGTTTATTTATCTATTGCAAGTTGTGAAGAGTGTCATTAGACATTTTGTGTGGATTATAAGTGGCAAACAAATCCCCTTATACTCTCATATTTCCTTGACTCTTTGTAAATAATTAATGTGATAGGTTATTTTAGGAAAAGTGTATGCTATTTTAGTCCTATAGGTCTTAGTGCACATGCAAATTAGTCTTATTGGTCATAAAATTTGGTGTATCACTTCCATTTTAGTTTATAGTTTTCTTTCTCCCTTTTCCTTACAAGTCAATAGGTTTAGTAGTAGTTATAAGTGATGCATCAAGGGATTTATCCCTATCTAGAGGTTCTCTTCAGTTATAAGGTCACTCAAAACATTTGAAGAGTCCCCATGCTATCACTTAAGTGAGGAAGCTTGAACACCCTCCGCAAGGGTGCAAATTTTGTTGATAACAATTTTGTCATGCTTGGTGCAATAAGATATTTCATCAATTTAAGATTTATTGGTGTTGTCTTCAATATACCAACCTTTGTAGGCATGAACACAAGAACCAATAGAGACTCTGAGTTCATCCAATTGATTTTAGTAGCCCAAGTATTCTCTTAAGAAAGTACTCTTTCTATCTTGCCTTTCTCATGAAGTTACATGGCTACATTTGGAGTGGATTTCAATTTTACTCAAGTTGATGAGCCATATCAAGCCTATGTTGATCCCTATCAGTAGTATTTTAATCCCTATCAGTAGTATGTTGATCTATATTAGCCTTATGTTGAGTCATATTAGTCCTAAAATGACCCTACTTACCTTCCATATGACTCTAGTTACCAATATGACCAGCCTTGCTATCAAGAGTGTTACTCTTCTTCCCTTCATCAACAACCTTATCAATATTATCAACCTTCATATTAGTCTTATCAAGCTTGCCATAAGCCCTCTATACCTCCTCATCATGATCCCAATCAGCCTTGGCAAAGCCACTATCCTCCTAATTATCCTAAAGAAAGTTTTGAAAAGATAAAACTTGAATTTGAAGCACATCTATCTAGGGAGATTGAGTTTATAAATGAGAATATATTTTAGTCAGTTATAACAAGATCAATAGAATATAAAATCTTCCCAATCACTCCACCCACCCCTCAAGTTACAACACACCATCAAGAGGATACTCCTAAATTCAAAATTCTAAGTTGGAAGCAAGTAGTTGGGTCATAAGAGAAGCAAGATAAAGAATGCTTAGATAGGGGAATTAAAGATAAAGTAGTAGAGACTTAGCCTATAAAAGCCCCATATATTCCTCTATAAGAGCCTTAAACCTTTCCATCATGGAATTCAATCCAAGAAGGCATTCAAAATAAAAATGAAGTGTTTGTTGAGAAGAATAAGACACCCATAACACAACTAAATTTGATCTCTCTCCAAGAATTCCTAAAAGAGTCCACCATCCACAAGACCTTATATTGCAAGATTTTTCCCTCAATTACCAATCCAAATCATGAACTTATTCATTACCCTCCCACCATATCCTTTTTTGAGGAAGAACCTATTCTATGGGATTCAAATGAAGAAGATCAAGTTATAGTTGCACATGATGAAGGTAATTCAAGTAAATATGATGAGGAGATCATCATTGGCACTCCCATGATTGAAGAAAGAGGAAAATAATTTTTTAGATATGAATGGAAAAGTGATCTCAATGATGTGTTGGTAGACTTTGAAGGATAAAACACTTGTAATTGTGAACAAAGCTCAAATGAGATAATTGCAGTAGTTGCCCAAACAATTAGTCATCTCAATGAGATCATGGATGATCAAGAGCAACAGTTCTTGGATAATAATAATGAACTATAATAGATATATATAGTAGATATGCATTTGGATATCTTCCAAGATGTCTCAAGTGGCCAAGAAGAGGTAAAATCTTATTTTGAACTCTCTCATTTGATTGAAAATGGTGGCCTTATTTCTTGATGCAAAGAGGAACTGGTTCAGTTGGTAATATAAGAATAATAAATAATCATTTGCCTAGAGAGTCTCAATGAATGGTTTATAGCTGATCTTGAATTGGAACACCTCCCAAATGGACAATATGAGGTCTTAAGTGGGCTTGAAATGGCTTCCAATGAGTAAGAGGCAAAGCTTGAAATAGTAGAATTGAAACTATACCATGATCACACTGATGATTTTGAAATTCTTGACATTCCTATGTATTTTAAAGAGAAATTTGAATATGTGTTTTAAGTTATATCTCTTCAAGATGGTATTTAAGAAGATGTTGAAAATATGTGGCAGCAACCCAATGATTTGGTCAAAGAGATGGAGATTACTAGTGAACCAATAACTCATGAAGAGCATTTCAAACATGTGAAGATGGTTTTAGTCCAATTGAATCATGATAATGATGTAACCAAGGTTGTAATTTTCCCAAACAAGATAATAGAAGATATGAATCAGACATGGTAGCTATCCCATGAGGCCATTGTGGGAGTAGATATCCTAGACAAGCCCACCATATTTGAAGAGAAAAATCAAGTTAAAACAATGGTTGATAACCTTCCAATTAACCATCATGAATCTCATGGTAACATGATAGAAATTATAAATGTGATAGAGATAGACCCTCAAGGTGAAAATCATATATAAGATGACTTCTCAAGCCTACATGAAAAGGATATAGATGACATGTAGTAGCAGTATTTGGGAATTTATAATGAATTTGAGGTTATTAAAGGGTCTACATATCCTCAAGGTAAGATTTAAGATGACATTGAATTTTCTATCCTCCTTAAAGATCAATGTGAGAGTCACCAAGATGATATTCAAGACAAAGCACATAATTTCATGGATCCACTAGAAGCTACAGTTGATATTTCCCATATGAGTCAAGAGGTGATTATTTTTTAGGTGAGTTCAAGCATCAAAGAGAAACATGAGATAAGTATTGGGCCATAATATGAGTATGTTTTCATAGGAGACATGTTTAATGTTGTTGACTCACTTGAGAGTGTGCCAAAGGAGTTGGCAATCAAGAAGACTAATCCTTCAAATATCATGCTCAAAATGAATCTTGCTCTACACCCTCATTTATCTCATGGAGGAAGAGGTTTTAAAAAATTTCCTTTTGATCTAGGAAGAAGATGTCTTCATATTATTTGTATTTAGTAGTGATCTTATGTTTTGATTTGCCTGAGTGCTTTATATCATAGGTGTGTGTGCTAATTTAGTGTGTTGTTCTTGTCTTGTTATATGTTTTAGAGGTATGTCAATTATAGTTGCTTTTTCAAGGCATTTTTAATCAATTCCAAGGTCCAATCTAGTCTAAAGTTGAGTGATGTGTGACTCCATAGCCCAATGGATAGACAAGGAAACTAGTCTAAGATGC
Source organism: Torreya grandis (assembly GCA_037957365.1). NCBI lineage: Eukaryota > Viridiplantae > Streptophyta > Pinopsida > Cupressales > Taxaceae > Torreya > Torreya grandis. Next base: position 1,172,738 of record JARHVA010003445.1, read on the forward strand.
ATAACAAGCATATAATCCTAAGAGGTTGCCAAATATGTTAGCCAAAATTGGCTACCATAGGGGAGTCTAATTAAAAACTTGGTTATTGTCCTTTTAACTTTATTGATAGCTTCTAATAACCCCTAGTTTTAATGTCATGCTTTGTCATTAGGTGATGTCTTGTTCATGAGTCAATAGGTTATGTCAAGGTAAAGTTGTTTTCATGTTGTTTAAGCCTTCTAATGTCTTATTCCTTGCAGAAGTCATTTATGACAATCTGAGGGGGATTTATTTTGAAGTCTAAACATGATTTAGGGGGTCTTTTGGTGCCTTATAAGTCTTCATGTTATGTCCAAGGTTAATAAGTCATTTTAAACCTTTGCAATATATAGTGAATATGTTTAAAATTGTGAAAGACTAGTTTAGAGTCCCAAAGGGGAAATTACATAGTATAATACTTGAAAATGACTTGTGGAGAAGTTTTTAATGTGGAGTTGGTAGGTACAGTTAGTAATATGATAGTTTTAGGTCAAAAGAGATCATGATTATACTTGTAGGTAATTATAACACATCTAGAATGGGATATCAAAAGAGTGAACAAATGTTTTCAAGAATTTATATATGTATGGTATATTGTCCCAAGTGTGTTAGGACCAAATCTTGCTTGATAAAGCTTGAAAATGTCCAAATAAGACAAAAAATGTTTTAGCTCCTTCATTGAGCCTTTGCAAGCTCGTGAAGGCTAGTTTCAATTGTTTGGTTTATGAAGAAGAGAGAAAAACATAAATAGAGATTATAAGGGAATATGAGGACCCGAATATAATTCCAACTAATGGTCATAATTATTATATTAGGGTCCCTGGTTATATGAACAAATGTTAAGAGGAAAAGGTGCTCTTAAACCCTAGTAAACCCTAAGGCTTTGGTTTCTTCCTTAGAAAGGTATTTTGAAGCTTGATAGATGCTTTCCAAGAGTTGGATGATGTTTTTGAGTGTCTCTAGGAACCCCATAATGGCAAATATAAGATGAATACCTCTGATTAGGTCTCCTTTGGTAAAAAAAATGTATGATCTACTATGTACTAGTGAAATAGTCAGGGTTTTGAGATTTTTGGAGGGTAAAATGCACAATTGAGGCTCATTATTATATCTCAATCAGCCTATACAAATTTTCATTACTTCCTAGAACTACTAGGAGGTCTTCCAATGCAAGAAAGGTCTAGTTATGATGAGAGCAGACTCTCATAAGAACTCTCTTTGACTATAGAAACATGAAGAAGAGTCCTTCACTATGATTTGAGCAATAAATGAAGCATGAAAGCATGAACATATCAGTCAATAATTCATCCCTAAGTGTCATAAGTCCTATATCACTTTTGAGTTCATATATAAACCATCAAACTTGAATGGATACCCACAGGCAGGTCTGCCAAGTTGAGAGGCATTTTCCTTTGATTAAAAGTTGATGGATAATATGCATGGGGGGGAGTGCACATAAGGATCATAAGGGACCCTTGTGTCCTTGTAATTGATGGTGGATAGAGAAAGATAAACTCCTTCATATTTATGAATGATCATTAAGCCTGTAAGGCATTCGCAGGCTGTCAAGAGGCCAAAAAAGACTTGATGGAGAAAATACCTTCTCAAAATGACAAAATTCTCCTAAATGGTATTGAAATAACTGTATGATGCCTAAAGGTATCTAAATCTTAGACTGGGATCATTATTTAAAATATGTGAAGGAAAATATGTAAGGAAATTAACCAAGAAGGTTTGTTACATGTATATTTGTGTTTACCTGAGCATGTTGATATCTCTAAGATAGTGTATATAGTATCTTAAACCTGAATAGGCATAAAATAATCTTATAAAAAACTTAAAAACACCCCTCTTGATGTTGGAAATGATCTGATGAATGAAGGATCAGACCTAGTAAAATATCTGCCTTGTTTGCATGAAGAAGAGACAAGCTTACATACCTATGTTGAGATCATTAGGAGTATAGAAATTCAAGGTTTCACTAGTAAAATAAATGAGAAAGGATATGATTTTATTGAAAAGAGTAATGATTTTCAATAATATTCCCAAGTAGATCCTCTACGTCAATGGAGTAACATTTGGTCTTAGAAAATTATACAAATGATAATATTTGCCAATGAGATTGAGCATCATCATTGGAGAGTAGTGTAAAGGTGTCAATAGGTTAAATAAATAAATTGATAAAAATTTCACACCTATCCTGAGGGATATTAAGCATCAAATGGGTGTCAAGAGTCAAGGAAAGGCAGTTGCAAGCCTATGCAATTACAAGCCTAGAGGAGACCTACATGTTTATTTTCAAGAATGAGAAGAAAGTATGAAATATGTGCATTGGAATTGGGGTTTGGATGAAAAATTAGGTTTTTTAGGATCCATTATAAATATTTTAAGGTGTTGAATATGCTTATAGGTTGAATAAAAAGAACAACAACACCTACAACTTTTTTGACAATCCTAGAATGCATGTAAAATTGTGAAAATTGGCATATTTGAGAGATTTGAAGATTTTTCAAGAGAAAATAACTTGGAAAACCTAATATATGTCTCAAATATTTTAAGTGTCTTAAAACTCTTCCCATACATTTTTCTTTTCTCTCAACCTACTCAGGCCTATGTTTTTCTAAACTAGGGCCAGAAAACTTATTTTTTGCATAACTCAAGTTCTAACCCTTGGAATGGCATGAAACTTGGTAATTTAAATTTATTTAATGTTAAAAATAATATTTCATAGTTTTTTTATTAGTATTTTATGGTATCTATCATTTTAGGCTTGCTTTAGGTCTAATTAGTCCTAAGTGGGAAAGATGGGGTTGAGTAAGTGGGTATGCCTTGAGTTTGGGTCATGAAACTTTGGGTGAACTTAAAATTGGATAATGGGAAATCAAATATAATTTTATTTTTCCTATAATTTTTTCATATCACTCAAACCAAGGATCTTTGTGTCAAAATAGGGCTACAAAGAATAGGCCTCAAAGAGAGCAAATGTGAGAGTTATGAATAAGATTGCAGAATAGAGGTGTAAATATGATTGGTTATAGGTATCCAATAAGTTTCAAAGTAAATTAAACTCTAATAACATGACTTGTCATTTCCCAATCACTCTTAAGGGGAAGTTTCAATAGCTCAAAGGTGAATCATCTAGAAAGACAAAACTCCTACAACACCTTGATCAAGTCATCATCAAATGAGGAGCACACATGTTAAAGAGAGGATTCATTACTGTCCTTTGGTAATTATTCTTATTTTTAACTTGTCCATTAGTGATTTAAACCATCATTGGCTCTTGACACCTTGCTTCTCTCTCACACTCCTTCTTTCTCCTATATGCATGCCTAATTTTGGCATTATAAGGGATACTTCCACTAGAAGTATGGCATAGCCATACTCTTTTGTATGTTTATTGATCAATAATATGACTATTTTTACCTCCTTATATGGTTTTATGTAGTGTGAATCTTTGAATGGTTGATCTAATCAAGTGTAGACTTAGCTCACCTTGATTTGTTATCCTATTCTTCTCACCTTATTGCAGTTTATTTCTCTATTACAAGTTGTGAAGAGTGTCATCAGGGGTTTCATGTAGATTAGAAGTGGTAACCATATTCCATTATACTCTCATATTGCCTCACCTCTTTTTAAATTGATGTGATAGGTTCTTTTATGAGAAGTGTATGTTATTACAGTCCTATAGGTCTTAGTCCACAAGCAAATCAAGGGTAGTGGTCATAACATTTGGTGTATCACCTCCCTTTTAGTTTATAGTTTTCTTTCTCCCTTTTCCTTGCAATCCAAAAGGTTTATTAATAGTTATAAGTGATGCATCAAAGGATATATTCCTATCTATAGTTTCTCTTTAGCTATAATATCATCCATAACCTTTTAAGAGTCCCCATGCTATCACTTAAGTGAGGAGGCTTGAATACCCTCCTAAAGGGTGAAACTTTTGATGATAACACTTCCTAAATACCTCTACCAATTATTAAATTGTAACATATATATTTAGGGTGTCTTAAACATCAAGGTATGAACTTATTAATATTCTTTTGTAATATAAATATAAAATGTATTCTCATTTAGTAGTTATATGTTCTCTTTTTCAATTTGTATAGACCCCTTCTCAAAGGAAACATTTTCCACCACCACCACCACCAACTTGCCAAGTTGTAAATAGGGGGAAAAATTTATCATTTTTGGCCCCAAGTAGTGGCACTATCCATTTGATAATGTCAGAGTTTCCAAACCTCTCTCTTGGCAATATGCCTAGCTTAGCAACTATTATTTAACAACTATAGATCTTGATGATGATTTTTTGGGGTGGAGAGTGGAGACTAATATAATTATTTCAATCCCCATGATATTGTTCAAGGATCACAAAAGAAGGGTTTAGAGGTTGATTCACAATAGTTTCCATCACCTGACTCTTTGTTTTCTAGCTTGCCCCTTCTCCCTCTTAATCTTAGCATTCTTAAGACTGATGATGAGCTTACTAATTTTCCTTTAGATAGTTTATTGGTAGTTAATATTTTTGCCTATGTGATATAAATTGTTCTTCATGAACTTGAGTATTTGAGGATATGGGAGGTAAGGGCTAAAGCTTTGATACATGAAATAAATGCCCAATTTCACAATCACTCTCAATGTGCCCAATTATTCAAATTAGTTGAAAATCAAACAACAAAAACTGATGTGTTGCTGAATCAAGTTATTTCTAAAGTAGTAACTATTATAAATGATTATAATGATAAAGTTTTAGATATAATGTTAAATAAGATTGAGAATTTAAATGTAGAGGCACAAGCATACCATATTAAATGGGCAAAAGACAAAGCCTTATGATTATTGCTAATGTAGAAAAGGGGAAAGCAATGGTAAGTTATACTCATTATATATTTTTTAATTTGCATTAAGTATTGTACTTTTTTAGCTAAATAATTTTCATCATTTAATTTTAGTTAAAATTTGATAATTTGAAGATTCAAGTGAAGGTACTTGAACTGCACCTCCAAACAATGAAAAAAAATTTAAATGCAACTATTTTCTTGAAAAAAAAATTTATTTTGTTGAATAAACAAAATAATGCATCGAATAAAATAATCGAGGAGCATGGATTTGATCTATAAATTTTGTTTAAGCAGAAAGTTGATGCAAATCCCTCATTGCTTTCTCTAGGAGATGTAATAAAGAATGAAAATGTAAATCTTGAAAACATTAATGTTGAAACTAAGGATCTTCTCCAATTAGGAATCCTAAAAGATGATACAAGCCATAGAGAGGAAGTGACTTTTGTAATAGAAAAGCAAATAGACACTTCACATGAAAATAAAAAACAATGAATCAATGCTAGTTGTAATATTTATTTATAGTAGAAATATTGTAATATTCTAATGCAATCAGTTTCAAACTCAAAATATATTGTATTTATGGCTTTTAGAAGATGCATTAGATTATTACTTCTTAGATGGCTTGTAGTTTATGATGTGTTAGATATTATCTTAAAATGTAATGATTTTTTAATTAATTTAGGTACATTATATGTATGATATATGTTTTTAAAATGTGAGTGTTGATTTTTAATTTGATTTGTAGTAAAATTATTTTTATGACTAGATTTTTGGAAAAATAAATTAATTTGACTGAAATGAAAATGGATAATTGTTTCAGTTATTAAGGGACTATACATCCATCTTCCTTTCCTATCACTATGCCAATGTCATACATACTATTGGTAAAGAAATCAAGCCATTCATAAATAACATAATTGAGCATATAAACTACTATTCAATACAATACTACTCATTACGTAATTGACTTATGAATTAAAAAGATAAAATATTTTTCATTAAATAATAAAAAATTATCACAACTGTATTTAATTCAAATATATTTGAAATACATATAAACTAAAACTTAGGTATCCATAACAACCCTTTTGCAACATGTGCTTCATCGTTGATATTTGTATATACTATCTCAATGGCATTTTCAATATCTTATTTGGTCCCTGTATTAGTGACTCCTCTTTTTTTAGTAAGAGAAATTCAAATTGAAATCACTCTTTCATATGAAAACTCATCCACTACATAAATTCAAACATACAACCTAAAAAATGTATCAATATTTTTATCCAATATATTCCAAAGTTTGGATTTGATAAAATATAATGCACTAAATACCTTTTCATATTCCACTAGTACCAAAATCATTGTTTGGCACAATTCATATAATCAAAATTATTCACTAATTATTTCTTGTAGAACATTACTGGGATACAGTTTCTTCCATAGCTTTGTAATAACACATGTTTCTGTTGGTTCATTTAAGGACCGATATTTTTCAACCATTGTGATTCCAAATATGTTGACTATTTTTTTAGTAAATATTTTTGAAAAATAGCCTCAACTTCAACTCCATTAATTTTTATAGATTTATTGAAATGATTAATGAGATTATCCATCTATTTGATAAATAAACTACTTGTTTTTTCTTCACCCTATAGAATATTTCAAAATATAGAATTTACCACTCCCATGGATTCAAGCAACTCATCCTTTTGAAAATGATCTAGAATTTTAGTAGATAAGATTTTTGAAATGTTTCTCAATTGCATTTGTGTCTCATCTATGACATTACTATAGAACCCATGATATAGGTACTTATTCAATTTCTACTCCAACCACATTAGTTTGTCTTTGGAAAGTGTGTAGTGGTATCTCCTTTTCATTAACGGCAATACAAAGATGATCATTAATATTAAATTTAAAATATTTTTTAGGGTCCTTAATATCTGTTAAAATTTCCCAACTGTCAAATATTGGTCCTTAAAACTTTCATTCAAGTAGTATAATATATCAAGAAATTGAAAAATCTATTTTCTCAATCATATGAATTCAACAATAAATATGGATCTCTCTTGTGCATGTTTCATCAAACAATGAATTTATTTCAACATGGGATGAATACCACACAATGTTAGTAGGGCTTCAAAATCTATCAAATGGTACAATAAATCTTGTACTTTGTCAACATCCAACCTATATTTAAAGATCAAACTTGTCAATGATTAATATTCTTCAAATATTATACATGCAGGTTCATACATGGAAATCCATCTTGTATCAACATATTTTAATAATTTTTTACTATTTGTCACTCCAATCATAAATATCTAAACCTCTAAAAACCTTTTTTGGACTGCTTGACATGTATGCAATGTAAGTCATGGATAATTTCCTCCTCTTTTGTGATATTTTAAAATGTTCTAACAATTTTGTAAGCAAGATTCATTTTATGTGTCATGCATTGGATTGAAGTCATATATGTGGTAACTATTGTTTGTAGGTTAACACACAAACTAGTTTTGTTCCCCTAGATTACTAATGCACCATCCACACCAACACACACTAACTTGGTACCTATATCATAATAATTCATCCTAGCAATATGTATAAAATTAGAAACAAGCAATTCGTAAAGTTTCTCAACATTATAATTTTTCTTCATTTTACTTATAGATAATAGGTGAGGTTACCTTTAATGGTTCTTAAATGTATAAACATGCATGCAAACCCTTGATGTGTTGTCAAATGGTGTTACCTCATAAATGGACAGTGAGATAAAATGTGATGCTTTTACTTTTTATTTTAAATCATCATGAAGTATTTTTCCGTCTCAAAAGCACTACTATATGACCAATGTGCTTGTGGAATGTTATGCAATCCAATATGTTAAAATAAAATCTTGTAATCTAAAAAATCAGAGATTGGTTTGCCTCTTTTTAGAATGTGATATAAAGTGGAAAATTGTGTATATCTTTCAAGTAGATTAGACTAAGAAAATTTTATGAATTGAGTTGTAATTATTCCTCATTTCTCAGTGAGGTATCATTGATGTTTCTAATTATTTTCATACTCTATTGCGTAATATTAATGTATGCATTCTTTTGCATTTTTCCATCTCACTGTTCTTTTGATTTGTCCATCTTTATCTTTTACCCACTCATATATTTTTCCACAATGTTTCTCAATTGTATCTAACTTAAGCTCATTTTATGGTCCTTTCCAAGTTTCCAACTGCATATTATATATTTTCATTCTTTTAGTGTTTCAATATTGTTTTCCTATTTTACAAGTTTAATGAATGGGTATTTAGCTGCCCATTCAAACTTAAACGACCTTCTAATTATCCATGTACTTATCTTATTTTGCATATATTTTTGTACTTTTTTCAACTAAAGATTGTGTTGGTTGAGCAGAAATATCATCTGGTGGTATTGGGTACTCATCATTGACACCCATGATGATGTCCTCCAATGTCTTTTTCATTGAATTTAGTGACAGAATTTCATACCCAGGGACGTCTTCCAATGGAAGCATATCTTCAAAAAGGTTATTAGTGGGTTCTACTTTTAAAATGGGTATAGTTCTTTTAATTATTATTAAAAAAAAATCCTTAATACGAAATTGTAAATAATTAACAATATAATAAATCATATAGTATTTAATACCTCTATTTAAAATTTGATACCTAGAGACGTCTTCTAGTGAAGACATTTCATTGATATTATTATCATTGGGTTTTACATGCAAAATGATTATAGAATAATTATTAATAGACATTGTAACAAAATTACAAATAATTAACAATATATAAAATCAAATAATATTTAAAACTTTTGTCTGGAATTTCATGCACAGGTAAGTCTTCCCATGTAGGCATATCATTGGATTATACCTAGGTACCTCTGTTTATTATTTCATACCCAGGTACATATTTAAATGGAGGCATATCTTTAATACTATTATCAATGGGTTCTACAAGAAAAATGGTTGTAGACATTAATTATTATTGAATTCTAATAGGAATGAGTAAATAATAACAATATATAATTTAATATTTATACCTGTGTTTGCCCTCTAGTAGAAATAAGATAACAGGGTGTTCTATTTTTTAAGTTCCCTAATGTCTTATCACTCTCAGCATAATCCTTCGAATCAACACTACATACAAATTACATCTAGTTGCAGTCATTTGATAGAAGGTTATATTCACCTAATAGAGTTTTGCATTCACCCAATAGCTATAGCCTAAAGACAACCACCCAATAGATGGTTATTATTTCTTGATAGCTGTTTGTTATCACTTGATAGCTAATTAATACCACCTAATAATTAGTTTTTATCACTTGATAATTGAATATTATCGCCTGATAACTAAATGCAGTCACACGATAGTTAATTGTAATCACTCAACAATTAGATACACTTGCTTGACAGCTAGTTGTGGTCACCCCACAACTAATTATAATCATTTAACACCTAGTTATACTCATTTAACACCTATTTATAGTCATTTAACAATTTATTTTAGTCATTTGATATTTAGTTCAAGCCATAATAGCCCAAAAACTAGTTGTGGTCATTTGATAACTGGTTGTGGTCAGCCAACACCTACTTATTGTCACTTGGTGCCTTCTTCCTATCATTTAACACTTGGTAATATAATTCAAGGTAGAAATTTTAATATATTATATAGTGTAAAATTCCTCCAGAATAGCTTTCTTGATACTAACAACATACATTTAGAAGAAGATATTTATTTTTAAAAGTAGGTGAGTCAACCCTTAAATTTAAATTCTACCATAAAATTTAGGTGATCTCGCACTATCATCTACCCCATAAAATTTTCAAATACTAACTTCAAAAAAAGTAATATTCATGAATTAATGAATATTTTCCATTAAAAAAATCCTTGTACCTATTTGCATTTGTAAACCAAGGAAATTATTACTTAATCTTTGCACCATCCACTAGATGTCATCCAACTCATTTTTAGTTTATTATTGAGGTATGGTTTAAGCATTATTAGCAACTGCTAATATCATCTAGATTTACAAGTGGGGATTACCTCATTATTCACTAGACTAACAAAACCTAGGTGTTGGTTTGATGCAGCATATCTCATTAAAAGTAGCTTAGTTATTGGCAATAGTTGAGACAGAGGAAAGTTTTGATTCATATTTGGAAAAAGGCTTTATGTTGGCATGTTAGGTAATGTTTTAGGGATAGGAGGCATCATTTTTCCTTATGGATTGATTCATCTATCAACTATGATAGCTTCAACATATGCTAGAGGTAAGGTTCTTATCATACAGTCTCATCTTAGGAACATAACAGTCCATGGGTATAAAGCATTCTTGCACATTTACAAATATATAATAGCCTCAAGCTTGTAAAGGGTAGTTACTCTAATAAAAAAAATTGGAAATGAGTGTTAAAATTCTTGATGGGTTCATTGGATTCTCATTTGATGAATATGAACTACTGATATAGGATGTTTGGGTATATAACTTGCCTAAATTAGGCCAGTAAATTGTTACTACACTTGTTCCAACTTGTGATGGAGTCCTTAGGGAGGTTTAAAAACTAGTTGTATGATGCATCCATGAGTGTGAATGGGAATAACCTACATGCCATGTCTTCATAATTGACATTGAAGAGTCTCAGAGTAGAAGTGTATGATGTTATATGCTCTTTTGTAGTCCTTCCTATGCTAGGTGTGAATTTAGGAAAAAATATTTATAGGTCCCTAGGTAAGTTGTGTACAACCCCTAGGATGTTTATTATAGAGCTAAAAATCCAAGCCATAGGTAAGACTACAAGTTTATGCTAATTCTTGGTGGTTTTAGATGAAGAGATGGTGGCCACTAGGTTTACTATGGGTTTAGTTCTTCTTCCACCAGTTCAAATTTTCCCAATGAATTTGGAGTAGAGATATAATTAGTCTCCCACAAAAATATTAGGACTAGGTAATGTGCACACTAGGATCCAATTTGGTTTAATATGCATAATTTAGTCACCTGTTATTAGTAATTTGCATTCAGGTTCAAAAAATGAAAATAAAATCAAATGTTAGTGAACACCAAAAATGTATAAAAACCATTATCCAATTTTCACAAAATTTTCAACAATTTACAACTACCTTTAATCAAATTTCAAACTAGGAAGGCCCTCCTTCTAGCATCAGTTGTTGTTCAGTCCAAAATCCTACTCAAAATGCACTCATGAGATTGAGTGTTCCAAAGATAAAGGTGGGAACAATAAGGGACTTTCATCCTCCATTTTAGGATTAATACTTGATCAATCCAAAGCATAGTTATAGGTATGTGGCTCTATGATATAGTTTACATATAATAACTTCCAAGAGATGCAATGATACCACTCAATACTGATTATTTGAATTTAAAATTTAATGTTTTGATCCTACTACTAAAGTTAATATGCGTCACTTTGGAAATTTATAAAATAGGGGAAGGTAGTTTAGTTCCAAAAAAAACATAAAAAGAGAGGGAAGGGAGAGCATAAAATAAGATTTCTAATATAGTAAATGCAATGCCTTAAGGACTGAAGTATGCCAAATCACATTTAAACCATTGTGTTCCTGGATTATCATTTATAAAAAAAAATATAGAAACACAATGAGTAAGCTTCTAGGGACAAAATGAATGTTGAACTTAGGAATCCTTCACCAAAGGTAAAAACACAAAATATCTGTAGCTATTGTACACAAAGCTTTCAGATCACTTTACAGCTACAAACACATAAAGCAAATGATGTTCAAAGGGAAATGAAAAGTATTCATAACTAAATGAGACTAATTATTGGAAATCTAGTTACTATAGTCAGTTATGTAATTAGTCATAAGATCAATCCTTTTAGCATAAGCATAAACTTACTAGAAATAATGCATAACATTTGGTGAGCCAAAGATAAAATCTAAATAAATAAAATTCTAATATAATTTTGACAAAATTTATTTACACAAAGTGCCAACCTTTACAAAGGGATAACTACATTACTTATATACACAAATTTGTCCATGAGGCTTACACAATCCCTTATTAGAGTGGTTACAAAAGTAAATAGTGATTGTGAATACAATGTCCTTTTTTCTTGACTAAGACACCTTCAAGAAATTGAGAATGAAACATTATTATTTATCCAATATCCTTAGAATTTTTATATTAATATTAATATTTGGATCTCATTTCCTTGTACATAATGTGTTTCAACTTCTTATCTTACATTAAACAATGCTACAAGTCTAGGTATGACCTAAAAGAAGATTCAACTAAGCCCTTCAAATCACCATAAAAAAATTCCCATGATTATTTTTTATTCATGAATGATATATTTATTAGTATTAAAAAACATTGAATAAAATATTGTTTATCTCAAACTCAAATATTGGAAATGATCTAACTTAATTATCTCACTTAACCTCTAATTTTATATAGATATGTTGTTTATGTTTTTTGGAAAATTTATAGTGGTTATTAATTTATATTAGGTTTATAAATATAATTTACTTAAAAATATTAACTAATGATAAAAAAAATAATCGGGAACCACAACTAAGCTTCATACTAATTAAATGAATTTATTTTATATTACAAAGTTTTAAAAAAAATCTTATAAATAAAAGTTGATTTTTTTCTTGTAGATAAATATTGCATTAAAAAATGATAATTATTGTAGATTTACATATCAAATATAAAATATTTTCAATGTTTAATATTTATCAAAAACATCCAATTTTAAAAAGATAAAAATAACATAGTATTCCATTCATGTTGAGTAAACATGCCAGATATTGGCAAGCTAAAATAACTAAGTATAAGTACACTATAAAAATATTTATCTCAAATAAATACAAAAACACATCTCAAATAAGTTAAAAAATGTACATATTAAATATTCTTTTATAAATAGTAGATTTCAAATAATTTCAACAACTAGTATATATCTCAAATAAGTAAACAACTATACATATCAAATAAGTTAACAAATAATATACATGTTAATACCTAGTATTGGAATGTACACTACTATCCATAGACTGTCAATTTGATCCGGAAGGACTCCTAGTTGGTCTTATTCTTGCACTATCCTATGATAAACATTGATGACCATGATGACCATGTGTAACATGGAAATCATGCACCCCTATCTCTTTGCTCCATGGTTTGGGAAAACATGTGTGAAACCTACTCATCCTGAGGTGTCTTTACATCTTGTGAAACACACAATCTAATGTATCAATTATTGGTTATATATGGAAAAACATAATACTAAAAAAATTATAATTTTCTTATAACACAATATTTTTATTTACTTAAAAAAATACCTCCATGGATTTTAAGTATTGATCATATCTATTTGGGTACCTATCATAGGCCATGTTCACAACACCGTCCAACATTATTATGACCAACATGTTATCGAAGATGCGTAGATTCATATCCACCCCATTGATATCCATCAAAGGCTAAAATTAATCATTATTAAAGATAATTTTAATGTAAATTTCTCATACCTAAATTTAATTAAAATAATATTTAAATCATTATTCACACATTATATGTACTTATAATAGGTATAAGAGGTGCATCATCATGAATTGCCTTCATATAATGACCAACAATAGGGGGAATGAAGGAATCACATTGTGCCTATGTGTCTACTAATGGCATCTATTGCCACTGTAGTAATTCAATACTATGAATAATATCCTAAAAATATAACATATAGTGGGAAAATTAATATAAATTATTACTTTCAAAATAATCATTCAAAAAATAAATTAATTTTTAAATTTTAAATAACCACTAAAGCATGCCCCCAATCCAACAAGTGCATCATTGAATAATGCCTCTACACAATCAGCCATATAATGACTTAAAATTAGGCCTATGTCAATCTCTATGTATTAAGCCAATCCTCTACTAAAAAAATCTTGCACCAATGATATGGAGATGTCTTACTCCATACCAAAAAATCTTGTATGCTCAATTGCTTTGTAATCAAATTTTGAGTCACATAATGAAGGACTAAAAAAACATGAAATCTATATACATTATTAGACAATATGTATCCAACACTAATGAACTAATGCACCGCACTATCATCAATATTTGGAGTGGATTGTAAGCTAGTATAAAGTCTCTCCCAAACATTTCAAACACAATTCAAAGATATATGACGAACTTGAGTGGCTATAGTATCCATGTTATCCAAAAGAATAACACTACCTACTACAAAATTAGACTCAACAATAACCTCAAAACATGGGGTGAAACCCTCTAGGTCTCAACTAACGATTTTTATTTTGTTTGATTGGAGGCTTATTAGCTAGTTTATATTTATCACACAATTGGCTCTTACAAGGACTGTATGAAGTAGAAATGTCTATATAATCCAAAAACATCCATAAATATACCTCACCATATAGTTGTTTCATAAAATACAAAGGAACTCCATCCTTTTTATATCAACTTAATACAAATATATCACATAGTGGGAAAATTAAAATAAATTATTAATTTTAAAATAAAAAACCAAAAATATATTAATTTTTAATTTTTATATAACCACTTAAACAAAACATTGGTCTAACAGGTGCATTGTTGACACATGCTTCTAAAAAATCAACCATAGAACGAATCTCAAAATTAGGCCTATGTCAATTTCCATATACTGAATTGATCCTCTACTAGAAACATTCTACATCAATGAGATGGGGAGGTCCTACTTCATACTAAAATATCCTTGTGCTCATTTGGTTTTTAATCAAATATCAGGTCACATAATGAGGGATTAAAAAATCATGAATATTATATACATCATTATAAAATAGGAATCAAACACTAATGCATTGATGCCTCGTATAATCCTCAATATCTTAAGTGGATTGTGAGTTAGTATTTAAAATAATCATTTGAAAACATATTAGTTTTTAATTATTATATAACCACTAAAACATACCCCCAATCCAATAGGTGCATTGTTGACACATGCCTCTACAAAATCAGTTACAGAAATGATTCTCAAAATTAGGCCTATGTTAATCTTCATGTATTGAATTGATCCTCTATTGAAAAAATTCTTACACCAATAAGATGGGGTTGTCTTACTTCATACTAAAATATCATGTGATCTCACTTAGTTTGTAAAAAAATGTCAAGTCACATAATTAAGGACTAAAAAATGATGAATATTATATACATCATTAGAAACTAGGCATCCAACACTAATGAGATGATGCATCATGCTATCATCAATATCTGAAATGGATTGTGAGCTAATATGATAGCTCTAAGAAAAAATTATAACACAATTTGAAGATAGGCATTGAACCTGAGTGGCTACAATAGCCATGTTATCCAAAAGAACAACATTACCTACTCCAAAAGTGGGATCAATAACAACCTCAAAACATGGGGTGAAATCGTCTAGGTTTTAACCGACCATTTTTATTTTGTTTGAGTGAGGAGGTTTGTCAATTGGTTTATATTTATCACACAAATGGATCTTAAAAGGACCTTAAAAAACATGAATGTCTATATAATCTACAAATGTCCATAAATATACCTCACCATATAGTTGTTTCACAAAATAAAAAGGAACCCCATCCTTTAAATATCAAATTAATATAAATATAAATTAGAGTGGGAAAATTAATACAAATTATTACTTTTAGAATAACATTAAAAATATATTAATTTTTAACTTTTATATAACCACTAAAAAATACCTTTGGTCCAGTAGGTGCATCGTCGACACATGCCTCTAGAAAATTAGTCATAGAATGACACTCAAAATTAGGCATATGTCAATCTCCCTATACATAACTAATCCTCTACTAAAATAATATTGCACCAATGAAATGGGGATGTCCTATCCCATACTAAAAAAATATTGTATGTTCACTTGGTTTATAATCAAATATTGGGTGTAACGAATCATTACACCAAAACCTTGAGGCATTAATAAAATTTACACATAAGGATCATAACATCCCATCACATTTATGAAGCCCAAATTATGGGTTGGATTTGTACCCATATATCAGGATCCCTCACATTTATGATCCCTAGACGAACCTTACAATGCTGACATAGCCACTCATTATATGACTCGAATCAAGGGTGAGGCTCTAATACAAAATATAATGTACTGTTACACCAAAACCTTAAGGTGTTCGTGAAATATTCACATTAAGATCATAACATTGAGTCACATAATGAATTACTAAAAAAACATAACTACTATATACATCATTAGAAACTAGGCATCTAACACTAATGAAATAATGCCTTGGACTATTGTCAATATCTAAAGTGGATTGTGAGCTCATATTTAAAATAATCATTAGAAAATATATTAATTTTAACTTTTATATAATACTAAAATAAAACCCTGGTCAAGTAGGTGCATCATTGACACATGCCTTAAAAAAATTGGCCATAGAATGACTCTCAAAATTAGGCTTATACTGATCTTCACATACTGAACTGATCATATACTAAAAAAATTCCCACACCAATGATATGGGGATGTCATAATCCATACTAAAAAATCATGTATGCCACTTGGTTTATAATCAAATATCAGGTCACATAATGAAGGACTAAAACACATGAATACTATATACATTGTTATAAACTAGGCATCCAACACTTATGAACTAATGCCTCATACGGTCATCAATATCTGAAGTGGATTTTGAGCTAGTGTGATGGCTCTACAAAAAAAATCAACATATTTTGAAGATATAGTGTGAACAAGAGTGTCTAAAGTATCTATGTTATCTAAAATAACATTACTTACTATAAAAGTAAGCTCAATAACAACATCAAAATTTGTGGTGAAAGCCTCCAGGTTTGTACCAACCAGTTTCCTTTTGTTTGAGTGAGGAAGCTTGTTAGTTGGTTTATATTTATGACACAATTGGATCTTACAAGGTTCATATAAAATAAAAATGTTTATATAATATATATAATTCCATAAATACCTCACCATATAATTATTTCACAAAATAAAAAGGAATCTCATCCTTTAAATAAAAAATTAATATATATAAAACATAGTGGAAAAATTAATATAAATTATTACTTTTAAAATAATCATTCAAAAATATATTAATTTTTAACTTGTATATAACCAATAAAACATATTCCTTGTCCAACAAGTGCTTTGTCAACACATGTCTCTACAAAACTGACCATAGAATGAGTCTTAAAATTAGGCCTATGTCAATCTCTTTGTATTGAACTGATCCTCTATTAAAAACTTTTGTACTAATGAGATGGGGATGTCTGACTCCATAGTAAAAAATAAATGTAGGACTGGAAATTTATGAAGATTATATATGTCATTAGAAATTAGGCATTCAATAATAATGAACTCATGTTTCATACCATCATCAATATTTAAAGTGAATTATGATTTAGTAGAATGGCTTTCTAAAATATTTTCAACACAATTCAAAGATATACTGACCCTGAATGACTAGAATAACCATATTACTTAAAAGAATAACCATACCTATTATAAAATCAGGGTCAATAACAACCTCAAAAACTTGAAATGAAAACCTCTAAATTTACACTAACTATTTTCCTTTTATTTGAATGAAGAGGTTTGTCAGTTGATTTATATTTATCAGACAATTTATTTTAAAAAAAGCCATACAAAACTAAAATATTTGTATAATCTATAAACATTCATATAGTTGTTTTACAAAATATAAAGGAACCCCATCCTTTAAGGGCCACTTCCAATAGGTAGGTATATAACAAGGATAAATTATTAGAAACAATACTAAGGCATCCAAATTATTTGATACATTATTCTTTAAATGTAAACTAAAAATTTGAAAGCATATCGAACGCATATCAATCATTTCTTAAAGAATCTTAATGGATGTATGAAATGCAATGATTGTAAGATATGTTAAAAAGTTTGACTTGTTTTTAAAGCTTTAGAAAACTTTTAAGATAATCATTTGCTAGATGTGAAGCCAAATTTTATGGTCCATACATTGTAGTTGTGAATTGCATTGTAGACATGTATCGAAATATATAAGTATATAGAAAGTAGTTCCATAGTGGGCTAAGTGGGGTTTCATTGAATGAAATTCTTAAAATCTATACCCTAAAAAATGCCTTTAAAGAGGAGTTTCAATAAAATTATTATTATTATATATATTTTACTGGGTATTGTAATGATTATTCAAAACAAAACAAAATTAAAATTAGATGTATTGTCTATTTTACTATTTTTTACATAAATTTGTTATATGTTTATGTATTAAAGAAACTCTTTTCCGTTAAAAGTAGCTACATTTTATATTATTCCTTTATAAATGTAAAATATTTATCTATTTTTATGTGAGTAATAGGAATAATTTCACATATAGTGAAAAAATTAAGAAATTTGTTAATATATTAAATAAAATATATTTTATATTATATATTATAATTTTTATTGTATTGATGGATATATATGTAAAATATAAAAACATAATTTAAGTATATAAATTATCTTATAAAATGTGTCAATATTTATATGGAATCTAAAGATTATAATAAAAATAAAAAATTATATTTTTAAATCTTTAGATATATTTTAATATAATAATTTAATATAGAAAATATTATAATTTGTGACATATTATAATTTTTAAAAAAATATATAAAATGTTTTAAAAAAATTAATATAAAAAATCCTTTTTATGAAGATGACATGTAACTATTCAATTGTATAATACAACTTTCATAGATGGTAAACCTTACATTAGTTTTCTTACATAACATCAAATATAAAAACTTTTCAAACTAAACTACTACAAAAATAAAGATGAAATAAAAAACATTGAAATAACAAAAAAAAAAATTGTATATTATTTTTATATTATTAAAATAAAAATATATTACATATAATTCAATATTTTTCATTCGTAAAATAAACATTATATATTATTAAAGGAATAAAAAAAATTGATCTTTGAGAATTAAAGAATTAAAAACTATGAAATAATTAACTACTAAATTTTATAGTTTTTCATTAATTTTCACATTTATTAATTAATTGCATTATTAATTTTCTATTTATCAATCAACCATACACACTTTTAATTTTTTAATATTATTAATTTACTATATTCATTTTATATTTAGTAGTCAATTATATAATTAAAAAATAGAAATTAATTTTTAAATTAATAATTATATTTTCCAAAACTCATTTAATACAATTTTTTTGGGGGAGAAAAATAAATCATTATCAAGTTAAAAATCCATCTATTAAAAAAACAGCAAAAATATGAAAGAATTCTATAGAGATATTTTTTTCATTACGTATGCATATGTAATACTGTACACAATACATTTTAGGGATTGTTCTATGTACCACATGATATTGAAATAAGTATGCAAATAATCGAAGTCCACATTAACTAACATTGAGAGAGATGCATATATAATGAGGAGTGCGATCTCTTTATGTTTTAAATGGTTTATAATCATGGATATCATAAATGGGATAAGTTAGTTTGAGGTAGGTTGTAAATTTTTTTTTTGGTAAATGTGTAGGTAATTTATTTTTATTTTTATTTTATTTTTTTCTTCTTTTCCTTCTCGGGGAGTTTTTATTATTGCACTCTCTTTCATCTTGTTTAGTTATGGTTTTTTCTTGTCAAGTTTCAAAGTTTTTCTAATTGAAACTTTGTGTTTAATTTTAGTTCTTGGTTTTTAAGCACTTTGGTTTTTTTTGGTTTCTATAGATTCTTTTTTTATATATAGATAAGTTTTAAGTTTCAATTGTTTCATTGTAGATTAGGTTGTATAATTTTTTGCCTATTTTAAGAAGTGAAAAGTTCATCAAGATGTTAGTGAATTAGGTTGGTTCTTTCATGAGCATTGATAACTCTTCTTGGCATCTTAAATTTATCAAATCTTGTGTTAACGTCAACTTCTCTAAACTGCTCTTTCATTCGGTAAATCTACTCTCCTCATACGAATCATGGAATCAATTCCTAAACTATGAAGGTCTCCCCTTCTATTGTTTCCATTATAATCTTCTTAGTCATCAGATCGTTAGATGTCCATCTAGGCTAAGGGGTCCCTTTGCTCCTCGGTCCTTTCAAGTTTGCAAGAAGAAAGTTGGTTCTCCAGTTCAAGAATTCATGTGATGCAATCATGACAAATTTTTTCTTCCTCCTTTCTCTAGAGAGGTTATTGTGGAGGATTGTCTGAAAGAGGGATCTTCTCCTAGTTTGCAACTGACTCAAGTGCAAGTGTCTTCATCCTCTTCTCTTGGGCCCATTTATACAACTGTGGAAGACACTTCTAAGAGACCTAGTTGTGTTTTGGTAGTAGAGCAGTTGTGTGTGGATGTTTTTCATTTATCCTCCCCCCTCTCTTTCTCCCTATTGAAGATGAAAATTATACCATCAATTAATCAACCCTTTCACATATTGTGAAGGTTAAGTTAGAATTGTACCAATCTAATAGTAAGGTTCTGAAGGTTCAATTACGATCTTAAAGATGTGAGGTGTTTTTTAAATATTTTTTAAAATAACAAATACATTATTAAATATAACATATTTCATTATAATTCAAAAATTCATTTGTCAAATAATGAATCAGTTTAGATATGAATGTATAATCTACCATATCCGATAGAGAAAGTTTATGAACAAGACAACCTCTTGAAGGAAAGAAATTTGATTCGGTTATATAATATATTCTTAAGTAATAATCTTGTTTCTACAATAATTTATTTCAAATAACACCAAGACAATTAACCATAAATATAAAGTAAAACAGAATTAAGAAGCAAATCAGTTCGTAAAAAATATTCAATAAAACAAGCAACCAAAAATAACTCAATAAACTATATAAAACAAACAGGTCGACAACTAAACTAAGAATGAGATAATAAACTATTTAAAAGAAATAAAGTATTAAATCTAAACTAAAATATAAATAAACTAATCTAACTTAAACTAAGAAACAAAAGTTATCTAAAATGATTAATCTAACTTAATTAATCTAACTAAAAAAATAACTTAAAAAACAAAAACAGAACTAATCTAGTTAACTTAAGAAACATAAAATAATACAAAAAATTAGGAACAATAGTCAAGTAAATACAAAATAAATTAAAAACTAAAAAAAATATAAAATAAATTAGAACAATTAAAGTTGAGACTAAAATTAAATTAAACTAAATCAAAGTCAAAATCAAATTAAATTATAATATAGATAAAATCATGCAAGTCTCAACAAAGAGATTCATCTTAGCAAAATAAATTAATTTTATTTGAGAAATTAACATCTTTCTTTACAAAATATCTTGAGAGACAACCTTTACAATTAAATAGATCAATGAAATATTCTAAGCAATGAAGTTTTCATCATTATTAGCGCTGAATACTTGGATTATGCACATAGAACTACAAAGAGTAATCATCAAAATATGTTAAACTTGAAAAACTTCAAATAATCTATTAGAAATGATAATATAAAACTAGAGATACCTACGTTACCTAAGCAATTTACTCAACTATTAGAGAAAGTACCATTTCGTCTATCTGCAAAAGTCATGTTATCTTAGAAAAGTTGCATAAAAGAGAAAGAGATAAATGATTAACTTTACAATGTATAAATCTTCAATACCTATATTGTTCCTCTCCTTCAAATGAATCATTGATTTCATTTGATGCTTCAAATTTGGTTGGAAAAATAAGTCGTAACTAACCTTAGTTAGTTTCTTGTATAACTTGACTAATTGACTTTTTAAAAGTCAATTAATATAGACTGTTATTAGTTAAAATTTAATTAAGACTTAAAAGTCTTAATAGATCAAATATTTGAATATAGACCGAGTATTTCCTAATGGGTAAGGACCCTTAATCGATTAATAATAATAAGAAATACATATTTTAATAAATAATTAGATAAATCAATGTTTAATGATATTGTTATCTATATTAATTTCATAATGCATATTATCAAAATTACTTAGGTATATTATATATATCAAAAACTTAAAGTCTACTATATTTTCAAAACATCATAACCAAAATATCAAAATCTAAAAATCAAAGTATCAAATATGAATGTACTTAAGTTTTGCTAACTTAAAATTTTAACTTGAAATAAAAATTTATCCTACTGACATCCAAAAGTCATTAGAATTGGATAAAACCTCAATCATTAGCTTTCTCTACTCATTCATACACTAATTATATTCCATTTCAACTGATGGAAATTGAACCAACTTACTTCCCTACTCGCTTGTATTATCATCAACCTCCAATTTAATCTTATTCACAACTATGATCTTAGGAGTGTCTGATTCATTTTGGTTATGTGAACATTTGTTGGAGGTGGTTGGATGAACAACAATAAATGGATTTTTTAGACTTAATTTTTTGCATTCTGTAATGTGCTCTTTCAAACTCATCTTCTTGCACCCTAAAATAGGATCTTTTTGAGATAGTGTGATTTCATTAGAATAAGAAGGTAAGGCTAGATTGACAAAGTTCTTAGCATTGACTATTTCAATGTCTATATGAATGGTTTCAATAACATGATGTGGTTCCTTAACATGTTGGATTCTCTCTGTGGTAGGTAAATGAATAGGCAACTAATTTGGATTATTTTGCAAGTGGTGAGAGGAACTGCTATAAAAATTAGACCTGGCACCAAATTTACGGCCACAAAATCTTCTATTAGCCTTATGGCTGAAGGATTGAAAGGTAAATTATTCAAAATATTATAGAATTTGATTTCAATGATATCAAAATGGATTAGACATCCTGGCTCCCCTACACGCATACCTAAGGCCAAATATTATATCCCTGAAACCACCTCTTGAAAATTGTCTAATGGGTGCTTCCTAATTAATATTGTCTAAATTTTGATTCTTTCCCCAACCTTTGCTATCATTGTCTCTACTTGATCTCGATTGATCCCAATCTAACATCTTATATATATATATATATATATATATATATATATATATATATATATATATATATATGGAAAATATTCAAAGCTGATTATTTGTGACTGAAAATCAACATGTATATATCAAATATAAAACCAAATAACAATAATATTTCAATATACTAAATCCTCAGTCATAAAAATTATCACTATCATCAAATAATCATTTAACTGATTGTACTAACTAAACTGCATATTCATATGAAACTACTAACTATGTCACATCATTTTCAACTGAAATTCTAAAATAATTATATACTCATAATTTTATTTTCAATATATCTTGTCATATTTTATTGAGTTATGTTCTCATTGTGTGAATATAATCTCAAATATATATCATTGTCAAACTAAAAACTACACAATTTTTCAAAACTAAACCATTCAATCATCATTGAAAGAAAAATCATTACAAAAGTCCATTCATTACATGTATTTCTCAAACTATAAACCACATGTCTTTTCTCAATTTGATAAAGAAACTAAGCCATCAAAGCCTTTTCCAAGTCATAATTATAAACTAAGAACCATCTTAACACAACATTCTGAAACTTTCAATAGCCTTACTGCCCTTTAAAATGAAACTAAAATATTACAGATTGTATTTTATTTCAATCTATGTCAAAACTTTAACAAAATAATATACTCAGAATTTCATGAGAAAATCATTCTGAAACATCAAGTTTTTGACCACTTTGAAACTATTACATCTTATGCAACTATTAGGGATAGTCTAACATTAGTATTCACATTTATGTATTTACTATAAGATATATTACTATTTACTGAATAGTAATTACCGTAAAGTAAATTAGTAGTTAGTTATTAGAATATATTAGTCATTTGTATATTGTTATATGTTATAAAAATATTACACATATAGGTTTGAGGGAAATTTAGGTGATTGTTTAATTGAGAGTTTATAGGAATATATCATCCCAAATATAGGAATGACATTTCCTATACAATTATAATCATTCATATGGTTTTAATATATAGATAATATAGTGTGTGAGAATAATATTATGTTTTAATTTATTTATATATTTTATGTAAAATATAATTGATCTCCTAAAAATATAAACCAGATCCATTATCTAGTATCAGTTCATGGTAGTAAGGTTTTGATGGTTTAATGAATGCGTAGGAGTATTTATGGGTTAGTTGTTTTAAATTTATTACAATCTATTGAAGGATTGGTATAGATTCACCAATGGTGTATGTGTCGTGAAGTTCCTTCTCCATTACCTATCCATATGTTTTTCCTCCATTACATGCATTCTACAAATTATCATTTTAGCTGGCAATCACCATCACTATCTCCATCATGAACTTCCCTGTGATCATCATTGAGATTTGTGCAAATATTTCACACCATACATTAACTTTGGCCTTTGGTTCTCAAAGTTACTATGACTCTTTGCATTGACATTCATGGCCTTATTTTCTAATATAAAATAGTGGTTTTAAGTTGGAATAAAATATATGTAAGGTGTGATAGTTCTACATTTTCCCATGTATTGTCATTACTCAGATCTAACGCCACTACTAAATATATGTACAGAGTGATGTTTAGGATTTTCATTGTCCACTCTAGGTCATTGTATTATGGTATCATTATTCCATTCTAAACAATCATTATGTTTAATGATATTAATGAAGGATTATTCACTTATAAATCTGGCAAAGTCATTGCAGTCATCATTGAGTTCCCAACTTGCATCAAATTTTAGCTACATCTACTTCTACTCCTATACATTTGACCAAATCCACATGTCATGTAGATCCATGAAGAATGTTTCAATGTCCTCTTAGCATGCATGATATTCATTATGTGTAAATTTGTTGCACTGGTTGTCTCAAAATATACAATCTACTGAGTAAAAATGCAATATTGTTACTCTTCACCAACGATGGATGAGATAAAAACTCTACCATTCAGCTTTGGCATTTACATATTTATTTTATATTATGGAATCCATGTTGCTCTTCCCCTCAGACCATTGTTCCTACTTGGTCCTACATGTACTTCTGCACTCAAAAAGGTGATCTCAGCATCACACTTGTTGAGCATCTATTTGAAGAGTCTTATGATTTCGTGGTTCAGTTTTACCAGGTTATTCACCCAATATTTTAGCAAAAATGGTTAAGGCAAGTCATTTTGTCATTTTAATCTTGGTCATAGCATTTGGTCATATGATTCATTTTATTATTTAGTATTTATTTGACATTTAGTGTTTTATTAGTATTATCAAATATAGGTTTAGTCAATAAGATTAAAATTATTATTATTTGGATTTATAGTAAACAATTTTGAGTCAAGAAACTATATATATGTTGTCAATATTGTATGTTGTTTTTTAAAAGTCATAATTATTTTAGTTAATTCTCCATGTCTTGTATTAGAGGTTTATTGTCTTTTTTTTTAAGTGTCAAAAATTAGTCGTGTGTCATCAAAATGAGTTAAAAAGTCATTTTTTGTGTCGATAAATTATTTTAATGGTTTTAGGTTTCATCAAGTTTATAAAGTGTGTCGATATTGTCAAATTTAAAAATATCTCATGTACAGATGCATTATCAGGTGATCCCAACATCTTGAGTTGTATGTGTCATTTATATGCGTGAGAGAATTTTATCTTCAAAATTGGCAAGCAAAAGTTGATTTTCAAAGCCATATTTACTAAGTAAGCAACTTCTTCAACTAGAGAAATGAGAAAACAAAGGCTATAGGTTCTAGGGCCTCTCATCAGTCACTAATGATGGGGCCCATAATGATTTGGTGACATATGTAGTTGGTGTGTCTTTTTTTATTTTTGTTGTGTGTGTGCAAATAAGAATAGAAGTACATTCATGTTCGAGTGTAGAAATAATTGATCATTCATTTTTGTATTTCCCCTTGAGGTAAAATTAATGATGAAGACTAATAGAATGTTGTAGCATTATGTAAGGTTGTGGGTTAAATTGTAAACCATTCAGGATGTTTTGGTTGTTGGTTAACCACATGTAAAACCATCCTTTGTATGTAAGTTGATGGAAAACCAAGTGCAAAACTATTTGTTGTTTTCAGGCTGATGGTAAACGAAGTGTAAAACCATCTGATGTTTGTAGGTTATTGGTTAACTAAGTGTAAAACTATCTATTGTTTGTAGGTTGGTGGTTAGCTGAGTGAAAAACCATCATGTGAGTTTAGTGAGAATTGTAGTATAGGATGATGTCTTATCCATGTTTTCACCAATGGAAGGAATTTTAGGGATATCTTAACGTTAGTACTCATATTTATGTATTTAGTGTAAGATAAATTACTATTTATTGAATAGTAATTACCATATAGCAAGTTAATAGTTAGTTATTAGAATATATTAGTTGGTTGTATATTGTTATATGTTATAATAATATTACATATATATGTTTGAGGGAGATTCAGGTGATTGTTTAGTTGAAACGTTTTAGAGATATATCATCCTGAATATAGGAATTTCATTTTCTATATAATTGTAATCATTCATATGGTTTTAATATATATAATACAGTGTGTGAGAATAATATTATGTTTTATTTTATTTATCTATTCTATGTAAAACATTGTTGATATCCTACAAATCTAAACTAGATCCATTAGCAACCATGACCAGAATACCACAACAAATCATACTATCTTTCACATGATTTCAAAACTGAGAAAAAAACATATAACAACTTTCCAATAAAATTATCAATCACTTCTTTTACTATTTTCATATTACACAATTTTTGAACAAAACCCAAAACATATCCTTCTATGTCAATAAAATACATGCAAATCAAAACTATCAATGGAAATATTTCCACAACATTCCATCATATTATACTCATAAATATTTCAAATCCATTAGACTTTCCAGTATTTCATCATTTATAAAACCCAAAACATATGCATGAAACTACAACTTCAACATACTGAAACACCCAACATATCAATATAACAAAAACCATCAAATACCTAAAATTGAAATGTGAAAATCTAGACAATAACCTCCATTATCCTTTTAGATACAGTTCAACATACTATATTTTCATGAAATGACTATGCAAAATTTATCCTTCAAAACCCATGTATGTATGAAACTCGAGTCTTAAAAATACCAAAATATAAACAAAACCATCATTGAACAGTCATATTTACATGTTTGAACAACCTTCCAAAATAATTTCTTTGTGACAAGATGAACATAAACCATTCGAACCCTTTAAAATATTCATGAAATAAACACACAAAGTTCATCCTTACAAAACCCAAAGTCTCAACAAAGCTTTGAAACTATAAATGGTATGTTTGAAGCACCACTGTAATCTATCAACAAAAGATTAAAATGTATGTGTATTCAAGCTAAAAAAAAAACTTGTTATTCTCAAAAATACCATACTTCAAATTACACTAACAATCATATCTTTTATCTTATCATCCATTGAGATAAACATCTATATATCAAAAACTAAAACTATTTCATCGATATGTCATGCAAAGAGATGCTATGACAACCCATCAAAACTCTAAGATCTTCAACTTTCCATACCAACATCCAGTGATTTAAATAGACAGCTAATACTTATCAAAACTTATCAACATGTAAACTAGAAACCAACTTTCTTTCCATGCAACCAAAAAACCATTCGAAACAACTCATTATTTTCTTCAAAATTTAATCACTTTATTATTAGTATACATGTATGCACTGCCTTGTAAATTTTTGCTCATAAACTCTTGTCTACAACTCCTAAATTCTAATCTATAAGAGTATCACTTCCATAAGAGATATTCATAGAATGACCAAAACAATGAAAACAATGTTATTTGTAACCAATTTTTGTGAAGTAACTACCCATGCCTACATGCATGTTTGCCTTTAGCTCATCAAATCGAGACTAGCACTTAGTAGTTTTCCAACTTACTTAGAGATGCCATCAAATTTAGTGACAACTAATATGCTTAATAAAATACTTACCAATTTTTGAGATTTAAGGCATGTACCCATCTCATTAAATGCCTTAAACTATCATTTAATCTTGAAACATCTACCATACTTCACGTTAACTCATCCTACCAACTAGTATGCCATAAAGTCTGCCAAATAGACTGCTAACATCAACTTGCCAATTAGTCATTCATGAGTCTTGAGATTGGGAAAAAATTAACCCTTGAAAATAAATAAATCATCTTATGCCATGCAAATTTCATGTCTCAAAACAAACTCATCCAAATTACCCTCAAAATCACCTTGAGCTTTTAAGATCCTGATAGGTTTAATTATATAATTTTAAAACCTTAGGATATATAACATTAGATTAGGACCTTTAGCATAATGAAGCATTTAGGATTAAAACTTAGAAATATTTAGAATGCTTTAATATCCTTAGGAAATAATTTAAGTTTCAAAACTAATATCAAATTCCACTTATATATAACTCATATAATGTCATATTCATCATGACAATCCATACATATACTTACAAAATGAATTTAAATTAATTGAAACCCATTATAACTAGTAAATAATGCATTTCCATCTTGATCAAACCATATCACACACTGCCATTCTAAATTTAAAATATCAAATTAATTATCACAATCTGATCAAACTGTCAACTGAAAAGTGATCTAAAATTTGTTATGATAAATCCATATAAAATTCACTTTTAAGAATCAATGTAGATATCTGAATGCTATCATGACAATCATATAATTCCTCCAATTTTGATAAAACCATAGAAATCATTACCATTTCAAACTAAAAATGTTGTACTGTAATCCGATTAATAATCAACTAAAAAATAAATGACTAATCACAAACATTCAACAGTGATAAATACATATGCATATTTTTTTCATTCATTTATTTATGCATTTTAAACTCACTTAAAATATACATACAAATTCATAAACCAATCATCATCAACTTATTTAATTAAAAATATGCATCTCAATATATTACTAATTGACCTAGGTCTCGACTGCAGTTTTAGATGTCATGACTAAGTCATCGCTATGGCAGAAAAAAATGTATATATTTCAAAAAAATGTAGGGGTATAAAAAATAGGCATAACACCTCCTATCCTTGTTTTATTCCCTCCCAAAAAACCTATCAACCTTGTCTCCCCTATTTAGGCTTCTCCCTTTATGTGATCCGAGCAACATTTCAGGCAATGGTTCTACCCCAATTGGTGGTATAACTTTCAGGAGCCATAAATTTTGCACCATAGCTTCGTTTGACTCCCCGTTTGAACTGTTGGAAAGCTAAAAATGAGGGGAAAATTGTGAGATGGTACCAATATTAAATCAATGAGTTTTAGATATTTAAAAATAAATGTAAGTGCCCTAAATTTCAATTTTAGTAGTGCAATCTAAAAATAGTAAGTTTCTAAAAATAATAATTCTTCAAATTCTATATTGTTGTAAATCATGGAAGTCAAACCACTTAATATCCCTCGAGATTGGTGACCTTCCACATCCTCCTCCTACCTTCAAAACATGTATAAATAAAGATGTAACCCAAAATAGAAATCAAATATCTCTTCTCAGAGATAGGCATATGTTTGGGTCTGCAAATTTGATCAATAAAACATCTCTTCTCAGAGATAACATTATTACAACTATGTTGTTCTTGTTAGAGTGTGGAGCTAAAAGCTTCACCTTGTTGCAAACATGGAGGATGCTGAGTATGCAGTCTCCGATGTCGACAGGATCACCGACGTCGGTCAGTGGACAGTGCAGAAGGAAACCGACTTCGGCAGCAGTCGGCCGACGTCGGTCACCTCTAGTCAGACAAGGACCGACGTCGATCGCCTGTGTGGTTCTAAAACTGCTGTTGACGAATAGTCAGTTAAGTGAACGAGTAGTTTGCATGTTAAAGACTGAGTCAAGTCTTGAGCCGCAAGTCTAATCATTGTATGCATGAGATCTATATAATAGACTCATGGGCTGTGTTGTTAAGTGTAGAACTAGGAGAGTTCTTCCCATGGTAGAATCAAGTAGGATTCTTCATGTATGTAAGATCAGGGTTGGTCTGTAGGGTGTTGCTAGATCATGGTGGAGATCTACATGTGATAAGTAAGATCAGGTTGGTCTGTAGGGGTGTGTGTATGTGAGGGTCAAAAGGAGATCAGTGGGGGAGCAAGATCCAAGGTGACAGCAATGCACCAAGTGAGCAGATTGCAAAGTTGCAGGTTTACATAGTCACCGACATCGGTCAGGAGCGACCGACGTCGGTCAGGAGCAGACCAAGAGATGCCCGCATCGGTCATGGATCGGCCGACGTCGGTCACAGGCAAACAAGCAGGAATCAATGTCAGTTATCTGTGCGTCCAGAATGCTATTTCCATGTATAGAACAGAGTGTTTGCATGGTAGGATTAAGTGATAGTCTTAAGTCCACATCTCTATTATTAGTAAGACTATTTAGAGCCCTTGATTAGGAGGTGCATATGATGGCTATAGTTGTATGCTCATGTTTCCTAATTATTATATAATAGGATAGATCTTCTTAGCTTATTGTATTGTAGAATGTTGAGTTGAACAGTACAGAATTGTATATGTGAATCGGCGGGGGAACAAGATCCAAGGTGATAGAAATACATCAAGGAGTAAGATCATGGTGAGATCTACTTGGAGTACTGGTTCGTACTCGATTGTACTGGCAGTACAATGAGGTGAACAACAGCTTGTGTTAGCTATGTGTTGTGACCTATTGAGAGATGATTACTCTTGAGGAAAGATTACTGTAAGCCCACGAAGTGGAAGAAAGAGTGTGATCTCTTTGTTGTAATTTCCTTCTTACTGAGTTGAATACAATTATGTGTTGCCTCTCATATTCTGTGCTATTTCTCATTGATAGTTATTTGTTCTTCTGGTTATTTCCGCATGTTTAAGTTGCTTATACAAAGGTAATCATGTGTGCTCTTAATTCTGACAAGTTGTGTCAGAGCTTTGGGGAACTTAGGTCCTATCAAATGGTATCAGAGCCAGGTTGGACGTTCTCAGAGCGAGTTTGACTAACAGATGGCCCAGATCTGGTTAGTGGTTTTTTATTACAGGTTACTCACAGGGGTTTCTGTTTGAGTGGGAGTATAGCAATGACAGAAGAAGGTAAGCTGAGAATGGAGAAATTCAGGCACAAGATTAACACCACAAGGAGTGTGGTGGGTAGTCTTCAAGATTGAGCTTGAAGAGGAATACAAGCTAGGATGCAGATTAGACAAAGTACTGGTATAGGTACAGGTGCAACTGTTTATCTCCAAGTGGGAGATTGTTAGGGTGTGGAGCTAAAAGCTTCACCTTGTTGAAAACATGGAGGATGTTGAGTATGCAGTCTTCGGCATCAGCAAGATCACCGACGTTGGTTAGTGGATAGTGCAGAAGGAAACTGACCTCGGTAGCAGTCGACCGACGTCGGTCACCTCTAATCAGATAGGGACCGACGTCGGTCGCCTGTGCAGTTCCAAAATTTTTGTTGACGAACAGTCAGTTAAGTAAACAGGTAGTTTACATGTTAAAGACTGAGTCGAGTCTTGAGCCGCAAGTCTAATCATTGTATGCATGAGATCTATATAATAGACTCATGAGTTGTATTGTTAAGTGTAGAACTAGGAGAGTTCTTCCCATGGTAGAATCAAGTAGGATTCTTCATGTATGTAAGATCAGGGTTGGTCTACAGGGTGTTGCTAGATCATGGTGGAGATCTACATGTGATAAGTAAGATTAGGTTGGTCTGCAGGGGTGTGTGTATGCAAGGGTCAAAAGGAGATCGGCGGGGGAGCAAGATCCAAGGTGACAGCAATACATCAAGGAGTAAGATCATGGTGAGATCTACTTGGAGTACCGGTTCGTATTCGGTTGTACTGGCAGTATAATGAGGTGAACAACAACTTGTGTTAGCTATGTGTTGTGACCTATTGAGAGAAGATTACTCTTGAGGGAAGATTACTGTAAGCCCACGAAGTGGAAGAAAGAGTGTGATCTCTTTGTTGTAATTTCCTTCTTACTGAGTTGAATACAAGTTTGTGTGTTGCCTCTCATATTCTATGCTATTTCTCATTGATAGTTATTTGTTCTTCTAGTTATTTTCGCATGTTTAAGTTGCTTATACAAAGGTAATCATGTGTGCTCTTAATTCTGACAAGTTGTGTCAGAGCTTTGGGGAACTTAGGTCCTATCAGTTCTTGTTTCTTGAATTATATTTCAACTAAAGATTTTGAGTTTTATATCATTATGCTTCCCCCCTCTTGTGTCATCCTCCTTCTCTCCTATTGTAGTCCCTCTACCTATGAGTGATGGGAAACTTAAAGTTGATGTTGGATTCATAACAAAGAAGAAAGTCAGATGCTCTGAGGTAAAAAGGATAAGATCTAAGGTGGAAGTACTAGTGAAAGAGGGATCCCAATGGATAATGAAGGACCTCCTTTTAAGGTGTGAGAGAAGACATGCCCTTACTTATTACTAAAGATTACACCACCCTAGATTGGGCTTAATTTGGTTGGCTTCCACTTTCATTTTATCTTTTTTGATATCATTTACATTGGATTGGTTGAAGTCTTTCTATTAGTTATAGTTTGCTTACTTCCATTTGGCAGAAGGTTTATTGACTGATAATTTTACCTTGGTTTCCTCAATAATGTTTATTCTCCTCATGAGAAGTGTATTATTATCTATGTTGATTTCTTTCTTCTGTCTGTCATTTTTGTGTCTTCTTGTTGTCCAGGACTGAGCCCTTTTTTGTGTCCCAGTACTGATTCATAACTCTGATCAAAAGCATTTACCCTATCAAATAAAAATAAATAAAATAAGTTGAAGGTTATATTTTACATGTTGCCTTCCTTCATTTTCAAAGATTTCTCATCTTATATTACAACCAAACTTGCAAAACAACATCATACATGCATTTAATTAGTCAAAAAGTTAAATATGGAGGTGGCAAAAGGGAATGTCAAACTCATTAATAAAAATCTTGTTCAGAATATGGCTCATTAAAGAAGACCCCTACCAAATATTCTTTAAATTGAATTTACATTTATATAAATGGCCAAATGGATCTATTAAGTGATTCAAATCCAACATAGTGTTTATTATTCATAATCATAAAGATAATATTATATGATCTTTGGGAGAAGAATATTGGATTTTGACCACACGGATATTTTGTTAATGGTTCTTCCTCCCAACTGATTAGGATTTTATTTATTATAAGGTTAATATTTTAAAGGTTATATATAAATATAAAGAGTGATTTTAGATGATTTTTTTCACATGATGACTCAGAAATGATTGCAAATTATCATAGTAAAATATTAAAACAAAACCTTGGCACTATTAAGAACTATTAGAATCTTACAAATTAATCTTGTGTAAGATGTCCCTTCGAAATGCATTCAATTCAACTATCAACAAATATAGCTACTACATTTAGTTCAAGAATAAATTAATCATGTGTAAGATGTCCCTCGGAAATGCATTCAATTCTCAACAAATATAGCTATTACATTTAGTTCAAGAATGTGTAACCTAGTTTTTGAGAGTCAATCATGATATGAAAAATAAAGGATGTTTAAGGAATACAGTCTAATTTTATTACCAAAAGTGTAGAATTTGATCTTGGTCATAGAAAAACATTTTTTTTGGTTGGAGAGTTATGGTAATTGTAGTGGGTTATTATTCATCAAGATGATTATTTTCATTAATATATGATATTTAATTATTAGTTATAATTAATATTTGATATAATTTATTTAATTGAATTATTATTATAGGATGTATTTAAAGAGTATTGTAGTAAAAATATAAACATAATTCATATGATGATGATATTGTTATGGTTTAGGGTTTTAATTAAGAGATGTTTTAAATCACATAATCCTCATAATATATAAAGGAAAATGAAAAAAAAAAAAAAACATGTTTTTATATATTTTATTTATTATAATTAAAATTGATATAATAATAACAATGACACCAAAATTTCATAATGATATGTATTACTACATTATATCTGCAGATATATGCATGCTAACGTGTGATCTTTAAAAATATAACTATCTCAAAATAAAAACAATGATATATCCTTAATCTAATAGATTTTATATGTACCACAACCGACCATAATATATCACAATAATATATGTACCTAACCAACCACACAAATAAAATTACATGAAGTCAATGGACTTAGAAACCATGCTTGTGTTAAAAACCCCTTGCACAATGAATCTTCATACATGTCAAACAAAATTACACATTATCACACATTCTCCAAATGACCTTAAACTCATCAAATTATTTGTGATGTGAAAATTCAACCATGCTAATAATTCTCTTTGACCATGTTACTTCTGCAGAAAAGAATCAACCTATGTATTAATCTAAATGAAAGCTTTGATTTTTTTATAATATGTTAGAAACTTTTTGATTTACTTTACATATCATTGAAATATTATTTTTCTTTTGTAAAATACTAACATCACAACTTACACAAATATTAATAAGTTTACTTAGACAAATAACAGTTGCAATTGTTCATAACAAAATATACATGAAACATTTCAAAAAATAATATATGTGCACTTATAAGCTATGTAAAACTACATAAGACAAGCATGCACTTAAAGATGGTAAAAACAACATATTTAGGTGTCCACACAACTCATGACTTATGCTTACTTACAAATTAGGACATATGCCCAAAATAACACTTAGACAATTTTATTTTAAACTAACACATTATTTGGTTGATGTAGGATTGCATGTGAACCTAGATGCTCTTACATCTTACACCCTGAGTAAAAAAGAAAATTGATTATAAATCCTCTAAGATATTTTATAATTGTATTCCTCATTTTTTAGCTCCATATGTTTTTATCCATGTTTCATATTCTATTCCCTAATATTTACAATATACTAGATCTTTCCAAATCATGTGTCAATCTCTTATTCCACTTCATCATCTTCCCTTTTCGGCACCTATGTTATCCAATCCATCTTTTTAGGATATTTATCTACATACTCTGACCTTCATAAAATGGTTGAAAATCATTTACATTTAAAATAAATGATATATCAATCCCTTCAAGTAACTCTATCTCATATGTATTCTTCATAAACATTTAATACACTCTACATGGCCAATATTTTTCCATTTCAACATATCTTAAGTACCTTTTCAAAATATATATTTCCTCAAGTGTGACAATACCAAAACTCCAAATTGATATTATACATTTTTTCTCTTAATGTACTATGCATTACTTTTATTTATATATGCACACACTTATTTTAGGGTTCATTTTAAGAGTCGATGTTAGAAACTCCCTTAGGTTTGTTTAGGTAAATCTGATTCGTAACCTTGGTGAATTAGAGTATATTTTTAAAATATATATATTTTTAAATTTTTCATACAAATTTTCATCAGCACAATTACTTCAAGATTAATGTCATCACCCGAGACCATGTTGTCAGGTGATAACATGCTATCGAGAAATAACATGCTACCATCTGACACCATGTTATTAGGTGGTAACCTACTGCACCAGCTAACATTTTATTAGATGACAACATGTTGCTACCCAAAACCATGTTTTCAAGCCACAACATGTTATTGTCACCTAATAGCATGGTTCCATACGATACCATGTAACCACGTGATGTCATGATGTCATCTAGTGCCATGCTACCACCCAGGCCCAACAATGCTAATTTATGATTAGTTGCCATCGATCACGTAAACTAGTTGCCTCCATTTCCCTAGTAAGTTATAACTTATAAATACCCCCATGGCCCTCATTTTCACACTTTATTCGCTAGTTTTTCTCATCTTGCTCTCTCTTCTTTAGATTTTGAAAAATAACTCTTAATCAAAATGGCTTCAACTGCTACAGAGTCCATAGAAGTAGGTTCAATCCGTAATAATATTTTCAAGAATTTATTGTATTCAAACTTCTTCAATTTGGTACAGTAGCCTAAGACATATGTCAATTAGATAGATACATGCCATCTTTGAGGCCTGGTGGACATGTCTCAGTACAACACCATGATCAACAATAACCTGTTTTGATCTCTAATTTCTTATTACAACCATGTCAAGACCTAATCCAATGTCCATAATAACATGAAATTTATATCCTTTGTCACCTCTCCCTTAGATATCCATAATTTAACAAGCCTTCCACATTGCATCACAAACCCTATTAACAAAAAAAATTGTTATCTGATGAAGACAAAAAGTATTTGGATTTTGTCTACAACTTGGCCATTGACCCAGCTGGTAAATGTTAAATTTATTATTGATATTTATATTTTTTTAATGATTCTTGAATCATTATTATTACTTAGTTTGATGTCTTGATTGCATATTTTATACTTTCATTACAGACAGTCAGCTCAAAAGGGGAATGTAAGTGAAAAAATATCCATTCCATTTCTAAAATCTATTGTGCATTTCTTCCAAGCCATAATTATTTTATAGGCAAGACCAAAAGACATTCCCTTCTAGACTATTTATTATATTATTTTTTCTCTATCGAGGGTGAAATATGACTAGTGCATATCTATATCAAGTAAGATTAGGTCTAAGTTGAATAATGCTTTTTTGAATGAGACTTCCACCATTTCCTCCTCCAATTATATTCTAGCCTTGTATTACAAGGCCCTATATGATATAAAAAAAATAGTAATTCCCACTACCCTCCATACAAAAATGAAAGTTAATTCTTTGTCCATCAAGGAATATGAGCTAAGTTTAGCTTTCAAGTCAATAAGCTATATTGCTTTATACTTAGTTAAATTGTAACATTTTTTGGCTTGTTACAAATTAAAATGCACTAATATGGAAAAAGAAAATAGATGTCATCATGCTCCTGAGGGGCTCTGATGATACTAAGTTCACAGAGTCTTCATTTAATTCATTTTGAATTTATAAACGCCCAAAGCTTCCTTCGATATCATCTCCACTTGAAGATTCTCCTCCCAAATTTCCATGATTATTTATTTCTTGTATTATTTAATTAAAAAAAATATTTTACATAGTAGTTTATTAATTTATTTGTTTTTTGTAATGGACTTTCGAATCATTACCATTGATGATTCTTCCAAATAATTCATTCAATGTTTACCACCTTGCATCTTTTTTTGAATTAAAGTTTCTACTATTGGATAATTTTTTAACTCGATAATTTACTCTTTTTACAATTGAAACCACCAATGTCACTCCATCCAGGACAAACAGAATGGAAGAGGCAATCTCCCTGACTACATGTAATAACTATTTCATTTTGAATTTGCATTAATTTATGTTTTTAAATTTACCATTTTTGAATAAATTTTTGTTTTTCAGGTCACCTTATATCTGTGAGAAATATGCCACCACCCCCAACACCCATCTAGACTTAGAGAAGAGGGAAGAATATTTCCCT
The DNA here is from genome assembly GCA_037957365.1 of Torreya grandis. Classification (NCBI taxonomy): domain Eukaryota; kingdom Viridiplantae; phylum Streptophyta; class Pinopsida; order Cupressales; family Taxaceae; genus Torreya; species Torreya grandis. The sequence goes on from JARHVA010003445.1 coordinate 1,210,038, forward strand.
CCCTGCATAGAGTAGAGGAACCCTACAAATTTTAGGGTCTGAATTTCTAAATTTCTCTATTGGTGGTGTTTCTAGTGCACATAGACTTACATGTTTGTAGCATATTGATCTTGATGAAGAGTATCTTAGGATCAAAAGTGGGCCCCCAACTAGTGGTGAATTCAATCCACATGATTTTATTCAAGTTTATAATGTGCCTGCAATAGAAGTGCCTTTTGTCTCTTACCCATCTACCCTACACATCACTGATAATTTAAACTTATCTGATGATTTTATAACTTATTTTTCATTGGATAATTTAGTTTAAGAAAATCTACTTGTTAATATGAAGGAGGGTGTTATTGATGAGTTTATTATTTTAAAATAATGGGATACAAGGACAAACACATTGATCAAAGAAATAAATGCCTATTTTTATGATCATTTCCAAAGAGTTATTTTGTTTTTGCTTGTTCAAAAGAACCCTCAAAGATTGACACTTTATTCAATCAAGTTCAATCTAGATTAATTTCTATTAATAATGTTTACAATGATAATGTTTTAAGAATTATGATAAACAAGTTAGAAAATTTGAATGGAGAAGTTCAGGGCTATTTCAATAAATGGGTTAGAGAAATAAACCTTGTTGTCATTGCCCAAGAAGAGAAGGAAAATTTTTTAACAAGTTTTCATTATTTCTATCATGTATTCTCTTTATTATAATTTGTATGTACTTAAGTCTTATATTTATTTGTCAATTGTAGGAAAAATACGAAAATTTGAAGAAAGAATCACAGCTTCTTAATGTTCATTTGAAAAACACTCACAAAAGTATAACCTCGGCTATTGCATTCAAGGAAAAGCATGTTCTGTTAAATAAATAGAACAACACTTAGAAAAAAATTATTAAAGAGTATGGGATGGATCCAAACATTTTATTGAAGCAAAAAATAAATAGATATCCAAGTATTCTTTCAATTGGTGATGCAACAAATGAGGAGAGAGAAAATCTTATAAATATCAATTCTACTACAAAGGATCTTCTTAAGAAAGGAGTTATCAAGGAGGGAGAATAGGTAGGTCAGGAAAACAGGGTTTTCATAGAAGGCAGTGGCATGCAACAAGTGAGTGAAGAGGATGTTGGAGGAAGATGTTAGTTTGTTTAAAAAAATATATAATGTCCAAAATGACGGATTTCTATTCAAGACAATTTATTATGTTTGAAAATACTTATTTTATTCCATATTATACATGTCAATATCAAATGATATTTGTTGCACTTTATGTTTGAAACACTTTTGGTTTGTAATTTTATGATTTTAAATATGTTGTGGTTAAGCTTAGTTAACCTTAAATATTTAATGGTTATATTATTATAATAATTGTAATTTTTGAAAAAATCTTGGTTAAATGTATTGTTTAAATATTCTTCAGTCTTAAATATTTAGTAGTCAATGTTCAAAATCACTGATAACTATTAAACACTTATGTTTAAATGTATTGTGGTCCAGATTATAAATATTTTGTAGTATTTAATTAATACTTTAGATTTTAAATGTATTATTTAAACAATTATTAATTTATAGGGGAAAAGATATAATATTTGTTACACTATGTTTGAAACACTCTTGATTTATAATTTTATGATTATAAATGTGTTGTGGTAAAGCCTAGCGGATAACCTTAAATATTCAATGGTTATAGAAGTTGTATTATTTGAAATACATAGAATTGTAATAAGATAAATAATAAAGAAGTATTGCTACATTTTTTACTTTTAAAGTTTTATAATTTTTAATGTGAAAGTAAAGATATCGGTTATAATTGACTCTCAATTAATCCATAGAGTTTAAGAAGCTTGAAAGTAGTTTACATGCATGAAATAAATTATACAATTTAAACTATTTGAACATGAAAAAATATGAAATATTTTAGAAAATAGTAATTTTTACACATATTAAACTAAAACTTAGGTAGCTGAAACAATCCTCGAGAAACTTGTTCATTGTAAGTGTGATTTGCATCTACCATGTCAGTGCCATATTTAGTTTTGGTATTCATATCCTCTGTATTGGCCGTCGTATTACTAACACCTCTTCTTTCAACTAGAGAACTCCATGTTGATAGTGCTCTTTCATAAGGAAACTTGTCCACATAATAATGCAAAACATAGAGTCTCAAGAAAATCTATGTATTTTTATCCAATTTGTTTCTAAGTTTTGATTTTATGAAAGATAATGCACTAAACACTCACTCATCTTCCACATAACCCAAAATCATTTTTTAAAAAAGTTCATATAATCTGAAATATTCATTAATACTTTCTTGTAAGACACTACTAGGATAAAAAAAATTCCATAGCTGTGTAATTGCACCATATTTAATTGGGTCACTTAAACACTAAAATTGATCCATCATTGTAAATTTGAATTGCGTTGATTGAGATGTTAGTATTTATTTTTTTTAAATATCATTAATATCAACTCCATTCACCTCTACAGATTTATAAAAATGCTTAACAATTGAACCCATGTATTTTTGAAATATACTGCTAATTTGTTGTTGATTGTTAACACTATTCCAAAAAATGTGATTCACAATTCCCATGCCCTCCAAAAACTCATCCCTTTGAAAAATTTCTTTGATCTCAGTAGATAAGATTTGTGAGATTTGACTTAATTTAATTTACATTTTAAATAAAATAGTATCCTATAATAGATATGTTATAGGTACATCTTCAGGTTTAGCTCCCACAACTTCAAGTCTTCTATAGCAAGTGTGCATTAGGATCCCATTGCCATTTACTACAACATAAAGATCATTGATATTGAATTTCAAATAAATATTAGGATTCTAAAAATCTATCAAAATTTTCCATGTTTTAAAACTAGGTTCATGAAATCTTTCATTCAATGTGTATAATATATCTAAATATTGACATACACATTTTCTCAAATGTATGAAGTCATATATATATATATATATATGTATGTATATATGTGTGTGTGTGTATATATGTGTGTGTGTGTGTGTGTGTGTGTGTGTGTGTGTGTGTGTGTGTGTGTGTGTGTGTGTGTGTGTGTGTGTGTGTGTATCCCTTGGGCATGTTTCATTAAATAGTTGATTTTCCTTCAATATTGGTAGAATACCACATAATGTTAGTAATGTTTCAAAATATGTTAAATGCTACAACAAATCTTTTATCTTGTCAACTTTCATATGGTATTTATATATAAAACCTGCTAAAGATGGATATTCCTCAAAACTTTTGCATGTAGGTTCATACATGAATATCCATCTTGTATTAATATCTTTCATTAGTTTTTTACCATCAGTCATCCCAATTACAAATTTTTGGAACTCCAAAAATCTTTTGGGGCTACTTGACATATAAGCATACAAGTCACAAACGAGTTCTTTTATTTTTATGACATTACCAAATGTGCTAACAATTTTGTACGCAAGATTCATCCTATGAGCCCTGCAATGAATCAGGATCATAAATGGGGAAACTATTGTTTGAAGATGAACACAAAGACCACTTCTTTTCCCCAGCATCACTGATCCACCATTAGTGCCAACCAACTTCATAACTATGACATAATCATCCATCCTAGTTCTATCTTTAAATTAGATATAACCAATTTGTGAAGGTTTTTTGCATTGCAATTTTCTACCATTTTCTGAATAACTAATAGATGAGATTACCTTGAATAGTTTTCAAAAGTAAAAACATACATGCAAATCCATGATGTGTTGTCAACTGCAGTGACCTCATCAATAAACAGTGAGATAAACAGTGGTTTCTTAACACTTTATTTCAAATCTTCTTTCTCAACCATTGCTAGACATTTTGTCATTTTCCAAACACTGTGATCTGATCAATGTGATTGTGAAATATCAAGAAACCCATTATGTTTAAACAAAATCTTATAATCTAAAAAATCTAAAATGGATCTGCCTTTTTTTAAATGTGGTAAATAGTAGAGAACTATACATATTTTATTTTTAGATTGGACTGCATAACTTTTTCAAATTGAGCTTTGATTTTTCTCCCTTTCTCAGCAGGATATTTTTGTCATTTCTAATCATTTTTCTATTCATGTGCATATTTGACATGCATGCATTCTTCTCCATTTTTATATCTGTGTGTTCTTTTTATTTATCCATATGGGTGATTCATATATATATATATATATATATTAACAATGTTTCTCAATTATGTCCAATTTAAGTTACATTCTATGTTTTTTTTCAAATTTTTAACTGTATATTGTATATCTGCATTTTTTTGGAGTCTCATTACCATTTTATGGCTCTACAAGTTTTATAAATGGATATTTTACTGCCCAATCAACTTAAAAATACCTTATAATTGACCATGTACTTCTCTTCCTTTGTCAAGATTTTTGAGTGGAATTTTCAACTAAATTTGATGTTTAAAGAGAACTACAATTCTCTTCTAAAGTGTCTTCCAAGGATGGCATGTCATTAATAAAATCTTTAGGTGGCGAGATGTTATCAAGATTAACTCTTTCTGATGAAATAGTATCATTATCAATGACAATTTTTGCATTGAAATGGTTTTGAAATTATTCTACAATTAAAAGGAAAAATTATTGATTTAAAAAAAATAGTTTAAGAAAACCCTGTATTTGGAGTGCATAACTTTTGTGCAGTCATCTTCCCTGGGTTTCTAAAATAAGATAATATGTTCAATTTTTTTTATATTTGTTATGGTGTTTTATCCTCACCACCTGATGCCATTTTAACTTAGGGAGGATGTTATAGGATTCAAGATGTAGATGGGTGACAACAGTTGGGAAGGTGCTACTGAATGATAAAAAAATGTAGTTGGGTGATAGAAGTCAATAGCACATTATGTTGTTGGGAAAAAACACTCATACAATGCAATATGCTTTCAGACAAAAATAAACATGTGATAAATTTTGTTTTCAGGCGACAACACTCAAACAACATAGTATGCTACTAAGTGACAACAATCAGGGTGATACAATCTGCTATCGGGTGATAGCACTCAGGTAACGTAGTATGTTATCATGCAATATCAATCAAGAAACACTGTATGTTATTGGGTGATAGTAGTTGGGTAAGAGAGTATGATGTTGGGTGACAATAGTCAGGTAGCATGGTATGTTTTTCGATGGTAGTAGTGAAGTGGCAAACATGCACTTGCAATGATGTTGTCGGGCAACCTCTAGTATTTGGTAATGAGGTAAAGAAAGAGACTTCGATGGTAACCCATGTGAACATATGTACTAGATATATATGGTGAATTACATGGCTACCTCCATAATTATAGTAAAAGATTGATGAGTTGACCCCTAAAAAATTACATCTTAAAATTTTAGGTGAATGGGCCTTATGTACTACTCCCAAAAATCATCAAATTTAATTTTTCAAAATCATCAAATTTAATTTTCCAAAAATCAAATATTCATGAATTAATGAATATTTGCCACTAAAAATTATCCTGACTTGTTTATGTACTTATTGCATATGCTCTACAAAATCCTCTAATTCAACACTTTTTCTTTGGTAATTGCTAATGTTGCTTGATTCCACAACTCTTCTTAAACTCAACTCATAAATAATCTGAAATGGTTTCTTCCTTGAACTTATATTTATTGAATTATTATGTACAAACTCAAATTTCAACAAAATATTATCCTATATTTCTAGTTCACTTTCAATTAAATATTTCAACTAATTACTCAATCTCTTATTGACTACTTTTTTAATCTTTCTATTTAAAAATAGTATGTTGAATGAAACTAAAACTTTATATTTAAATTCTTCCATAATATCCTCTAAAAATGTCCCCCAAAAAAATTCAAAACTCTATTGATATTATACTATATGGAAACCATATAACCCCTATATATACATTCTAAATTTCAATATATCCACACATAACCTATATAAACCCATTAAATCATGAAGGATTTTTTAAGGAGTTCTCATACCCCACATAATTTAATATAATATAATAGTGAATTTTCAATGAAATATTAGGTTCCTTTATGATAACATACGTCCCATTATGTATCTTACTTCCATTGAGACTAATTATCAAACTTCTATTTATTAGTCGTGAAGGAAAAACTAAAGGCATTATTTTTGTTTAACTTTCCATTAAACTATACCTTTTCCACCAATCAAAATTCATTATTTATTTGTGCATTGAAATATTTAAAAGTTTTCAATAGTTATTTGTGCATTTGTTAACAATTATTATAAAAAACAACATTTAACAATATTTTGATTAGCAGAAATGACTATGATATTATTAAAGTCTAAATTAATGATGTCATAAAGAGTAATTGTAATACTTATTGCCCCATGATAGGTGTGAAAATCACTTAACAAATATTTCTATAATTATTATTAAATGTGGACATTAATATCATTAGATGTTACGACTATTGTTAAAGGTGCGATAATGGTGTGGATGGCAGTTTTATTAGCTAGTCGAACAACCTCTTCAGAATTTAAAGGTGGAAGATCCTCACAAGTTTTTCATGCTTTGGGATTCCCTTAATTCTTATGGAAGGTTACAATCTTGATTTCTATCAAAATCCTTATCAGAAGAGTTTAGTCTCGTTCAATCTTGTAAATAATTGTCTTGGAGATAATTTTAGCCAAGATTTCTAAATTTTACTATTGTGAGAAAATGTTCCCCTCTTCTAGCCTCAGATATGTTGGCATTTTATTTTATTAACATCTATAAGTGCATCCCAAGTGTATTTACTATTTGTATTTTTGGCTTGTGATACTTAAGCTTTAAATGCTTATTGTTCCACAAAAATCAATTCCATGGATTATAACTTTTGGTTTTTTGGTATTTTTATCAGTAGGCTATTTATTTAGTTTTAAGTATTTCAATATTTTAATCTTGGGAATCTTTGGCATAATTTAGTGATATTAGCACTTCCACTTATCCTATGCTCGGTATGATCTCACAATTATGAATATACGAGTATAGTGATTTAATTTCATAGCGAGATTACTTGTTTCATTAGTTTGAAGTAATTCATATTGTTGTCTGTGGATTTTAGGGTATATCCAATCATGCCTGGGGAAAGATCCCTAGAATTTGTCTATTGTAGAAAATAAATTCATACCAAAGTGGGTTTTGTAGATTTCTTTGTGACTACAAATGTTTTTCATAGTGAATCTAATAAGATTTCAAAGAAGAGCAGGAAGGTTTTTCCATGCAGTCCAGATGAGGTTGTATTTGGTCATGATTCTTGACAATCCTTGTATTTCCATCTCCTATGCAGACAAATGAGGTAAAATATGTGCAATCAACTTTTTCATACAACATAGTAGATGCTCTCAAGAACTTTGAGAAATTATGGCAAGAACTTTGTACGGATATCAAGGAAGGAAAACTTAGTGAATGAATCATAGAACCTTCTATGAAGCAATCTGTATCCAAATTATTTAAACTTGATATAGATTTGGTAGATGCAATATATATAAAATGTAAGAGAATGGAGAATTGGTATGCAGTTATTCCGCAGCTTTGGCTCAGTGCCAAGTATGTTCATTTTATCATGACAGGTTCTATGGAGCCTTATTTAAGGAAATTGAGAGAGACATTATGCAGTCGATCTACCACTGTTGAGTGGAGATTACACTTATTTTTAATGTGTGATTTCTACTAATATAGATCCCACAACTCTACTAGACATTGTACCCAATATTGCATATTTTGAATTCATTCCACTCCATCTACGTCTTGAAGACTCGAAATTGGATCAGAATGTAGCTAATTCCCACTATACAAAATATGAACTTGTTGGTCTGATAGATGTGAAATTTGAGTAGGATTATGAGGTTATTTTCACAACATTTACTGGTGTGTTCCACCTCATCATTTTCAAATACATAATTTACATTTTGCATTTTTATATTTGTCTTTGAAATTTTGGTTTTATTTAACCAAAACACATAGAAGTATAGATTATAGTGTTTGAAAGAATCTATGATATGGAGAATTTAGAACCTTTATTTCCTTTGTCTGCATACAGGGCTTTACATGTACAGGCTTGGTGATGTTGTAAGAGTAACTGGATTTTATAATTTTATTGCCTTTGTCTACGTATAGGGATTTATAGGTATAGGCTTGGTGATGTTGAAGAGTAACTGGACTTTACAATTCTACTCCACAATTTTCATATATATGTTGGAAGAACCTTGTTCTTACAATCAACATTGACAAGACCACTAAGAAAGATTTACAAATAGTTGTTGAGAAGGCTACCAAACTCTTGATGGAAGAAAATATTGAGTTGGTTGACTTCACAAGCTATGCAGATATGTCAACTGAGGCAGGGCACTACGTTATAGTTTGGGAGCTTAGTAGCAAAATAGATGAAAAGGTTCTGAACAGATGTTGTTTAATAATGGAAAAATATTTTGTTGATCTGGCCTATGTTTTTTCTAGAAAAGCTAAGACCATTGGACCCCTTGACCTTTGTATTGTGTAAAAAGGTACATTTAGAAAGATTTTAGATCACTCATTGGGCCTTGGAGTATCATTGAATCAGTTCAAAACTCCCCACTGCATTAACTCTAATCATGTCTTGTCTGACATTCTCAACAACGATGTGATCCAGGCACATTTTTCTCTTCATATTAAACAAGATTTAAATGTACTTCTAGGAGTGGGTTTCTCATATTATACAGAACTTGAGAGAATTGACGACCCTGGTCATAACTTGTGTTGCTACTGGTCAAGGCTTAGTAGCACAAGCACTCCCTTGTAATTTCTATTTTTTTTTTATAGTGCCCACTATGCCATTCTATAATTGGAAAAGTGTGTTATGTTAACTCCATGAAACTACATGTACTTTCACCCTGATGTATGTGTTGATTTGTATTGTGAGCTAGTATTTTTGTTTCTACATTTCATGTTTCCCAAGTAATAGATAGATAATATTTTATTGTAAATGTTTGTGATATGGTATAAATAATATTACTTTGATTATTTAAAAAATATTAACAAACATAATATAATATTTTATAATCCTCTCAAATTCTATTTTTTATTACCATTTATTGCAAGCTTTAGAAACACTATTCATCTTTCATTTATAATACTTTAGATTTTGTAATTATTACTAAAATTTACTTGACACCTTCGAAAATATTTGTAAAAAAAATCATTATTTTTACAATAATATTTACTTATATGACAACTCTAAAAATGTTTACAACATATAAATATAATTCTTACAATGAAGTGTGGGTCATTGAGTATGCTCTTTGTTCTCTACTTATTCAATTCTTGAGATTTGGCTTTACATTTCCTTGTCTCTAATAATTAATAATTGATATTACATAAAAGAAAATAGTTTTTATCCAAATATCATGGCAAATGAACTAAGATCTTAAAGCATTGGAAGTATACAATATCAACATAACCCCCTTATTCACATTTCATTTGACTTTAATGAATGATGATCGGGACTGCATAAAACAATATATTATTTGTTCAAATATCAAAGAAAAATGAATTCAGACATTAAATATTTGGAACCATATAATATCAAACATTTCATGATAGATTTTAAAAAAAACATGCAATTAAAGAATATTAGTATATAAATGTAAATAAATTCCAACTTCACTTTAGGTCTACATTATTTTAGCGCTAACATAGTTAGAATAGGATGAAAGGATGACTAAATTAGAGTGATTTTAATGCTCCTCCAAACAAATTTGGATAACTCTCTCAAAAAGATTGGTGGTTAAATTTTTTTAAAAAATGAGTTATTATTCCTACAATAAAATTTGTTAAATATTATGACATTAAATAATTATTTACTATCAATTATAAAGAGCAAAACTTTCTCATGGAAACTATTTTAGAAAGTTATTTTTAATCTAATATGACTTATTTTTTAACACCATAAGTTTGATGAAGGCAAATACAATTTTAGACAGATTTCAAAACATGTATTGTGTAATATACATCTTTTGAAAAAGAATCATCCCCAATTTTTGAATACATCTTAAGATATTATGTTTGAAATTGTGTGTATGTTCCTTAGCCAAATCCGTCCTTAACAAGTATTTTATTATATAAAACTTCTCAAATTGTACCTTGGAGTTCTATAGAAATTTGACTACTTATTATAACTATTATGGTATGTAAAGTTTCACTTAACCACTTGCCACAAAAATAATGATGATTTTGCTTCTTTAAAAATAATTATTCTTTTGTTTGCAGGGAAAGCCTAAATACAAAGTCTTGCCACAACTCTATTGTAATTGGATGTATTCTCAAATCCCATTGAACTGTTTTTATGTTTTATGAATAAGACTATTATTTCTTTATTTCTTTTGCAAAACATTCTCTTTGCCAAGCTCTAGTTTTATCTATCACAAACACTTTCCAACAAACACAATAAATCTCTGTAGAGTCAGGTATCAAAGTCGCTGGTAGCTCATATTTACGACTTTCATTAGACCACAATCTTGAAGATCTTACTTCCACCACATGACTATTTTTATTAATACCTTAACCGCATAGATTTGGGATCTATTCAACTTAAGTAATTTTACTTGATAAAAATGTTTGTTCTATGATCAATACTTAAAACAAATTTTAAAACTATTCTAAACTCACATAAAGACACCATGTTCCATAAAAATTTTATGTGGTATATTTTAATTATTACAACTAATTAATAAATTTCATTTAATTTTAATATTTTTTTATACAAATAAATTGTAACTTTTTTTAATCAATAAAATATAATATTATTATATATTGATTAGTGAAAAGTTTTCATATTATTTTCAATTTCACCTCATTGAAGACATGGTTATGATTTTTAATCCTGCCAAATCATAATAACTTCACTTTAAGTCCCATCGCCAGCACGTAATTCATTTTTGCAGGGCACGGCAGCTTCGAACCCTGGGCCACATTCATGATTACACGCATTAGAGGTTGAAAATAATTACATCAAGTAATTTTTTAAATTGGCGTGGCATTCAATGGAAGAGAGTGCAGGTAGAGATTCGAGATATCTTCTTTGCAGATCATGTTCAACTGTCTTTCACATCTGGTTTTGTGTCAAGACGCTGCTTGTATCGAGCTTTTTTTTTTTCCAACTGTCGTCCTCCTGTACCCGCACCAATACCTCCGCAATGGCTTTGGGTTGATTCTCCCCCACCGACGCAGAGCTCCCAGGCGGCGACACCCATATGCTGCTCGCCCTCCCCAGGCCAAGGAAGCGATGCCTGATCCGGCGAAACGCTAATGGGAGTCGAACCCGCATCTTCAACCCTGTTGAAGGACATAATCAGAAAAGGAAAACGTGGAGGCGGAGAAAATACTAGGAGCCGTCGCCGGATATAATCCGGAGAAGCAGATATGATATAAGGCAACCCTGTAAATACGATCACTACAACCGAAGAAACTGGGAAAGTGTAAAAGAGACTGACTAAATTCAGCAGGGAAGTATTTCCCCAACTGCGTTGCCCCGGTGGCATTTTTCTGGCAGCCATCAGTCTAAGGTGGCGCATATAAAATCATTGTCTGTCTCGGCTATCGCATAGTCTCCATTAATTGAAACATTGGCCGAAACAGAAGCATTTGGATTTTGACAGTGGAATCCCTTCCAACATGCATAAAACACCCAAATCCATAAACACCAGAAAGCCATCGATATTGTTTGGAAGCGAGGCGTGAAGTGACAGTGCCATGGACTGGTAAGTAGTTTGAAGTTGGTGAGGGTATATAAAGGGAAACGTATGGGGGAGGTCAATTTTAATGTTAAATTATTTTGATTTATCAGTGCCATCGGATTTGACTTCTCATAGTATTTCTGGATTGTATTATTCATTAGTGAATTGCCAACTTTGAATTATCTGTTTGATTTTCTTTGATGCTCTAGAGATTCTGTTCAATGTAAGTTGTGTAAAATATGAAATTGTAAATAAATTTAGAATTTAAGGATGCTTTGTCATTTATATTCTTTTTTAAAAGAATTGTTCACAAAACTAAATATCAAATGTAAAATCCAGGTTGAGCGAAACTGTAGATAAAATATAAGTGTAAAACTTAAATTGAAAGAAATTATGGATAAATTTATTGTTCACGAATGTTTTGCTTTGATTTTATTTATTTCTGTAACTTTTTTATCAGAACCCAAAATATTAGTACTAATTGAAAGTATGGACTCATGTATGTTTTTGTATGTTTCAGATCGGATTTGTATCTTTTGTCAGCAAATTATAATCTAATTTACATTTGTTAGTACTTACTTTTTCAAATTTCCTTTGTTCTACCTTTAATTTAAATATTTGAGACCTGATTTGCATTTTTTATAGGTGAATTGTTATTTTTTTTTTAACTAAAAGAGGGGTAAAAATTTATTAAGAACGCAAACAAAACAACAGTTACAACTCATTTACCTGGTCCACCAGTTGGACCAGTTTCTGGTATAAACTCATAGGAAGCATCCGTAACTCAGTAATATTCCACGAAGGCCCATTCTCCGAGGCCCACTTGGCAAGACAATATGTAACACTGTTCCACTCACGGGGAATGTGCTTGAAGGAAATCGAATGCAAGGAAGTACTTAATTGCAAGATTTGTTGAATAACTACCTGTAATTGCCAATCCGTCTTACCAGGTTCACGTCTATTCAGCAGATTGATCACTACCTGCGAATCCGATTCGCACATAATGTTATTTCACCCTTTTTGACAGTAGTAATGAACCGCCTCCAGGATAGCCATGGCTTCCATGAGGTTGTTAGTCTGATGGCCTTTGTAAATTGAAAAAATAAACTGAATTTTCTCAGTCTTGTCTCGATCGATTCCCCCTATGCTGGCCTCCCCTGGGTTCCCACGTGAGGAGCCGTCAAGATTTATTTTAATAACCCCTTCAGCAGGAGTCCAACAGCCAATTCTGTTCACGAGCCGCGAATTTTGTTGCTGCCTTGCGCCAAATGGCTGCTTACCTTAGCCGCGCGAGTCAGGGTCAGGTCCAAGCCCAGACGTGAGCAGAAGCCCGTCGCTTCAAGTTCCATATTGCCATCCCCCGTGCACTTCACTTGCAAGGTCTCTTGCAACGAACTGGTAATTTTTATCCACAGAGCACGCACTTCCAACTGGGCGCCCTTGAAGATCCTCTTGTTCCCATCAATCCAAAGGTTCAAGAATATAAAAGAATGGCCAATCAGCCAGGTGTTTTGAAGTAAAGAGACCTTTGAAGGAGCCTGACCAAGTCGACTCCAAAATTCAGCCAATGACATAGCATGCCAGCAAGGAGAACTCCAGGCATTCCACCACAGATGCCAAATTTGCCTAGCATACTCACATTGGAAAAAAAGATGAGAAGCAGTCTCCTCATTGCTGTGACACAAGACACAAACTGATAGCCCCTGAAATCCCTGTTTGCACAAATTGTCCCAGGTAAGACACCTGTTGTAAGTAAGCAGCGATAGAAAGAAATTACACTTGGGCCAAGCAGCCCTGTTCCAGATATTCTTCCCCCATATGAACTGTCCTTCATCAAAGAATTGTTTAGCCAAGGCCTTATATCTTGAAGCAACTGTATACTGCCCAGTGGCATCTCCTCCCCAGGCAAGAACATCCCGTCTTTGAAGGGAGCTACATCCTCTGGAGCCAAGACGCTGAGTTAATTCCCTTCTGTCCTCTTCCTAGCCCCCCGGTGGCCAATCAGAGAAACTTTTCCACCTGTAACCAATAGTCGTGCCCATGTTAAAAGCTTCTTTGCAATGTGCCACAGTATGCCACCCAGCTGAATGAAAAGTAACACTAAGCGGCTGCAAATGCGGATGTGAGGATAAAAGGGGTGGTGCTCCATCCCAAGAGTCTCGCCAGAAGAAGGCCTCCGTCCCACTATTGTAGACCCAGAATAAGCTATTTTTCACGAGCCGAGCACCAAGCTTGAGAGTTTTCCAAACCATCGATCCTCTACCCTCAAGGGGGAGCCTGGAAATATCATGGGAGTCAACGCCAGGAAAGTACTTAACTGAGAGAATTCGGGCCCAAAGAGAAGAATGGTTGGAACACCATCTCCAGTAGAGCTTGGCCGCAAGGGCTTGACTGGCCAAAATAGCAGACCGCAGTCCAAGCCCTCCTTGTTTAGGCTGACAAACAGTAGCCCAATTGATAAGGCTCCATTTTGTATTCTGCAGATTACCACTCCAAAGAAATTGTCTAGATAGGGCGTCAAATTCTTTCAGGATGTACACTGGGGCTGCTTGGACCATACAGCGGTATATGGGCAGCGCTTGAATAACTGATTGAAGAAGAATCACTCTACTTGCCGTAGAAAGCCACCTATGGTCCAGTGACTAACTTTCTGCTTAAGTTTGTCCAGAATATTCTCCCAAAATAGTCTAGGCTGCCTTCCCACCACAATGGGAATTCCAAGATAAATCACCGGAAGGGTTTGAATCTGAAACCTTAATATAGCTGCAATCCTTCTCTGAATAGGTGCAAGAGTATTGAAGAAGAAGATTGAGGACTTATGATCATTAATTTTCTGCCCAGATGCCGCCAGATAGCTGTCAAGGGTAAGTCGGAAAGATTTCGCTTCCCGTATTCTAGCTCTAACAGCAAGGATAGTGTCATCAACAAATTGAAGGTGAGTCAGGGTAGTTACCTCATTCCCCCATCTCCACCCATGCAAGGCGTTTTGAGAAACACGAAGTTTGAAAAGCCGCCCAAGTCCCTCTGCTAGAGTAATAAACAGGTATAGAGATAGCGGGTCTCCTTGGCAAAGGCCTCTAGAAGCACCAAAGAGCTCAGACGGTGCCCCATTGATAAGGACCGAAAAGGAAGGCGTAGTAACACAGCTTAGCACCCACCCAATCCACTCCTGATTGAAGCCAAACGCCAAAAGGACTTTGTGCAGAAATCTCCAGCTAACTCTCTCATAAGCTTTGTCAAGATCAAGCTTGATAAACATAGCACGCTCCTGAGAAGTACTCATGGAATGGATAGCTTCCGAGGCAATAACCACTCCGTCCAAGATGTGTTTTCCTGCCACAAAACCCCCTTGCTCTTCTGAAATAAGTCTGGGGAGGTACCCTTTAAGTCTCTGAGCAATGATCTTGGTAATGATTTTATAGACCACATTGCAAAGCGCTATGGGCCTAAACAAATCAAGTCTATGACCCTGTTCTTTCTTCGGAATAAGAACCAAGAATGTGGCATTCAAAGCTCTAAACATCTCTTTGTTAGAGTACGATTCCTGAATCACATTCATCAGATCCTGATTAATGATATCCCAGAAGTCCTGGAAGAATTCAGCTGGGAAACCGTCCGGGCCAGGGGCTTTGCCTCTCTTCACGCTGAACACTGCCTCCTCAATCTCAGTCATACTAATTGGCCTCATGAGGAACTCATTCATTTCCGCAGTCACCAGAGGAGGTATGCACGATAAAATTGTATTTTCAGCCATCTCTTCTGGCGGGGGATCGCCAGCAAAGAGCGCTGAAAAGAACCGGACAGCTTCCCTATTATTAATATCTTGGGTAGAGGTAAGGCGCATCCCCTCCTGAGTAACCAGAGAAGAAATGAAGTACCTGTTATGCCTCTCCTGCACAAAATTATGGAAAAACGCAGTGTTTTTATCTCCTGCTTGGAGCCAATCAATGTGAGCCTTCTGCTTTCAATATATTTCCTCCCAAAGTTCCCACTCCGCTAAGGTCATTACAGCTCTAGATTCCTCCACGCGGAGCTCTTCCGAGAAACCACAGTGTCTTATTTGCATAGTTATCCCGTCAAACCAATCTTGAGCCTTCTTCTTCATACAATGTAAGTTGCCAAAACCGTTTCGGTTCCAAATTTGCAACTTTTTTTTTACATACTGTAGCTTTTTCTAGAAAGAATACATAGCGGTTCCATAAGCAGGACCCCCCTGTTTCCACCACTGTCGAATGGAGTCATGAAGAGATGGGTCGCGAAGCCACATCAGCTGAAATTTAAAGGGAGGCTTTTTGGGTCCGTCAATATAACTGGTGGACAACTTGATAGGCCAATGATCAGAGCCTCTCCAATCCAGGATTTTCGAATTAAGAGAAATAGCACTAGACTGCCAAAAACAAGACACAAAAAATCTATCCAGACGTTCAGAAATGGCAGCATTACCTGTTCTTCTGTTACTCCATGTGAATAGCCCATTTGAAGGTTTAACATCCGAAAGGCGCAGCAGTTCTACATTATGGTGAAGACAATCAGAAGAGGGGTCTAATCGAGTCAACCCACCTCTTTTCTCCTCCAAGCTCAATACCGCATTAAAGTCACCAGCAACAATCCACGGGAGGTACGAATGACAATTTCGAACATAGCGGATATGCTCCCAACGCTGGATTTGTCCATCAATATCAATCGGTGCATAAATTGTGGTAACCAGAATTAGCTCCCCTGTTTCAAGGGAGGAGGCCACCATTGAAAGAGCCAATAGGCAGGAAATCCAGTGGATTGGTAAGATCTTCCTCGGGTCCCAACACATGGCTACTCCCCCTGAGTTCCCCAAAGCACCTATACATTGACAATGGCCAAATAACCAGATATTTGACATACAAGCAAACATTGAATCTACATCCAGTTTGGTCTCCTGGATACAGAGGATATTCGGAGAATGATCCATCACCAATCTACACATAGCTTTTTGTCTGGGAAAATTATTCAAACCCCTCACATTCCATGATAAGACAATCATTGAGTGGGTTGGGGGAAATGTTCATCTAGGGTTTTAACAACCCCTGATTCCACTAATAAATCACCTGTAAGTCTGAGTCTTTCTTGATCCTTTCTCCTCCCAGCTTTGGAAGGAATGGAAGAGGTGCCCTTCTTGAATGGTCGCTGCATTAAACCAAGTGCCGAGGAAGGTCTTTTATCTTTTCTGCCCGCATCAATTTCCTTCACCAAATCGGCCCATCTAGTTTCCTTCTCTTGAAGACCAAAACCAGTGACCTGTGATTCCTCATCCGGCGTCAAAGAGCTCTCCGAATTCAGCTGGAACAGCGTATCCTGTATCTCGTTAGGGGCTGAGATTTGTTTATCTGCCTCTAGCGCTTCCCCTTGGGTCTCAATTGGAATGCCATCTTCGATGGCCATACTGTCTAGGGCTTCAAATCTGTTGAAACCCAACTCAACCTGCCTATCCGCATTCCTGTGCTTTAGGCCTCGGCTTTTCCCACGGCGCCTGACTGGTGTAAATCCATCCATCTCAGCACCACCTTGATCCGCTGATCCTTGCGCCATACTTGCATTGTTCACAGGGTTTTTCCCTTTGCCCCCCTTGTCAAGTTGGGTTTTTGCATTATCAGGAAGGGCCGAACGTCCCATCCTTTTGCCAGCCAGTGCTGGATTTGGCATTGAGAATTCCGGCCCTGTCTCATTGTCTTTAGCAGCCTGAGGACATTGGCGATGCAGGGGTCCATATACATGACAGATACGGCAACGGAACGAAATAGATTCATAATCTATCTGCTGTATCCAGGACGAAGAACCCATACAAATTTCCATGGAATTTGGAAGAGGATTATTCAAGTCAATGTCCACACAAACACGCGCATATGAAATTACCTTTTTGTCCAGCGATTGATGAGCTATAGCGGTTGGTTTACCCAGCGTGGCAGCGATCTCTCGAGGATGTCCTCCCACCAGAATTTCAGGGGTAGTCGTGGAAGGCGAATCTAGACCGGTACACAAGCTGGAAGTTCCTCCGCCGAATTAAACCCCGCATGCCAGGGTTTGAGAAAGAGACCCACACGCTCATAGAAGTAGGGACCCCTTTCAAAAATTCTATTTCGGTCCGAAACAGAGGAAAAATTCACCAAAAAATAACTATTTTTTGTGAACATGATGTCAAAATCTCCTTCTATTTGCCAGGAGCGCCGAATCCAGGTTTCCAAGGCCGCCAGGGAGATTCAAATTCCCAGAAATTTGCAAATCAGAGTATGTGATGAAAGATAATCAACATCTTCTTGCACCGCTTCAGGGGGAATGACCAGAACTGGGCGATCCTGGCTACGCAATAAACACCCGTTTATCTTGCTCAGCGTTGAATGTTCGCTGCGATAGAATTTTTCCTGACCAGAAACTCCCGCCCCAGGCAAAGACGCGTCCTTCCTGGGCCCTGTCGACGGGCCGCCCATCGCTCCTTCACTCGCCATCCTTCTCAGAAATCCGGAGGTTAAGGCCTTCAGGGGAATTGTTATCTAGTTTACATTTGTGAGTTCTTATTTTTTTCCTATTTCATTTGTTCTACCTTTAATCTATATCACTATTTGATATACATATACAACAAACCTCTTCATACAATCATTATATCGTAGGAATTTGGCGCTCTACGTTTTTATTAATCCTCACCATATCACGTATTAAAGATTTCACTTTTTAATTAATTTAGTTTTTAACCAATAAAAATATTTAAAAGATATATTCTGTTAAAAATTATATAAGTTTATTTAAAATTTGAAAATATTTTTCAAATGTTATTTAGAAACATTCTTTTAAATTTAATATAATATTGACATATATTTTTTAAAATAAATAATTTTCTATGAGATTATAGAAATCAATTTTTAATTAATTAATTAAAAAATTTGAAATATATATTATAATAATTATTATATAATTTAACTATAACATAAAAATATTGAAATATTTATTTTATATTAGTTAAAAAATATTTTATTAATTTTAATATATTTTTAAATTAAAAATGATAAATTGAATATAAATAATACTTTGATACGTACCTGCCCATCCCATAAATATGGGACCATTATTATTATTAAGGAACCATTGTTATTATTATTTTACATATTTTTTTATTTTTAAATCAATTTTAAAATATTTACACAAAATTATAAAATAACTTAATATATACACATTTATTTATATAATTAAGGAGAATTATTATTTATTTAATATGTAAATCGCTGTTGATTCATTTATAATTAAAATATCTTATGACTAACCTTGTTGTACTAGTGATATCACACATATATACAAGGAAGAGGATTTAACGCTGCAATCGCCAACATTGTCAACAGAGACGATGAATGCCATAATTATTAATAATTTTAATTTTACTGACCTCTGAACACATCCTTCCATAGTTAATAATAATAAAATATTAAATATAATAATTTGAAATTTTATAATTTTAATATAAATAATTAATATTAATTTTTTTAATTATAATAATTTAAAGTTTTATAATTTTAATATAAATCATTATTAATTTGAATAATTTAATTTTTTATAATATAATAAAAATAATTTATTTATTCAAATTTTAAATTTCAAAATTTAACAATTATATGTTAATGATTATTAAATTATTTTATAAAAAATTTAATGGTAAAAATATTATAAATTTTGTTTATTAAATTGTTTTAAATTTTAATACATTTAATTTTTTGTAATTGTATGGTTGATTGATTTTTAATTAATAAATAATTAATGATATATTTTTTATTGCTATAGATTATTTATTATTTTTCTTTTATTTTTATTCTTTAATTACAATACATTTATATTATAAATTCATAGATAATGTGAAGTATAAATAATTTTCACTATTAAATAATTTACACTATTAAAACAAGTAGTTACTATGCAGTGTTTATTAATTTAGTCATTTTTACATTAAAATGACCATTTATATTTCTTCACTTTAATTACATAAATTCACATTTATACCTTTCTCCATAAAATTACATAAGACTGTTGTATTCCAAATTAATTAAATTATTTTCATAATTTTTAAAAAATTATAATATATATAATATCCAATTTAATTTTAGTAATTATATTACCTTACATTAATTTATCCCACATTAATATTATTAGTCCCCAAGGGTGACTAATAACTTTCATTGTACCTTAACTTTTTATTATCCTTTCTTCTATTAGCAAATCAAAGTGTGTTGTTTTGGGTGCTAAAAAATATGTAGGTATTCTCCGAAGGTAGGGTGCAAAACACTTAACCGATCAAATATAATAATGTCATTTGCTCTATCGTAATTGGCTCAGAGGTTGTTATGTTATTTCAAGGTTCACTTCTTTCAAGGAGTTTGCTCCATCTGCCATTTTCGCAACAACTTGGATCATAATCATTATCTTGTAGTGGTAGCCCGTTGTGCAGCAATTTTACTGTCAAAACAACTTTATTATAATGCATTTTTCGAGAGGCACAGAGTTTTTAAAATAGGAATGATATTTTTTTTATCACATGAGCAATGCAAAAATGTTGTCTGGGAAAGGGTACTGCATTATGACTGGCTCACAAGGGCAGTTTGATGGATGGCTGATAAGAATTTTAAAGCATTGATGTATTTTTATTGATATGAGCAAAACCTTCGTTGTTAGGTTTTTTCCAATACATGCATCTTATGTTTTAAAACATCCACACAGCTAAATAGATCTTCTAATGAAACAGTTTTTGTTTATATTATGGCAGTTAACTGCAACTATGCTTGACATGACGTACACGATGGGTACAAATGGATCCCAGATGCATTTTGGTGCATTTATGGACTGGAGGGTTTTCGTTTTTTTTCTTTCTAATGTTGATGATCTCTGCTAAGCTTGCCTCTGTCTATGTACCCATTCCTTTCAATATAGCGCTTGCAGTCCAAAGCTAAATGTTTATTTTCTAGCTCTCGTTGAGTTTTTACCCCGGTGATACAGTAGCTTTAATTTTACATGCAATTTTCACACCAAACTAGTACTTTCAGGTATGTAGAATTTTAACAGTTAAATTCATTTTATGTTTTTGTTTTCTTTGTTTAAATTCTAAAATTCCTTGTGTTTAATGGACACAACCCCGCAACAGGCAGTGCTTCAGGTACCCTGTAGAAGGATGACCTGCTTGGCGATGTGTTCAGCGGCCTTAACGCATACTTCTTTATGATGCTTTAATTTAACTCTTAAATGCTCTTTGTTTTTTTAAGTCAGAAAAAATATTGAAAAAAAAATAGAGAAGTCGTTCTGTTGAATTCTATGTATGAAAAGCAAGTAGTCGTTCTGTTGAATTCTATGTATGAAAAGCAAGTAGCGCTTTAGTATTGGTCTGCGTAAGGAAATGACCAGCGAAGCTCTTGCAAAAAAATAATTTAATACAAGTTTTGATTGTGTATGCTTTTGTTTTTTCAACATCTGAACAACGTTCCATTTTGTTTTATGTTGGATGTATACTGTTGTTTTTCCATGGTTTTTGGTGTCGCTGTGTATAATGAACCTGCAACTGCTGTTGAATGTAACATGATTTTGGAGATGCTTGGTGACTATATTTACTCAGCTTTGGTGCTGGATGGGAATTTTACTGTTCTATGTATTAGGACATGTCAATTGAGCAAATCCATGTTTATAACCTCTCTGTCTGCTCTGTGTTATTTGGCAGAAACTAATCTCTTTTAGTAGCGTTCTCACTAACCCTAGAGCTAATCGATTAATCTTAATCGTTGGCTGTTAAATTTATGATTATTGTTGCTAAACAAATGGTACCATTTCCAACGAACAAATAATATTTGATATTGTGCAGTACACCCTACTTGCAAGAACTCGGCACTCTACACTCTTGTTAACATATATCATACACTCCCCAATAAATTTTGAAAACCATAGTTGATAAATACTTTAAACTTACCATGTATCATACTACCATGACATAATATTACCTTTTCTATTTTCCATGAATAATTTAATTATTTCAAATTGCTTTTTTATCTTCAAATAATCATTTATTTCCATCTTAATAAACATGTTTAATTTAATATTCTATCTTATTTCATTTTATAAAATATCTTGCATTTTCTTAATTACCGTGAGTTAATCTCATCATAGTTAAATATGCCCTTGAAAAGATTTTAATGTACCCATTATGTATGGTAGTAATATTAATTATATTTTCTGATATTAAAAAAGGATTTGAGTCGTGCGAATTATTTTATAAAAACAATATTTAAACATGCATAGCCATTTTGCATGAATCATGTTCATAGCACTTTTAAACAATGTTTTTTTTCCATTATTATTTTTTTATCAACTACTAATTAATTTAATATTTTTTAAATAATTTTAATCTAAAGAATAGTGTAAAAGGATTGCGCCATTTTTTATTCTTTTTTCTGGGGTAGGTTTTATAATAGAATCAACAAAGTAATAAATTGGTTTAACCAAGAGTCATTCATGTACAATTTATATTGGACAGTCACATATCGCATTCACAAGATATGAAACCTATTTATATTAAGCATAGGGAACGAGTATATAATTTGACTAGAACCATTATTGTGGGTTCACTTCATATATGTAGATTTTGTGATTAACTGATAGCACTTTCAATTTCAAAAGGAAAGGAAAAGAATGTTTAATCTTAGAATATTTGCACTTGATTAATATGGTTCATATGTTTAGTTGCTTGATTGCTCTTCATATATAACAAATGATATCAAGGGATGAGATGTTTTCGGTATAATGATTTACCCAACCACCTTTATAGAAATGTTATAGGGTTCATAAGATAAAGTTGAGTTGATCTTGTTGGTCTTTTATCTAATGTTATATATATTTTAGATTTACGTAGACTTACTTTTGTTGATAATAAATATGGTGTAATAATGTTGGTTGTTCTAACTATGGAGACTCTCTCCTCCATTGATTATATGATCAACTTGTTAACAATGAATTAATATTATGAGGGAGCCCCACTTCAATTTTGCCATAACTTACAATGATACTACAACTTCTCACAGAGTTCTCAGGGTTTAGTCATGACTTCTTTTTATTTATTTTTGATCCATGTTCAATGTATCTGAATCTTTTAACCAATTAAATAATAGCATCTAGCTTAACTTCAACTAAAACATCGAGTGTTCCCTTCTTCAACACGCTACCTTATATATATAATTTGCCCTCTTCTTAAAAAGTCCTTACGATCATTAACTACTTGAGATACTTTGCATTATTTTCATTTTATTGATATATGAAATCCTTCCTACTCTATTGAGTTTTTGTTTTTGGAAACCACTTATTTTCTCAATTAATAATTACTTAATTTTAGGTAATAGGGTCGACTGTCACTTCTTTCCAGAGTGTCTTTCTTTTCTTGCAAGTTCTTTGAACTATGATTTCTCTATGGCCACTTCAACTATTACTTGCATTTATATTATTCACTGATCACCTTCCCTGTGATGTTTTAGTCCTCTTACATTTTAAACATTTTCAATCCATCGTAACTTGGATTTTGGGCTTTATATTCATCGATCAGTGATATATTTATTATTAACTGAATATTATCTATTTTGCTTACCATTTGGTTTGAGGCTTCCATTTTGCTTTCAATGGTGATCTTTATTTAAATTAATAATTGTGGCCTTTATTCATATTTTTGTCCATTGATGTATTATCCACAATGGTTTATGGTTCACTTGATGATAATTTACACTTGCCATTAAATGGGAATTCTTCTCTTTGTTTTTATCACATTTATTTTCATTGAAAATGTGGATATTGTGAACGGTTGTTGGTTTAAATGGTAAAGTTGCATGGTTCACAAAGAGCCCATAAGGGATCAACTCTTGCTATTAGCAAGCCTTGACACGTGAAAAGGGATGAGGTCTGGATCGTGACCCGGATGATTTTGACAGAATGGATACCCTTCAGTGCTTGGTTTTTAACTCAAGATCATTACGTAAAACGTAATTCATAAAAAAAAAATGTAAATATTTATAAAGTTCATGTGGTCTCTTTTTCAAATCTATTATTTAATATAATGAATCTTCTTATGTGTGGCCACTTAATCACAATATTTATAAAATTTATGGGGTCAATGTGCCACAAACCATTAATAGAAAGGGGTTTCATCATCACCCATATCATTACCATGATCCATGCCCACTTGTGGATATTCATTATTGGATCTCCCATCGGTATTACATCAATTCAAATAACTCTCTGATGGACTCTGTTGCAGCAAAAAATCTCGCGTCAACAAATCAATTCTTTTGTCTACAACGAAGGTTAACGTAGAATTGTATTAGTCTAATAGTAAAGGTCTTAGGAATAAATATGATCATAAAGATACATAGAAGAGTTTTTTTTAAATAATATGGTAAAAAAAAGAAAAATAAATAATGTATAATGCTCAATTAATATTCATAAATCAAATATCACTTGGAATATCAAATAAGAAATCAAATTACGACTATATAATCTAACATATCTGACAGAAAAAATTTATGAAATTCTTTTTAACTTTATAATTTTATTTTAATCAATTGTTTATAACATTTTGATCTCTTTCGATTCAAAATAAATCTAAGAAAATAAAACATATAAAACTAAAAGACTAATAAAATAATTGAAAATGAATACCAAATAATGAAATTGAAATAAAAACAAACATAACTAAAGAACTAAATCAAGTTATTAATCAAGAAAGAACTAATGAAAAAAATATAATGAATTAAGAAATAAATAAAGATGCAAATGATATAACTTAATCTAATCTAAAATTAACATATAAGGTCTAAATAAGAAACATAAATCTAACTAAATAAGGATTAATCAAAATAATTCCCTTTAACCTATTTAAAGGTCTAAGTACAAAATAAAGACTAATCTAAGAATATACATAAAACCTATTTAAACTACCTAGAAATGCATAATAGAAAACTATCTATATAACCTATAATAACGATGATATTAAACAAACTATGTAATTAAACTAAAACTTAATTTAAATCTTAAATTAAGACAAAACTTAATATAAGCACTAGGTTAATAACAAATTTAAAAGATGACAAGGTCTAAACAAAGAAGAAAATAGAAATAAAATTAAAGAAATAACAATACATGAAGATAAAACTAAATGATTAAGTAAAAGAGAAAACGAATAATGAAAAATGAAAATAGTGAAGAATCTATTCTAATTTAAAAACTAAAACTAAAATGCAAATTAAAAATGAAAGAAAATATGAGTCTAAAATAGAGTCATCTTAGAATAAAATTGAAGATTTTTTTAATTGAGAAGTAACTTCAGTATAAATGATCTTCAATAAGACAATCATTTACAATTGAAAAATCAATAAATATCATATATGTATTCATCATTGTTCGGGTTAAATATTTGATGTTATGCACATATGATTGTGTAACTTCAACCATAATAAGAGATTAGGCTTAATAGACTTCGATGATCAATTTATAAATTAAACAATAATATCCCTGCACTAGACAAGCAGTGTAGTTATCTAAAATGTCACTTGAGTGCCAAGAGTGTTACTTGAGACCACCCATCCCTAGCTTAGCTATAAACTTATCTTATGTTCTATTTAAACACTTTTTCAATTTTTATGTGGGACTTATGCATTGTTAAACATCTCAAAATTAGTCTCAGACCCGCCCTTAGGCATCCAGACCCCTAGTGCCTCAGGGTCTGCTACCTGGACATTAGTGTCATACTTGGACACTAGCACCACAACGTTGGTGTCCTAATTGGGCACTATTATCATTTTACTTCTTTTTAGCCTTTATAGATATATTTTCAATTCCAAAGACACCTAGGGTCAGCCTAAACTTATTTCAAACCCCACATAAGCACTAGATCAATATATACACATGATTTTTAGTCATTTATTCACTAGATAAAAATTAGATGTAAATACACACAAATAATATTAAAACAAGTTGTGAACAATAAATGTTATTAATCCATATTATGTCCTACTTCTACATACATTTATCTACAACCATTCTAAGTTCAAAACACATAGATTTGCAATCTCAAGCTTCACTCAAAACACTAAAACCAACATTCATATTATCTTCACTTGCACTTGCACCATCACTTAGGTGGGAAAAATACATTGGGATTGATCATTCTTCATAGTATTGGTATGTAGGTAACTCTCATCACAGCGAGGTGTTGAATATGTCCATCCTACCACACCAATTCCTTTTTTCTCATGATGTTCATTCAAGACCTTGCAAGTGTGAAAACCTAGCTTTTTTAGAGGAAAATAGAGATATAGAAAAAAATATTTATCATATAGACTTGAAATTTGGACCAAAGATGGAACAAGACCTAATTTACAAAACCTAGAAATCGTTTGTGAAGATTTTGAGTGGGACACTGGCACCAAAAGTGGACAATAGTGCCACAACACTACTGTCTAAAGTATGACACTATTATCTAGGAAGGTTTTTGACACTTGGATTTTGTTTATGACACTCAAATTAGTTTTTGTACTAATTTTTAGTTTTCATATCTTTAATCTCAGTTAGTTTTCAGCTAAGTACTTATTTATGTCATTCATTACTATTGTTAATATCGACTTAGATCAATTCTTTCACAAATTAGTGGTTATGTTTATTGAATATTTTGTACCTTGATTTAGTGTACTAAGAACCTTTAGCAATCTATGGCTTAAACTTTATAAACCCTTAAAATTTAAATCATTTGGGGAACTCAAATTATTATGAATACTTCTTTAAAACCCTAATTTCATCGTAGGATTTGCATTCTCCATTTTTGTGTAATAAATTAGGGTTTATTAAATTTTGATTTTTTCTAATTTTTGCACACCCTAAATAATCCATATCAGTCTTATATTAGGGTTTTATTGATTAAATACTTCAAAATTTTGTCTAAACCCCTTCAAACCCTAGACTGCATGCTAGATCCTTACACACTCAAAAATTAGCCCTTAGAGTTTCAAGCAAATTTCTGATTTTTCCTACACATTATGTTGAATATTTAGCATAATTTCAAATATATTTATGTTGGATTATATTCTCCCTCTTATTTGGTTATTGTTCATTATTCACATTCTCTTTTTGTGCAAGTATTAAATGACTTATAAGAAACCTCTTGCCCCTCACCCAATTGATCAATTTCTAAACTTTTCACATAATTATACAAATAAATGAATTTTTTTCAAGATTGCACACTAAAAAATGATAATGTGAAGGAATGAGCAGGAGATACACAGGATCCACAGGATCAATCCAGGAGAGAGAACCCACAACAAATAACTTGCAAATATTTTCAGAGAATAAATAAATTTGTCACACCTAAAAAATAGGTGATAATCCACAAATTTCTCTATTTCCTCTTAATAATCTCTCGTTAATTTCTCATATAATGCAAAGTATTTATAATACAAATAGTTTGTTTCATGTTAACAAACTATTTGTAATGATTACAAAATAGAGAAAACAAACTATTTGTTTTCTCATACTATGAACAAATATATTGTTGAAAAATTCTCAACAATAAAATAAATTAACCGAGGTAAATAAATTTTACCCTCGGTAATAAATAACTTACCCTATTAACCATAGGTAAGCTTAAATATGCATTATTCCAACACCCTCCCTTAAGCGAAACATAGGGAGAATGACAAACAAGGATGGGTCCCGGCTACTAGGCCTGATAAGGTACCCATGTACAAACCAATCAAAATATATGAAAAATAAAGGAAGGAAGGACTTCATGGGAAATCCCCCCCAAGGACAACTTCCTTCACCCCAAGCATCGCTCGCAACTGAAGATAACAAGGAGAAGCCAAAGGTTTAGTGAAGATGTCTGCAATCTGCTCAGCTGTAGGCACAAACTCCAAAGAAAGAACTCCATCCTGAATAAGATGTCGAATGAAGTGCATGTGAATCTCAATGTATTTTGTCCGCTGATGCTCAACATGATTGCGTGAAATAGCAATCGCACTTTGGTTATCACACCAAAGAGTAGTAGGACCTTGCTGTGTGAAGCCAAACTCTCCAAGCAACTGTCGAAGCCAAAGTATCTCCTGACTAGCTTTGACAGCACCTCGATACTTAGCCTCAGTAGAGGACAATGCAATAGTAGTCTGATTTTTGCATGCCCAAGCAACTGGACCTGAACCAAGTGTGAAAGCAAATCCACAAGTGGACTTGCGAGTGTCAACATCACCAACCCAATCAGAGTCAGTGTATCCAACAAGCTGTGTAGAACTCTGTGGTGTGTAATGTATACCAAAGTGAGTGGTGCCCCGAATGTAGCGCAAAATACGCTTGGCTGCTTGCCAATGACTCTCATGAGGCTCATGTGAGAACCGAGAGACAAGGTTCACAGCAAATGTGATGTCGAGACGGGTATGAGTCAGGTATAAAAGACTACCTACAAGTTGCCGATACAAAGTGGAATCAACAAGAGAAGTCATACAAGTGGCAGACAACACAATACCTGACTGATATGGAGTGGGTGCAGGTTTACAATCAACCATGCCAAATCGATGAAGAAGATCTGTCGCATACTTCTGCTGTCCAATAGAAATGCCCTCAGAAGACTGAAAAACTTGAAGACCAAGAAAATAATGTAGAAGTCCCAGATCTGTCATATCAAACCTATCTGCCAACTTGTCCTTGATGTCATGTATCAAGGAATCTGAACTACCAGTGAGGATGAGGTCATCAACATACAAAACCAAAATGATAAGCTCCTCA
The DNA here is from genome assembly GCA_037957365.1 of Torreya grandis. Lineage (NCBI taxonomy): Eukaryota > Viridiplantae > Streptophyta > Pinopsida > Cupressales > Taxaceae > Torreya > Torreya grandis. The sequence continues at coordinate 1,238,544 of JARHVA010003445.1, forward strand.
CTTTGCTTCAGGATGTATACATTGTGATCTGACTCACAACAAATAAAATCAGAACTCAAAAGAAAACTATCCATCTTCTCATACCAAGCTCTAGGAGCTTGTTTGAGGCCATAAAGAGAACAACGGAGTCTACAAACCAATGATGAGTCTTGCACAAATCTTAGAGGCTGCTCCATATAGATCTCCTCATGGAGATCACCATGCAAGAAAGCACTCTTCACATCCATCTGAAAAATAGACCAAGAATGTGAAGCAGCAAGAGAGAGTACAAGCCGAATAGAATCCATCTTAGCTACAAGGGCAAAGGTCTCAGAGTAATCAACCCCTTCAACCTGTGAAAAAGCCTTAGCTACTAATCTAGCTTTGTACTTATCTACTGATCCATCTGCAACATATTTGGTCCTATAGACCCATTTACATTTTACAAGTTTTCTTCCCTTAGGAAGAGGGACAAGATCCCAAGTATCATTATTCATTAATGAAGAATACTCATCATACATAGCAACATCCCACTCGGGTATACCAATAGCCTCAAAAAACAACACTGGATCATCTGTACAAGCTTGTCCCAAAAGAGCAACACCAGATGTCTGTGAGCGAGTGCGACAAGAATCAGATGGATCACCAACAAAAGAACCAGCTGCATGTAGAGTGCTCTTTGCCCACATAGGCAAAGGTGGTGAAGAAGATGGCTGTGGTGGCTGAATAAGTGCAACATCATCATCAACAATAGAAAGCAAATCCTCACTATCCTCAGTAGAAGGAGGGGGAGAAGAAGAACTAGATGTACACTCCTGTGGAGTGGGTAACTCATCAACCTGAACATCTCGTCGAAAAAACACATCATGTGTGACAGGATCAAAAAGACGGTAGGCTTTTACATCTTCACAATAACCAACAAAAATGAGTGGTTGGCTTTTCTTCTCCAATGCTTTACGTTTGTCATCAGGATTGAATGCCCATGCTTGACTCCCAAAGATGTGAAAATCTAAAATATCAGGCTTGATCCCAGACCAAGCTTCTTCTAGTGTCATATTTTGCACAGCTTTATGAGGCATACGGTTTTGAATGTAGTTTGCAAAATTTACAGCTTCAGCCCAATATTGTGGACCCAAATTTTTAGAGTGAATCATACAATTAGCCATCTCTTTCAATGTTCGATTCTTCCTCTCTGCTACACCATTTTGTTGAGGAGTGTGTGGTACAGTGAACTGATGTTGTATCCCATGCTCAATACAAAAATCATAGAAAGCATTACTGTCATATTCCCCCCCATTGTCAGTGCGTATCTTCTTAAGAGGAAGAGATGATTGTTTTTCAACAAAGGCTTTGAAAGCCTTAAAAGTTTCAAAAACTTCACTTTTCAACTTGAGAAAATATACCCAAGTTTTACGAGTGAAATCATCAATGAATGTGAGTGCATATTTAGCCCCTGAAAAAGAACGAGTTGGAAAAGTCATCAAATCACTATGAACCAACCCTAAGGGTGCATTTGCACGTGTGGCCTTACCAACTGGAAATGGATCCTGGTGTTGTTTACCAACTAGACAACCAGGACACACCCCATCAATACAAGAGACCTTAGGAAGGCCTTTTACAAGATGTTTTGTACTCATTTGTTGCATATATCCATAACTCAAATGCCCTAATCTCTCATGCCACAATTTGCTGAGATTATTACCATGTGCTATAAGTGAAGAACCAGAAGACATAAAAGACTCAAACTTATCAAAAGTATAGAGTCTTGCAGTATGGTCTGTTGTACCTGTAGCAACTATCTCACTAGGATCATTACATTCTCTTATTACAACATCATGTGAAGTAAACTCCACAGTTTTACTAGTACCAGAATTACATATTTGATATACAGAGAGAAGATTAAAAGAGATTTGGGGTACAAGTAATACATTGTTAAAACATCCATCCTGTTTATCAACAGTACCTGATCCCAAAACTTCAATCTGTGAGGAGTTACCCATAACAATATGTGATGTATTGCAATCTATAAGAGAAGACAATAGATCTTTAGAATGTGTGAGATGGTGAGAAGCACCTGAGTCAAAAATCCACTGATCCTGACATGAAGATATAGCCCTGGCTGAAAGTGCTTTCCCTTTTCCTGCAGAAGTAGGAGATGGAGATGGAATGGAAATTTTGTGTTGTCTAACCGCTGCCTCTAATGCTTCCATCTTCTTAAAACATCTACTTTCATCATGATTAGGACCACCACAAAAATTACATGGACCAAATGTTTTCTTCTTTTGCTTAAAGGACTTTTTGGTCTTAGTAGATTTAGAATGATGAGGTGATTGGGTGGTGGACTCTGGAGGGTTATTTGAAGGTGCTTGCTTTTTAGACTTAGGTGAAGGTTTTCCTTTAGAAGAATTAGCAACTAGAGCATGACTAGGACCGGGTAGAGCATCTAAGGCCATTAATTTTGTTTGCTCCCTAGTCAATCTTTCACAAAAAACTTCAAAGGAAGGCCATTTGAATTCATCACCTAATGTATCCATCATAGTATAAAAAGCAGAGGAAAAAACACTATATGGTCCTTTCAACTTTGACAAAATCATGAAAATGCACTCCTGATCACTTTTATCCTTGTCACCAGCTTTCAATTGTGACCTTATAAATTTGAAATTTGCCAAGAATTCATCTATTGAAGGGAAATCTGATGGAGAGAGAGTACTCAATTCTGCATCTAATTGCAAAATTTTAAACTCATTAACTTTGCCAAATAGGTTTTTAAATTTCTCCCATACCTCTTTTGGTGTAGTAGCATCTGCAATGTGAAATTGAAGATTATTTGAGATGTTGAGGCAAATCAATCCAAGAGCCTCATCCTGCTTACAACCATATGCATATTTGTCTTTTTCAGTGGTGAATGCTGCAGGTGTCATTTCAGAAAAAATTCTCCATAAGCCCTTTGATTGAAGGAGTTGTTGCATTTTCGGCTTCCAAACATGGTAATTTTTAGAATTTAGAGGTTCAAACAATCGAGATTCCATTCCCGAGGAAGATGATGAAGTTGACAAGAACAATCTAGACATTTGTTTTTCCTCAAAAAACACCCCTCCCGTTACAATTTAACGTCTCCCGACGAAATAAAAAAAAAATTAGCCTTGGCTTATAAAAAATTAAAAAATAGATTTTATGCAAAAAAATGTAGGGGGATTTGACCCCAAGACCTCCTCCCTACAAATTTTTAACAAAATATCTCTAGCCGTTTTAGCAAAGTCAAATTTGAACTTTCAAAGCTAGAGACTTGCATTTAAACCACTAAAAATTAAACTAATTAATTAAGAAAAGGCCAAAAATGACTCACAAATGTGGGATATCAGCTGAATAATCTTTGGCTTTATAAAAAATAATTCTTTTTCCAGCAAGGCGTGGTGGTCAGGGAAATATTTGAGAAAAATAGCCAAGGAAAAAATACCTTTCAGCAATGCAGAATGGCTCCACTGGATCTGCAAAAAAAGACTGTACGCCCTGCTCCAAATTCATCCTTCTCAGCATGAAATGAAAGCTTTGGAGGTATTCTATCACATGAAATTATCATATTTTGATTTTATATAAAATAAGGCATTCAAAAATGAGAAATTCGTACGGCTATACAGCAGGCAAAAAAATAGTTTTTAATTTCCTGTTGTTGGCTTCCAAAACATTGTACGGCCTGATCCAAATTCGTCAAAATTTATATGGATAGAAATATATAAGAGTCAGATTTCATTAACAGGTCTCAGATTTTAAAAAAGTCAACCGTACGATCTGCCACATTAGAAAAATAGACAGGTACTGCAGTCTGCCAACAGTCTGCCAACAGGGACCAGTCTGCAATTTTTTGCATGAAAGAACTGTACGTCTTGATCCAAATGTGAAAATTAAAATTGAAATGGATTCCTGACTTGATTTCCTATGCCTCCATAAAAAAAATCTGATTTTTGAAATCTGTACGGTCATTTAATGATCATAAAGTATAGAATTTTTCAAAAAAAAACTAGTAAATAAGAACCAGAATTTGAGAGAATTATAAATATCTGTAACACATCAATAAAATAATATTTTTGAATGTGTTAAAAGATGAAAAATTGCAGGGAAGAGGATCTTCAACTAGAACTTCAAGCTCTGATACCATGAAGGAATGAGCAGGAGATACACAGGATCCACATGATCAATCCAGGAGAGAGAACCCACAACAAATAACATGCAAATATTTCCAGAGAATAAATAAATTTGTCACACCTAAAAAATAGGTGATAATCCACAAATTTTTCTATTTCCTCTTAATAATCTCTCGTTAATTTCTCATATAATGCAAAGTATTTATAATACAAATAGTTTGTTTCATTTTAACAAACTATTTGTAATGATTACAAAATAGAGAAAACAAACTATTTGTTTTCTCATACTACGAACAAATATATTGTTGAGAAATTCTCAACAATAAAATAAATTAACCGAGGTAAATAAATTTTACCCTCGGTAATAGATAACTTACCCTATTAACCATAGGTAAGCTTAAATATGCATTATTCCAACATAATGAGCATGATTTCATTTATTATTATTATTATTATAGATGTGATGATTACTATGAGCATGACATTAAAAGTATTGATGAGAATAGATTAGATGCATCTTCTTCTCTTTCTCCTCTCTTTTCTCCTACTTCTCAAAATCAAACTAACAATATAAAGCGAAAATAATCCCTTGTTGATAGTGCTTTGCTTCAATGTGATCCTAGCTTTTCAACCACTTTTGATACATCCTTATTACAATTAAAGCAATACAAGAATAATAAAATCAATTTACCTTTTCATGGTTCAAGTAACATTATACATGATGTTCCTAGCATAGAAAATTAAAATTCACATTCGTTACCCTTCTCAATTTAATTTAAAAAATCATGTGCAAATAATTTTTCACCTTTTAACGATGCACAAATTAAAGTGGATTATATTATTTTATCACCTTCTTTTACATTTCAAGTTCAACACAATGATTCTATGCAAAATGTAGATAATTCAAATATCTCTAACTCTTCTCTTACATGTCATAATGTGTCAAATGAAAACATGATTGCTACTTCTTCTACCCTTGACTCCAAAATTAAAAATAATGATCATAAATGCATTCCACTCTTAGATATAGAAGACATGCATTGCATTTCACCTACACATGATGACATATTGCATAGTAGTAAAAAGTTAAAATCTTCTTGTACTCCCTCTCTTAGCAAGCATGTGAATGATAATTATTCTACTCTTACTTCTACAAGTGAATTAAAATCTAATTTTGATGAACCTTAGAATAACGATGATTACTATGATTTTGGTGAAGAAGATATTGAGTCTAAAACTTCTAGTTCTCTCTGTAATTCACCCATTTATCATGTTCAAATTGATTGCTTATCAAATGTTATTTCAAATGATAATATGCCTTTAGATAAACATAAATGAACTTATACTTATATTCATAGTTTACATAATTTAAATTCATATGATAATAATGTATCTTCTAGTCCATTAACATGTGATACTTATTTGAAAATTAGCAAAATAAGAGATAAAAATGAATCTCCCTCAACCCCCCTTACTATAGTCGAACCCATTTCTCATTCTAACCCCCACGATGGTGATAGCCCATTTCCATCTCACTAGGTCCAAGCTATCACCCCTCCAAATGTCATGGTGAGCAAAACCAAAGGTCCCAAATGCATTACATACTAATTGTTTCACTATTTTTTTCATTTTATTTTTCCTTAGAAAAGAGCAAAATTTAAAAGAACGATGAGGTAAAAGGACTTGAATGTGATTTGCAATTCGTAATCTGGCCAATTGTAGATACTCCTCTGTCTGGGGAGGATGGCCTATAGATAAGATAAAAACTAGAAAATGGTTGGTTAGTAAGGTAGGTGGGTGGATTGCCTAGCATGAGTTAGATCCAATAAGCACATAACTTCATTGGAGGTTGTCAATCCACCTTTTAGACAAGTTAATGTTATGAAAATGCTGATAAAAAGGTTGTCTAATAGAAATGAAAGTACTTAATTAAAAAAAATTAAAAAAAAGCTTGTTTTAAAAAAATAATATTAAATATAAATACTAAACTATCAAAGTATGGTCTGGATTGTTGCCCTTAACTCTATATAGTGATAGGGACAAAAAAATAAGATTTTTGGTTGAGGTTGGAAGGTGTTGTAATCTTTATGTTTTGGTTAAAATTATTTACATGGTGACCATCGGTGGTTAGGGGAAAACGACGGTGGTTAAGTATGATTGTCGGTGGTTAGGTATGACCATCGATAGTTACTATGGGTTTTGATAAGGTGTTGACTCTAAGTAGAATAGGTTGTGGGTAAGTTCCATGAGGGTTTTGTTAGGTTGTTTGAGGTGGTTTAATGGTTGTGGAGACTAGAGAGAGTCTTAGAGATGTCCATGTTAGGTATTTGACACTCAAAATGGATAAGAGTGGTTAGTGGGTGTTTTGGTGGAAGAGGTAGTGTTTGGAGATGCATAATTTTAACAAAAGAAGGGTGTGGAGAGAGGTGAAAGTGGGTGTAAGCCTAAAACTATTAAAGATAAATAATTGAAATTTTAAAAAAAGAATCGAAAACTTATCTTGTTGTTTGTATTTTCTTAGCTTGAAGAAGTCTTGGAGTGGAGTTTAAGCTGCTTGGGAGCCTAGAACTATGCGAGCAGAGTGATAGTACTTGAATCCTTTATGTTGGGATGATAAGGTGCTTTTTAAGTCTTTGGACTAGTTTTGGTTTGCCAAGAGTTATTTCATTCTTTCCATGAGTGATCCCATTCCATCCTCTGTGATTCAACCTCTTGGTCATGGGTCTTGGGCTAGGCTTATGTAACCATAGATGGTATGGGTCAACCACCGACGGTTAGGGAGAAGAGGTTAAAATAGCTAACATTATCCATTTGCACTAATGATTAGTGGTTAAGGCATTGGGAAATGGTTCAAGGGTATTTAAGGGGGTATGGGGATGCATGAAGAAGAAGTCTTAGGGAGTTAGGGTCATTAATTATCAGGGTAGAAATGGTATTTAGGTTAGGTATTGATAGGTTAGCCATGGGTTTGGGTGGGTGAGGTGGAAAATATGCTTTATTTAATTAATTATTTTAGCTAAGTGGGTAAATGGGTACATTTAAATATTTTAATAGGTAATCCTAACCTAAGGGAGCTAAGGGGTGTTCAATGATGACGAGAATCATGTTGTGTGGTTTTTAAGTGTCTACATTTTGCCCCTTTTTTATTGTGTAGTTTATATCAACAAGCTACAAAACAAAAATGAAAGGTTAGTAAAAAGGTTGTATGCTCTAAGTATGGGAGGAGGTGTTCCCCCTCAAACTGGGAATTGATAAGGTGAAGCAAAATCTAGTGTGGGTTTGATAAACAGATAAGTGGGTGTCAAGATTGGTTTGGTTAGGCATTTAAGCATGAATATGCATATAAAATGTGATTAAGTAAAATATCATAGGTCATGCATAGATTAAGTTTCCATAGTTGAGGTAATTAGTAAATAAAGGTTGGAACTAGAAGGATAAGTGAGGATAATTGGGCCATAGCATTAAACATAGCTGATATGGGTTATCACCTATAAACTTAAGTCTCTTAGGTAAGGTTGATGTATTCTTAGGGATACAAAAGTAGGATGTGATCATGAGAAGACAAAAATGGTTGCAGGTGTCAGGACTGCAAAGGGTCATGCTCTGATGCACCTTAATGGTCATGCACAAAATTAGTGGATGGTTGAAAGGTTGTCAAGTATGGCAAGGTAGTCGGTACAGTAAAAACAACCAAGGCAAGATTTGGTCACAAAAAGTGTGAACGGTAGGCCAAAATGACCAAGTTGGGGTTAATTGGTTGGTTGGGTTGGTGGAAAATAAGGTGATCTTTGATGGGTGCATGGTTGTGGTAATGTGGTTATTTTTAAAAATGTTTTGGTTGGGTGGTGTTAAAATTGGTTATAAACTTTATTGTACCACTTGGTTTGGGTAAAAAAGGACCCATTTTTTGTAAAGGGGACAAATTTGGTAGTTGGTGTCCAATGACTCAAAATGGGAAGACATGCGCCTTCTCAAGTGGTCATAAAAGCAGGAGTTTAAAATGATCCAATTGGAAAAAGATCAAAATGGAAATATGGGTGGGCTTATAAACATAAACCCCTTGTCATGATTTTCATTATTATTAATTTGTTTGTTAGAAGAAGTGCCTTGATCACATAGTGTCAATTAAGCTCAAAATCCATTGATTTATAAAGGGTAAAAAAAATAGATTGATTGTAAAAGGTAGGTGAATGGATGAAAATATGACCTTATTTTGGGGATGGCTTGCCCCTTTTTTATGTGACCTAGGAACCATTATAGACAAATTTCATGCCTTTAATGAAGTGTAGATTGATCGATGCAGGAAGCCTACTTTTGCTTTGCTTGGGATTGCTTTTGTTTTGATATTTTGACTATGGGTCATTTGATGATGTTGTTTGATGGGTTTGGCAAGCTAATCGATGCGAGACTATTTCAAGTAATTACTTGACAAAAGTTTGACTTAGCCATCCTTTAAGGGAGTGGTCTGAGCTTTGGATTTGTTTAGGCTTAGATAATTATCCTTTGAGGGAGAAATCTACCTTATGTTTAAGCAATTTTGATGGTTTTGGGAAGTTTTCCTTCAAGGGAGTAGTCTGCAAGCTATTATTTTGACCCAAGTGATATTTTGGTATCCTAAATGGATTTTTATGAATCGTTTAGGCATGGAATAGTCTATATAGGCTTGAAGGTTTTTTTTCATGGAGGTTAGACCATAGCACAAGGAGGTTAATGATGGGTAAAAGAGGTTTAAGTGACAGCGACCATGAGGATCTGTCTTATAAGGGACAAAAAGTATCCATGAAATTTATGCCATGGGTAGAGCCATGGTACCCATGTTTAAGATTAGGTTAAGGTTGTGATGGATAATCACATGATCTTGTTTTAACTAGGTGTCCTTAAAATAAGTAAATGAAGGTGGTTGAAAACAAGGGATGATATTAAGTTAGACACAAGATGACTAAGAACATGGTTAACAAAAGAATGTATGTGAATACAAAATCATTGAGGGGTTTAGGTTTAGATGTTCCCCAGATCCACACTTGTGTATTAATGGTTTGAGCCAATCAAGAGTGAAGAGGTTCCCCAGTTACTTTCTAACACTAGATTAGATGTGGAAAAGATTTTGCATTAATAAAGGCAAGAGGTAAGGTTGGTTTGGTGTTGGTTGAAGGCTTGCTTCACTATTTTTTTAATTTATTTTTCTTTAGAAGAGAGTAAAACTTAAAATAAGGGTGAGGTAGAAGAACCTAGATGTGGTTTGTGCTCTATAATTTAGATGGTTATAGATACTCCTCTTTGTTTGGAGAAAATGACCTACATATATGATAGAAATTAAAAAATGGTTGGTTAGTAAGGTAGGTGGATGGATTGCCTAACGTGAGCTAGATCTAAGAATTACATGACTTACTTAGAGCTGTCAATCCACTTTTAGACAAGTTAATGCTAAACAAAGTGCTGATAAGAAAAGTTACATAAAATAATGAAATTATCTATGCAAGTTGCAGAAGGGTTCTAATAGGTTTCTTGAGGTGGGTTAATGGTCATGAATACCAGAGGGAGTCTTAGAGATGTTCAGGTTAGGGATTTAACACTCACAATGGATAAGAGTGATCAGTGGGTGTTCTAGTGGAAGAGGTAGTGTGTGGAGATGCAAAACTATAACACAATAAGGTTTTGAAGAGAGGTGAAAGTGGGTGTAAGCCTAAAATTAATGAAGCTAAATAATTGAAACTTTTAAATAATAACCAAACACTTAGTTTATTGTTGGTAGTTTTTTAGCTTGAAGAAGTCCTAGAGTGGAGGTGAAGCTGATTGAGATCTTGGAGCTATGCGAGCAAAGTGACAACACTTGAATCCTTTGTGTTGGGATGATGAGATGCTTGTTGAGTCTTTAGACCGGTTCTGGTTCAGCTCTGGTTCTCTAAGAGTTGTTTTATTCTTGTCTTGAGTGATCCTATTTCATCCACTATCATTCCTCCTCCTAGGAAGGGTCTTGGGCTAGCATTATGTAACCATCGATGGTCTAGGTCAATCGTTGTAGGTCGAGGGTCAACAGTTAGGGAGAAGAGGTAAAAATGGATAAAATTAGCCATTTGTACTAATGATTGATGGTTAACACATTGGGATGCATGAGGAAGAAGTCTTAGGGTCTTAAGACATTAAATATCAGGGTAGAAATGGTCTTTAGGCTAGCTGTCGATAGGTTAGCTATGGGTTTGGGTAGGTGAGGTGTAAAATAGTATTAATTAGTTTAAGTAAATTTATTAAATTAGCTAAAGGGGGTGGAATGGGTGAAAAAGGGTATTTAATAAATAATTTAATCAAAAAGGGGGGTCAAGGGGTTGTTTAAAGGTTAATGTGACATCTAGTGTTGTAGTGTATGGTTTTTTAGTGTCTACATTTTGACCCTTTTTATTGTGTAGTTTGTATTAACAAGCTACAAAATAAAAATAGAAGATTGGTAGAAGGTTGGATGCCCCAAGTATGGGAGGAGGTGTTCCCCCTCAAACCAGGAGTTGATGAGGTAAAACAGAATCAGGTGTGGGTTTGACGAGTTAGATAGGTGGGTGATAGGTTTGGTTAGTTGGATAGGCACTAAAGCATGAATAGGCACACAAAATGTGACTAAGTGTGATATCATAAATCAGACATAGACTAAGTTGCCATCGCTAAGGTAATTGGTAAATAAAAGTTGGTGCTATAAGGATAAATGATAAGATAATCGTGCCACAACTTTAGGCATAGATGATATAGGTTAGCGCCTATAAACTCAAGTATCGTAGACAAGGTTGATGTGTTCATAGAGATCAGAAAGTAGGATGTGATCCTGAGAAGACAAAAATGGTCACAGGGGTTGGGACCACAAAGGGTCATGATCTGATGCACCTTAATGGTCATGTGTAAAAGGTAACACATGGTCGTAAGGTTGTCAATTAGTCGATGCATTCAAAATGACCAAGGCAAGGTTTGGTCACAAAAAGAGTGAATGGTAGGCCGAAATGACCAATGGTTAAGGTTATGTGGTTGGTGGGTTGGTGGAGAATAAGGTGTTATCTGATGGGTGCAAGGGTGTGGTAATTTGGTTGTTTAAAAACGGTTTTGGTTGGGTGGTGTTCAAATTGGTTGTACAATTTGGTGTACCACTTGGTTTGGTAAAAAGGGACCCATTTTTTGTAAAGGGGGAAAATTTGGTAGTTGGGGTTCAATGACTCAAAAGGGGAAGACATACGCTTTCTCAAGTAGTCATGAAAGTAGGAGGTTGAAATGTTCTGATTAACAAAGACCATGATGGCAAGATGGGTGGAATTTTGAACATAAACCCTAGTTATGATTTGCATTGTTGTTATTTCATTTGTTACAAGAAGTGACTTGATCACATAGTGTCAAGTAAGCTCAAAATCCCTTGATTTAGAAGGTAAAAAAAAAGAGATGGATGGTAAAAGGTAGGTGAATAGATGACAATGTGACCTTTTTATGGGGATGTCTTACCATTTTTATAGGTGACCTAGGAACCATTATAAACAAAGTCTATGCCTTTAATGAAGTGTAGACTGATCGATGTGAGAATTCTACTTTTACTTTGCTTGGGATTGCTTTTGTTTCAATATTTTGACTATGGGTCATTTGATGCTTTTTTTTGATGTGTTTGGGAAGCTGATTGATGTAGAAAGCTTCCAAGTGATTGCTTGACAAAAGTTTGACTTATCCATCCTTCAAGGTAGTGGTCTAAGCTTTAGATTTGTTTAGGCTTGGATAACTATCCTTCAAGGGAGCAATCTATCTTATGTTTAAGTAATTTTGATGGTTTTAGGTAGTTATCCTTTAAAGGAGCAGTCTGTAAGCTCGGTTGTTGACCCAAGTGATAGTTTGGTATCCCAAATGGATTTGTATGAATGGTTGAGACATGAAATAATCTATATAGGCTTAAAGACTTTCTTTTATAGAGGAAAAACCATAACACAAGAAGGTTAATGATGGGTAAAAGAGGTTTAAGTGATAAAGACCATAGGGATATGTCTTGTAAGGGATGAAAAGTATCCATGAGAATCATGTCATGGGTAGAGCCATGGTACACATGTTTAATATTAGGCTAAGGTTGTGATAAATAATCACATTATCTTGTTTCAATTGGGTGTCCTTAAAATAAGGAATAAAGGTGGTTGAAAACAAGGGATGAGCTTAAGTTAGACATAGGATGACTAAGAACTTGGTTAACAAAAAAATGGATGTGAATGCAAAAGCATTGAGGGGTTTAGATTCAGATATGCCCCAGATCCACATTTACATGTAAATGGTTTATGCCAATTAGGAGTGAAGAGGTCCCCCAATTAATTTAAGATACTAGATTAGACATGGAAAATATTCTGGATGGAAAAGGTCATGGTTGGTTATGCGATGGTTGTAGGCTTGCTTGGCTGCAATGATCTGGAGGCGAGGTTGGTTAGGTTGGCTTAGGTTTTGATAAAAGGTTGGTCAAGGTTAAGGTTAGTTTGGTGCTAGGCTAGGCTAGGTGTAGGTTGAGGTAAAAATGCCAAGGGTTGGTTTGGTCATTAGTTAATGTTTGTAGGCATAGGTTTTGGTTTAGGTAATGGTGAAGGGTTGTGGGCAAAAGGTTAAGGTTGAGGTTTTAAGTTAGTGATTATGGTGAGGTTTTTAGGCTGCTAAATGGTCAAATCCTTTTAGGAGGATAAATCCCCCAATTGCTCTTTCTATGTACATTTGAGGTGAGAGAAAAGGTTCTCAGGTGGAGATGTTGGTTAGTAAAGAAGGTTTAGGAGAGATGAAAATCACTTCATCTACCTCCGAAGGATTGTTAGTTATTAGTTATTAGTTGGTGCTTAACTTGTAGGTGGTGGTTTAGGTAGGATTTCCTCTATGATACTAGGGTGAGGGAAACATTGTTGGATTGGATTTAGGTAGGTTTAGGGTCACTTGATTTCTAATATATTGATTGATAAAATCTTTATAATGTGAATTCAAAGTTTCAATATTGCTTCTCAATTTGGCATCATTTTGCTTCTATAGCAATTGGTGATCCTTTTATAAAGAACATCCTCCTATTTATAGAGGAGTTATGAATAAAAATAGGAAATACATAAATACATTGACTTATTCGTTAACAGAGTCCTATTTGACTTAGGACTGTGTATTTTTCCTACGTGCAAATTACACCAAAAAAAATTACATTTTAAAAGTAACAAAAATAAACTGTCCTTAGACACAAGAACTTCTTCCTTTTTATTATTCTCTTGATATTCCTCATATCTCTCCAATGTAGCTTGGACCTCACTGTCATCTGGACCTAATGTACACCTGGAGATGACAAGGACACTTGAAATGGAATCTTTTAGGTTAATTGGCAAGTCCTTGCTTTTGTCCAAGATTCTTTACAACTTATTCATTATGACTTGAAATTCAACTAGTTTGTCGATAGAGTCAAGCATGAACATTTATATCTCAATCTTTGTCTAAATCAAAGATGAGAACTCCTAAATTATTATCTCCACAAGAAGAATTTCTTGGGAGTGATCTTTAAATTGATAAGGAACTTAACCAATATTATATGTAAGGTTTAACACCTTATTATTGCACATATCTTTTGATTCTTCAAGATCTTTAATTAAATTTTGGAGAACTTATCTCTTATTCTTTATGGCCTCTCTTTATTATATGAATATTCCCCTACTTGAAATAACCTTTTGCTCAAACAAGAGTTCCAAATTGAATTGGTACAGTTGAGTCCATGTATGAATATCTTTATCTGTTAACCTTTGTAAGATTTATGTCATGTCCACATGACAAATTTTTGTATCTTTGATCTGATCAAAATTGGATTTAACTACAGACATTGGGACCACTCCTTGGAATTTATATTTCATGGCTCTCTTAGTAGGAGAAACCTTTGTCATTGGTCGAGAAACTACAAGAGAGTGTTCACATCTTTCAGATTTAGCATCTTTTTCTTTCAGTAGGAAGCATGCAGAAGTGGAAAAAAATTGTACATGTGCATGGGGTAGTAAGTCACTTCATGTAGTTTAGAAAATTCTCTAAACTACATCATGGGGTAGGTATCTAATGAAATTCAGAGAAAATTCTTTGAACTACATGGGTCTAAAATTTTTGGGTGTAGTTAGGAGAAAATTATATGAATTACACCAAAATTGGGTAAAACTGAGATTGTATAGGTCGAAGAAAATTCTCTGACCTACACCATATTTGGGTAAGTCTGGGTGTAAGTTAGAGAATTTTTTCCAACCTACACCATACTTGAGTATTGGATAAGGCATATTGTAGATGGTGTGCATTCCAGAGAAAATTCTTTAGCCTACATGTGTAGTAGAGGAGAAATTCTCCATCCTTTCACTTTGGGGTGTAGTCCAGAGAAAATTCTCTAACCTGCATGTGCAGTGGTGGAGAAATTATCTACTTTTTCATGCAATGGTGTAGTTTGAAGAAAATTATCCAACTTTCACCAAAAATATCTTGGTGTAGTCCAAAGAAAATTCTCTGACTTGCACCAATAAAACTTGGTGTATTCCAGATAAATTCTTTGACTTGCACCAAAAAGAATTTGGTGTAGTCTGAAGAAAATTCTCTGACTTACACCAAAAAGAACTTGGTGTAACCCAGATAAAATTCTTTGAATTTTACCAAAAATAACTTGGTGTAGTCTAGAGAAAATTCTCTGACGTGCACCAAAATGAATTTGGTGTAGTCTATAGAAAATTCTTTGACTTTCACCAAAAAAAAATCAAAAGACTAACTTTTTTGGGAGAAAACAAATGCAAAGAAGCAATAATTGGTCTCATTTTTCATGCTTAGAGCTCATGGGCAATGAAATGGAAAAGTTTCATAGGGTTTATCCCATGAATTGAGCCTGCTAAATTTAAAGATAACAGTTGGCTCCGACTAGAGAATTTCTTTCTGACATTCTTTGAAACGCTTGAAGGAAAGAGATTCTTAGAAATCTAAGTGTCTTTCTCCATTTTCATGGATTTAGGTGACTGACCAGACCAAAAACAAAAATAAAAATAATATACAGATATTTACAAGATGTACAAACTTATCTGGAACCTCACTAAGTGAAAATATTCAGGTATTGTCCATTGTTGGGTAGTGACAGTGGTTTTCCATCTAGGTATGCCAAAAAAAACTGTGTTCCCCACTATGTTGGTGAATGAGGAAATGACCCTTCCATAGAGAATCAAATTTTCTGTGCATCCCTTTTGGCTCTCTTCTTTGGTCCCATAAGAGGACTAGGTTTTGACTCAGAATTCTCATGACTTAGTCCTTTTGTCAAAATGTTCCTTAACATAACTCTAATGTTCAAAAATGTGGTCCACCACCTTTGTACATTGCTCCTCCAACTCAACAAGGTACATAATACACTTGTCTAAGGAGCTATCAATGTTTCATCTTCAATTATCTTAGCCAATCTAAGAGTGAGCAACTCTAATATGATGGATATTTCTACATTCAATTCATACAAAAGCTGAAAAGGAGACATACCAATTGCTCATTTTGGAGTGATATGATCAGCCCATAATGCATCATACAATGCCTTGTGCCAGGTTCTTTGATTGTTCTCTACCAAATTCTTGATGATAGTTACCAAGTTATTATTACTTGACTTAGTCTAACCATTTCCTTGAGGGAAGTAGTTTAAGGTGTGAGACAAAATTATTCCATGTTCAAAATAGAACTGAGTCATCTCCTGGGATGTGAAGTAGGCAAAATTATCAGTTTTAATTTTGTTTGGCACACTAAATCTTGTGATGATATTCTCTTTGAGGAAGTTATAAACAACCTTTGAAGTGGCATGTCAAGTCAGAATTACCTCCACCCACTTGGTGAAGTAATCTATAGCTGTAATAACATAACTATGACCTGCACTTGATAATGGATTCACCATGATAATGAAGTCAACACCCCATTACTAAAAAGGTTCTTCAATGACCACTAGCTTGAGAGGTAGG
The DNA here is from genome assembly GCA_037957365.1 of Torreya grandis. Classification (NCBI taxonomy): domain Eukaryota; kingdom Viridiplantae; phylum Streptophyta; class Pinopsida; order Cupressales; family Taxaceae; genus Torreya; species Torreya grandis. The sequence continues at coordinate 1,254,622 of JARHVA010003445.1, forward strand.
GTTGATAATTTGGGTTTCCCCACAAACTATTGGCACTTCTTGCATTTATGTACCCAAACGTATGCATCATGAAAAAGTATTGGCCAGTAATATCTTACCCAAAAAATATTATGAGTTGTGATCGGGGATAAAAAAATGTCTTCCACAAGTCAAATCATGAAAATATTCCAACTTACCTTTTACTTTATCTCTGCATCATATAAAATTTCCATCAATGTTTTGCTTATGCAAACCATTGTCCCAAAAGATGAAGTTCTTAGCCTTAAGCTTGATTGTCCTCTTCTCTTTGCGAGACAAATGTTCTAGACACTCTCCATATGTGAGGAAATAAGCAATGTTGGAATACCATTCATTCATTGTGCTCACAAGTAAGGCCATGGGAAATTCTTCCATATCTCCCTCATTGTTAGGTATCTCTTCTGGTTCGATATCTGTCATGAGTTGACACAAACCCTTTCCATGTATAAGTTTTTTAGGCTTGATCTCCATATCATACTCTTAGATTTTAGCAATCCAATTACCTATTTTTCCTTCAAATTATTGTTGAGTCAAAATGAACTTGATTGTAGAATTTGGTACTAACGCAATGGTGTGAGATTTGAGGATGTAGTACCTAAAATAATTAACTACTTTTACCACAACATAAGCATGTTTTTTCATGGATGAAAAGTTAAACTCATGAGACTTTAGAGGGTAACTCATGAAAGCTATGGGAGATTCAATCCCTTCTTCATTTGGTTGTAGCAAGATTGCAGATAAGGTATGCTCTAAAGTGTAATTATACATGATGAAATTCTTGGTATAGTCAAGGCAAACTAAGATAAGAGAAAGTGAAATTGCTTCCTTAATCTCATGAAAGGTTATTATTCCCTTTGAATTCCAATGGAATATTGATCTCCATTTCATCATATCAACGATATGACGTGTCTTTTCAGAAAAATCTAGAATAAATCTTCGTAAGAAATTAACTTTCCCAAAGAAGGAATGAACTCCTTTTTAACTTGATGGTAGCATAAGATTATAAATTGAATTGACCTATTTAAGATCAATCTTGATTCCTTATTTAGACACAATGTGTCCAAGAAGCTTACCTTCAGTAACCCCAAAAATGAATTTCTTGGGATTAAGAGAGATCCCATGTTCACGACATCTTTCAAGCACTTGCTGAAAATGGTCACAATGATCTTGGTGCTTTTTTGAGAAAACGGTTAGATCATATAGATAGACTACAATAAACTTATTGATTATATATTGAAAATCCAAATCCATAGCCCTCTAAAAGGTATCACTAGCATTGATCAATCTAAAAGGCATCCTACAATAGGCAAAAGTGCCCCATGGAGTAGTCAAGGTTGTATTGTGTTGATCTTCATCACGAACCTCCACTTGATTGTATCTTGAGAAGTCATCTAGCATGGATAACTTTTCTAAATATATAATTATTTGTATTACTTGATCCATTACCGGTAATGGGTAATTATCCTTAAGTGACAATTGGTTCAAATTATGAAAATCTATGTAGATGTGGATTTCTCCATTCTTTTTCCTCATGGAAACAATATTAGCTATCCATGTGGAATGATGTATAGGAAAGATAATCTGAGCATTCAACATCTTTTGAATTTTAGAGAGGATAGTACCTGAGATTTTTGGATTATATTGTCATTGTTTCTACTTATGAGGCTAAGACCCTGGCTTGAGAAGAATATCATGTTGTACTTCCTTCAATTAGAAAGATTTCAGATTAGCATATGAATATGATAATACATCAATGTACCTACGTAGGATTCTCACCAACTTCTCCCTTTCTTATAATGAACAACATTTCCAAATATTTATCATCTTGGGATGATTTTCTATCCCTATATTGATTTGCTCAATTTCTATAGATGAATTTGATTCTGATTGTTAACATTTAATGAATTGATCATGCTTATCAAAAATTATCTCCAAAGATACCAACCCTTTGGGAACTCTATTCCCTTTTAGCTGCAAGATTTCTTCATCAGTTTCCTTGTTAACTTAAAAATTGATTCTTGAGGGGTGGAATCACTTCTTTCAAAATACAACTCACTAAAATTTTCCACCTTCTCCAAGAATGAGATAATTTTCTCATCATTATTAAAAACCTACCAATGATTGACATTATCAGTAACACTAGGCTGGAAAACCAACTCAATGATATACTTGTTTCCTTGAAAATCTTTGTGAGGAATCAAGAGAGTGGCTGAAATAGATAATGAATTAGATCTATCATTATATTCTCTTAGAACTACTGATATATTGAATGCATCAAAAATTTCCATGCAATCCCAAACTTGATTGTGGTAGTCCCTGAGTATTTTATTCTTTATTTGATATAGATTCCTAACTTGACAAATGACTAACTCGGCATCACCTTGAGCATGAAGGTTTCTAATTCCTTTTTTTTGTGCAACCTCCATTCCTAACAAGAAGGCTTCATATCTAGTAGTATTGTTAGTGTTATCAAACTGCAACTTGAAAGAAAAAGGGAAGATTTTTCCTTTTGAGGATATGAGAACTATCTTGTCTCCAGAACTAGTTGAAGAACAATTATTGTCAAATTCTAAAGTCTAAATGTCATTTGAATTTTAACTCTGATAGTTTCAAAATTTGAAACTTCTTCATCTTAAGTGGATAGTTCATCTATTTCCTCATCTTTTTATGAAATGTCATTTGAATATATTGGATCTTTGTCTATGGTCAAGAAATACATACCCATTTTGAAAGTTTTAAAAAGAATCTGGAATTTTAGATCCTCAATATTTTTCACAGTATAATTCACTTTCTTTTCTGGATGAAGTTTCTGCATTACACCCTTAACAAGTATCCTAGCCTCATACCAATCCATGTTGATCTCACCACCAACATATTTACAAAAGTTACATCCCAACAAAACTCCATATGAATCTAGAACATCATCCACTAGAACCGTCATCTTGATCTTTTTCTCTGGAAAAGCAACAAATACAAATTATGCATCCTTGATTTGGCCTATGAGAGGTACTTGTTTAATTTTCATTGAGAATCAATGACCAAAAGTCTTTGTCAAGGTCAATCCCAAGGCAGTATCCACCTTGGCTGACATCACATTATCGAAAGCACCTGAATCAATGACGCAATTGCTGAGATTATAACCATTGACAAATAAGGAAATATAGAAAGGTTATATTTTTCCAGAGTTAGGTGCAAGAGTTACAACTAAGTTATTCTACTTTGGTCTTGGCTTAGGGTTAATTGGTATATCCTTAGATGAGGACTGATCAGGATTGATCCCTTTACCTTTTACAAATTTTCCCAATCTTTCAAATTGGTTAGGATTAGATTAGAGGTACTCAGCTTCTGACATTTGGATTTTTGTCTTCTTGGCATGGTCTATATATCAAAAGATGGATATGGGGCAGCCAAAGAGGACAAGGTATTTTCATTTTCAGGTTTCAATTTTTGGGTACCAGGTATAAATGTAGAAGGAGAAGAAGCAGAATGGGGAGGAACACTTGTTTATCCATCGCTGTGTATTTTGGTGAAGCTAGTAAGGGAGTTCCTCTTTTAGCAATAGTAACCTCCTTACATGGTTTATCCTTGGTTTTAGCTTTATCAACCTTCTGTTGTTGTTTTTTATTCAAAGTTTAGAAACTTGATATTAGAGTCACCATATTCTCCTTCTTCATCTCATGTGAAAGGATTTGCATCTTCTTTTGGAACATATTCCAATTTTGGAACATCATCAGTTTCAAGTTCCAACCAATTGACTTCTACATTATTTATAGATGCTTCCAATGTAAGCCTTGCTTATGGTGGAGGAAGCTTATTCTAATTTTTATTCCTTACATCATTGTTGTAATAATTAGAATCATTTGGGTATGTCCTCCTTGGAACATCCTTGTATGGAAAAAATGACATACCTTGAGATATTTGCTTCTTGAGTGTTAACAATTCATTTGCTAGCTTTTGAACCATGGGATCCATGGTGCTAGTAGAAGGTGAAGTTGTAGAGAGCTACCCTCTAGGATTGATGGAATTATTTCTCACCTTCCTTGATAGGATTAAATCATCTTCTACTTTGGTAGCCAAAATTTGAGCAGCATTGAGATCAACTAGGGCTACTCTTCACAAAAGAAAACTTACTTCTGGTAGTTGAGAATTGATGAAGAATCACTTCAAGTTCTCAGGCATAGGTTGAGTAACTATTGAAATCCTATTCCTCAACTTGTTAAAAATTTCCATGAACTCATGCATGGGTTCATGTGTTTCTTTATTCATTTGCGTAAGTTGAGCCAATAAGGCATGAGAATCTTCAATAGGCTTTAATCTTGCCTCAAACTTATCCTTAAGCATTGCCCAACTGGTGATGGTTCTGGTTGCAAGATGATAAAAACAATCAGAAGCAACAACTTGAAGTGTTTCTACAAATAATCTTATAGAAACATCCTCATGATCCACTCCAAGAACTCTGCATGTAATTGATAATGTAGTAATATGTTCATTCGGATGTTGTTTGCCATCACCATATAAATTTGGGAAATTTTTTCATGAATCACGAGGAAGTTCATGAGATGGATGGGTCAAGTTCAATGGACCAAAAGTAATCCCCCATGGACCTTGAGCAGCCATTCTATGTGGATTGAAGGGAGGAATAAAAAACCTTTGCAAAGGCAAAATAGGGAATACATTGCGTACACTGAAAGCTTCCCTGGGTATAGGAGATCTTGTATTGGTAGGTGGAAAACTCCTTGTACATTGAAGAGGTGACCTTGCACGTGTCAGTAAAAGATCGAAGTTATGCTCTTATAAAAACTCAAATGTAGGATCAATATGTCATGTTGCCCTTATTCCATGAGTGTAGCTTTGTTCCACCAGATCATGAAAGTACCCAAAAAGAAAATAAATAAAATACAACACAATAGTAGAAAACAATAGGGTGTTGATCCTATGTCAATTGAATGAGTGTAGAACTCGGTTGTGTGTCCGTTTCCCAGTGAAGTTTCCAAAAACTATTGGGTGAATATTTTTTTACCGATAAAAAGGTAGTAAAATGGTTATTTTAGTGACAGTGTGATGAAATAAGATCTCTTCTCAAGTAAGGGGAGGGTCCCTTCTTATTGCTAACTAATAAAACAAGAAAATATTTACACTATTCTTATCAAAGTGGGTGTTACCATATCATCTAATTATCTTTTTTTAGAATTGATGTACACTTACAATCTAATGCTATGAAGACTTTTGTTTCTTACAACGTAACACTGAAATATGGAATTACTTGTTGGAGCAATAATGATTGATATTCAAATTAGTTAGCCAAAAGAATAAATAGAAAAATACCAATGAATGTATCATAAAACAATGGAATAAAGTGTAGCCCAAAGTCTCCACTTTTTTTCCAATAAAGATCAAATCACTAAAGATAATGACTTAAAACCCAATGTCTCCAAAATCATTTCTCAATAATGAACATAAATCTAGTAATGATATTGCAGTTCAAAGACTTCAAAATCAACTTCCTATCACCTTTCGATTTCTATAAATTCACACCATAATTCAATCAATTACACAAGAAAATGTAATGGAAAAGACATAAGAACGTCTCCAATACATCACAAATTTATTTTAACTCAAAGATCGAAAGGTGAGCCATTAGATGAAGATGAAGAAGAGAAAGAGGTTGCAACATCACCATGCCTCATGGTGAGTCAGGATGAAGAAAATTTCAGTCAAGTAAGCATATATGAGAACCAAAAAGCACAAGGTAATAGTTTTCATGTTGTGTTTGATGAGTATTCTGATTTGAATATTATTGAAGATGCATTATATGAGAACACAATGAAACTAATGAATGTGATGATGGAAATAAAATAAGGTATAGTAGAATATAGAGAAGTGTTGGAAACATATGAGGTGGTAGCAGTAGAGAAGGAGAAGAAAGCACAAGTTGAAGTGCTTGAAGAGTTTGCATGGTAGCAGATTAAGCTGTCTTGTTTGACACAAATGGAATATGAAGGTGATAATAATGAGTATACAATAGAAGAAGAGAAGCTATGGCAGAAAATAATGGGAAAATATGATGATATAAGTCTCATAGGAGACAAGAAGAGCATCATGGCAGCTGAGTTCAAATTGGATAAAATCTTGAGCCAATAGGAAGAAGAGTTAGTAATAAATGAACAAGGAGAACTCCAAGGGAGCAAGAAAGAAGTGGTTTTAGTTGACATGTTTATTTCATGTGTAGGTCACTTGAGGAAAGATAATGAACAATAGTTTCCAAAGATTGGGAAGATGCAAAGTAAGAGGAAAATCAAGAGTAAGACAAGAAAAAGAAGAATAAAGGAGGAGCCATCATGAGCAAACATCATAAAGGCCTATATGTTTCCCAAGAGGCCTTGGGATCTAGGTGGGCATGATATTGTAAGGAAGATGTTGTAAAGAATCATCAACACCACAAACTTTTATCACTTTCATGGAAATTTTCTTACTCCTCAGTAGTATGATGTAGGAACATCACTACCTCAATTGTACATAGGATTTATTTTGCAAGTATAGAGTCAATAACAAGTTATTTTATTTATTTTAGGGTGTTAAGAGTCATTCACAAGTGTTAGGAAGTTGACAATTTTGAATTAAGGATCTCTTTGGAATTTTTTTGCCAAGATCTTAATTTAAATTTTTAAATTTGAATGTGAAGTCTAGGAGACTTAATTTGATTTGTGAAAAGAAGTCTCATGTCAAGTTTTGTCTAGGTAGGTTTAAATAATTGTCAAGAGTGCATGACTCACTTAATGAGTCACCTTGATGGCAATATAATAGTTATATAGTTATCCAACGTACCTAAAGAAGTGGAGAGTTAGTTATGGTGTTTTTAGAGTATTTTTCAATAAATATGTGTTGGTATTTGAGTCATTAATTGAATGTATGATAATATAGTAGTGGTTGGATTTGAAGGGAGATTGGGAACGAACCCCAAAAAATTGTATTAAAAAGAAACTTTCTGTGTTTTTGATGATAAGAGTTGCAGTTGATATCTTTTGCATATACCAAAATAGATGATTGTGCAAGAGTAAAGAATTGTGAATGAAATAGTTATGATTTGTTTGAGGAAATATTTGTGAGATAATTAGGTTAAATACATTCTTATAGAGATTGAACAATATTTTTTTGTTGTCTACAAATCCTATGTGAGGATTCAGTTTGCAAATACCATATACATACTCTGTATTCCCATTTTGAGAGACTAAATAAGGTATGTGTCTCATGAAAAGTTTATTTTGATAAATGTTTGAAATGGAATGATGATTAGTGTAGACACCTAAAAATGGTCATCGATAAGCTCCAACCAAGCTTTTGACCAATTTCTAAAAAAATGCAACATTTGGCCTAAAAATGTTAAAACACATTAAAAGCTTTAAAACTGACATATTCAAGTGCCAATTTTGGCTAGGGTTTCATTAAATGAGGCAATTAAATTTATGAAGTAGCTAACTTTGATCAGATCATTTTGAGTCAAAATGACATTTTTGTACTTAGATGCTCTGGATTGCTCTTTTATATCAAATCTCTTACACAAGACATGTGCCTTTGTTATTTTGTGTTAGCAACATCCTAAATGGATAATATATCTAACGCATCTAAAATCATATCTTAATTTTGATTTCATCAAATTTTGAGCCAATAACGAGACATTCTGATCAATTTGATTAGTTTGTGCATAAATTACCAAGGTTTGGCATCAAAGTTGACTAATCATGTTTTAGGCTAATTAAACCAAATTAGGGCCTTAAGTTAATTTTATATGAAACTTGTTGAATAAATTCTTTTTAAAAATTTATTATCATTAACTGTATCATCAAATGACATCATTCTATGGGGTGGCATCTGCAAGCCATAAATGCCACAAATATCTGAATTAATGCCTCCCATACCTCATTAAGACCCTCCATGCCTAGTTAATGTCCCTCTATCCCAAATATTGGTGAGCCTATTTATGAATTATAATTTTATAATTGAATTAATCCTTATCCACACATCTCTATCTTGAGATGGATGGTTTAGGTTGATTCTAAACCATTCCAAAAATCTATAAATAAGAGGTCTTGCCTACTAAATTTTAAGCTTTCATAATCCAAATTTTTCATGCCCAAATGCATTTAAAAGCTTCATGCAAATAATGTTATAATGCCCAAACATTGAGCTAAGCCAAGCCAAGCCAAAGCCACACAAGGTTCTAAGGATAGATGGAGGTAGCCAAGCTTCCATTGATGCAGACTTCATGAGCACAAACCGAGCAAGCCACTACAACAAGCATTTTAGAGAATCCAAGGAAGGTGAAAGGAAAGTTTCTTTTGATTTTTAGTTGTGTTTTCTATTCATGTTTTTAAACTAAGCTCCCCCTAGTAACTAGGCCTAGAGATGTTATGCTAGTGTGTTTATTTTAATTTTGATTTTATTTTTAGAACTAACACCAAACTGACCATCCTATCTTGAGTCTAATTCTTAGTTCACATAATGGCACACTCAATGAGACCAAACACATCCCACACATGAAAAAGATCATTATGCAACTTTAAAATCTTCATTTATATTATTAAAAATTTTGTAATTTGATTTTTTAACTTTGTTTTGCCATTTTTTTGTCACGGGTTTACACAGTCAACCGCCAACAGTCAGTGCAATAATCAATGATTATTTTCAACTATCGAAGGTCATATCTAACCATCAATGGTCAAGTATCTCCATTGACGGTCACTGTGTTTTTCTTAAAAACATAAAACCCAAGAGCTAATAGGCCATTTAAAAATGCTTGGTTTGGGGTCATACAAACTCTATTTTTGATGATTTTGTTTTTAAAACCACGTGTTTTCTCTTAAATTTTCATAATTTGATATTAGTTTATATTTAATTTACATAATTTTTTCTCAAAATTTTGAAAATATTTTTAAATGTTTCTAATCTAACACATTTGTTTTTGGAGTGATGCCTTAAGCATAGACACGGAACTGATGGACTTCAAATTTGTTAAAACATGTTATTTAGACCATATTTTGTATGCTTTTAGAATGAACTAGGAACTTTTTTTTATTACTCAATGAAACATTTAGGTGCTTAAGATGAATGTTTGATAGTTAGACTTTTAAAGTTACAACTTAAGACAAAAGAACACCACTTAATCTTTCAAATTGGTGCTTAAAAATGAACTCATCTTTCCAAGTTTTTGCATTAAATAGTTGTTTGAACTAGTTTTAGTTTGGCAAAGAGAGGGATGTCACATGTATGCTCTTCCACTTGTCCCTTTTAGGGAACCCTTGGAATCAAAAGTGCCATCCTTATTGAAAAAAGCCTAATTTAAGGCTTAGAAAAAATATCGTCTAAAGCACTACCCAAAAACTTGTAATAGTTTGGGTGATCTTGAAAATGACCCTAAAGTCTCTCTCTTATGTCTTTTATTTCATTGCATCTTGGTTTTTGAAGGGGAATTCATCACCTCCCGTAAGTTTTATAGGGAAGTTTTGACCCAGGGTTTCATCTCCTAGCATTGACTTCAACCAATCCCACTAGGATCAGAAGTTTGAGTAGTTAAACCAACTTTTAATGATGGAGTTACACACGAGATATATCTACACTTTAGACATCACACTACACTAAGTGAACAATAGGCTATAGTAGTTGCAAAAAGGGTAAGACCTTTTTACAACAAGACAAGTACTGCAAACACCCAATTACATTCTTTTCTTTTGCATCATGACGTGAAAGTCATTATGTAATTGATTCCTCTAGAAATGTTTGAAACCTTGTATATCTTAGATAAATCCCCACTTGTCATGGAAGCATTATTGGTGAAAGTTACGCATCAAGGTCCATGTCACAATACTATCATTTGAGAGAAGGGGGGGGGGTGTAACAACCCTACTATATAATGCACATTTTACTTTTTGGATGAACACTAAAAGCCTCTCAAATGATGTATATTGATGGATTCCAACAATACCAAGAAACCTTGTCAGTTTAGGAATTAGAACGATTGATTAGTTAGTTTTGTCTTACTTTAGAATCTTGTTTTGGGTCAAAATTTGGTGTTAACAAATGATACAAACCAAACACATGGTCCCCAATTTTGTTTGAACAAGAGGTGTTATGTTGCTCGCATAAATCTTAATTTTTACTTGTTCAAATTCATCATAAAAACTTGGAGTCATATCATCAACTTTGGTATAATTATGTTTCCCATTTGAGTTTAGAGAATTTGCCTAAATTGTTTGTCCTTCATTGATAATTCACATTTGAAATTGGACCTTTCTAAGTTATAAGGGTTGGTGTGTTAAATTGGGTTCGTCATTGGCACATTAAAATTGTTTTAATGTGGGTTTAATTTCCCATTTGGATTGAAGGCCATTTTATAGACTTATAATCAAGCTTATCACCATTATTAAACTTAAGTCATTTTGTGCTAAATGCTTGCACTTTGAGTCTATGCACCTAGAATTTTGTGTTACTATCCTATTTCCAGTTACTTTGAGACCATTTAAGTGTAAGACTTTTTACCTTAGAGATTTTTGTCAAACTTTGAAGGTATGTATGTCATTTGAGTTAAGAAAGGTAGTGCTATGCTATTAAATTTGTGAGAAACCATCTTTGCCTTAGAGAGGTTATTGAAACAAACACTTTGTTACATAGTTTGAGTAGTTTATCATTGTTACATTTCTTAAATCATTTCAAGTAGTGTTTCATAGACCCTCTTCCATAGAGTTCAAGTTTGTGCACATTTTTCAAGCCAATCTGAGTATACCTTTGAGAATCTTTGTCTAACACAGATACACTGTTCACATTTATCTAGCCTATTTGTCAAAGGAACCAAGTTTTATACCATTATTTGTGAGAAAATAAACTATCTCTAAAGTTCCCTTTATTTCATACCTTATACCTATTTGATTGAGTTCATGTCCAAGAGTCAAATGCCTAGTTTTTGTTAGAAGTGTTTCAAAACCATTAGATTAAAATCTCATCTATTTCAAAGTCTAGCTTTTGACATTGTTTGGACAAGAGTCCTAATGCATGCCTTGTTTGAGCCTAGATTTTGATGCCACATTTGACCAAAAGACCTAGCAACTATTTATTTCTTAGATTAGATTGATTTCAAACACTTCAACCTTAGAGTTTGGCATTTTTATTTTCGATACATTTACTTAATCTCTTTTGTATAAGACATGTAACATTAGATACTTAACGTTAGTTTATTTTATTACAAATCATTTCATAAACCTTTCCATATTTTTGATAAAACATAGACCAAGTTTGAACATTATCTTTTAGGCATTGCATTTTTAGAGTTTGAAGAGCTCTATATTGCAAAACATTCACTATGGATCCCAACATGTATTCCTACACCCATAGTGGACTCATGTATAATATAGGGATTAGTAATGTAGTTGTGTAAGAAGAAATGGTGCAAAACCTCTATGTAGATCATATTAATTATGAGATAGATCCTTATCCCTCTTATAATAATCAAATAGGAGCATAAAACCAAGATCCTTTGGCTAACTATTTGGTTAATACACCACCATATTTGGAAAAAAACCAAAAATAAACTGCATAATACCTAGCTATAATACCCATAGCTGATGAACCAGTTCCAAAATAATCATATTCTATTAATATGCCTTCCACGTATGATCCATTTTTGTTTGAGCGTAATTTGTTGGAGAACAAAGATGAGATTTTGGTTAGAGCCATAGAAGTATGGGCTAATTTTCCATTGTACTTCCCTCATGAAAGTTTATTAAGCCTAGTAAGAGTGCCTCACAACATTTTGTATATTCAACAGGCTTCTTATAGCAATTCTTTGACTCTAGTCCAAACCATGTATCAGGACCGTAACATACCTAACAAAGGAAAGAACCTCATGGAAGACCACTTAATCAAATGCAGGTGGTTTATCAAACCTACCTGAATCTAGCATGTAATTTCAATCAAATTACCATGGTGAGTAAACCTCTTATTGACTTAGTTATTTAAATAGGAGATTTGATAGAGTTAACTGGTCAAGAAAATTAGAGTTTAGATCCATTCATGTAAAACCCTTTGATAGGAAACTTATTGCATATTCCAATTATTAAATAAGTGTCTTCTACTTCTATGTAGAATAATGAGCAAAACACAGTGGACAATATGCAAAAAATGTCCAATCCAAATCAAAGTGGTAGTAATACACAAACAACTAGTCAACAATGTATGCCTTTAGTTAATACCACGAGTGGATCTGCATATCAAGGAATGGGTGATTCTACACCCCAACCTTCACCACCTACTTCCAATACTCAACCAGCTACTTTGTCAAGCATATAACCAATAAGATCAGGTAATCAACCAGTAACCAATGCCTTGCCTCAACCACAAAATGTGATGAATCTTATTCCTCCTTAATAGATGATGAATAAAATTCTACAACAATAGGCATAAATGAATCTACTGAAACAATAGAGGCCAAACATATTGCCACCTCAACAAGGGGAAACTAATGTTCCACCTCATCAGGTAGTAGCAAACATACCTCTTTAGCCACAAGCTAGTGTGCAAATTCAAAACTAAATTATGTATAACTAAAAATGTATAAATATTAGTCAGTGATAGATGATGAATCTTCCACATACATCCACTTCCCAATAGGGATTCATGTAATAAGGAGGTTCTAATGTTTCTCAAGTACCTACTAGGTAGCAATTGCATTTTATTCAAAACAAACCACAGGTTCAGAGATTGGGTCTTGGTTCATAAGTTCCCACTCAATATCAAGGTTTGAGTAGTAAAAATTAGATCCCTATTCAACCACAATAAGCACAATATAGTTATATTCCTCCATCCTAACTGCAAAATCATCTAAGTCAAACCTTCATAGCCAATCCAAACTAGAATATCACACAACCAAACATGCAATTTCAAGCACATCCTAATCCACGTATGCATATTATTAGCTCATTTTACAACCAATCCAACATATATCGAATTCCCCCATCATACCCTGGTTAAAGTGTTGCACCTATGACCACCCAACCATCTACCTAGGCCAATATTCCCACAATTTTCTTAGATCAAGAGTTGCAACAGATGAAGGATGTAATTACTGCCATCCAAGAGGGGAAACAGATTAAATTTTTTAAATTAGATGATGTGTGTTCATATCCTTTCAATATGGAATACTTACAGATTCCATTCACTCCAGGATATGAGCCACCAAAGTTTGATAAATATAAGGGGAAAGGTGACTCCAAAGCCCATTTAACCGAGTTTTTTTATCACTTGACAGCTAGTGGCATATAACCATATATACCTTTTATTGTTGTTTACAAGGAGTTTAGCTAGACAAGCCTTGGAGAGGTTCTTGAAGTTGCCTAAAAATTCAGCAACAGATTTTGATGATATTTTAGATAAGTTTGTGTAGCACTTTTCTTATAATTTTGAGTATGATATTTCATTAGTCAAGTTGACAAAGAAAAGTAAAAGGTTGATGAGAGTTTTGCTAGCTACCTACAATGGTGGAGAGCACTTGAAAATTGATTCACTCATAGTTTACCAGCTAAACAATTAGCTACTGTATTCACTAAAAACTTACCTAGTGAGATAGCCTATCATCTGGAATTGCAATGTGCACATACCTTCAAAGAGATCATTGATAAAGGTTTGTTGATCGAACGAGCTCTCATAATCCAAAGTTATCATGCCCAAATGCATTTGAAAGCTTCATGCAACTAGTGGTATAATGACTAAATATTGAGCTAAGCTAAACTAAACCAAAGCCACACAAGGTGGCAAGGAGAGATGGAGGTAGCCAAGCTTCCATTTATGCAGACTTCATGAGCACAAACTGAGGAATCCACTACAACAAGAATTTTGGATCATCCAAGGAAGGTGAAAGGAATATTTCTTTTGCTTTTTAGTTGGGTTTTCCATTTATGTTTTGTTAACTAAGCTGCCCTTAATAACTAGGCCTATAGATGCTATGCTAGTGTGTTTATTTCAATTTTGATTTCATTTTTGGAAATAACACCAAACTAACCATCCTCTCTTGAGTCAAATTCCTAGTTCACATAATGGCATGCCTGGTGGGACCAAACACATCCCACACATGAAGAAGATCATTATACAACTTTAAAATCTTCATTTGGATTATTAAAAGTCTTGTAATTTGATTTTCTAACTTTGTTTTGGATTTCATTAATAAAGGAGTCATCAAAATTAATTCCATTAATCATAACCAAGGTAACAATCAAGGAAGTAGTGAAAACTAGCATCCAATCCAAGTGTAAGCATCACAACCAACATAGGCCAATAATAAAGATAGACCAAAGCAATTCAAGCACAATAAAAATGTAATGGGAAATGAAATAACTGAGTCACGTAATGTTCAAATGGTGAAAACATAATTTACACCACCTTTTCAACTAAATCCTACCTAATAACCTCTTCAATCAATGCCACAATCACAACAACCAAGACCCATGCAATAAATGCCACAACCTTTGCCATTGCAAAACCCTCCTTTAAGAAGAATTGTGCTGATGTGTCATATTTGTAGTGACCTTAGAGAGCCTATTGAGTTTGTATTTCACAAACTTGACACCACTAATTTGATTAGTTGGTCTATACCAAAGCATTATCCTCAAGTCATCCCTTATCTTGATTGCTACCATGAAAATGAATTTTGATAGTATCATCAGGTCAATGGGCACAATTTACGAAGATGTATGTAAATCAATCGTTTAATTGAAAATATGCTGGAGAATGGGAAGATCACATTGGATGGTAGTGATTCCACCTCTAATCAGAATCTTGGCATCTATCAAAACCCTTTTTTGTAGCATAACCAACAACAACAACAACAACAACAACAGCCATGGCCAGTGCAACAACAAAATCAATAGTATCAAATTCAAAGGATGAACCAACAAAACCAATAAAATTAATAACATAACCAATAATATCAAAATAATGGACAAAACTAAGGTTATATGCAATTACACATGACTATAATAAAGTTGTAGGTCATATTGCAGGGGGTAGCATTAACACCATCTCCATTAATCCTAGACCAAGCACTAATCAATCTATACCATTTCTAAATAATGCTACTCAACCAAATTACATGGATAATCCTTCTTTGACTAGGACTGTATGCAGGTGAACCAACAAACCAGGATTTCCACTTGTGGACCTTATACAGATAACTCATCCTTACCTCATGACTACATACAAGTACATCGGCAACTGAGACTTTTCTTATTTGGTCCCACATTGTTATCATCATTTGTTAGTAATCATGGCCTTGTATTTAATTTTGATTGTGTAGTCACAACTCAGAGGTCAAACATTACCATTCCAAGCCCACAACCACCTACCACTTTGCCCATTATCCAACCAATCATTCAACCTCAGAATAAGCCATTTACCATGGACCCAGAAAAGAAGTTTGATATTATGAAACAGTTGTAGAAGACAATAGCACAAATCTCTATTTTAGATTTATTACGAATGCCAATAATCCATAATAATATTTTGAATGAGTTCTTAACCCAATTCATTATACCCAGTGACATATCTCCTAATAAATTTTGATCTTTAGCTAGACACCTAGCTCCAACCCAACAAGTCACATTCAACCAAAGTGATATGTCTTCCCTTGGCCTGCTCTATAACAATTCATTATCCATATAAGTTTGTATAACGAGGCATAAAGTGAAATGTGTCCTTATAGACAATGGATCAGGCCTCAACATAGTGTATCTAAATCTCATCAAGATTCTTGGGTACATAATGATAGATGTCCAACCAAAAATGATAACTATCAAAGCCTATGATAATTAAGAGAGAGAATCACAAGGCACCATCAGCCTGCCAGTTATCATTGGGCCTTTGACCCATGATACAATTTACAATGTGATTGATCTTGAGTTGTCATATAATATGCTTCTAGATAGGCCTTGGTTACATGAGATTCACAGTCTCATCAACACTACACCAATGTATCAAGTTCTCCCATTCAGGTATGGAGGTGAATATTCTAGGATATTTACACATGTATGAACATTTCAAACATCTCAAGTCTGAGTTTCAAAGCTACAATTACCAATACGACATGAATACAAGTTCCAATAAGGATAAAGGAAAGGCCATACTTATTGATTCTCTAGAGGACAATTGCATAGATCCTAATACCTTGGATTACCTTTCCCACATGCTACCTCTAGAAGCTTCCAATAATTTTACCATTTCAGATAATCACCCAGGGGAGTATGTGACCCATGATACTTTTCATATTGCCAATCTTCCTCAGGATCCTAATACCTTTGGATGACCTAAAGTTATCCCTCACATGCATTGGAAATGAAAAGGTAAAGATACACTTCATAATCTAGGACCGGTCATGTTCATACTAGTATCTAACTAGGAATAAAACCCTCTCGAAAGAGATGAATCATTGTTATACAATGACAAGTTGGATGATTTTTATAAGAGTGCAAAGTATCCTATTCCCAATAGGATCATGGAGCATCAAGATTATGAAGGAAGAGGCCTCAGTCTGAATCAACAAGGAACCATTGAGCCAATTTCTATGACTAAGTATAAAAGACCCTATGGACTTGGATTTAAATCACCTAAACGTGGCGCCACATATCTTATTTGAGTTCCATCACCAGTGACTAGTGATGATGATGTTGACAATGAAGTAGAGTTTGATCATAGCCTTATCTTTGATGACCTAGCCAAGACTAACATATTTGATAACAATGCCATATGTACACTTATCCCAATCATTCATTATAATGCATTGCCATTATACTATCCCCAAATGATAGATTGGGACCAACAAGAATCCAATTTGTCAATTGATGAGTTTCAAAATGATGAGGCATTCTAGGATTTCCTAGGCCTTAAAGACAATGTTCTGTTATGAGATCATAAATTAGGGTTCTCAATCACATTGGATCCTAAAGTTGAGTGGGTGAACACCCTTAGCCAAAAAATAAAAAATAAAACATTGAGGTCCCAAAGTGAAAACCTCTTTGAGGCACTTTTTGACCAGAAAAAAAGTATAGATAAAGGCCAGTTTAGTGGTGAAAACCTATTTCAGGTACCATTAGATGGGGATGTTCATTCTTCTTTGAATTTAGACTAGGAAACCACCAATGATGAACTTGCCTATGGATCCAAGTTTAGGTTTGAGAAACAAGTGTTTGATTGAATTCTTCAATAATTTCCAATTATTTTTGTCACATGGCCAGATCTCCCATTAGAGGACTCAGATTCATCATGCCTAGGAGAAGTTGAAGAGTCGGTCCTAATAGAGGACTCTGATATAGCTTTATAGTTTAAGTCTTTGCCTACTATCCTAGAAGATGGTTCAACCCTTTTAGTCGAGGATACAATAGAGGTAAACATTAGCACTCCATCAAACCCAAAATAGATAAAATTAGGTGCATCCCTCACTAAGGAGGAACATAAAGTCTTTATAGCTCTATTAAGAGAATTTGTGGATATATTTTCATGAGCTTATTCTGACATGCCAGGTTTGGACCTCACCTTGGTTTTATATCACCTTGTGTTAAATCCTGATGCCAAACCAGTTAAGTAAAATTTACACAAGATGTATCCTCACATTATTGTACTAGTAAAGAAAGAATTGGAAAATCTCTTAGAAGTAGGATGTATTTGATCCATTGACTACTTAGAATATATCTCTAATATTGTACCTATTAGAAAAAAAGCCTGAAGGAATCAAAATCTATACTAAATTTTGAGACATAAACATAGCTTGCCCTAAAGACAACTTTCTATTACCTAATATTGACATGATTGTTGATTACACTATGGGTTATGAGATGTTTTCACTCATGGATGGCTTTTCAAGATACAACCAGATCAAAAGAACACTAGAAAATCAACACAAGATAGTGTTCACCACTCCATGGGGAACATTCTATTATCAGATAATGCCATTTGGTCTTAAAAATGTCAGAGCTACATATCAAAGAGCCATGACTATCATATTCCATGATATGATGCATGATATTGCTGAAGACTACGTCGATGACATACTAGGAAAATCCAAAACCAGGGCCAACCATCCAGCAGTGCTATGTAGAATATTTGAAAGACTACATAAATATAAAGTCTAACTAAATCTAAAGAAATATGTATTTGGTGTAACAACAATAAAATTACTTGGCTTCATCATGTCTCGTAGAGGCATTGAAGTCGATCAAGCCAAAGTCCAAGCTATAATAGAGATGCCACCACCATCCAATTTGAAGCAACTTCATAGTTTGCAGGGTAAGATCTAGTCAATCCAACACTTCATATCTCAGTTAGCAGACAAGTGTCATCCCTTTACACATATTATAAATAAGGGAGTTGCATTCCACTAGGATAATCACTACCAAATAGGTTTTCAATAGCTCAAAGATTACCTAGCAAATTTGCCTATTTTATTACCCCCTATGCCAGAAAAACTATTTTTGTTATACCTATCAACTGCAGATAGTGCCTTGGGGGAACTTCTAGCTCAACATGATGACAATGGAAAATAGCATGAAATATACTACTTAAGCCATAGATTGGTCACATATGAACATAACTATGCATCTATTGAAAAATCTTGTCTAGCCATGGTATTCAGAGCTCACAAATTGTGACACTACATGTTGAACAATAAGACCATGGTCATTTCAAAAGTAGATCCACTGAAGTATATACTATCTAAAATAACTTTATAAGACATAATGGCCAAGTGGATCATGCTTTTTAGTGAGTTTGACATAGATTATGTTAATCAGAAGGCAATCAAGGGACAAATCCTTGTAGATCAGCTTGTTAAAACACCCCTTTCAAATATAAAGCCACTCATATTCTAATTTATTGATGAATCCATAATGACCATTGTTGACATGCCTTTTGAATATTAGCATTATAAGTTGTATTTTGATTGATCATTTACTGCACATGGATCAGGGGTAGGTCTCTTATTTATTACACCATAGGGGGATATAATCCCTAAATCATTCTGAATCAGTTTTCCTTATACCAATAACATACTCAGATATGAAGCAATTGTTATAGGGCTTCACCAAGTGATACAATAGAACTTATCTCATCTCAAGGTTTATGGTGATTCTCAATTAATCATCAATCAGGTTATAGACCACTTTCAAACCAAAGATGACAAGTTGGTTCCATATAAGGCCATGGTCGACACTCTCAAATAATAAATTATCAACATTTAGTTTAAGCGTATACCAAGGGAAAGTAATATAATTGTTGATTCTATGGCCACTATTGGCTCTCTGATTCGACAAATAGACAAAGCTAGCGAGTATCAGTTTCTCATCAAGAATTTGGTCTCACTAGCTCATCAACCTTCAACTGTTGCAATGATTTGTGATATTGTTGGTCCTAACTCTATCTGGTATTCTAACCTTTATAACTATCTTCATGACCAATTTATACCACCTAACCTATCCCAAAAACAAACTAAAACCTTCATCTATCACTCCACTCATTATACTCTACTTGGATCAACCCTCTACCACCATAGTTCTGATAGAACTCTACTTCGTTGTTTAACTTCGATAGAATATACACTAGCATTATGAGAAGTGCATGAAGGAGTATGTGGAGCCCACTCTAGCAAGGCAATCTTATCTAAAAAGATTTTATGTAATGGTTATTATTAGCCCATAATGGATGTAGATGCAGTTGTATATGTAAAGAAGTGTGATAAATGTCAACAACATGCTAATCTGATTCATGCCCCAACCAAGACTCTAAAACCAATGTTGACACCATGGCCATTTGCTACATGGGGACTCGACCTCATTGGGAAAATCAATCCTACATCTTCAAATGGCCATAAACACATCATTACTACAACCAAATATTTCACTAAGTGGGTTGAAGCTATACCCCTCACTTACGTGATTGAAAATCAAATTTCCAAGTTCATCTTCAACCATCTCATCTACCATTATGGTATTCCTTCCAACATTATATCTGATAATGGAGGACCATTCAAGAGCAAGGATGTCAAAAAGATATGTGCCTAATACAACATCACACAATATTTCTTTATGACATATTACCCTCAGAGTAATGGTCAGGCTAAGGCATCCAACTGAACAAATGTTAACATTCTCAAAAATATTGTCAATAATGTCAATCATGATTAGCACCTTCAGTTATTTTGTGCCCTTTGGACATACCTTACCAATCACCATACCCCCATAGGAGCCACTCCATACTCACTTATTTATAGTACCAAAGCCATCTTTCCCATTGAGGTTGAGTTACTTTCACAACTTATATCTTTCAAGCATGTCCTAGATGATCATGACTGTCGATTAGCTCACTTTCAAGAGCTAGGCCTACTTGATGAAAAATGCATAGTTATACTCAATAATATTTAGGAATATAAGAACCAACTAAAAGGCCACTATAATAGGTACGTCAAGCATAGAACATTTGAACTTGGTGATCTTATTCTTAAAGAAAACCAAAATAATACCATGATCGAGAAGAAGTATATAGGTAAATTCAAACTAAACTGGATAGATTATTTCATCATTACTGTAGATTATGGATCAGGAGCATATAGGCTCACCACACCAAATAGAGATGAATTTCCTAAGTCGATGAATATTATCCACCTCAAGTGGTACTATGCTTGAGCACCATGGTGTATTGCCTATAAGGACTGTTTCAGTTATGCCATTTTATCACTATTTTTCTTTGTATGAATGCCATTCTTATCATTCCTCTTAGACAATTACTTATCCATTTACCATTCCATTCTATCGACCAAGCATGTTTTGAATCCTATTTACCTAGCCCATTTGACCTTGGTTTTGCCATTAGTTGCATATTTTTAACACCAATGAATCTGATCAATTCTAGTAGTTATTTTGAGCATTTTAGATAGAGATAGTATTTTGGGGTAGTATGACAAAAGTTTCAAAAATTACATCCTTCATTCATTGTTCTTTTATTATCACCAGTCTTACTACTAATTATAACCTCCTATGGGAAAATTAGTACCATTGATCTATGTCTTGTGTCTTATTTATAACCACCTATGGGAAAACTAGGGGTAATAATTGTTTATTAAGCCTTGACATACCAACTTGCCATTGTTTATGCCATACTATGCCTTTATACCAATTGTGCCTATTTTGTTTGAATATATGGATACACTAGTCAGATCCCTTTGCTATGAGGTAGAACTATAGTGACTTGAGGTCTTACCCTGGGACTATGTAGGTAGTGCTCGATAGTTCTTGAGGTCAGCTCAGTCACTAAACTATGTTCTCATCATTTTACAAGCAACCTAAGCCACACTCTTGCTATTTTGTGAGCTTGAATCATTTAGTGTCTCATCATTCTTGATTGAGTTGAGATACTTCAAAAATTCCAAAACCATTTGTAAAATCATTAGAAAACCAAAAACATTGACCACTTTTTTTCCTCAAGGATTCTGGGAACCCTTATTAAGTCACAAGCAAATCACTTATCACTTAGTTTCCTTATCCTTTTTGGATTTTTCTCTCATGCACTTATCATTTTTCAAGACCATTTCTATTCTTCTATCACATTCATTATGTTTTTTTTATCAGTTATCATTTTCTTTCCATTTCTTGAGAGAAATACATTTGGCCTAAAGTTTTTGTTAGATATTACATCCATAGAACTATGTAGGCAGCGTCTAGTTGCCTAGTGCATATGGAGACATCTCAGCCACCCCCTTACTTTTATTCTATTCTCCCAATCTATTAGTTGGGTAAGTTGTTGCCTATTTTATAGGGGTAATGTTCGTATAGTTTATATTAATCTGTTTGTTTCTTTATTTGTTTCTTTATTATTATTTTTGTATGTATGTATGTTTGTTTGATTTCATTAATATTGCCTTGATTCAGTCTATGTGCATTCATTGGGTGATATCTTGCCCATACTTACACTTGAGTCCATTTATATTCATACGTCTACATTAGCATCATGGTTTCTATCATTGGTGCATTATTTTCTATTGAGTGTTGGATTATGGGAGTCAATCCTTATGCATATTTAGGCCAAGTCCTCATGATGTTATATCATGATGCCTACCAACACATGCTACAATAAACCTTAGCTTTAGGAAGTCTATTCAGCAATGGTGGCATTGACATCTTTTTGACACTAACATCCTAATTCAATCCCAATCATATCCTATATAAAGTAATTAACCATGAAAGAATTTCAATCTTTATTAGTTCAAATGAGAATCTCCCTACTATCAGGTTGTCCCAATTTATCATTACCTTCTGTGTTAAGTTACCATCATCAATCAACCACTCAATCATGTTTTCCATAATCGAGGTCCAATGATTATAACTGCCTATGAGAAAATTATTGTACACTGTCCTACCTACATTTCTCGATGATTATAACCACCTTTGGGTAAATCATTGTGTTCTCATCAAATTTACTTTCTTTTTGCCCAAATAGGGGCATGTTGTTATCTTGTTTATCTTTCCTACCTGGGATAACTTCATCTTCTCAATGATTATAACTGCCTTTGGACAAATCATAGTGTTTTTATACCACGTTACCACTATCGAGGTACAATGTTTATAACCACCTTTAGGCAAACCATTGTACACCATCCCACTTGCATTATCAATGATTTTGACTAATTTTTCAATATCATTATGTTCCCATCCCATTATTTTCCTTTTCTTTGGTCCCCTCATCTCCATTCTTTCTTTTTGAGGGACCATTTGCCAACCTTTCCTTATGCCAACCATTCCCTCGAGGGGGAATCATATAGTTAGTTCATCATCATTGCAGTTGTAGGCATGCAGGACATTTTAATTATTTGAGAAGATGCTACTATGCTTATAGCTTGCAACGCCTTCCTAAACAGGAACAAACTGTAGACACTTAAAATTGGTCATTGATAACTTCCAACTAGGGTTTTGACCAATTTTCACTAAAATGTGCAATTTGGCCTAAAAATGCTAAAACACATTAAAATTTTTGAGGTTGACATATTCAAGTGCTAATTCTAGCTAGGGTATCATTAAATGAGGCAGTGCAATTTATGAAGCAATTAACTTTGATTAGATCAATTCGAGTCAAAATGATATTTTCACACTTGGGTGCTCTGGATTGCTCTTTTCTATCAAATATATTGCACAAGACATGTGAATTTGTTATTTTGTGTTGGTATCATCCTAAATGGGAGAAAAGATCTAATGCATCTAACATCACATCCTAATTCTGATCCAATCAAAATTTGGGCCAATAATAAGACATTCTAATCAATTTGATTAGTTTATGCACAAATTGCCAAGGTTTTGCATCAAAGTTGACTAAATATGTTTTAGTATAATTAAACCAAATTAAGGCCTTAAGTTAATTTTATATGGAACTTTTTGATTAAATTATTTTTGGAAATTGATTGTCATTAACTGCATCATCAAATGACATCATCTTATGGGGTGGTATACAAGCCATAAATGCCACAAATATTTGAATTAATACCTCCCATGCCTCATTAAGACCCTCCATGCCTAGTTAATGCCCCTCTATTCAAAATATTGATGAATCTATTTATGAATTTTAATTTCATAATTGAATTAATCCTTAGCCACACATCTTCATCTTGAGATGGACAGTTCAAGTTGATTATAAACCACTCCAAAAATCTATAAATAAGAGGTCTTACCTATTGAATTATAAGCTCTCATAAGCCAAAGTTATCATGCCCAAATGAATTTGAAAGCTTCATGCAACTAGTGTTATAATTCCCAAATATTGAGCTAAGCCAAGCCAAGCCAAGCCAAAACCACACAAGGTGCCAAGGACAGATGGAGGTAGCCAAGCTTCCATTGATGCAAACTTCATGAATACAAACTAAGAAAGCCACTACAACAAGCATTTTGGAGCATCCAAGGAAGGTGAAAGGAAGGTTTATTTTGATTTTTAGTTGTGTTTTCCATTCATGTTTTGTTAACTAAGCTTCCCCTAGTAACTAGGCCTAGAGATGTTATGCTAGTGTGTTTATTTCAATTTTGATTTCATTTTTGGAACTAACACCAAACTAACCATCCTCTCTTGATTAAAATTCCTAGTTCACAATTATAAGTGGATAAAATAAGCTTTTAAATACCCTAAAGACAATGTCAATAGATGTTTGGTAAGTAAGGCAACATTGCAGACCCTATACTTATACAACTGTAATGAATTGACTGTGAACATAAGCATTCTGGTTCTCTACTGTGAGAGAAGGTTCATGCTTTGGGATTGGAATTTAGACATTCATATTGGTAAGTTGGTGTATTAAAATTATTTAGTATTCCTAAGTAGTGGGATGCATTGTTTATGTGTTACATGTGTAAACCCCCAAATACAGTTTTATGCAATTGAAGTTTCTTAGCACTATCAACAGAGTAACTTGTCAAAAGAGTAAGTAGAATTGTCTAGGGAGATGTTTGTTGGATGACATAAGCCTTAATATTTGGTACCAAGTGAAATAATTACTCAATTTTTTTTGGAAATGGTTAGCACCTTTAAAAGCAATTTGTTGATCCCCTGCTAGTATACTTTATTTTGAGCATCCAATATAATCATTGAGTTTTCTACAAGAAATCTTGAACAACGAGAGTGGAGTGGGAATATATTCATTGGAGGAGAATTAATATGTGAATAAAAATATAAAAAAATATTTATATCAGTTTGAAACTTTTATTTGAGATTGAAATCAAGCTTTTTACCTTCTCAATTAGTCACAACCAGCTTGTAACCCTGTGTCTATGATTTCTTTAAAAAATTCAAAATTGTGTGAGTTTACACTATTAAAAACACTTAAAATTGTGTGAGTAGGTTGGGGTGTAGAAGATTAAATATATTTTAGAGTTTATTTGCATGCACGTACTCCTAGGTATAGAAAAAAGATGACTGAGTGCTTGAGGAAGTGCTACATGTCTAATAGGCCTAATTTGAGGCATAAAAGGACTATAAAAAATGGTCCAATCATTGAATGAAGGTATAATAATTTGTGGAAAGCAAGTAAACCATAAAAGTTATTTAAATCTAGTTTTAGTTTTCCCAAAGAGTGAGGTACATGTTTTTACAAGTAATAAATGACAAATAAAAGGCTACTAAATGAAACTGTTGATAGAGAAGAAGGGATAAGACTTGTAAAGGGTGTGTTGTAAAGTTTGTAAGTGTGATAAAAAGGTCCTAAGATGATAAAATGAACATGATTAAGTGTTTTATTTCTTTATAGAAGCCAGTGAAGTTTTGATTCATGTTATTAAGACTAAGTTGCTTTCATGCAAGCATACATAGGTCATCACTGAATAGGTCAAGGTTGCTAAACATGAGAATAGGTATAATATTCAGTGTGTTCATAGTTAAAATTATAAATGGGATCAATAGAGACTGAAGGTTTAAATGGTAGAGAAGGCAAGTTTTGAAACCCAAAGACAAAAGGTAATTAGAGTTGAAAGTCATTGGTAGAGCTATGATGAGGATAATGTGTTTTTTTCTTATTTTCATCAGGTGATGAGTAGTTTTAAATAATTCATCGATTCAAATGTAGATGTATTCAATTTTACCAAATGTTTTTTATTTTCTAGGTAGTACATATAAATTTCATTTTTAATTACTTACTAACAATTTTTTGTAGGTTAGTTATGCCAGATAAGCTTCCACCTTCACATGGTTGGCACTGCCAGTAAAGAATTCTATATTGTTGAAGCTAAAAAAAGCTTAGGTTGGACTGATCGAATCTTAGGTTGGATGTGATCGAAGCTCAATAAATTACTTATAGGATTTGTTTTATGGGTATTTGAACTTAGGCTAAAAAAAAGCATTTTTTTGTATTGGGAAGGTTGTTCTTGAGGTTGAAATGGGTGGTGGGTTTTTTGATCAGGCCTGAAAAAAGGCCAAGAACCTGGTCTTAGAAGTTATCCACCCCCTAGATGTGTTTTTAGTGTTATTTTTTACTCAGGAAGCATTGAAAATAGAGTTATGCAACCACAACTTAAACTTTGACAACATTTATTATTAGTGTTTCTGCTCTATAGAATGGTAGTGAAAATACACTTTCAAGTGGATTTGAATGTCATGGCAGAGTGATAACATGTAATTTCCCTATATGGATTAATCAAAGTGATATATTCATAGGTGAATTTCCCGAAGGTAGAAATGTCAGTTAGAGCTCAAGAAGTTGCTTATTCAATGATAATAAGTTGCATTTTTGGACTTGTCACTACAACTTGTCTAACGGATTGATATTGAAGCTTCCACTTGAGTGATATGGGGTGTGATTAAAGGGATTAAATAGGTATGCCAATAATTTGATGATTCATAGACATGACTTAGAGTTTTTGTTTTATGCATGTTTGAATTTAGGCTAAAAAATTGCATTTTTCTTATATTGGGAAGGGTGTTCTTGAGGCCAGAATGGGTGGTGGGTTTGTTGATCAGGCTTGATGAGAGGCCAATAACCTAGTCCTAAACATTATCCACCACCATCATACATATTTTTTGTGTTATTTTTCACTCAGGAAGCATCAAAACCAGAGTTCTACAACCATAACTTAAACTTTGACAAAATTTATTGTCAGTGTTTCCACTCTTTGAAATGGTAGTGAAATGCACTTCTAAGTGGATATAAACATTTTTGTGGTGTGATAACATGTAATTTGCATATCTAGATGTTTTAAAACTGATATATTCATAAGTGGAGGTCCCAGAGATAGAAATGCTAGTTGGAGCTCAAGAAGTTGCTTGTTCACTACCCAAAAGTTACATTTTTAGACCCGTCACTGTAACTTGTCTAATGGATTGATCTAAAAGATTCCACCTAAGTGATTCAAGGTATGATTAGATGGATTAAATAGGTATGAGAGGGATCTGATGGTTCATGAAAGTGACTTACAATTTTTTTTATGCATGTTTAAACTTAGGCTAAAAATTGCATTTTTCTTGTATTGGGAAGGGTGTTCTTGAGGCCATAATGAGTGGTGGGTTTGTCGATCAGGCCTTATGGGAGGCCAATAACCTAGTAATAGATGTTATCCAATCCCCTAGATGTGTTATTAGTGTCATTTTTCACTTAGAAATCATCATAACTAGAGTTATGCAACCACAACTTACACTTTGACAACATTTGTTGTCAGTGTTTTCGCTCTTCGTAATGGTAGTGAAAATGCACTTTTGGGTGGATTTGAATGTCATGGTGCTGTGATAACATGTATTTTTCCTATTTGGATATGATCAAAGTGATAGGTTCATAGGTAGAGGTCCTGACGGTAGAAATACCAATTGGAGCTCAAGAAGTTGCTTGTTCACTACCAAAAAGTTGCATTTTTAGACACGTCACTGCAACTTGTCTAATGGATTTATAGCTTATACTTGATTTCTCTAAGGTGAAATTATAGGGATTAAAGAGGTATAGGAGGGATCTAATAGTTCACAAAAATGACTTATGATTTTTATTTTATGTATGTTTGAACTTAGGCTAAAATTTGCGTTTTTCTTATATTGGGAAGGGTGTTCTTGAGATCAGAATGGGTGGTGGGTTTGTCGATCGGGCCTGAAAAAAGGCCAAGAGCCTGGTCCTAGACATTATCTTCCCCTTGGACATATTAGTGGTGCTAATTTTCACTCAAGAAGCATTAGAACCAAACTTCTTCAAACACAACTTAAACTTTGACAGCTTTGACAATCTTGAAAACTTTGACAACTTAAACTAGAGACCTAGAAACTTAATGAGTAATTGAACTATTGAAAACTTTATCAACTTAAACTAGAGAACTAGAAACTTAATGAGTAACTGACTTATTGACCTATTAGGTGCTGGTAGAAACTTAATTGACCTATTATGTGATGGTAGAAACTTTATTGACCTATTAACCTATTAGGTGGTGGTAGAAACTTTATTGACCTATTATGTGGTAATTAACCTATTGACGCATTAGGTGGTAATTGACCTATTGACCCATTGACCTATTAGGTGGTATTGAGTAATTGAATTATTGACCTATAAAGTGACTTGTGGATTCTCCATTTAGTGTATGTGATTGCATTAGTTTCATGTTACCCTTGAAGGTCATTGAGGACATGGATATGTTTTCATTTGTGTAAGTTTTCAAGTGGATGAAAGACTATAGGTTGTAACCAAGAAGTGACTATAGGTCACAATCAAGGAAGGGAGCTTGGAGTGATTCCACTAGGTTGGTAAGTTGTGAGTCATCATGCTATTAGTTTTGAATGTGTTGAAGCTATAAGACGTATAGAGAAATGAGTATGATATTTATACATGGAGAACTTAGCAAAAAGGGTTACCTTTACCCATATACCCTATTTTACCTATGACAGTCCAATATGAAAGTAAATGGTTGTTTCTTGTGAAGGGAGTATGAATTTGGTGTAGATAATTATATATAGATTGAGAATGATCATTGAGGTAGAATTTTAATTGTTTTTTATACAAAATATAATGGTAAAGAATCAACATACAGTCCTCTAGAACAAAGAAACCTTATCTATACCATGTTTTGGGTTAACAATCACATTGCAAAGGGAAGTAAGAGTTGTTTCTTAATATTATAAAGTATGGAATTGAATATATGGAATTGGAATATGGTACCAAGTTTTTCAAGCTCTTATAATATGTATGAGAGATTTAAAATTGAATTAATACTCCATGTTGTTGTCACAGGCTTGTATAGTGCCTTGTTGTGGACAATCAAGATAGAGAGGAGAGACTTTTCTTGTACAAATGTGTATGATAATGGATATAATGGTTTGTATGGTTGGTAACAAGTGGAAATAAGGTAGTGACAATTGGAAAATACCTTAATAGAGTCTTTGTCACTCATTAATACACAAACCATGTTGCCACAGTCCTAAATAGGATTCAAAAACATGTGTTTTGATGGTTAGAAGAGAGAATAAAGAGAAATGAGATGTCTCACCTATTTTAGAAGGTGTGTGGGATTCAAAAATTCCTATATGTGACATTTTGGTCCTTTGAAACTTTTTATAACTCAAGATATTGAATTATATAGCCCCTTGACCTATGTAGAAGCGTAACTAGGGTTTCAAGAGCAAAAACCCCATAGAAAGAGTTTTAACCCTTAGAAATTAATAAAACTTCATAATCTGACATGTTTTGATGTATGGAAAAGGAATAATGTTTTTTTGGTGTTGTTCAAGGCTGTACAATATGGATTTGGTGACTGTGGATTTAAGATAGGGCTAATTAGGCCTAATTGAAGGGTGGTTTACAAAAGAAGTGTGGTTTATGAGTGAATTTAGGTCATAAAATTTAACACAAACATATAAAGAGATATATTTTGGATATAAAAGGTTTTAAATATCCATAATAGTTGATATATTTCTCAAACCATGAGAATTTTCACAAAAAAAGGCTACAAGCCTAAGGAGACTATTGTGAACCCTATATGTGGAATTGAATGTTGAAGTGTGTTTGAGCACTTTTAAGAGGTTAAGTTAGGTGTGATTTGACCATATAAGAACATATATGATAAAATATTGACTCATTGAGGCCTATATCAAGTTTTGGTACTTGAAACCTAAGAGGATTGCCTAGTGAGAAGATAATGAAAGAGTGAGAGGACATTTGTGAATGAAATGTATGAAATGAGTTAGAGAATGAATGTGAAAGGTTTGTAATAGGTATAATGACACCAAGAAGTGTCTCCAAAGTGTAAAATAAGTAGGTACAAATAGAATAAGGCCATTAAGACTAAGTTATAAGAGTGTCATTAGTCATTTCCACTACACACTATGAAATAAAAACTTTAATTTAAAAAAATATGGGAGATCTAAGATTTATAGCATTGCAAAGAATAATTTTTAGTCCTCATTTGTGTACAAAATTAAATATGAGATTAGATAGATAAGAGTTTGGAAGATCAAAACAACATTATACAATAACACAATGAAATAAAAATTGAATATAAATGAGATAGATTGCCATGATAGGCATAAAATATAGGCACATGTGTCCAATGTCAATAATACATAAATTGTTGTGATAGGCATACAAAAAATTATATCTACCAACATAATATCTAATGTTGGTTGAGTGTCATATGCACATATACAATGCCAAAAATATATAAATTGCCATATAGGAATATAAAAGAGTACATCTCATTTGTAAGACATCATATTCATCAAATAGCCTCCCTTTGTTTGCCTTCCTCAAAGAAGACTCTCCATGGGATGCCTTACTAGTAGATGGAGACCCTTCTAATGTCTTGGATTTCTCCAAGATCCGACTATGGGTCCTATGCTCATAGCTAGATTGTAGCTGAGTTTGTTCAAATACAAGAATTATTATGAAATTAACATAAAATACATTCATATAATTGTTAAGAAATTAATTTTAAACTACAATAAAAAATTATTTAAACATGCACTTATTGCAAGCTCACGATCCTGCTTAATCTATTTTTCATGCTCAAACAAGATAATGATATACTCAATTGATCGAATAGGCATCTAAAATATGGAACATGAGAAGTTGTCCTACTCATCATTTGATTGGGACTATCATATGTCATAGGACAAACCTGCATACATAGTACATTTACATAAGTTATATGTGCCCCAAGTACATATACTAAAACTATTGAAACTAGTCTATTTTTACAATTCAAAATTATAAAAACTAATATATACCTCTATTAGTGCCTATGCAGATGACATTGTAGCAATAATGCCTATATCTATCTCAAAATTGTACAAAGGGAGGAGTGTCTACTCTAGCCATCAACTATTCATGTAAGCAAGGTCTCACTCACTTTTATATAATATTATAAAGTATCAAAATTTATATATGGAAACCATGCATATCATGAAAAGATAATGTAAACCAAGAATAATGGAAATGTAACTGCCATACAATGTGCATATCATGAAAAGACACTGTAAACCAAGAATCATGGAAGTACATAGCTTATATACAATGTGCATATCATGAAAAGAAAATGTAAATGAATAATAATATCACTTTGATAAGGCAAAGTTAGGGAGAGAAAAGGAATAAGAGACATATCAAGAACTTTGTCTTTACTTGTAAAGCTTCTTTAGATAGAGTAAAATACCATTATATATTTATTGGGGAAAGGTTGAGCCACACATATATGGCCATCATCCTTCTATTATATGTTTGAGATCAATCATATGTATTTATATATATAATACATGGATTGATATCACATTCTTAATAATAGATGGATGACAAGTGATTTATGGGAAAGCACCCAACCAATAGAAAGGAGCACAAGCCACGGTGAATCCACCTCTTGACGAAGGTGTGTGTAAATAACATTCTACCAATAGGTCAAGGAAGGGAGGTCCTTGTCCAATATATCAATTTTTAGCCATCTAAATATATATTGTCTTGTTTTGTCTCAAGAGAACAAAACTGGAAAATAGTTTGGATGTTAAATTGGAAGAAATTGCAAGGTGTAATTGTTGAGGCCAGCACATATTTTAGTACCAACACAGATGGTGGCTCTCCCCCAAAACTTTTCTATTACCTTAAATTATTTTATTTTAGTATGATTGGAAGGTGTATCAAATAGATGTGAAGGGTGTGTCCTTGAATTGGGATTTAGGTGAGGAAGTTTACATAGTATAGCCAAAAGGATACACCATTGGGTTTACGGGTCTATTAAGTCATTATAAGAACTTAAACATGCTCCAAAAACCTAGTACAATAAAATAGATCAGCACCTACGAGATTATGGAATCATAATAAGTATTTATGATTTGAATTTATATGTTAAAAGTGACAATGATAGCATAGTGATACTCATTGTCTATGTTGATGATATTCCCATCATAGGTAGCATGGCCACTATACTTCAGCAATTAGAAACTAATTTATGTTTTGATTTTGACATGGGTAATTTAGGCCTCCTACATTATTATTTAGGCATAGAGTTTTGGAAATTTTATCATACTATATGTATGCCATATAAAAATATGTCAAAACACTTTTGGAAAAGTTCATGATGACAAAGAACGATCCATCAACTCAATCCATGGATGTTTATTATCTATAGGCAACATTGCAAGTGGATTGGTGTGGGATATTTGTTGCACATGCCTACCATAATGTGTGTGTGTATGTTGGGTGCACAAATATAGATGGGAAAGAGAGAAAATGGATAGTTTATGTTTACCCATATCAAAGATGAGGAAATAAATGCTACATGTGCAGTCATGTCAAGTGTGTGTCCTTATGTTTTAGATGCAATATGGTCATAGGAATTTTATTTTGAATTATTAAGAAAGTATTTAGGAAAGAGGTATATGAATGAGACTCTCATTTAATAGGATATTATCACTTCCAAGTTAACTTCCACTAGGAAAATGGGTGTATATTCATGAAGAAGATTCAAATATTTTGTGGCAGAATGTGCTTCATGTTTTCTTCATAAATAATGTCCTATCCTTGGAATCATGTAATAGATTTATTATAAAATAGTGTATTAACCTCAGGGAATAGAAATAGAAAATGTACCATATGGGAAATGGGTAGAAGATATGAATTACGTCTACATATTTAATTAATGACCCTATAAGAGCACCGTAAGATGTTACTCCCAAGGAAGCATGGTCCAACATAAGACCATTCATGACTTTTATTTTTTTAGTTGTGTTATTTTTGCATTAATTCTTGAGAAGAGAAGTAAATTAGATGCAAAGAGCAAAACATATATGTTTGTTATGTTATGTCTATTGTTAATGATGCACATTTCTTCTCTTTTACCTTAAATTCCTTTGATATTATCACTCATTTTCAAGGGTAACATGTGAATTTATGTATAATGGTAATGGTGACATAAGTCAAAATGAGAATATGACTATATTGAACTTAACAACTTTATTTTCAAGATAGTGTTACCTAGAAGGACCCCTAGATAAGTGTTCTTCATTTTATAAGTATCTTTGTGGCATGTGAACTACCTTTATCTAATCTTGAATGAAATTATTCATGGAATCTTTGTGGGATTTGTTAAAATTAGTTATATAAATACCATTGAGCCCATTTTCATAGCTTACAACTATTGTAAAGAATAGAGTAAGGATAAAGAGAGAGAACATGAAAATAGAGAAAGATAAATTTAACTTAAACTTACAAGGCAAAAATACATATACTAAATGTATATAGAGCATAATATTAACTCAAAATTTTACATATGTATAGGTAAATGGTGTCGTCCTAACATATACATATGCAATAGTGGATGGCCTAGTCGCTGGATCTGAATATGTAAATAACTACCATGATAAATCAAATGTTGTAAATACTGACTGTGATTATGAAGGAGCCATCACCTCCTGCGACATAAAAAATGACATATGTATTATATTCAATTTTTATGTAAATTAATTGTTAGCTAAATTAAATTTACAAATATAACTTAAATTTAACATGACATTTAAATAAAATATCCTTGTATCTATGTGGTGGTTGATGTTTGCACACCAAATGTGCATGCCAAAAAATCATCACTCATAAACCATCTGAACCACTGACACAATCATCATCAGAAGGTCTTGTGCACATAGCTCCACATGAACTATAAGGGTGGGGTCGAGGTCAGGTAGGTGGTGTATCTATAGCATCACTCTGTGAAATCCTACTCGTATGTTGAATGAGTTTATTGGTGAGTGAACTAAGAGCATGGAGAGTGTTGATCTCCATGACCTGTTGAATTGTAGAGTGGATCTCAGGCTCAAGAGGCTTTTAGATATGGATCCACATAGGTTGATTAGGTGCACAACATGCACCTGATTGATCTTGTGTAGAGCCTTTTCATTAGCCTTGAAACTCATTAAAATCAAAATAATTGGGAATCTCTTTGAAGACAAACTCATAGTAGAGTTTTCTAAAAAAATATAATAGGTCTTCGTAGTTGTTACACAGTGGATAGTCAAAGACCATCCACCATCGATCACAAAAATTGGTTGTGATTAAGTTATGTACACAACAATGAATAGGAAAATGTTTATCAGTTATGGGAGATGGGGAATTGGTGATTGGGTCAATGAATAGGCTAAAAATGGAGACTTTTGAAAATTCTTTATTCTTGACGTGAAGAGCTGATAATTTGTCAGCATAATATGCCCTATAAGTATCCCTATGTGGCATCCATCTATCAATTTGACTCATTATAGAGTCAATTCAACCTAATAAGGTCTCTAGGGAATCAACTAACTAGGTGCAATGGGGGTTGGTCGAAGTGGGATCCCTCATTCTGTCAATTAATTCTTTAATTTCAAGTTTATTTCCCACAATGCTATCAATTAGATTTTCTTGACTGCCAAGGGGGTTTTGGGGAACTGTAGGAGGGTTAGGTGGAGGGATAGGAGGAACAAGAGGGTTCTGTGGAGGGTTAGGTGGAGAGCTAGGAGGAGGATCAACGTGAGGGTTAGGAGGGTTATCAGGGTGGGTTGTTAAGAAAAACAAATTATAATTAAAAACTAGGGTTTAATAAAAATAATGAAAAATTAGGGTTAAATAGGGAAGCTTTCTATCACTTACCTCTCCTACGTGGTAGCATCATCAATTAGTAGATTCATGGGATGAATTTGGCAGCATCCTAGCACTCTCTGGTGTATTCCACACAAAACACGATCATGAAAGCTAGAGGAGAGCAAGGAAACTCGAATGGAAAATGAGGATTTTGCATTTGTGTTTCACTTTTTATTTTATTTAACACACATGTAATGAGATCACATTATTAATATGATTACATTATTGAAAATGACAATAACATGATCATGTTAATAACATGATCGCATTATTATTCAATATAATGTGATCATGTTATGGCTTGGTAATCATATAGCTATAATTTAAATAATGTAATCATGTTAATTAAATAATATGATCATGTTATTAATTTACATGACCGTGTTACCTGTAATGTCCACAAAATTGTCCCTCAACTCCGTGCACTTACCCAAAATAGTATGAATACTCTTGCTCTCCAATTGGTGAAATGACTCATTATACAAAGCAAAAATAAAATATGTACATGTAAAATTGGAATTATCAATGGTAAGTGCATAAGATAAATCACTCATAATCTTGCTTGACAAATACAAACACCAATCAAATTGTTGGCCACTCAAAGTATGTAGGATGTAGATAACAACCCATATTGGAATGTTTGATGATCTTCCATGTAGTACAATTCTACGCTGAAAGAATTCAATCATGGAAAGAAGAAAATGATGGTTTACAAATTATACATATAAGCCCATTTTGTTGCAAGTGTGGGCAGTTGTAATGGAAATATCATGTTAAGGATGTTTAATAGATGTATAAATTAATTAATAAAATAATAATAATAATATAACAAAAAAGTACAAACCATCCACTTGTAGGTCAAAGTGGGACTCCAGATACTTCTTATCTTGGTCTGTTAGTAAGCCATGAGTAGTCACATGGTTAGCATTGTTTATGTGGGAGCCTTGTTAAGTGATGAATGTCTTTGGGGGTGATCCCAAATTGGAAACCCTATGATTGCAACTTCACAGTGAACATTGATTCTACATGGTCATAGCTTCTAAGCAAAAAATGTAGTAAACCAAAGTCTCTGTCATATTGGGGCATCTTGACAAACGCCTCCAAATAACACTTCTTGACCCAATTTGTGAATGCACCTTGATCTTCTAAGGTTATTTTAAATTATTTTGAATGAGGATGAGCATAGGGTAGCCATTGTGCACTAGAAGTGATGAGGTTGTGGTAGGCATCAGGGAGTTAGGTGTGTAGGAGATTAGAGCGGATGTATGAAGTTTTCAAAAATGAAAAATGAAGGGCCCCAACCCTATTTATAGTGAAAATGTTCCATGCCAGCACTAACCAAATGATGTCAATATCGATGCAAAGTGGTGGTAGCATAATTTTTTGGTGGGCACCAGCACTAGTTATCGGATGCCAACACAACTTTAACGCCCACCAACATAAAT
The DNA here is from genome assembly GCA_037957365.1 of Torreya grandis. NCBI lineage: Eukaryota > Viridiplantae > Streptophyta > Pinopsida > Cupressales > Taxaceae > Torreya > Torreya grandis. The sequence goes on from JARHVA010003445.1 coordinate 1,290,691, forward strand.
GTCATACGCCAACAACAACTACCCCTTGCCATCGAGTTGGTATCCACTAACAATTATTATCTACCAGCAGCAGTTGATGCCTGCTAATAAAATAACATCTTCCAATGATAACTTTCATTTTCTAACAATATCTTGGTATTATTATTACTGGAAATTAGAGGAAACTATGAAATTTGGGCTCTCTCTGGTGGGTCTTACTGGCCGATGGTTGGGGAACATGTTAGTCCCATAACACTTGGTTTTCCCAAAGCCTCTACAGTATTTCTCTCTTTTTTTTTAAATCCTCTCTCATCAGGTATCTCAAAACAAATCAAACCATGGTAAATAAAAGGAAATAGTTAAAAGACAACCTCCAGTTGGTCACACAGGGTTATATGGCAGAAAAAACATGGTTTTCATCAGGGGTAAAAAATTTGCAAACTCTTGGACCATTGAAGCTTTCCACATTTCTTATAGGGGATCCATGTGGCCCCCAAGTTTAGTTAACAGGTTTTGTGGTTAGGGTACTTTACCAAGAAGGGTTAAGCACTCCTTGGAACCAAACTCTATAGTTAACAAATGGACCTATTGATCCAAGCACTCATGGTCAGAGTATAAAGGAGACATGAGACCCTTTCTCATTATTACACCCCCATGATAACGCTATCAAAATGGAGGGAAAGTTAATATTTGTGAACGCAAATAAATACAAGGGGATAATAAGATGCAAACAAATATGTAAACAGTGGAAAAAACATAGTAAAAAGCTTATTAAGATTTTACTCAAGATAGATGGAAACACTTCAAACACCGCGATCAAAGTGAATCACTTGGAAGGAGAACCTATAGGACTAGATGAAGACAGTAGGAAAGATAGTGAGAATCATCTGAATCACAAAGAACTTGAGGCAGATCGGGGTTAAATAGAAACTATTCTAATAAGCAAAGATGGAGGGGAAGATGGATCACAAGACCATGCAAGACCATACAGCCCTACGACTACACCGCTGATGTGGTCATTAGAACTATACATTAATGAGCTTATGAACTTGAAACAATGGCTAGAGAAGATAGAAGAGAAAGGGCGACATGAAAGCACTAAAATTAAAGAAATTTTGAAAACCAGCTCGAACCTTGAAAGAGAAAACAAGTTGCTCAAAGAGCAAGTTTTAACCCTGCAAAGCAACATGATAAGGGGTCAGCAGGAGCTGGTCTATCTAAAAATAGAGTTAGAGAAAACAAAATCAACAAAAGATATACTAGAAACAATGATAAAAAGTGACATTTCATAGGTAGAAAAGATCCAAATAGCTCTGGCAAGCATGGAACTAAGGGAAAATAAGCTAAGAGATCAATTAGAAGATGCAAAATCCTGGGCCCAGGTTGTTAGAGAACCAATTCATGGGTAAAAAGAAACCATCGAGAAACAAATCAAGAGACACATAAAAGAAGAAAAATACAAACAGGACAATGAGGTTAATATTATCATCAAAGGTTTGAGGGATTTTGGTGAGAAAGAAAGAACTAACATCTTAGCAAGAGACTTTCTTAAAGAAGAATTGAAATGGATGGGTGTTATCAAGTAGGCAAACAGGATTGGAAAGAAAATAAAAGAAGGAAGGAATAGGCACGTAAGAGTCATCTTGAGAAACATAGAAGATAAGAGCGCAATCCTAAAGAATAGGGGGCTACTCAGAGGCACTCCCATTTTCCTTGATGAGGACTTAACATTTTCACAACAAGAAGAATGAAGAAAGGAGTGGGAAAAAGTGAAAAAAGAAAGGGAGGATGGGAAATGGGCATGGTTGAAAAATGGAAAAGCTCAAATCAGTGAGCGTTCTTTCCATAAAAAATAGGAATTTAGGGCCCCACAAGAATCTCTGCACATGATAAGTTGGAATTGCAGAGGATACCCTTGGAGAAGAGGACTAGGGTTGGGGCTCATAGCAGAAGGGAAAGACATTATTATTTTAACTGAAACACATGAGCATAATGGATGCAAAGTCCTAGACTTTGTAGGGTACAAGAAAATCTCAGTATGGAATAAAGGGACAGAGATAGGTAAGGGTCTTGGGGGTCATCGTGCTAATAAAAGAAGTGTGGGCTGAAACAGTGAAAATAGAGAAAGAAGATCCTAATAAATAATACATTTGGCTGAAAATAACAAACAATAAGGACATAATCAGGTTGGCTTCTTGATACTTTACTCTGAAAGGGTCAACATTCTACAAAAAGAGAAACTTGGATAGGGAAGACTTGTATGCGGTGCTAAAGAAAGATATCTCTATTTTTAGCACATTAGGGGAAACTATTTTAATAAGAGACTTCAATGCTAGAATCGCCAACAATCAATCTCTTCAAATGGGAGGAGAAGATAGAGGGGATTTTAATCCCTTATGGTTAGAAGAGGGTGGGGACCAACTTTGGGAAAGAATGTCACAAGATGGAAAGGCAGTGTGACACACTTTGGTGCCAAACTTTTGGGACTTTGTAGTTTGTATGACATGGTTATATGTAACGGTACAAGAGCTTGGCCAAGATCTGGGGATATTACATGCAAAACTTACAATGGTCAAAGTGTGGTTGATTATGTCATCTACTCTAAAAATTTGACTGCTAGGTTGCTGGAGTTTGTTATAGGGGAATGCCCTATGGAGATGAAATCTGACCATATACCCCTCTTGGTTAAGTTTGGCTTTCTCACAAACAAGCAAAGTGAAAGGCAAGATCAACACAAGGTTAGGATAGCTAATCCTCATGGTAAAATTATTTTGAATAAAAAAACTAGGAACTCTTTACTGTTACCCTTGGGTAACACATTGAGATGACCAAAAACAATGTTGGGCTTATGGAAAACAATATTATGAGGAAACATATTGACAACAGTTTGATGGTCCCTTTGATTCACAAGGCTCTAAATGTCTGTAAGAAATCCAGGCCTCAAAAAGGAGTCTCTAACACTTTCCTGGCTAACCCCTGGTATGATGAAGAGTGCAAAGCAACAAAAAGATCCTACAAAGAGAGCGAGCCAAACAAAGAAAAAAAGAAAAACTGTGTGAAATTGTTAAAAGCCAAGAAAGAAAAAATTGTTATACTAAGAAGGAAGAAGCTAATAGTGTTAGGTAAGCACAATCCCAAATGTTTTTGGAGGGAGCTAAAACAAGATAAGAAACATACAAAAAATAATATCACATAATCTCAATGGTTAGAGTATACAAAACTGATTTATGAGCGTGACCATGAGGAAGCCCTCCCTCCCAATGTTAGCACATCAACCGAACTCTTCTCAGATGAGGAGATCAAATAGGGTATAAAGAAATTAACAAATGGTAAAGCATAAGAAATTGATAGGCTACAAGTTGAATTCTTAAAGTGGGGAGCTGAACACCTTGCTCCGCACATCAAAAGAATTTTTAATGAGGTCACGCAATGGGGATTTCTAGTGGAGTGGATGACTAGTGTCGTTATCCCTCTCTTCAAGAGTGGGGATATCAATAATCCCTCTAACTATCGTACTATCATGGTTAACCCTCTTCTTGGTAAGTTATTTGGGAGCTTGATCGAACGTAGAATCAGCAGTTGGGCAAAAAAAGAAGGGAAAAGAGCAAAGGGACAGGTTGGTTTTAGACCAAGGCACTCTACCATTGATCACTGTATTACTCTTAGGCATTTGATTCAAAAATATTGGAACACCCAAGGTGGGGAAGCTTACTGTTGTTTTATGGATTTTAAAAAACCTTTTGACACAGTTCCCAGCGACAAACTTTGGAAAAGGATGGAAGAATTGGGGGTCCAGGATGAGTTTAGAGCAGTTGTTCACAAACTTTATGAGTGTGTTAGAGCAAAAATCAGAACTAGAGAAGGCATGTCTGAATGCTTCGACAACAACATCGGGGTCAGGTAGGGGTGCCCAGTCTCCCCCACTTTGTTTGGTCTTTACATTGACAAACTTGAGGAATGGATAAATAAAATTGAAGGGGTTGGCATCCAGTTGGCCAGTTTTGTAGTAAACCTACTTTTATATGCAAATGATCTTATTCTTATAGCAAAAATTGCCCATGGTTTGAGGGGTCATTTGAAGGCTTTAGAGCTATTTTTCCAAGATGTCGGGATGCAAATGAACATTAGCAAGACTAAAGTCATGATCTTCTCTCTAAAAAGGAAACAACAATGAACTAATTTTATGTTCGAAGGTAGCCCATTGGAAATCGTCGAAGAATATAAGTATCTTGGCATTGTTTTTCATAACAGGCTCAATTAGGAAACTTGTAGGGTGAAAAGGATTCAAGGAGGTTGGAGAGCTTCTTACCTTCTCTAGAACAGGTGTAGGAAAGCGGCAATTTGGGACTGGAAAACCAAGAAAACCCTTTTTGGTTGGTTGGTCACACCGGTTATCCTCTACAGTTGTGAGGTTTGGGGAAGCAGCATGTCAAATCACAGATGGAGATAGTTGGAAAGAATTCAAAAACATCTTATCACTAGTAGTCTTAAAGTTAAAGCAATTGTTCCATATGAGATCCTCTTGGCGGAGGCTGATACTTTCCCAATGGAAGCTGCGACGATTTCACGGTTATTAAGCTACCTATAAAAGGTTGAAAATATGGGGAATCACTAGTGGCCCAAAATGGTGGTGAACGAGGTGTTAGATCAAAGGAAGAAGATGTGGATGAAGCAAAACATCAAGTGGTTTAAAAATGGGACATTAAGTTACATGAGTGCCCTAACACCAAAGAGGAAATAAAAAAGTTTGTGTTAGAAAAATTTAGGACTGCCATGTGGACAAATCAGATTGGTTATAAAAAAATGCATTATATTAAAGAGTTGAATCCCACTTGGGAACACAGGGATAAAACATACCTAGGTGCCGATCTTAAAGGTAAAGTTAGGCTCCTAGTGGCATAATTGAGGACCGATTGACACCATCTTAGGTGTGAAACTAGTAGATGGACAGTTCCCAAGGAAAGATGGGAAGATAGGACTTGGATTTTCTGTAGTGATAAAGCGTTTGAAACTGAATGACACTTCATTAGGGAGTGCGATGCGTACAAGGATATCTGTATGCAGCAATATAACAACGTGAATGTGGGTAGTTTTAGTGAGTTATCTAAGGAAGAGAGGATACACAATACGGCCCGGTGTTGGTAAAGATTCATAAGAGGTGTGATGACATCAAAAGGAATCTAAAGAACTCCTAATGGTCTTGACACTTGGTCCCATAGACTGTTTGGTCTCGTGGACGTTATTAAAACTCATTCATTCATCAGTGATAATTGTTCATCGGGCTTCGTTGGCATCTATGACAGGTTTAACTATGTGTCGTGTGTCAACAAACATTCATATAGATGCACTACAGTATTTAAAGAGACGTTTGCCATCATCGCACTAGCGCAGATGCCTATCAACATATCTTCCATGCCTTGTTCCATTGCACCTTTCAACACATGTTCACCTAAACATATTTTGTTTACTTTTACCATATTTTTGGAATGTGTTCTTGGAGTTTCGAGAAAAAAAAAAAATCCTAAGTTTATTTCTATATGTGATACTAAAATTTACTCCAGTGAAACCTCATTAGAGGAGACTCAGACATCACCTAGGGTTACAAGGAACGCCACAACTTGTGCCTTAATTTCATCCTCAGATTTGTCCAACACGACTGACACAACAATTTCCCCTTAGCCGTTTGAAGCCTTCTCCCCTGTTAGAAACTGAAGTTAATAGGAGATAATTTCTCCACTCCTCATGCATGCACAACAGTTATCAAATAGTTAGTTAAACTGTTAGAGAAGTAGTTCAATTTCAGTTTGCATGCAAAGACTAAAATTAGTCTTCAGTTTGCTTTTCTAATTATTGTTTGTTTTCAAATCTATTTAATAGACCCATGGGTGCAGTATTGTAATTGAGCAAGATAAGCAAGATCAAGAAGATCTGCAAGATTCAAGAAGATTAATATAAATCTTGTTCCATAATTGCTGTAGTAATATGTGTGTATTCTATTTTCTATTTTTTATATGTTTTTATTTTCTAACAATTGGTATCAAAGCTGTGTAAGGCGTCGATAGCAGGGTGCAAACCTGCGCGGCCATCCAGCAGACGGTGGAGAACAGTTGGTGACAGCTCACCAAGATCGTGAAGGAGCGAAGCCAAAAACAAGAAGATCGTGGAGAATCCTTGGTGTGTCCATAGCAAGGATAAAGCTATGAAGAGTTTTCTTGTTCGTATCGTAGTCGAATATTAGAGTCACCTAACCATAAGAAACGCACTGAGATGAGGAGAGTGTCATAATCTGTAGAAGGCCTTTACACATGCCAATACATACGGAGTTACCTGAGCAGTTGGAAGAAAGCTCAGCCAGCACATGGGATCATGAACCATTGGAAGATCATAAAAAGTGTCGAGTTGCAGTAGCAGTAGTAGCAGAATCGTTGGAGAAGAGCGCCAAGTTGGGGATGCGTAGCTAGAAAGAAAAGCATCCTAGTAGATGGTTAATCTGATGGAGGAATGGCTGAGCAATGACGTGCTGGTGGTGCTGGACAAGTTTGTCAAGCTTCCGCAGAAGTGTGAAGACAGAGCGCAGGCGTTTGATTTCAGTGAAAGAAAGCTCAGGCACAACTGTCGGACAATCTAAGAAGTTTTCGGTGACCAGAGAATACGAATCGGTGTTCCAAACGGCTCAACGATACATGCAAGCATTGGTTAAAGGGTCTTTACAGGTATCAGCTGGGTGACATCATCAGAATTAGGGATTTCAACGGAGGCAACCCTGAGTTTGAATACGTGCAATGCAACAACGTATTACTGTCGGTGAATACAGACAAGACCGATGAAGGAGAGCTACAGAAAGTGATGGAGAAAGTGTCGGCATTTGTGAAATAAGATGCCCGGGTGGAGGTCGTGGAGTACACGAGCTGTGTGGATCACTCTTGCAGCCCCGACCGTTATGTTATTTTTTAAAAAATTGATGGTCCTCCAAGTCCTGTTAAAAATGAAGAAGAAATGGAAAGTATAAAGCAAGAATGCTGCTGCTTGTTGGATTCGTCCTTCAACCATGCTTACAAGAAAGGTCAAAAGGTAGATATTTGAAAAGACAAGCTCCGCAGAGCTTGTGTTACACAGTGAGTAAAGCTGTGAAAGTGTGTGTGTTGAACAGCGAGTGGAGCTGTCAAAGTGTCTAAAGATCAGGCCGATCGTTGGCAAATCTAGACCAATGTGGAAAGAATCCAACAGAGTTCTTGGAGGAAACCTGTGCAGTTATGCGTCGGGTGAAAGAAAGGTAAGCAAGCATGAAGCTTGCAGTTTTGGACATAAGCATGTCCATTGATAGCCTTTCGACAGGCTACTCCTGAGTCTTAAATGCTGAGTGAACGCTCATTGAGCAATTGTATTTGTTTGTAGCCTCAATCTAGGCTATATCAAGGTGGTGTATTCCACATATAAGGCGATGTATTTCGCAAGGTGGTGTATTCCATATATAAGGCGATGTATTTTGCAAGGCGGTGTATTCTGCATGAGAGGCAGTGTATTCTGCAAAAGAAAAGCATCCTAGCTGAAGCTAGTAGACAGAATGAGTGAAGTGATGTATGCCATCAATGGCAGCCACTAGCAAAGTAGCTATGGCAAGAATGATAAAATTTAGGCATTGTAAATGCTGAAGTAGTTAGTGGTAGAAATTAAGGGGGAGTGTTAGAAACTGAAGTTAACAGGAGATAATTTCTCCACTCCTCATGCATGCACAACGGTTATCAAACAGTTAGTTAAACTGTTAGAGAAACAATTCAATTTCAGTTTGCATGCAAAGACTAAAATTAGTCTTTAGTTTGCTTTTCTAATTATTGTTTGTTTTCAAATCTATTTAATAGACTCATGGGTGCAGTATTGTAATTAAACAAGATAAGCAAGATCAAGAAGATCTGCAAGATTCAAGAAGATTAATATAAATCTTGTTCCATAATTGCTGTAGCAATCTGTATGTGTTCTATTTTCTGTTTTTTATATGTTTTTATTTTCTAACATCCCCACCACAAACCTTCTCACCCTCTAAAGAGTGTCGCTATGATGAAACTGGAGCTAAAAGAGGATTTGAGCGGAGGATCTGTTCTTTAGAGAAGGAGCAATAATGGAATGGATTAGATGAATTAGCGTATGCTGAATAAAATTGGTCATTTATGTTTCGTCCAACCTCCCCCTGAATCTGCGAGCCTTCTCTCCCGACCTGCACTTTCTCCTGACTTCTTACACCCTACCAACACCTGATCACTGTCATTACCCTTGGTGCACACTAGTTTCTCCTTGTGGCAGCTCGTTCGCCCACTGTCGACCTACTCTGCCTCGCACCTCTCCATCGCTTACAAGATAATAAAATATTATTATATATGGCTTCTCTCCAAAAAAATTCATAAATCTTTTATTACCAAATCAGGGATTTTTTTATTGGGTTCAAATCTGCTTACTCTTTTCTAGGAACCATCTGCCTCAGAGTTTGTTTAATTTCGTGAACTAGAAATCAAAATATATGAAATCAATAGATAGCTTGATCATTACATATGTGTGTGTACGCGCGTGCGTATGTATATAGTTATTTTTTCTTCAGTTTAAGTGCTTATTCGAGGTATATTATGGCTGTGTAGTCCGAATAACAAAGGCGCGTCCCAAGTATACAACTCACGACTCCATAAAAAATCTCGAATACCAGGGATCAGACCACAAGTGTTTGCCAAGAACAAATTGAATAAGAAATTCTGATTACAAAGGATGCCAACAATTGAAACCCACACGACCAATTCGGGCATTTGAAAGCTGATAACAAAGCAAAGTCCAATAAAGACCACGGTAGACCAATTTGCTAGCACGAAATCCGATTAGCACAGTTAAGTGCTTCCAACTTAACGATAGACTCAATCAAACTTTGAATTCCATTTCCAACTGCGAAAAAGACCTGAAGTGTTATGCCGGCAAGAAGATCCGGGTAACACCTATGCGGGCTTTGGATCTCGAAGTGCATTCTGAGATTCATTCAAATGTCTACACATTATAATCTGCAGTTAGCATTGGCATTTTTTATTTGAGTCGAGAGACCCTGTTGGAAAATGAAATCCGATGGACGAAGCACGCTACGACCCAGTCAAAGACATTCAAGTCCTTTGAGCAGAATACATCCCTTTCTTGTGCATATCAATGCATGATAAAAATTAAATGAGAAACTAAATACGATCACATCAACTCTTTTCAATTTCTACGCATGAAGTAGCAAGCCTGCATCTGCAACAGTGGTGAAAAAGCTCCCAAGGCACAAGCAAAGCAGTACAAAGCTATCTCCATTCTCCAGGTTCCCATGCAAATGCAAAGTCATTCAGATGTGTGCAAAGACTAACACACCACACAAAAGCAAAACCAAAACCAACAACGAAAAGACGAATGCACACTGTTTTTAGGCAAAAGCAAAACTAACAACGAAAAGATAAATGCACGCTGTTTTTGAGGATGCATGATTGCTTAGGACCATAGATGCTCCTGAGATAAACATTTTCATATTTAAACCACTGTATAATCATAATGCAGACCCTACCCCACTAAAGTTTGCATTAATAAAAACAGCCCCTCCTTCCGCCCCGCCCTGCCTTTTTTACGATAATTTGCATACACAGTGAAGATTTTTTCTTTCTTTCCGGATTCTAAGATTCTAACATAATACAACAATGCTAATAAATTTAGCAAAAGATAATCTTATTTCTTCACTTTTCAATTCCTCTTCCTTCTAAGGATATAAGATAAAACACAAGACACTCTTACTTTACACAATATTCACATTATTATAATAGAACTTAATTTTCGAAGCTAGCAATCAACATAAAACAAAATCTTTTTTTTAATTCCATAGTAGGTTAGCATCTTCACTACACATCTTAGTATCATAATAATCAAGCAAGAGTAAAGATTACTCACCTCCTAATCTTGTGAATATATTAGGCCACTAAACTTTTATCAACTCTCAAATCTAAGAGGTAATCCTCACACATTTAACACAGATATGGATTCTCTCAACTATAAATTCAAACAAGGCAAGTAACACACAATTATAACAAATATAGTCTTAAATATATTGGGTAAATAGGCAATAACAATTAAAAGGCAAAGTATACTTGTAACAAAAATAAAAAAATCAAGACTAAAATAAAATACAAGATAATAGGAACTAGTTAAAAGCAACACTCAAAACTCTAAACTTCAACTTCATAATAAAACAGCGCTATGCCCATTCCTATATACAACCATATTTAATTATGCGCGCACACAACAATTACTACCATTTATTTTCACACAACAACAATCCCACAACTTATTTCCTAAGGGATATGTCTCTTACCTTTAGCCTTGAAATTTGAAATTTTCTTTCAAAAATGTTGTCCTCTCCTCCCAACTTTGCAATTCTGCTGAAAATTCTCTCAATATTCTATCTTAGCCCAAAATAATGGGGGAATTTGTAAGTTTTATACTACTTAAGAGAGACAAGAACCTGTTATTTGTCATAGCCTCTCAAAACCAAACAAGTGTCCACATTTTTATTCCCTTCAAGATTTTATTTTCCCAAAGAGAATGAACTTCCTTTTACTATCTAGAAACATTTTCCTTGTCTCAACCACCTGTGGACCTCTTCTTTTGGCCAGTAAAAACAAGAAAATCATTATTTTTAAATTTCACAATGTTTGGCTCCCTCAAAATCTGGGAATGCTCATGGGAAGGGGTTCCCTTAAGGCATTATTTGACTATGGAACATATGTAAGGGAATGTTTGCATCCTGATATCCATATGAACCTTTTTTTACTATTAAATAAGGGGTCCAAAGGGTACACATGAGCACATGTGCGCACACACGAAATGAAGAGACATGCATATAATCATATGATAAGTTGATATGGGTGTAGGTTGGGTAATGATCACCTCCTTGTCTTTTTCCATTCTTGTCATAATATATGTTATCTGCACATTGGATTCAAAGATAAATATAATATCATCATATTTTAAAACCATGCTTTTGGGATTCCTGAAATCTTGCTATATTCACCATAATTATTCTCATAAAGTACATGTGTCCATTTGCATAATGATCATAAATTTAGTTTTGGGTTGTACCTATCATACAAGGTTAAAAACTATATCAAATCACAAAATTAATATAATAATCTTATCATAACAATAATAAGTAAGGATTCAATAATATTGTAGCTTGTGAATTAATCACAAATCATTTTTATGTAGAAATAAGAGTAACATAACAACATTAGATTAATGTCAATATAAAAATGAACTCAAAAATAATCCACCATGGATAATATATAGATTCAAAAAATTATGAAGACCAATGCAAAAAATAGATCAGAAATTGTCATGACACCATTAGACTTGTCAAAATAAATTTTGGATATTATCGCATGCTCTCCAAATAACTCACAAATCATCACATTATTTGTGTAATAAAGAGCCAACTATACTAAGAATTATCTCAAACCCTGTTGCTTATGTGTAAAATAATCACCCAATGTATTGATCCAAATGAATGCTTTGGTTATCTTAGAAGATGTAACAAACTTTTTAAATATTACCATGCATATCATTAGAAGATTGTGCTTGCACAAAAGACTAACATCACTTCTTGCAAAAATATTAATAAACTTATTTAGATAAACAACAACTACAAATGCGAACAATAAAAGATGCATGTAACGTTACAAAAAATAAACATATCTACACTTGTAGACTGTGAAATACTACACAAGACATGCATGTACTCAAAGGTGGTATAAAATGACATATTAATATTTGTGCACAACTCAGAGCTTATACAAACTTACAAATAAAGCCATATGCACAATAAGACATTTACACAAAACAACACTTTTTGCCCCTGAACACATTTACATAATTTTCCTAAACTAACACATTTTTTGGTTGATGCAAGATTGCACATGAACTTGGAAGCTCTTGCATCTTAAACCTTAGGTAACAAAATAACCATGAGCTTATGTTTATGAATTTTTTAATAGATTTATTAATGGCATTCCTTATTTGTTAGCTTCAGATGCACTTATCCATATCATATCTTCTATTCCTTGGTGTTTCCACTTTACTGGATATTTTTTATATTCATTATTATGAGTTCTCTTTTTAAATCACGTGTCAATCAACTATGCCCTTTCATTACGCTCCTATTCTAACATCTATGTTATCCAATACATCTCTTTAGGATTTTCAATTACAATTTCACTACTATGTACTTCATAATATGAATACAAATCATCCACATTGAAAATAGGTATGCCTTTGTAACTCTATCTCATATCTATTCTTCATAAAATTTCACAACACTCTATGTGACCCAATATTTTTCCATTTCAACATATCATAAGTACTTTTTCAAAATATATCTTTCCTCAAGTATGTTAAGACTAGATCTCCAACATGATATTATACTTATGTTCTCTTAATATGTGTGTTTTTTGAATTATGCACTAATTTTATCGTATTATTCACACACTTGTTTATATACTTATTGCATATGCTCTACAATATCTTGTACTTCAATACTTTTTATTTGCTTATTTATGATGTTGAATAACTCCACAACTCCTCTTGGACTGAACTCATAAATAATCTAAAATGGTTTCTTCCTTGTACTCATATACTGAATTATTATATACATACTCAACTTGTGTTAGAATATTATCTCATATTCCTAACTTACCTTAAATTAAACATCTCAACTAATTACTCAACTATTATTGATTACCTATTTTTGTCTTTCCATCTGAGGATGATATGTTGAATTAAACTACAACTTGGTGTTCAACTTCTTCCACAATGTCCTCCAAAAATGTCCAACAAATTTCACATCTTTATTTGATACTATGCTACGTGGAATACCATGCAACCTATATATTTAATATAAATTACATATATATCCACATGTCACCTATATAAACACACTAAATCATGATGAGATTCTTAAGGAGTCACCATACCCCACACCATATAATATAATAGTGTATTCACAATGAAATCCCTGGTGTATTTACAACAATGTGTGTCTTGTTTTGTATCTACACTCCCATTAAAAAGAATTATCAAGATTCTATTTATTAAAAAGATCCCATGTTTCGAGAGGACTCCACATGGCATACTCTGATTATTTCCCATTTAGTATTTTCATCAAGCGAATTAACTCTCTATTTAATTTTGTCATTTATTACCTTCGAGGAACCATTCATATCTCTTGAATTTGATTATATGGATCCATATCTTTACCCTTGTTCACTTCACAAAGTCACAGAAAGGAAGGAATGTATTTTGGATTACTTATGTCTTTTGTTCCTTTTGCAAAGTTGGGCAAAACAAAGCACTCAAAACATGATGGTGAAAAAAAAGGGCTTAAAGGAAAACTTTACTCCCATTTACCAAGCACCCATGATAGGGAAGGCACAATATCTAATAGAAAACAAACATAAAAAATCCTTGGAGTTGGTAGGTTATAAAGAAGACAACTCTAAAAGTGCTCACAGGGAAACTCAAACATAACTAGAAGGCTCTATGGCTAATTTTATATATCCATAAATTCTAAAATCCCCTTTGGTTGAAACATTTCACCTATCAAATAGGCTAGCATATTATTAAAATGGTACCTCAGTAAGGGACTTGTCAGGAGCATGGTGCTCACACATCTATGAAATCCCAAGGGCACATGCAGAGGTCTCAAATGAAACCCTAGTTTTTGTAAATGCTAAACAATACAAAGGGATTTTAAGGTGTAGGAAGTCTCAAAACTTAAGGCAAACTTAAAAGAAAAAATTTACTATGATTCTACCGAAAGTTCACATCAATAGTACACACGTGCCCAATAATTTTTTTCAAAGAGTTGAAATAGAAAATATGCAAGAAAAGAATAAACGAATTAAAAACTAGGTAGGAAATTTGGAGAATCTTGAATCAAGGATGATCAAACCAAAAGGGCACACCCCAAACAAAAGTACTGGATAAGAAATTTATAAAGATATTTACAGTCCTATATCCACACCTTTAATGTGGTCATCATAGCTATATGTGGAAGAGCTCATGAACATGAAAAAGAGGGTTGAAATTTTAGAAACAAAGGGGTTGTGTGATAGCAACAAGGCAAAGGAAGATGCAAAATCTAGGTGTAAATTGGAAATAGAAAATTGGGTACTCAAAGAGAAAATCTTGAACCTACAGAATAGCATGAAAAAAGGACAACAAGAATTGATTACAATAAAACAAGAATTGGATCAATTGAAAATAAAAAGTAATAAGAAGACATAAATGGCAAAAGGAGGTGTCACATCTCAAATAAGGGAGTTTCAATCAGCATTGGTAGACATGGAAACAAAAGAAAACCAATTAAAAAAATACATAGAAGAAGCCAAATCATGGTCATAAGTTGTAAACAAATCAACAAACAAACAAAATAATAATAATAAAAAAACAAGTCAAGATGCAAATAAGGGAAGAAAATGTCAAGCAAAGCAAGGATGCGAATATTATTATCAAAGGTTTGAGGGACTTCGGTGAGAAGGAAAGAACTGATATTTTAGCAAGAGACATCTTCAAAGAAGAGCTGAAATGGACAGGGCATATTCAACAAGCACACATAATTGGTAAAAAAATAGAGGGTGGAAGAGATAGGCATATAAGAATCATCATTTAAAATATAGAAGACAAAAATGCAATTCTAAGAAATAGAGGATTACTCAAAGGCACTCACATCTATCTAGATGAAGATTTGACCTTTGCTCAACACAAAACACAAAGAAAATAATGGGAGAAAGTAAAAACAATAAGAAATGAAGGAAAGTGGGCATGGTTAAAGAATGGGACAACCCAAATCAGTGACCATTTATCAAACAATAAATAGGGATTGGGGACCCCACATGAACATCTACATTTAGTGAGTTAGAATTGTAGAGGTTACCCTTGGAGATGAGGACCTAGTTTGGGCCCATAGCAGATGGGAAAGACATCATTATTCTTACTGAGACACATGAGCATTAGGGCTACAAAGTTCCTGATTTTGATGGGTACATGAAAAATTCATTTTGGAATAGACGGAATGAAATGAGCAAAGAGCATGGGCGTGTAATAGTTTTGATCAAAGAGAGTTGGGGTGGAGTTGTAAAAGTTGAGAAAGAAGATCCAAACAAATAATACATATGGCTATGAATAACAAATAATGGGGTTACTTTCATATTGGCAATGTGTTATTTTGCACCACAAAACTCAAAAATTTATAAAAGGAGAAAGTTAGACAAAGAAGACCCTTATGCATCATTAAAAAAAGACACCCCTATATTTAGCACCTTGGGGGAAATAGTTCTAATTGGTGACTTCAATGCAAGAACAACTAACAATCAATTTCTTCAGTTGAATAATGAGGATCAGGGAAACAATAATCCTCTATGGTTAGAAGAGGAAGATGATCAGTCTTGGAAAAGAACACCATATGAAAAAAATGGGAATGTATCACACTTTGGGGTAGAGCTATTAGGGATATGCAGCTTATATAGCCTAGTTATTTGTAATGGCTTGAAAGGCTAGCCAAGCTTTGGTAACATCACCTGCAAAACTTATAATGGGCAAAGTGTGGTGGAATATGTAATTTTCTCTTAGAGTTTTATTTCTAGGATTTTGGAGTTTGAAATCCAAGAGTGTCCCCCTAAGTTGAAGTCTAATCATGCACCTATGTTTGTTAACCTTGGCATGTCATCAAACAACCATCATGACAAGCAAGACCACCACAAGCAAAATGAAACTATTTCCAAAGGTAAAATACTCAAGAACCAGGAAAATCAAGGTCTCTTTAATGCTATTTTAGAGCAACATTTTCATGAAATGGAGAGTAACATAGGGGACAAGGCTACCAATGGGACTGATGGTCATATTTGCAACAATAGTCTAGTTCTTATAATTTATAAGGCCTTAAGTGAATGCAAAAGATCTCATCCAAAGAAAAGGGTTGCAAACACTTTTTTGACTAACCCATGGTATGATGAAGAGTGTAAGACCACCAAGAGAACTTTGAAAGAGTATGGATTGAGCAAAGAAAATAGAAATAAATATGAGAAGTTGGTGCAAATAAAAAAAGAAAAGTATGTCAATACAATATGGAAAGAGTTAATTTCTCTTGGAAAACACAACCCCAAAGGCTTTTGGAGGGAGCTGTAACAAAAGAGAAAGTAGATTGAGACCAAAATAACATATATTCAATGGCTATAATATGCAAGGCACCTTTATGATAGGACCCAAGGAAAAAATTCCCCTCCCATAGTTGGCACGTCAAGAGATCTTTTCATGGTAGAAGATATCAATTAAGGTATAAAATTTTTAGTAAATGGTAAAGTAATGGACATATATGGGTTGCAGTCTGAATTCCTAAAGTGGGGAGTTGAAATCCTTGCTCCACACATCAAAAGGATGTTCAATGATGTTACTCAGGATGGTTTTTCATGGCAATAGACAACTAGTTTCGTTATCCCTCTCTACAAAAGTGGTGATATTAATAACCCATCTAATTACCACACTATTATGGTCAATCCTATTCTTGGCAAGCTTTTTGGGAGCATGTTAAGCGTAAAATCAATAGCTAGGTAGAAAAAGAAGGGAAAAGAAGGAAAAAGAGCAAAAGGGAAAGTTGGATTTAGGCCTAAATACTTTACCATTGATCACTGCATCACTCTTAGGCACTTGATTGAAAAAATATGGGACATTTAACGCAAAGAATCCTTTTGTTGCTTCGTTGATTTTAAAAAAGCCTTTGACACAGTGCCGAGAGATAAACTATGGAACATAATGGTTGAATTAAATATACCAAATGAATATAGGGCTGCAGTACATAGGCTTTAAGAGCAAGTTACAGTTAAAATTAGAACTAGTGAAGGTATGTTAGAGTGTTTTGGCAATGATATCAGAGTCAAGCAGGGTTGTCCTTTATCACCCACTCTTTTTGGGTTATACATTGACAAGCTAGAAGATTGGTTAAATGAAATGAGCAAGTGGGGGTATTCAGTTGGTAGGGTATGTGGTGAAGTTGTTGCTATATGTTGATGATCTTATTTTAATCTCAAAATCTGCACATGGTTTTAGAGAGCTTTTGAAGGCCTTAGATCTATTCTGTCAAGAAGTGGGAATGCAAGTGAATACCACCAAGACTAAAGTCATGATCTTTTCCCTAAAGAAGAAAAGGAATCAGGAGAACTTCCTTTTTGAAGGAAACCCTCTGGAAATAGTGAAAGAGTACAAATACATTGGGATTGACTTTCACTATAAACTCAGCTGGGAGACCAGGAGAACGAAAAGGATTCAGGGAGGCTGGAAAGCGTCTTTATTACTTCAAAATAGGTGTAAGAAAGTTCAACTTTGGGATTGGAAGACTAAGAAAACCCTCTTTGGTTTGTTGGTCATTCTGGTGGTTCTTTATGGCTGCGAAGTGTGGGGCAACATCATGTCAAAGTATTGATAGAGATAGCTTGAAAGAATTCAAAAGCATGTCATCACTTGCAACCTTAAAGTCAAAACCTCAGTCTTATGATATTCTCTTGGTTGAATCAGGAACCTTTTTGTTGGAGGCTTTGGCTTTAACTCGCTTGCTAAACTATTTAAATAAGGTTGCAAACATGGATAACCACTGGTGGCCCAAAATAGTTGTGAATGAGGCCTTAACCATAGGAAGAAAACATGGATGAAGCAAAATGACAAATGGTTGAGTAAATGGGACATCAACTTACATGAGTGTCCTAACACCAATGAAAAAATTAAAAATTATGTCACAAAAAAAATCATGACTGCCATGTGGACAAAGCAAATAGGGCAAAAAAAGCACACTATGTCAAAGAGTTCAACCCAACTTGAGAACACAGTGAAAAAAATTATTTAGGGGAAGCTACTAAAGGGAAAGCAAGGTTGTTAATTTCTCAGCTGAGGACCGGGTCTCATCATCTTAGGTGTGAGACCGGAAGGTGGACTATTCCTAAGGAAGCATGGGAGGACATAATTTTCAAGTTTTGTAGCAAAGGGGCAGTGGAGATAGAATGACACTTTATCAAGGAGTGCACAACGTATGAGGATATCCGTACTCAGTATGTAGACAACTTAAAGATTGATAATCTACATGAGTTATTTGATGAGGAGAAGATCAACATGACTGCTAGTTTTTTGGTCAAAATCCATAACATAAGGTCTAGCATCGAAAAGAATTTGGAGTTTGCATAGTTTTTCTTTGTGGTTCTGGATCCCTTAGACCGTTTGGTCTCATGGACGATATCAAAATATCTAATTCATTCATTATATTATTCTTACCATCCCCAAAAAATTATATAATAGCAAATTAATTATAATATTTATATTACCTCATATTAATGTATCACACATTAATAAAGTGTCCACAATAAATTTTAAAAACTATATTTCATAATACTTCGAGTTTAAAAAAGATATCACATATCATACTTCCATACAACTTACATAATATTATATTTTATATTTTCCATAAATAATTTAATTATCTTATATTATTTATTATATTAAGACAATCATTTATTTCCCTACAATGACTCTATTTAATTGGATATCTCTAACTTATTTCGTTTACAATATCTCAATTTTTGAAAAATACCCCGAATTAATCACATCACAGTTAAATATGCCCATGAAAAGCCTTTAATGTACTTAGTAAGTATGGTAGTAATATTAATTATTTTTAACTATATTTAAAAACATATTTTCAATCTCCAGATATATTCAATCATTCTTAGAAGATGCCAATTTTGAATATTGTATTGCACCAGCACATGAACACTACGAGGAGCACAAATTTGCATTCATAATAAAGCCTTGGTATATGGCAAATTTATCCATGCTGAACGTGTATATTGATTACGTAATTTTTTTTGGGATCCCATAATTTTTTATAAACATTTAATTGATTGGCATCTGTCAATTTTGATGCTTTCATCTAATGCACGGCACAAAGTATATGTGTACCCTTAGTTTCCTTCAAACACGACATGGAGATTTATGAAATAATTATTAAAAAACAGTATTGTATATAATATTGTTGTTATGAATTCTTTCATTGATATTCATGCAAAATGTGAGATCATATATACTACCTTTGAATTGTTTAAAAAAATGGCTCAACAAGGTGTCATATTTTAAATTAGAAGGATTGTAAGGTGTTCACATAATGGGTTTTTTTAACAAGGTTCTCAAGTTCTTTAATTATATAATAGGGTATTATTCTTATATTCAAGAGTGCATATTTAAAATATTATGTATCATTTTTTTATATTCGTAAAAAAAAAGTTTATTTATTATTAAATTATTTTTTCTCAAAATAAAATAAATATAATTATCAGATAAAATATGGATGAGATTTTACACATATTTAAAATTATTTAACAATTTTGAAAATATTTTATAACCATAAATAATATATACAAATTTATTGCGAATAACATTGATTTCCAAATAAAATATCAATTTTATTTGGAATTTAAATCATTCTCAAATTAAATATACATACATCTATATGTATGCGCACATACACACATGTATGCATATGCGATGATTATTTTATTTATAGATATTAAATTTTATAATAATTGTATAAAATTCATTTTGTAAAATAATTTTGCAGACAATACATTCATAATATTAATATATATTTTGTGATGATACCACCAAATATATATAAAATAATTAATTACAGTTTTTAATTATTTAAAATTAAAATTTATTATAAAATATTACTAACATTTGAAATATATACACTTTACCTAATTTGTTCTTAACTGCTGAACCCGAATTAAATTCCAACTGTAGGATGAAATATATGTATAAATAATATTCCTTAATATGCACTTCTTACAAACATGAATTCATTACCCAAAAAAAAATATAATTTGTAAAATTCATTCTCAATTTATATTTTTTTAAAACAATTAAATTGATTAATAAAATGGAATCACTATATGCCTAGATATAGCTACAGGGTGCATGCCATCACTAAGGGCGGCTTTAGCGCTTTAGTGTTTGGAGCTACATGCACAAATGCTAGGTTCTTTCAACTATACTCTATATCTTTATAATTGGAACTACATGCACAAATGCTAGGTTCCTTCAACTATACTCTATATCTTTATAATATATTTTTACAATCACAACATGTACATCTTTAAATAAATCTATACAATTAATTTAACACTTCATTTCCTTTTCAAATTATTATGTATTGCGTTTATTGATTTTATTTTTAAATTAAAATAATAAAAATATGATTAATTAAATAATGGAATTTGAAACACTCATATTACCTGATTAATCGATAGACTCTCAATAATATTTCTTACTTAATTGAATAATAAAAAATATTATTTAATCAACTTAAAACCGGGGTGATTAAATAGATCGCA
Organism: Torreya grandis; assembly: GCA_037957365.1. Lineage (NCBI taxonomy): Eukaryota > Viridiplantae > Streptophyta > Pinopsida > Cupressales > Taxaceae > Torreya > Torreya grandis. The sequence continues at coordinate 1,311,141 of JARHVA010003445.1, forward strand.
AAGTGAACGCGAGTAATTAAATAAAATGGCAAAGTGAATCCGGGTGTACCGCTAATGACCCATCCCGTAATGACGTATTAATAGTCAACTATAATATTGGTATATACACTTTTAATCCGAGAGTATACTGACTGACAAAGAAAGTCCACTTATTTCTTTTGTTTGTAGTGTTTTTATTTAAAAGAAAAAAACCCTTTTAATTTTAATGGGCATGGCCCATTGCTTATGTCTTTTTAGTGGGCACGGACCGTAGGCTATTTTTCCACATTGATTCCTTTCACTTTTGAAAAAGAGAGCTCATATTTATTCTTCATGTCACTTTTATGTTTTTTAAAGCTTCCATCGAGATACTTTTTAACGTAGTGCCATATAAGTCGGTTTAACTATTTTTCCACATTGATTCCTTTCACTTTTGAAAAAGAGAGCTCATATTATTCTTCATGTCACTTTTATGTTTTTTAAAGCTTCCATCGAGATGCTTTTTAACGTAGTGCCATATAAGTCGGTTTAACTATTTTTCCAATGGTGAAGAATGTATTTATGACACAGGTATATATGACAGTTTTTAAACAAGCACGTTGGTCCTAGATATTATGGAATGTGAAAGTATATTGGGAGGGATGCGTGCTTTTGTAAATATGAAAGATGTGTTAACTGCGAAAATTTCCAAAGGTGCAAGTTATTTTGAGAGGAATGTTATTTATATTTTGATGAAGTAGAGTTTTGTAAAGTGAGTGTGTGTAAATTATTAGTTATATTTCATTCGAAATTTGTGATTGTTGATTTTTTTCCATTTTTTATGTATAAAATATTTAGCAAAACTTTTCATTTTTATTATTTTTATGAGTGCAATGGTCTTACCATACGATATCAAATAGGTAAAACTTTTTCTAACAATATCACCTAGATTAATACTATACTGACCATGTCTTGCATTTTTATTGTAGGAGGTCGGTAATTAATAGACTTCTCTTTAGAACTGTATCGACCACCCTATACGGTACTAACCATATCAATCTCTTATCTTACACAACTACATTGGCCATAATTTACAATATTGGCGAAGGCTATAATTTCCCTCCACCCAATTGTATTGTCCTAGCAAATACAATTGTTTGGTGGCAATGATTTCTTCCTTTATCCCTAATAAATGCCCTTGACCCTAAATTTGGTGTTTTTTCAACTACCCTTTATCCCCCAAAAATTACTCTATGTATTCACACTTGTTGGGGCAAATGCAGCTACACAAAATTGCCTAAATCTAGCCTATCTATTCAAATTCAACAAATGAATCATTTATTACATCTCCCTGCATGGCTCCAATAACTACACCTAGTTGATGACCTACACATCTACCTCATCGTCTTCGAGCCATCATTTCTCGTAGTGCTCAATTTGGACAATCAGAGCTCTGGTTTTCGAAAAAAAAGAAATGGAAAAATGAAATTAATTTTACTTATTTATAGTAAAAATTTCAAATTTCAAATCTTTTAGTTATTCTTCTCCAAAAAAATTATTTTTCCCATATCTTTGTTTCTATACATCTTTTTCATGAACCGAAAGAAGTGCTAGGATCCTAACAGAGTAACTAATTTGAAGGTGCTATTTTTTTTGTAAAAAATTAGTTTTTTCTCTTATTTTTAGGTTTGTCCTTCGTTCTTCTTGATTAGTGCCTTCTTTCAATTGTACAACACGCAGTTCACATCTATAGTTACCAAGGTAAGTTAAGGTATGCATTTTTTATTTATTACTTTAATTTACTTTCAATTATTTCAACATTTCTTTTTAATTATGCTCTTTTGTGTTACTATGTATATATCCTAGAGCACCATCCACATTACACTGTTGTGATACATGATGAGCTTCAAGTGGGGCATATATATTCACTTGATAATTTTTACTTTATCATTTTATTGAAACTTTCTCTTGCAGAAGCTTTTCGATGCATCAATCTCCCTGAGTGCATGCCTCAAAGAGTGCACTAGGAATGAGGTGGGATTGGGTCATGGTACTTTTCCAAATATGTTTGCACACTATTCACTCATCCTTGATTATTATCATTTTGAGCTCCTCTGAATCTCCTTCTATTTTACCTCTTTGTCTACCCTCTATTTATATTTGATAGCTTCCCCATATCCTACTGCATCAGTCAAGCTGATATTGTTTCTTTCATACTTGTCCTTCCCTGTACTATATCAACTTGGACAATACAGTTATGAGTTTATCTTTTGTATTTTATATTATATCTACATGGCTGATATAATATTGTTCTAGCCGACATCCTTTCTAACTATATCGACACATCTAATACCATTGGATTAGAGTTCATGGTTAGTTCGTGGTATTTGAGTCATATATAGGGTCATATTTCATTTCCTAACCATATAACACATGCATCTTCTCTATTTACGCTCACATTTCTACTCCTAAGTAGTATTTGGAGGAGTTAGAGGTTAGAGTCTTATATTGGAGGTCTAGTCTTGTTTATGGTCATTGAAGCTCAATGCTGAGGAGGTATCCTAGTCTTTGGAGTTCCCAACTAAGGATTCCAAGTCTTCTTCTTGTCATTTGAGGTCATCAACCTACAACATCTCTTTCAAAGTGCTAATTGAGCCAAAGGGGTATATTGAGGCATCGACAAGTCGACTTAAAGGTAAGTATCATTATCCCTAATCTCTTTCACTTATATACTTATTAGATTAGATATTTATTTCTTATTTCTATTGTGAATATATATATTTACCCTTTGCCTATGTTCTTCCTTATACTGAATAAGCTGGTATAGATACAAGGTTGCTTAGGCTTGCCATTATCACCTTAGGTTTCACAGGTTGCCTATTGGTTGATGATTACACCACTTAATTTATTATTATTTTAATTTTTATAGCTATCTTGGATTAGGTTTATTTTTTCATCAATCCCTTGCATGCAGTATTCTTATTAAACCCTTGACACACCCATTTGTTATTATTGTTACAATATTTTATCTACATTGAGCCCTAGTGAGAGCTACACCCTACATCACAGGCTTAGGATTCAGAACACTTTTATCATAGGCTTTCTAAAAATAAATTTTGAGGAACAAAACCTTCTAGTGAGAAAGTCTATAACCCATTCCATGCATTCCCAAACAACAATAATGTTGCCAAGGATATATCTATTTTTTAATAAACCCAGACTCCTCATGGTGAACAGTCAAAGAAAGAAGATATCTGAGCTTTAGCTATAATATTTTGGGAGACATTAAGAAGAGTAATATATTTCAAATTGGTTATGATCTCCAAATCACTAGGTTTGGGAATGAAGTTGAGATTACCCTTATTAATGAGTTTTCTAAGGGAATAGATGTGAACAACTTTAAGATAATCCTTGTATAAATATATACCCACTATATCCTAGTGAGCTTGATAAAATTCACAAGGAAACCCATCAATAACTAGGGCCTTGTCAATAACCATTTGCGTAACTACCTCATGAAGATATTTAATAGAAAGAACTCAGTCACATGCCATCCATTATCCTTCTATTGACTTGTAGGGAATTGCATGGAGGTATATGTTGAGAGAAAGCTCTCATTCAAGAGTGGATGATTGAGTATAAAATTTTCCATAATAATGAGCCACAAAGGCTTGTAGTATGTCAGGGAGATGTGAAAACTGAGATCCAGGTTCTAGATTAACTTTCACATGACTAGTTGCTTGCCTGAAATAAAGGAGAGCAAAAAATTCCTTTGAATCTTTATCTATAATTTTTAACCAATGCATGCAAGCATAGATCTAAGCTCCCTGAGCTTGATAATGCTCATCTACTTTAGATTTGTGATACAATAAGGTAACCTAATTTTTAAAATATTCATTGAAGGGTGAATGTTTTGGCTCATGTGAAACTCAATTGTATTTATAGTATGAGGCCATATGCACTCTGTGTTAGAAATAAAAGCTTTTCTACCATAGATAAGGAAAAAGGATGCATTCTGATTGATGGAATTTCCTAATCAATCGATCCAATTAGATGACCTAGAGGGCTAAGCATAAATATTCTAGGTTTTGATAATGAGATTTTGGGTCCAAGAGTGATGAAAATGTGCAAAATTAAAATATAATTGAGATTTCACATTCTTGATGGAACAAGCCTTTAAATTTAAAAATTATATGGGAAGGTGGTCTAAAAGCAAGCCATCAGGAATGACTACCACATGGTAGTGAAAATTAATGGCAAGAGAGAAAATAATTTATTATAAAAGATGAGCATGATCCAACCATTTCACCACTTTGTCAAATCCTTAGCATAAGTTAGACCATGTAAACCAATGTGAGATGTTAGGAAAGTAGTAAAAGTGATTGGGATTGAATAAACAAAGTTTATTGTGCATGTTAAACGAAACTTATCATGGGATGTAACCTGTCATTATCTTCTAGGAATTAAATCATGCTAAATTCACTACATAAGATCTAATGGTCATTTGGTAGTGAGTCAACGAGCCAACACCAAGAAATTACCTTTTTAATTATGTTAGTAGAGGCATAAATATTAATAATGCCCAGAGAGTGACCATTAAAGTCGAATCAATGAGTGGGTTTTGATCCCCAAGAGATTATATTAGTTGAAAGTGACGAGTAAATTATTGCTACCACAACTCCATGTCCATGATCATGAATGGCCATCTAAAAAACAATGCCATACCAAGTCATTTTGATGGTGGAAGAGAGAGAAAATATGGATATGTTAACTGTTGACCACGTTTTTCCCCTAGGCTCAAAATGGTCAACCCCTATAGTTCAAAATTTAATTTGTCATGCCTCTTAACTTTGTTTATAGCTATTTTGGTCTTTTGATGTCCTCAGATAACCTTTTTCAATGCATGTTAGCATATTTTAAGGTAAATTTGACAAGTTTAAGGTAATGGCCCATATTGGTTTGCGTTTGCCTAGTTATGTCATGTCTTGGTCAAGTTGGTTCAATTTCTTTTCAAGTTTTAAGAAGTCATGTTAGGTCATGTGACATGTGGTGAAGAACACCTTGTACTCCCTTGGTCTGTATAAGTTCCTTAAATAAGGTCAAACATCTCCTTCTAACATCATAACCTATTTGAAATGTTTTCTTGTCCATTTTGTAACATTCCAAGATGGAATATGAGAAGGTGTTCAGAGATAAATGAGGATGAGAATGCTTTGGTACATTACATGGGATCCATCAGGATCCAATCATGCTTGGAAAATCTTGGAAAAACCATTTCAAACCAAAATTTACGTCAGATGCTCCATCGAGTTTTTGACAAGCTCAAAATGGCCATGTTTAGATGTTTATTCTGTACAAAAGAGAAAGAGAGGGAGCCTAATATTTTGGATTGAGGATGGAGTATTAGTTTCATTTAGATTAATGGAATTTGTTCTTAGTTTGAATTCCCCTCCTCTATGAACAATCACTAAGACCGTATGTAGGTCTAAAACCCTATCTAAACCTTGCAAGCTCAGTTTTTGGCATTTTCATGAAATTATGAGCTTAATGTTGATGGAGGAAGGTTGTGTGACACTAAAGGTCCTCATCAGTATTAACTAAATATCTATAATCACATTCATTATTATGTAGGTCAAAATTGAGTAGCATTCTTCCAAAATGATGAGGTTGTAGGATTGCACTTCAAGGTTTTGAGGTCTCTGAGAGGATCTAGTGCATAGAAGTGATGGTTAATTGTTCATAATAATTTCCATATAACTTATTAATATCCCAAAAGGTATTCAATAGGTTTTACAATGCCTTCTAAATCTCAATGCTACAATCATGACCATCTTGGGGAGTATACTTTTATTGTTTGTAAGCTTGAGTAGACATTTTTGATGTTTTGAAGGTGTATCATCTGATAGAAAGCCCAAGACACCTAAAAAATGGTGTATATAACATTTTAATAACATCTAATAAGATGAAAAGATCCTCTATGTTCATCCTTGAAGGATAATTTTAGGTATTAGGTCTACAAGTATGAGTTAGCGAGAGCCTGCAAACATGGTGAATATAACCTTGATCAGAGGTGGATGTATCTTCATTATTCAATATCCTTGAGGGAGAAACACTATTTTAACATGATATTGGATATCATGCTTAAGAGTGATGGAAAATTATAGGCCATGGTATTTAGAGTCTAGTGTCTTGATTTAATCTTAGTCCAAAAAGAAGGTTTTATAAACCTACCGATCTACAGACTTGCAGGTCACTATTGACACTAAATGTTGGTTTATGGGGAGTGATATGATTTATTAAATGAATAACATAAATTTATTATTTATTTATTTATTCAAAACCTATAAATCACTCAAAACTTGAGCTTAGATCTCAATCCACTTTACCTTCAAGTGGACTGCATAGGCTTAATGGACTATGTGCACTTGAAAAGAGAACTGTAAGGGTTCCAAGTGATCGCTATAAGGTGAAGTTGAACCAAAATTGGTGATATATAAGTTTTAAAATAGAGGTTATTTTCTCCATAATTCCATCACTGGCTAGTTAGGTTCAAGAGAAAAAAATAGGGAAATGAAGATCTTTGGGCCTAGAAATGACTGTCTACAAGCCTAAAGTAGGCAACACGAGCCAAAAGGGTTGATGATAAAGGTTGTGAGGGATAAATAAAGAAGCATAGTGTTGAGTTGTGGAGCTAAAAGCTTCAACTCTTTGCAAACTGAAGGAACAGAAGGTTGCTGAGATCCAGGAGCACCGGCGTCGGCAGCAGGACCGACGTCGGTCGTGACCAGTGCAGAAGGCCACCGGCGACGGCAGGGAGTCGGCCGATGTCGGCAGAACCAGACAAGCAGGGACCGGCGTCGGTCGCCTGTGTGTTCCATAACTGTTCATTGCACAGACAGTTAGTTAAGTGAACGAAGTGTTTGCATGTAAAGGCCAGTTAGAGTCTTGAGCTGTGAGGATAATTGTCTAAATTAAGAGTCTAAGTTATTGTTTAAGTCTGGGATCTATTTATAGACCCATTGGCATGTATTTTTATAGAGGTACAAGATAAGGAAGGCAAGGAAGTTCCTTCTAAGTGTAAGATCATTGAGTTGCAGGTTGTTGCAAGCTCATAGGAGATCTACATGTGTGAGTATGGTCTGTTGAATTGTAGGTTGCAGGTTCATGGGAGATCAACTTGAAGTACTTTAGAGTGCTTGGTGAACTGGCAGGGTTATTACTGACTAGTTGGAGAGGTGAACACCAATTCTGTTTGTGAGTTGGTTGTTGAGACCATTTTTGGGTAGGAGAGTGTTGTAGAAGAATTACTATACACTTGAGGTGTGGGAAGCCTCTGTAAGGTGGAAGAGTGTGGCGGCTCTTTATTGTATTCTTTTCTGTAAAGTGTTAATACAAGATAGTGTATTGTCTCTCATATTCTGTGCTATTGGTGAATTCTAGTTACTTGTATTTCTGGTTATTTCCACATTTATAATTGCTTATATTTGGTAATCATACTGTGCTCTTTCTGAGGAGCAAGATCCTAACAAAGTGGGATCAGAACAGGTGTTGTTCTTGTGATCCCCCAACAAATTGGTATCAGAGCTATTGGTTGGGATACTAACAGATTGGATTAGATCTGGTTAGTGTGTTTTTATTACAGGTTACTCACAGGGTTTTTGTTTGAGTGGGATTTGAGCAATGGCAGAAGACAGTAAGCTACGAATGGAAAAGTTTAATGGCAAGAACTACCAACTGTGGAGGATGCAGATTGAGGATTATCTGTATCAAAAAGATTTATTCTTACCGTTGGGAGGGGTTAATTGCAAACCCTCGGATATGAAAGATGAAGAATGGGAGGTTCTTGATCGGAAGGCTCTGGGATCTATTAGATTGAGTCTTGCATCCTCTGTGATCTCCAGCTTATCATAGTGTAAGACAACGGTGGAGTTGATGGAATCTTTGGCAAATTTATATGAAAAACCCTCAGCTTCTAATAAGGTATTTCTTATGAAGTGTTTATTTAATTTGCAAATGTTGGAAGGTGGATCTGTTCATAGCCATCTTAGTGATTTCCATGGTTTGGTAAACCAGTTAAGTTCAGTCAATATTGTATTTGATGATGAAATTAGAGCTCTCTTAATCTTGTGTTCATTACCTGAAAGTTGGGAAGGTTTGGTAATGGCAGTTTCTAATACTGTGTCTCCTTCAAAAATCTTAAAAGTGGATGATGTTGTGAGTGTGATCTTGAATGAAGAGATATGTAGGAAAAGCATAGGTGAGTCATCAGGGAATGCTTTGAGTGTTGAAGGCAGAGGAAGGCAAAGAGAGAAGATAGAGCATGGGAGATCAAGGTCCAAGATAGGCAGAAGATCTAAGTCCAGGTATGGCAGAATAACCTGCTGGAAGTGTGGAAAGCAAGGGCACTTAAAGAGAGATTGCAGATCAGGTGAAGATCAGCATGAAGGACATGAAGAAGAAGCAAATGTTGCAGATTATGCTGCACGAGATGCTCTGGTATGTTCTTTGGATAAAGTAGAATCTTGGGTTTTAGATTCTGGTGCCTCTTTTCATGCATCCCCACATAGGGAATTTTTTCATGAGTATGTCCAGGGAGAATTTGGAGAAATTTGTGTAGGGGATGGTAAGCCTTATCAGATTGTTGGCAAAGGGAAAGTGAAGCTAAAACTACAGACAGGTAACACATGGGTGTTAAAGGAGGTCATGCATGTCCCAGTTCTGGAGCGGAATTTGATTTCTGTTAGAAGTTTGGGTGATGAGGGTTGCACAGTAACTCTCACAGCGGACTCTTGGAAGGTTACCAAGGGTACACTTGTTGTAGCTAGAGGTAAGAAAGTAGGTACGCTTTATCTATCTACTTGTATTACTGACTCTCTTTCTGGGTTATCTACTTCAGCTGTAGATTCAGAGATGTGGCTTGATAGGCTTGGTCACATAGATAAGAAGGAGATGCTTGTTCTTGAGTCAAAGGATATGCTTTCGGATTTGGAAGGTATGGATCGTGGTTTCTGTATGCAGAAGAAGAAGGTAACGTTTCTTGAGGAATCCGATGTTAGTGACAAGAACAGGAAAGCCTTGGTTTTCAAGGAGAAGGTGACGGATAGAGTTCAACACAAGATGTAGAAGAATTCTGAGCAGAGCAAGGGTGTTTTGGACAAGGATTTGATCCAAAAAGAGCTCACGAGAAAAAGTCAGGTCTCACTAGAAAAACACAGAGACCGACGTCGGCAGGAAAACTGGCGTCGGCGTCCAGACAGGGACCGACATCGGCTATGTGCAGCCCGATGTCAGTGACTCAGGGCAGATAACTACCGGCGTCGGCCAGGGGAAAACAACGTCGGCAATGGGGCAGTCGCAGGGAACCGACATCGGTCAGGTGCAGACTGAGATGTGACCGGCATCGGTTACTGAGATGAATTTTGGGTGGACAACAAGCTGTCATGGAGTCTCAAGCGCCCATATGGAGGACTGAAGGTGTAAGTAAGTTCTTAAATTTGTCATTTCCCTTCTTTACACTACTTGTTGCTCACTTATGGCATAGGACCAGGAAGTTATCAAAGAAGCAGATTAGGTAGATCCAGGAAACAGTGGGAGCTTGGCATGGATGAGGATGTGATTCCTTGGAGGAGAACCAAACAGGTGTTTTGGGTAGAGTGGCCAGCTGGAAGTAAGCACTGAGAGATGAATGGATGTTCAGGATGAAGAAGAGCGGAAATGGATACGTGAGATGGAAGATCAGGGTATATGGTCTTGTATAGCTGCAGGGCAATGGAGGTTTGATCATTGTATTTCTCTTTACCAGGTTGGATAATATTAGCTACATTATCCTATTACTATATGATGTGCTTGTTGCAGGGTTACATATACATGTATTGCTGAACTAAAGGTAAAGCTAGTTCAGGTGTATGTCATGGAGAATCTGGGAGCAGCAAGATTCTTTGGCATGAGTGTGTTCTAGAGACATGGGAGGTCACATGTTGACTTTGTTTCAGGATGATTGTGTGAGACCGGTTAGCACGCCGTTGGTTAGACAGTTCACATAACAGGTTCTTGATTCACATGATGAGGTTGAGTGCATAGTATGTACTAAACCTGAGTTTTCCCAAGCAGTGGGAGTTGTCACAAGTTGGAGCCAATCCAGGAGAGAACCATTGGAGGGAAGTTCAGTGGATTCTTACAGGGACTAGCAGCAGGTGCACATGCTATGCAGGTTCAGGTTATTTTCTACATGGTTTGTAGATGTGGATGTGGCAGGTGATTTGGATGACAGGTTTTGCACCATAGGATTTTTGGTGGTTGGTCTTCAAGAGTGATCTTGAGGAGGGATACAAAGCCAAGGGAACAAACTAGACGGAGTACAGGTACAGGTTGCAATTGTTTATCTCCAAGTGGGAGATTGTTGAGTTATGGAGCTAAAAGCTTCAACTCTTTGCAAACTAAAGGAACAGAAGGTTGCTAAGATCTAGGAGCACTAGCATTGGCAGTAGGACTGACGTCGATCGTGACCAGTGTAGAAGGCCACTGGCGACGGCAGGGAGTCGGCCGACGTCGACAGAACCAGACAAGCAGGGACTGGCGTCGGTCGCCTGTGTGTTCCAAAACTGTTCATTGCACAGATAGTTAGTTAAGTGAACAAAGTGTTTGCATGTAAAGGCCAGTTAGAGTCTTGAGCTGCAAGGATAATTGTCTAAATTAAGAGTCTAAGTTATTGTTTAAGTCTGGGATCTATTTATAGACCCATTGGCATGTATTGTTATAGAGGTACAAGATAAGGAAGGCAAGGAAGTTCCTTCTAAGTGTAAGATCATTGAGTTGCAGGTTGTTGCAAGCTCATAGGAGATCTACATGTGTGAGTATGGTCTGTTGAATTGCAGGTTGTAGGTTCATGGGAGATCAACTTGAAGTACTTTAGAGTGCTTGGTGAACTGGCAGGGTTATTACTGACTAGTTGGAGAGGTGAACACCAATTCTATTTGTGAGTTGGTTGTTGAGACCGTTTTTGGGTAGGAGAGTGTTGTAGAAGAATTACTGTACACTTGAGGTGTGGGAAGCCTCTGTAAGGTGGAAGAGTGTGGTGGCTCTTTATTGTATTCTTTTCTGTAAAGTGTTAATACAAGATAGTGTATTGTCTCTCATATTCTGTGCTATTGGTGAATTCTAGTTACTTGTATTTCTAGTTATTTTTGCATTTATAATTGCTTATATTTGGTAATCATACTGTGCTCTTTCTGAGGAGCAAGATCCTAACAAAGTGGGATCAGAACAGGTGTTGTTCTTGTGATCCCCCAACACATAGGTCAAAACCAAATAGGAGTGAGATGTTCATGATGATAAAGTACTTCAAGGAGACTAAGCTAACTCTAAGAGCCAATTTGGTGAACCTACATCCAAGAAGCCTAATAGTCATCTACAGGCCTCTAGTAGGCTATATAATGTTACCCTTGTATTTACCATTATTCAATTTTTCATAATTATTCCTTGAGAAAGCATTGATATATAATTTTCCTTTAATTGGTCAATATGTTCACTCTTCGAGTCATCCTTTTGTTATTATAAATCATTCGCTTGTTGTCTTGGTTTGTGAAGGAATTTGTTATCTTGAACCATCGAACTTGAACCTTTTTTCAAAATTTGATGGTTCGTAGGTTCAAAGTTCACTGTTCTATATTCTTGAAAATCCACTCACTTTTGGTTCATCATGAGAAATTTTGTTAAAAACATGTCTTTATGTTGATTCTTATTTATTCCCTTAAAACTTTCGTTGAGTTGAAATCTACGAGTATAAAAGAACAAGTAGAAATCGAGCTTGAACTTGTGTACTCTTTTGGTTGGGATAAAAAAGTTCATTGTGTGTGGAAGTATAAAAGCGGGAAATAAATATGGAGATAATTAACTAGAGAAGACTATATTTAGAACATTTTATAAAGTGAAAAGTTCTAATTCATGAAAATCAAGGGTAATGATTATACATTAAGGTCGAGTGTGGAGATCACTTGCAATTAATGCATGTGTCAGAATTTACATCATATCAAAGGAATTTAACATGAATGTATTGATTCAGCAATTATTCTACTAGATTTTATGCCCTTATCAAATAATGAGTAGGCTAATTTGGCAAAATAAAATACACAAGGTACCGTGAAAGGAAGACAATGCTAGAGGTATCAAATTTTCTTGCTCAATTTGATAGAGAATTTAGATTTGGTAAGAGGTGAGTTTTAAGTTTTCTCATAACTATTTATATTTCTTTATGAAAAAGTAAAGTCATTTTGAGTCTCTGATACTGTTAATAGGTTCAAACATTTTCTGTTCTGTTTATCCAAATTGTAATCATGAAAGTTGCATGCCTTGGTTCTGAACATGGTTCAAGTCTTGTTTGTTATTTTCCCAAATATGGGGATATATTTTTAGCTCAGTATGATTTGGAATATTTTAAAGAAAGAGATAAAAATCTTGCATCTACTCCCGTGTTGGAGAAGATAGTGGAAATTGGTTTAATTGAAACCACATCCTTCCCCACAACCATACAATGCCCTAAATTATCTTTGAATGCATGAATAAATATGATCGATATGATAGATGCATTAGAACTATGAATGGAGATGTATTTCTATCTATTAATAGAGAGACCATAATGGCTGTAATGAAAATCCCACCCAAAGAACCGTATTTGGACCTTAACATCTCTTCCTCTTATAGTTATTTTTCATTAAAAAGGCAAACTATAAGAGTATAATCACAAGAAATTGGCTGTTGAAGTTCTAAAAGGGAGGTTCAAGGTTACCTAGACCGTTAACTAGAGAAAAAATGATACCATAAGTGAAATATATTGTCGTGTTGTTGCATAGACTGAAAGATAGTCCTCAAGCATTCTTTTGGGAGGACTGGATGTATTTCTTTATTCAAGTAATTCTTAGTGGAGAACAATATCTAGACTGGGCAGAGATGATAGTAGAGTGCTTAAATCAAGGTTTAAGTAATCTCTTGGGGAGTACATTTTTTTATATGTCTTCATATCTTTTCTACTGCTTGGCATCTACAAAAGAATGGATAGGGTTTCCTCATAAACCCTTAATTGAAGACATCAGAATTTTATGATTATTATCCCCATTTACTAATGCATAAATGTTATGAAAATTACAAAAGGGTTAATGATGTTTTCACTGGTAGAATGGTTTATGAACTAATAGGGAATGTTAATAAAAGGATGTCTGATGAAACTATGAGATTGATTAGCATATATGGTAGCTATTTCATTCAATTCTCCAAATTAACCTATATTAGAGTTGGAGGTTTTGAAGGTGAACCTATGAAATTACCTAGATATGCCCTTGACCGCTTTGTGTTAATTGAATTATGTAGGCAATTGGCTCATATAGACAAGAAAATATTAATGAAAAGAGAGTCAGGTATATCTTTTCCCATTGAACTTGGTCATTATATATGCCAATCAATTTTTGATGCCTTAAATTTGGAAGTGGGTCTAAAAAAGTCTAATTTTTAGTATTATAAGGCCAGGCCTAAATTTGATATCAAGGGTTTTGCTAAAGATCATTTAGAGTTTGGAATTTTTTTTTCACACATTCCCCAAATAGATGACTACTAGGAAGGTTGCTTAGATGAGTTTGAGGTCAGAAGAAGAATTTGGTGTAGATTTTATTTAAGCCAAATAGTTACTTTTAATCTAAAGATGGATATTACTGATATAATAGATGATGGTAAGGATATGATTGATCCTCAGTATGAATAGGTAGAGCAACAACCTATTCTAGAAGTTGATTGGAATAAAGATGAAGAAAATTGAATTGAAGTTAAAATCCTCTCTATGATAAGAAGAACTAAAAAATGGTTAAAAGAATAGAGACTAGGAAAAATCCAGATTGAAGATCTTCAACCATATGCACCTATCAATGAACCATCATCTCTTGTAAGATATTTTAATCATCTTTTTGATATATATGATGTAGGTGTTTCAAAATTAGAGGTTAAAAAGGATTTGATCTCCAAAAAGTCTAATAAAACCCTTGTAAGCAATTTGCCTAACTGCACTACCAGGTCAAAAGCTAAGAACAACAAGAAGAAAGAATCTAGAAAAAGTGATTGTGGATTTGAGTGATGAAGAAGACTTAGATAGGGTGATAAGTGATCAAGGTCCTGATTTAATAATGGTAGAGGGAACTGATATATATTAATAGGTGGGAATCACCTTGGATTCTACCAATTCAATAGAATTATTGGATACCCCTTCAAAGTAACTTATTCTTGATAAGGAAACCCTAGTTACTACACCTCGGTGGTTACATAATTAAATTAATGAGAAAAGGAAAATAGTTCCATTTTCTTTACCATTATAAGACATGGTCAACAGATGTTTAAGGAAATCTCCTAAATTTAAAAATTTGAAGATCACTTCCAAGATAGAAATTGATCCTAATACAAGAAATTGGAGTGTAGAGATAGCTCGGCCAGTGATGAATGATGAAGTTCAAAATCCCATAGCATAGGATTATATAGTGGAAAGAATAAACCTTGGAGTTGCATCAAGAGCTGTAGATGTACATCATCTTGAAACATCCACCAAGAAAATAGTAAATCAAACATGGTAAGATGAAAGAGATAAGAAGGAATTGAAACAAGCATTGTGCTCGATGGCCAAATACATTGATGCCATTCATAATCTAGGTCATCAATCCATTTATCAGTTTCCCCTATCTTTTGATCCAAAATCTCCAATTAATCAAAAAATGCTTGATTAAATACATAGAAGTAAGATGGTAATTAAAGTATTCGACGATTGGTTAGATGGGATAATCCAAGAAGGCACCAAATATATTAATGGTTTAAAGAATATATATGATGAAACTCTGATTACCATTGAAGATTTGAAGATATAGAACATCTTATGGGAGAAATATGAAAAAAAATGGATAGCTACAATTAACCAAATGATTGAAATCTAGAACTATGGTGTGATAAAAAATTTATCAGAGAAGAATGTGGAAAATTTGAATGATAGGACATTATATGTATACAAAAAGAATCTTGAATGGAGAAACTCAGTGTCAAAATAAGGGTAGATAGAACTTATAAAGCTGATTAAAGAGTTAATTGAATTTACTTAGTCTCTGCATCATGATTTAGAATGTATTAATGTAAAGTATTTGAAAGATAATGGCAAACCTAATGAAGATATCAATAATATGATACAGTCTTTTAAAGAAAAGATCAGTTTCATCAAAGAAAATGAAAATCTTGTAATAGATGATTTTTCTAGGGTATCGAAAGTGGAATCATTACTTCATCTTTGCATCAAAGCACTTCTAGAGCATGAAGAAAAAGTAGCTGATATTCAGAAGATAAGGAGGTTTGGAAACAATGAATTAAACATATTAGAGTCCTAATTCTTTGATAATCCAAGAATTCATTAATGCATTTAAGGAATGGAAAATACAACGTGTCTCTTCTGCAAAACAAAGCAAATCAAAAGATTCCAATGCACCTCCTCAGTGGTGATCATGCCATTTTCAAGCTTTCTATTTTTAAGTTAGATACTTTACCTGGAAATTCTATCTTTTAAATTAGTTTTGAAAACTAAATCCTACTAAGGGTTAGATTTTGTTTAACTCTGAGTTTAATTAATAGCTACAAGTGAAAAACTATATATATGTTTTAAATGGGACATGTAAAAGGTCTAAAAAGCTGGAATTTTCTTGAACTTTGATTTTATAATGTGATGTTTCCCTCTTTATTTCATCTATGAATGAAAGAAACAAATAGTTATTGCATACTTAAATGTGTGCATTTGAGTGAATGAAGATGAGTTTTCGTGTGAATTCATGCTTTAAATGTGGTAATTATTTTTATACTAAGAGTCTTATCATATGCATTTTATCAAATTTTATTGGTTCAAAAAATCTAGTGGTATATGTATATACTTGATGGAATCTAGGTATTCTGTCATCGAATAGTTTCATAGAAAGAAATATTACATTCATAGCATAGTGATGTATGGATGTTAGTCTGCCTTAAATGCTTTCTGGTTAAAAGTATATCCAAATGTTAGTGTAGTTTTTATTCATTGAAGATATTTAAAAAGGGAGTTATACCTTAATTCAAAGGGAAATTATTTATGATAATTTATCTAACTATTGTTTACTTATTTGTTCTAAAAATAATGGGTTAAAGGGTCAAAATAAACATTATCAGAACATGACAAATCTATCAACCAACATATAACAAGATGCCATTTGGTGAAGTCAAATGGAGTGTTGGGATATTTTTAGAGAGTTAAGATTAATATGGGAAAATTATTTAACTCTCATCAATTTTACCTAGATCCTAAAGCTCAGTGGAAGATGTTTTACTCCCAGGTTGCATCTAGGAGATCCAGTAGGCACCTACAAGTCAGTGAATGAAATATGAAAAAATAGGCATGTCTTGGGTGAATTCAAAGAGTAAAAACCTATAAAAGGTGAAGAGATACATGATGAAAGTTTTAATTAAGTTTTAGGTCATGAAAGTAAGAGGAAAGTGACAAATTAACATTGTTAGGGCTATTTGAGAAGGGTTGCTCACAAACCCTAGTGGTTGACTAATTCAAGGTTCTGGTGAGAAATAGGGGGTCAAATACTTAGAAGATATTTTTTTAATGTCTATATAGGTCATTAAAATCCTATTGAGGTGTTACCAACCAAAATCATTATTTTTATACCCATGTTACTTAGTAGTCCTTTCTCAAGTGCACCAATATGTATACACTGCCTGAGAGGCTAGTTTGAAGCTCAGTAACCTCATTGAGAGGTTGCATGGTGGAAAATGGGGTTTTTAGGAGTTAAGAGGGGTCTCTTAATAAAAACTCATAACATTTATTTTTATCCAATAGTTCTGTATGGTATGAATAATCTTTAAGAAGGTTGTCACCTCAAAACTGCCTCAGACCATTCTTTGGAGCTTGAGAAGGCCTAAAACTTTACTCAAAATTGTATGAAGAAGGTGCAAGGTATATTGATCTCATTGGTAAATGTGAATGGGGTTGTTTAATCAAAATTATTGGAATTAGTTCAATCATTGAGGTCCTATAGGATATGAATAATTGTTAAGACTCCTAGCACCTAAAACCCTTACTAAACCTCTCTAGAAGACCCGATGAGAGAGAAGATGAGTTAAATGAATTCAAGTGGATTAGTTTGGATTGTAAATGGTTAAGATGATATTCATAGATATAATGATAACTTGAAAAATACAATTGGTGGCATGTATGAGGGAAAAATCACAAAAAGGGCCTAAAATGCATATTTTTTGATGTTTTCATGATGTTTGAGTGGTTTGAGCTCCTTAACTAGTTGAATGAACCTCTTAGACCATGAAAAAGGTATAATTATATTTTATAAGCCTTTAAATAGAATATCATGGTGATATAATATATTTCAAACCAAGAACCAAGGCTTAGGTGAAGATTATATTTCGTTTGCACAATAAAAGTAAGGTTTCAAAACTTGTATAAGTCATCAATGGTATAGAAACTTGAAAAATACCATTGATGTAATTTGATAACAATCTTGAGTGGAAATAAAAGTGAAGAACAAGTATATTTTAGGTTTCTAAATCAATCAAACTCACACCATGGAAATACAAGCTCTCGTTAATGTGAAGAAAATTGATTTGTAAGTTTCACTCCCATCAAGATGAGATAAGATTTGAAGAAGCCAATAGTGGTGTGGAAGATCATAAAAAGCATAACCAAGAATGATACATGTCAAGACATACAATCGTAACTCCTTTAAAAAAATAATTGGTAGTCTAATGAATGGGGTTGATGAGTCATCTAAGAAGACTAAGAGTTACTCTACACCACATTGATGAAGGAAGAGATCATAACAAGTATATGCATGATGATAAAACACTTTATAATTGCCTACTTGTAGGCTCCTCTTTCTTGTAACTTCTTTATTTTGAGATGAAATTTGTCATAAGTATTTCCAACATTCTCTTTCTCACTCTCTCTCATTCTCTTCTATATATACAACCTTTTTTGGATTTGTAATGCATCCTCCACTTGAGTATGGTGAAGCCCTACTCATTTGTATGCCTTTGATCAATGAAGACTACTAGTTTTACCTCCTTGTATGACTCTAATTAGTGTGTATGCATGGATAGGTGATCTTGTTAAGTGATTTACTTAGTTTCCCTTATATGTTATCCTATTCTAAAACCTATATGTAGTTTGAAAGCTTCGCTTGCAGGCCATGTGAAATGTAAAGGTTGAGTGAGTTTGCCTATTCATTAGTGTCATTGTAGAACTTTTTATTAGTCCTCCTAGCCTAAGAATCCATCAAAAAATTCACATTGAAACATTGTGTAGGAGATTCAAATTAGGAGTAGTGTATGTTCAAACTAGTCTCATGGTTGATGTGCACATGCAGCGAGTTGGTAGTGGTCAATTAGTTTGGTGTATCACCCCACTATTTAGGTTTATTTCATGTTATCACCCTCCCTTTTCCTTTGAAAGTTAGTAGTGTAGTATTTTTTAGCCTAATTGATGCATCAAAGGGATCTACCCTTATAATATTGAGATTCAATCCAACTATTAGGCCAACCACAACCAAGATTATCTCCTTGTTACCCCAAATTGTGAAGGCTTGAACAACCTTCCAAGGGTACAAATTTGGGTGATAATAATTTTGACACACCCAATGGGATAAGGTCCAAATTCATTGAATGATATTTGGTGTTTTCCATCAACATATCATCCTTTAGAGGCATTTAAACAAACATCAATGGTGATTATGAATGTATTCAACTAGTTTTAACAGCCCAATTATCTTTTTAAGCAAGTGCTCTTTCATTTTTTGATATTATCATGAGGTTTCATCGCTGAGTTTAGTGTTGATTTATATTTGACTCCAGTTAGTGAGCCATATGAAACTCATGTTGATCCTTGCCAATAGTTTGTTGACCCTTATTAACAGTATGTTGATTCTTATCGACCTTGCTATCAAAAATATTACTCTACTTATTTTCTTCAATAGTCTTACCAAGATAGTCCACCTCTTTGGCCACATTTTTGATGTAGAGGATTATGCAAAAAAAAACTCATTCTCCTTTCCCTAGCTTTGATCCTCATTTTTCATCTCAAAATTTCAAACTTTTTTATCTATTCTTGAGCTCTCATCCTCTAAGGTTCTTCAACTCTTCACTAGGATTCCTACTTTATTCATGCATGACACTGATCTATAAGACTTATTTGCCATTGGTATCTATTTTAAGACCCTTTATAAGCTTCACACTCATCCACTCATCTTTTTCCATCCATCATTTAACTTTTACCATATTATTCACTCACTAGCTTCCATATGCTATTAGTCCACTCAAGGCTCAAATACTCCAAATCTTGATTTAGACCTTATGAATGCAACTTATCCTTGTAGATAACTTATCCTAGGTATAAAATACTTATCTCAACTTATTTGAAGCTCTGAATCACTTTCAACATCCACTTGCACACCCCAAGTTCAATAAGGAGACTACTTCCTTGTAGCCCTTTTATATACAAACCTCATTAGTTAAAATTTTATGTAAGTTATCCAAAAGATATGAGACCACTTTTGGCCACCCATTATCTATATCATACTCCACACAAGATTTAATAACCTAACTCCATTGGCTCATTCACTTTCTTGACTCTTCCTTTCTCACATTAGTCCTTCTTTAGGACTATTCACTTCCATAACATAGGAGATCATACTGTATAGGTCATAAAACCCTTCAATCCTCTTCTACATGCCAAAATTCATAGGTTAACAAAGTTTCATATCAATATGAGGGTTAGAACAAAAGATAATGAGGTTTCCATATCAAAACCCTAGCTAGGCTATTGTGTAGGCCTGTACAGGCCGAGAAGCAACTAAATGGACTCAATTAGCTTCAATACCATTTAAACTAATTATAAAAACTTAATAAATTCTAACTTGCATAGATTCAATCTTCATAACCATTATTTGATCTTGACTTTCATTGGAATACTCCCCAAATGTGAATATGCATATTTTTGTGTCTAAATTGCAAGACTATGTCAATAAAGTTGATGTTTGATGGAGTTTTATTTTACCTAAGAGTTTCCAAAGGTTATAAATGTCTTTCATTCATTTGTGAACAAATTTCCACGTTGACACAACCTCTAGCATTTAGTTATTGATCAAAAGGTCTTTCTAATTACTTCCAAACAAGTTTGCCTATCACCAAACAAAGTACAGGCATAATTTGATCTTTGGGGTTAATATCTCTATATTATTCTAGATATTCAAGCATTTAGACAACTCAAACATGTAAACAATATTCTTCGACTCAACATGATCCTTATATAATCAATATGATTCACAATGAAGGGATTATTTAACTATTTTCAACCCTACTAAGTAATCCATCAACCTTAACATTGATAAAATAGGATACTCACAGACTAAGGATTATTGCTTTGATTATTGACTCTAAAATACAATAAATGACAATATAATGAGTTACATTATTTTTATACAGATTCAAGATAAACATACAATGTTTGTAATTGCATCAACCTTTCTAATTGCTATCAACATCAGTCTTTTTCTTTTGACTGTCTGAGAACTACTATAGGAAAGTGACCAAGAGAGTTATTTTACTGAGTTATTTTACCTTATGGACTTAATATTGATAATTGAGGAGTTTTATGAATCCAATCACTTATCATGAATGTCACACAGTAGCAAACATGCAATAACCATCTTCAAATACAATCAAAACCTCTCTTATTTCTTAATTGCAACCTCACTTCTTGCCTCAAACCTACAACAACACAAAATAATATCTATCTATAGCCTCAAGGAATTTTAAAGGCATTAGTTCATTAAATAAAATTTAGACACATTATTCAAAATATCAATCACACAAAATTAGTTATTTTCCATTAACATTGAATACATTTATTCTCATGTATAGTCCCTTCTTCATACTTTGTCCTTCATGGAGAGTGCTAAGTCTTCCTTTTTTACTCCATATCTCTCATCCTCATAGGTCACCTTGTTTCCTCCTATTCTCCTATTCTTATAATATACTCTCTCTCCCTCTTACATGCATTTATTTCCCTACTTATGATCTCATGCAAACAAACTCCTATTTTCATGCACCAACCTCACATTGTATTTTGGTGGTTACAAACAAGAACCTTTCACCACCTTATTTTATAACATGCTATTTACATATAGTAACCTTAGATGACACTTTAAGACTGTCTAAGGTCATTCCTACCCATTTCACATCTCATTAGACTCATATGACCTCTTTTTGCTTAAGTCTTACAATTCAAATTTCAAATTACAATTTTAGAAGGAAAACCCCCAACACCCTTTTTAGACCATATCATGACCTCTTAAGATCCTAAGGACCTCTAATGGACCTCCTAGCATGCATTTGAGTATTCAAAACTAAAAATTTTCTTTGATGACTATATGATCTTGCATCATACTCCCTAGGAGGGAGAAAATTGAGTGCCAACCTAATGTTTTTCTTTCTCTTCTTTTAAGACCGTCTAAGGTCATTCCTACCCATTTCACATCTCATTAGACTCATATGACCTCTTTTTGCTTAAGTATTACAATTCAAATTTCAAATTAAAATTTTAGAAGGAAAACCCCCAACACCCTTTTTAGACCATATCATGACCTCTTAAGATCTTAAGGACCTCTAATGGACCTCCTGGCATGCATTTGAGTATTCAACACTAAAAATTTGCTTTGATGACTATATGATCCTGCATCATACTCCCTAGGAGGGAGAAAATTGAGTGCCAACCTAATGTTTTTCTTTCTCTTCTTCTAATTTTTCTTCATTTTCCTTTCTTTTATACCTTCCTCTTTTCGTTTCTCAAGTCCATATTTCTCAATTATGTCCTTCTTGGTCTTCCACATTTTATCCTTTGCTTTCTTCTTCCATCTTCTTTTCCTCAACTCTTTCTTAGCTAAAAGTATCCATGCTTCCACTTCATTTTCAATCAATTCATGGTTCTCATACTCTTATTAATTCTTATCTTCAACTGTACCTATATAGACGTCATCAAATATATGCATTGTATGAATGCCATGAGGCCAAACTACCTCTCCACTAGCTCCTTGAGCTTATATGCTTTGTTTGAGATTATTCTCATCTATACCTTTCTTCATATCAACTTGTTTATCCTCTTTAATCAACTTTGCTCTTGGATATGCCTCTTGGAAAATTGTTCCCCTATCTTCTTTATGATTTTATTCTTCTAACTCAGCTGCAACATCATCATGCAAACAAGTCACATTCTACCTTGCCTTTGACTCATTTGATTGTATTTGCTATACTTTATCATGAGATCTTGTGCCTCATCCCTTTTTTTCTTAATTTTCTTATGATATGAAATCTTCTTTTGCTGCTCCATATTTGTACCAACCATCTCATTAATGCTTGACATATCTGGTTCATGAGATTTGATAGTTTCTTCATAGTTGTCAACACATATGCCATCCAATTCTTTCTCATTCTCACTTAACTCTTATTTGAGATGACTCATGAGCTTCTCATGATGTTCTTCTCTTGTATGTAGCCTTTTTAATAGATTGAATAACTTTTCCAACATCTACAATTATTATCTCAATGTGAGAGCATCCACTTTTTCATTATCTTCATCGAATTTAAGACCTTGCTTCCCTTCATCTTCTCTCAAATTTTATTTTATATCAATATATGCAGCCATTGATTTTTCATTTCTTAGGAGTTATTCATTCTCCTTCCAATATCTCACTTTGCTTGCATTTGAACTTTAACCTAGATGTCCACTAGTACTTATAGACATCCTTTTGCATGCTTTGTGTTCTTTCTCCATGACCTCATTCAAAGATTCAAAGAGATCATCATCAAAATCATCATACATAATTTGCTTACCTTTCCATTTTCTTGTGCTTTCTTCACACTCTTCATCTTGTTTATTCATTTGATTACTCAACTACATCATCATCCTTTTGTCCTTGATTGGTTCCATGACTTCAATTTACTTTTTAAACTTGCAACTTTCTTCTTTCCTCATGCTCTTTTGAGGTGTACTTGTAACATTATCTTTTTGCTCCCTTTCCATGCTCTTAATGATCCACATTTTGCCTTGCATACACTTGGATTGAAAATGGATTCTTGAATCATCTTCTTGACTTGATCCATCAATTGATTTCTACTCTTTAGCACCTCCTTCATTCCTCTTTACTTAATAGTTTATCATGTTAACTTGGTCTATTCTGCCCTCTATTATTTCCCTCATCTTTTCCTTTTGTTTTCCACTTGAGTTCTTAGCTTGTATGACCTATTGCTTGAGTTTTACCTTCTTCTTCTCATCAATTTATTCCTTGAGCCAGTTAGGCACTACATATCCTTGTTCTTGTACTATCCTTGAGGGCTATACTTTCCTCTTCACTTTGCCAACCTGTAAATCTGCATCTTTCTTCTCATATACATAATCAAAATCAAGTCCCAAGCATTCATTTAGCTCACTAAAGTATTATTTCATGATTATTTCCTCTCTCATGTCTTCACAGCTTGCATTCATGTCTTCTTAGTGTTCTTTCTCTCTTACTTCAACTTCAATGCTTGTTAAATCATAATGGAATTCTTCTTCTTTCTCTCCAATAACATGTTGGGAGTATTCAATCTTCATCATATAATATTCTACAATTTTTCCTCTTTTTTTATGTAAAAAATAATAATTCTCCATTCCCTGGCTTTGATCCTCATTTCTCATCTCAAAATTTCAGGCTCTTTTCTCTGTTCTTGAGCTCTCATTCTCCAATGTTCTTAAACTCTTCACTAGGCTTACTAATTTCTTCATACATGACACTAATATGTAGGACCTATTTTCCATTGGTCTCTATATTAAGACCCTTCATAAGCTTCACACTCATCCACTCATATTTTTACATCCATTATTCAACTTCTACCATCACCATTCACTCACTAGCTTCCATAAGCTATTAATTCACTTAAGGCTCAAAGACTCCAAATCTATATTTAGACCTTATGAATGAACCTTATCCTTGTATATAACTTCTCTTAGGTATAAAATACTTATCTCAACTCATTTTAATCACTGAATCACTTTCAACATCCACTTACACACCCCAAGTTCAATAAGGAGACTACTTCTTTGTAACCCTTTTTATATACAAACCTCCTTAGTTAGAATTTTTTGTAAGTCATACAAAATATATGATCCCACTTTTGGGAACCCACTATCCTTATATTTCTCCACACAAGGTTTCATAACCTAACTCCCTTGGCTCATTCACTTCTTGACTCTTTCTTTCTCCAATTATCCCTTCTTTAGGCCTATTCACTTCCACAACATAGGAAACCATATTGTACGATACTATACAGGTAATAAAAATCTTCAGTCCTCTTATACATGCCAAAATACACATGTTGACAAAGTTTCATCTCATTCTAAGGGTTAAAATAAAAGATAATGAGGTTTCCATATCAAAACCCTAGTTAGGCTATTGTGCATGCATGTACAAGCTGAGAGGCAACTGAATGGACTCAATTAGAATAAATACAATTTCAACCCCTTATAACACCTTAAAGACTTATGCCTTACCTAGATTTAATATTCTTAACCATTATTTGATCTTGAATTTCACTAGAATACTTCCCAAATGTGAATATGAATAATTCTATGTCTAAATTGCAAGATTGTGTCAACAAAGTTGATGTTCAATGGAGTTTTAGTTTCCCTAAGAGTTTCCATAGGTTATCAATGTATTTAATTCATTTGTGAAAAACTTTACACACTACCAAAACCTATATAATTTAGTCATTGATCAAAATATCCTTAAAATTACTTCCAACCAAGTCTACCTACTACCAAACAAAGTGCATTCAAAATTTGATCTTTGGGGTTAATATCACTATCTTCTTCTAGATATTCAAGCATGAAAACAACTCAAACATGTAAAAAACCTTCCTCAATTCAACATGATCCTTATATAATGAATAAGATTCACAATGAAGTGATTCTTTAACTATTTTCAACTCTGCCAAGTAATCCATCAATCTTAACATTGATAAAATAGGATACTCACAGACTGAGGATTCTTGCTTTGATTCTTCAATATAAAATATAATAAATGAAAATATAATGAGTTTCATGATGTGTATATAACTTAAATATGAACAAAAAATGTTTTTAATTGCATCAACCTTCCTAATTGCTATCAACATCAGTCTTTTGCTTTGACTGTCTCAAAACTACTATAGGAAAGTGACCGAGAGAGTTATTTTAACTTGTGGACTTAATAATGATCATCGAGGATTTGTATGACTCTAATCACTTATCATGAACATCACACAGTAGAAAACATGAAATAACCATCTTCAAATATAATCAAAACCTTTCTTATTTCTTAATTGCAACCTCACTTCTTGCCTCAAACCTACAACAACACAAAATAAGGTATATCTATAACCTCAAGGGATTTTCAAGGCATTAGTTCATTTAATAACATTCATACACACTTTTCAAAAGATCAATCACATAAAAATTGTTATTTTACATTAACATGCAATATATTTATTCTCATGTACAATCCCTTCTTCATACTCTATTTATAGAGAGTGCTAAGTCTTCTTTTCTTACTCCATCTATCTCATCCTCGAAGCTCTCCTTCTTTCCTTATTTCCTCCTATTAATATAATACACTCTCTCTCCCTCTTACATGAATTTATTTCCCTACTTATGATGTCATGCAAACAAACTCCTATTTTCATGCACTAACCTCACGTTGGATTTTGGTGGTTACAAACAAGAACCTTCCACCACCTTATTTTATAACATGATGTTTACATATAGTAACTTTCTATGAAACTTTAAGGCCATCTAAGGTCCTTCCTAACCCTTTCACATCTTATTAGACTTATATGACATCTTTTTTCTTAAGTATTACAATTTAAATTTCAAATTACAATTTTTGGAGGGAAAATCACCAATACCCTTTTTAGACCATCTCATGACCTTTTAATAACCTAAGGACCTCCAATGGACCTCCTAACATGTATTTGAGTATTTAGCACTAAAAATTTAATTTGATGACTAGATGCTCCTGTATCAATTTTCATCCTTCTAATTAGTCTTGTCAATACCATATTGCTTTTAGTCAACATATTTACATTTCAAATCAATTTATCTCAAGCTTGAATCAAAATCTCTTGGGATATGAAAGGTACATGATAGGCTTGATAGACAAAGAGAGTATGGTCTAAGTGTTTCTAGTCATCTCATTCAGAATGTGAGAGACTCATTGCAAATGATGAACATATATCAGGCACTTATTGAGAGAAAAAATTGGCAAAGACTCTATTAGCAGACATTCTTGATAAATCATTAGAACATGCTAAGAACGAGGATAGTTGTGTGATAAACTCATAGTCTTAGGTAATTATCTTAGGCCTAATTACCAAGGAATTAAAAGGAAAAGAATAAATGGAATACTTAAATTTTATTTTTATTTTGCAATATCATGTTAATGAAAGGTAATATACTATCAACTATAGTTAGAACATTCAAAATAATTTAGAAAGGAAATAACCATAACTATACACAAATTTATTATATGCAAGGAATAAATTAAAAAACCATGTAGGTAACTGAAACAAGTAAATCTATATTGATCTCTTTTGAATATGGAACCCTTTCTTCTTATAAATAATAGCATATATAGACGCTTTCCATCTTCTATCCAATCTTGGCACAAAAAGGAGTCTCTTTGTCTCCCAACCTATTACAACTTCTTGAGAAAAGGATAAAATAAACTAAATTGTGAAAATGTGAATGTGTTATGTACAGATGGCAAATAATTACACTTCATAGTTTTACAATTTTTATTCTTCTAGTAATACTTTCTCAGACTTAAACTATTGTCTCATCCTAAGATAACGTCATAACGAGATTTGACTTGATTTTATTGTATGAACTAGAAAGAAGTGTTTAGACCCAGTAAGATTCATAGTAATCACTCAAGGTGATATTTCTAGTTTTCACCTTTTGCTCACTACTCCGCTACCCTTTTGGGTTTTCAACTAAGAAACATACCAACCTACTACCCTTTTATAGGTTTTTAATAGGATGGAATAACTCGGTAACTACCCTTTACAATTTTTAAACCATCTTAGAACCACTTATGAAATTGAATCTTCTCCAATCAAAATGGCATCCCAAAATTTCAAAAATTTGCATTGCACAGTACCTTACTAGATGGAGGTGGTATGAACAAATATGGAGTCATTATAGATGTATCCTTGGGTTGTAACTATGTAGCCTTACATTGGGAGATGATATGTTGAAGTTGAAATGGTGGTAAGTAGGTAGGAGTGTTGATGATTTGTGCAATAGAACTAGTGAATGGTGACATATCTTTCTTGTAGGTGTTCCAATCTAGCATGACTTCCTAGATTAACCTCATCAATGTGCACAATGGGGTTTGATATCCTATTAATTGTGCAAGATCAAAATTATCAGTGATGCTCATGGTTGCCTTAGTGTTTATGACTTGCATTTGAATCTCGGTGCCAAGCTTCTCCATTTTATTTGTGTGCATTTGTGCTTGAAGTCCCGTAAAATAATTATGCACAATCTCCCTCTACCAATCCAAGAGATTATCCCTCACATTATCTCTAGAATTTGAAAATTATTACAATACAATGTCCATCTCCTCTTTTTTATTATGTGGCTCTCCATTTTTCCTTAGTAGTAGTGCAATTGGAAACATTTGAGCTTGAATGAGCCAGTGTGGTGTCTAGTTACTGCTTCTAGTCCAACATGTTTCATGCAACCTATTGTGTTTGTATCATAGCATCCTCAATAATGTTATAATATTATTCTAATATAGTGATGAGTGTCTTGTCTTCTACTTTTATGCCTTTCCCTAAGAAACTAAGTTGTCACAACTTCTATGCATCACACGAGTCTATTGTCAATTGAGAAATGAGTGTTTTCAACCTATGCTGGTTAGACATTACTTGATCACTAATGACTTGTGTGACCAATGTCAGGTTAGGTGTCTTGAAAGATCTTCTTAGATTCTTGTAATCATCCTTAGATCTCAATTTTCTATTCCTTGAACTAGTTAGCCTCCTACTCTAATGATGTAACCTTTTGTTCAATTTATTCTTGAAAAGTGTTAGCACCTTCCAATTGTTTTGATAGTGGTAAGTGAGAAATATCCAAGGATGCTTTTTTCCTCAGTGGGATCATGGCCAAAGTAGTCATTAATACTACTAGGTTAGTGTATGGAATGGTTTCAATAGTAAAAGAAAACATAGTTCACCTCACAGCTACCATAGGAACATCCCATGGCAGCACTCCTCTGAAAGAAAATGGAGACTGTTAAGTATGTGCCACTTGGGTGGTGGAGTCATCCTATAGTTTATTTTCTTCTTGTAGTTCATGATACACCACATCCTCTTACACATTATCTTATGGTTCCTCTTGCTAATATGTTTTCACCCCATCTTCCTTCTTTCTTGGTTCCTCCTATGCTTGTTTCTTTTGTTTTATTTTCACATTGAGCGTAGTAGCCTTTTCCTATTCCATTTTGGATTATGCCTGTGCTTCATGTTGTGCTTGTGCCTTGGCTATGAATTCTTGTTCATCTTCATCCTTTTGGATTTGGCTTGTTTATGCATGAGGACTTAAGATTCTTATTATTTTTGCCTTTACATAGCTTCATTAGCTTGTTATTGAGCAATAGTCACATTAGCTTGGGCTTGTTTGTACTCAGCTTCAACAACTGTAGATTTTTTTTATTTTCTATGCCTCTTGTGCCTCAACTTCTTTAGCTACATACTTAGATTCTTATGCCTTTTGTGAGTCCTCATCAAATTTATTACAAAGAACCTTTGCTTTATCAACCTTTTTCTTGGCCTCAGCCTCTTTGGCCTACATTTTTACTTCAACTTGATGTTGTCATTGAGATACTTCCTATTATTGGGCCTGCTCTTTTTGACATTTATTCTACTTTTGACATGAAAATTATTTTGTGGCCCTTATTCTTTCTTACCATACAACCTATTATTCTTTCGTTATTGGTTGATCTAGCAACAATTCCTCAATATCTACGAGTGGGTCCTCCTCATCTAAGAGTTATGTCACTTTATTGCATAGTGTCGCTAGAAACATGAATTTTTCTTGTCCAGGGTGAGAAATATTCACTTGGGTGGTGGTGAAGTTGTAGTAGGAGATTGTTGTGGTACTACAAAAAGGGATCATCCTAAAATGTGAAATCTATGACTTTTTCCTCTAGATAATGGGATACTCGAGTCGCTCATTGAGTTTTCCTTTATAAAATAATTAATTCTAGAGGGATCTCATCTAAAGGTGCAAAAGAGTATGGAGTATCTGAAGTTGCAGATGGTCACACATAAAAAGTCTTGATAGTGATCTTAGTATGTTTGGCCTCTTATCCCATAATATCCACTATGATTGATTAAGGGCAAGGTGGGATTTCAACTTGTTGTCCCCCAAAAAATATCAGCTCATTTTTGGGACAACATTTGAACTATTTTGGTCTTACAAACCAAAATTATTTCTTCTCATTTCAAAATTTGTCTTGGCCATTCAAATTCTTCAGTTTTCAAGCTTTTCATGAATCTACAAACTCTACAGGTAGGTCATTTCTACAGGTTCAAAGGCTTCTACAGATGGTTTCAGTCAAAAAAATTAGTTTTTCAACACTTAGTCATTTTTTGGGACTATTTCAGTGCCTTGATTCAAACAAAAATCTCCATCAGCAAACATCAGCATCAAGTTCAATGTTTGGTTCATCTTCTGGTTCAACGTCTTTTGGTTCAAAGGACTGTTTCAAAGCCTAAGTTCAATCAAAAATGTCTATCGGTAAGCATTCAAGCAAAAAGGACTTGAACCATTAAACTGTTGAACCATTGAACCACTTTGGTTCAAAGGTTCAACGGATTCAAGGTTCAACAAGTTCAACGTCTTTGGCAAGAGTTAAGTGCTTCATGAAGATTCAAAGTTCAATCGCTTCAATTGGTTCATCAGCTTCAAAACACTTGGCCAAATCAAGGCAGCTTGAACCATTGAACCATTGAACCATTTAACCACTTTGGTTCAAAGGTTCAATGGGTTCAAGGTTCGACGGTGAGTTCAATCAAAGGAACAGTTCAATGGCTTGGTTCAACCAAGCGGTTCAATGCTTTATTTCACTCGGGTGGTTCATTCCCTTTATTTCAGCATCTTTTGGTTCAATCAAATGGTTTGTCAGTCAATTCAAAGCTTTGTTTGAACTGTTGAACCAAAACTTGGTTCAACTTCTTGGTTCAATGAAAAGGTTCAATGCATGGTTCAACTAAGCGGTTCACTCACTTGGTTCACTCGGTTCATCCGCTTAGTTCATTCAGTCAGTTCACTTAATTGAACCATCGACTTGAACCATTTTGGTTCAAAGCCTTAGTTCAACCAGTTGGTTCAATGAAATGGTTCAACTATTGGTTCAAAGGCAATTTCATAATGTTTGGTTCAATGCTTAGTTCATTGGCTTGTTTCATCGGCTTGAACCATTTTTGGTTCAACCGATGGGTTCAACTAATTGGTTCAACATCTTGGTTCAATAGAATGGTTCATTATCCAAAGTTCAAAGGGTTGGTTCAATGCAAAAGGAAGCTTCTCGAAGGACAAGTGCCCTTGCGTAGGACACTTAATCAACAAAAGCACCCTTCGAAAGGGTCATTTTCAAGAAAGCCAAAAGGTAATTCTTTCAGATTTGTTTAAGGCATTTAAAATTGGCTAAGACATAATTCTTTCAAATTTTTGTCTGAAGGAATTCCTTCGGAAAAAAAGTCTGAAAGAAATCAAAGAAGTGAATCCGAAGACTTGTTCAAAGACTTGGCAGAACAAATCATTCCGTGGACTTTTTGTCTGCAAAAATTTTCCCTGAGAAAATGTGCAAAAATTTTCCCCAGGGAAAATGTCTGCGGGAAGCGTTCACGGGAAGAAGCATAAGAAAAGCCTAGGGGAATTTGTGAAGGGCCACCAAAGGACCCTGAAGGGCAGGTGCCCTTGCAGGGGACTCTCAGCTGCCAAAATGAAGGACATTTTCATGAAATCCAAAGGAAGAATTTAGCGACCTATCATTCAAAGATTACCTGAAAGAGCAAGTCCAATTTGACAAAGACCAAGAAAGAAGCCTGAAGGACCAAGGGGTGACACACCTGAAGACGTCAAATTCAACACAGTCGACTAGCTGTTGGAAACATAGTGATAGGCATGCAAATGTCAAATTGAAGACAACAAAATAATTGTTGATCCTTTGAAGTTACAAACCAGAATGCATTCCCAAAATTCAAAACCAAGACCAATAGAAAGTGAGGAAAAAATAGAACAACAAACTGAATCCAGGACCCGATTCAATTAACCAGGAAAGGAGGAATGATGAAGGTAAGATCAGATCGCCAGGTGGACATTGAAAGTTGCACACTTTCAATAAGCATGACTTGTTTCCCTACATTGATAAAATCAAATGGGTAAAACACCACCAAGTTCTAGCCTGTCTTCTTAACAAATTCTGACACAATATGATGTGTTACTGTTCTTGAGTCCTTCTTGAAGAGGCTATCTAAGGAACTCTCTTCTATTGTAAATAGGATCTCTTTTTTGACAATCAGAATGAAACTCTACCCAAATTGAAAGGCACTTCTGAGACTTTGAGCTCAGTTTGTTGATCATATTTTGTTACTAGAATAAGAAAGCAAGTGACTTTTCAGATTTTGTGATGTGATATCTTTGTTGTTGAGGAAACTGTTCTTATGTATTTTTCCTTGATTTATTTTTTGTTCCTTTAATTCAACAAGCAGGATTAGTGAAAATAGTCAGAAAGGTGTCCTAAAGAGTCAACTGTGGAGAGACATTGTGCCCCCATAATTGCCTTTAGTGTGTTTTCTTTTCATTTCTATGTAAAGGACCTTGGGATAACTTTGTGCCCTCATTGTCCTTCGTATTTTACTCTTGAGCAATTCAGGTGAAGACTTTGTGCTACATCTCATTTTGCTGGTTACTGCATCCTTTGTTACATTTTGTTGTTACTACTAGGAGTATTCTTGTGGTTTGATAAATAGTACTTCTGAAAGAAGAGGAGTCATGTATGTCATTTCCCTTGAGTTTTTCCTTTGATCTGCATGCATCATCTCTAAAAAAGAGAGATAAATGGTTTGTCCTACCCCTGAGTATTATTATATATATATATATAGGGAACCTCCCCTTGATGAGAGGAGAGATCACTCCCCTTCTGATGTGGTAA
This sequence comes from Torreya grandis, assembly GCA_037957365.1. Taxonomy (NCBI): domain Eukaryota; kingdom Viridiplantae; phylum Streptophyta; class Pinopsida; order Cupressales; family Taxaceae; genus Torreya; species Torreya grandis. The sequence goes on from JARHVA010003445.1 coordinate 1,343,444, forward strand.
ATCTACACATTTGGATGACTAATCTTCTTTCTTTGGCTGATTAGACCTATTTTGTTTATCAGTATGCTGATTGACAAAATATTCAACCAACAGTTTTTGGTGACTCTATTGGGGATATCATATCCATTATCCATTTATAATCTATCCATTCACCTCCACACTAACTGGGAAAGAACGCACAGTTTAAAGCCTCAAGCTTTAACTAAAGCAAGGTCAATTCTTTTTTACTTTTGTTTCACAATCTAGTAGATTCAAGGTATACATAAAGCCAAAGGGCTAAAGGTATTGTTGACCCTGTATTCGAGTTGGTACAACAAAGTGATTTTGATCTATTTCCTTCACCATCTCGTCTCCAACAAACTAAGAGTTTTCCTCCTACTAAATCCAAATCCCCATTGCCAGATGAAGTATCTACTTTTGTTGTTGATAAAACTATACCTATAATTACTCCTTTGAGATTTGTTATCCCTCCTTTTCAGAATCCTATAATGGCAGTTTAAGGTCCCTGAGGTAATGCTTTTGGTACTCTCAATCTTACTCCACCTCTACATGAGCTTCCACGTAGTTCTATAAAGAAATTCACCAAATCCTATGGTGATGGGAAAGTTCACCCTGATGAGCACATGGCAGCTTTCAACATAGCTTGTGGAGTAATCGAAGTAGAATTTGATGATGTAGTAGTCAAACCTTTTACAGAGACATTACAAGGTGCTGCTGCAAATTGGTTTTATCATCTACAAGCTCGGTCAGTGACTGATTGGAATAATATTAAAGCTAAGTTTGAAGCCAGATTCAAACCTGTAGAGGATGCACATACACTTCTGGCTCAACTTACACAGATGAAGAAAGAGCCTCATGAGCCTATGAGGGACTTCATAGCCAAGTTTGACAAATTGAGAAATAGAATCCCTGTAATTGCTCAACCTAAAACTAAGAATCTCAAATGCTTTTTCATTAATTCTCAGCTACATGAAGTCAATTTTCTCTTAAGGTGTGCTGGTCAAATAGATCTTGCCATAGCTCAACTTTTGGCCACTGAAGTAGAAGATGATCTCATCTTAGCAGGGAAGATAAGAAGATATCCAAATAGAAATAGAACTTCATCATATTCTGAATATGCATCTACAGGCACCACAGATCCAATGGTACAGAAATTAGCAAATGAGTTGCTTGCTCTCAGAAAGCAAATGGCTCAAGGAATGTCTTCTGCTCTTACGTATAGAAAGACATTCCAAAATCAGTCATAACAGGGCAATGCTACCAGGAATCAAGGGCAACAGAATCACCTTCCTCCTCCATAAGGGAAACTTGCCCTGGAAACTCCAACTAATTTAGCAATGGGATATCTTGAAGCATAATCAAAATTCTCTTATCAGATTGAATTAAATCAAGAAAATGACGATGATCTCCTTGAAGACAATCAAGAAGAATCAGCTGGTGACTCCCATATTGGTTTCCTAAATTACCAAGATGAACTCAAAAGTAAAGGAGAAGCTTTTGATGGATCATATGTAGTGTTTACCAAATCCAAAATCCAATCAGTCTAGTAGGTTGATAAACAAAAGATAGAAGAGCAACCATAGCCAGCAGTCACAATTGTCAAGCGTGGAACTAATCTACCTTTTCAGCCAAAAGATCCAGTAATCACTCAAAAGATAAATACATCAATTGCACCTTCCCCTTCTACTTATAATTTTCAAACTAGCCCACCTCCCATCCTTTCTAAAATTTAGAAATTTGAAGTACCTTTCTCTGTACCTAGCTTGATTTAGCCATTTGACATAATCGATCATGTCAAAAAGACAAAAATACAAATGTCTAAGTTTGAATATTTACAGTCAAATCCAAATCAACTAAATAAATTGGTCCAATATGTTAAAAACCAAACCGTCCTTGTAGGATAAAAGGTTAAAAAAGTAACTCCTAATTCTCCAAAGAACATGCCTATTCCAAATAATCTGTTCATTACTCCCCCAGCTGCTCCTGGAAAAATAGAACCTTTCTATGTTTCCCTATTAAATAATGGCCATAAGTTGAGTAACTGTATCATAGATTCAGGCGCATCTGATAATGTCATGCCAGCTAAATTAGCTAAGTCTCTTGGTCTCACATTGACCAAGACTTTTGGGAGATGCTTCTCCATGGAGAACAAGCAAGTACCATTGCTGGGGCAAATCAAAGATGCCCAATTTGCATTTACAACCTTTTCAGATAAGAGAATCAAGATGACTGTCTTTGTGGCTGACATCCCAACATCTTATGGCATTTATTTTGGATGAATTTTTTGCAAGGATGTGGGAGGAGAACTAAGCATGGATCTGTCTGAGGCAAGGATCCCTGTACAAGGCATGATGAAGAGATTGCTCCCTGAAAAGGAAGCAAAGTATGTAGTCACTTAGACATTAGCCCCTGAAGCTCAAATCCTTTTTGAATCCATAGATATGGGTAACTATTTTTTGTCAATAGATAAAATGAATGAAACCCCTAAGAGTATTAACTCAGAAATCAGTTCTACAAGAACAACAGAAGAACTAGTAGGCTGCAGTACAGACCAAGAAAGATCCTCCATCTCTGATAAAGAAGAGTCTAAAGAAAAATTAGTATCAAATGAGATATGGACTTTGGAATTTGATGGTAGCTATTCCTCTACCAGTTCAGGAGCTGGGATTGTTTTGATATCTCCTCAAGGAGATATGTTCCCTTCATCTTACAAATTATAGTTCAACAATACTAACAATACAACTGAATATGAATCTCTGTTGCTGGGCATGAAGGCTGCTCAAGAAAAAGGCATCAAGTTTCTTCATGCCAAAGGGGATGTTGAATTAGTAGTTTGTCAAGTGAAGAATTTATATCAAACTAAAAATGAAAGATTATGCCACTACCGTAACTTGGTTTGAGACCAAATTGAAAGCTTTGATGCTTTCAACATTTTTGCCATACCCAGAGAGTTTAATGATAGAGCTGATGCACTTGCTATTTCAGGAACTCTCTTAGTTCCTTATTCAGATTTCAAAGAAGATAGGTATACCATTGAGCTGGTCTATAGACCAAGTGTTCCTAACAATGCTGATCATTGGCAAGTATTCAATGATGATCATCAAATCATTGCCTTCCTAGAATAAAAAGATAATTTTGAACAGCTATGTTTTGAAGGCAGTGAACCTCAGAAGAATGAATCTATGTCTAAATTTAGCTCAAATGTAAATGAAGAATTCTTGTAGCTAAAAGGAAACAAAATTCCCAAAGGCCTGGTTTCTCTTGAAAAGCTGTTTGACAAACATGATAGATTCATTAAACAACAACAAACAAATTTGAGTTTTTCTCAAGGATTTGATCAAGTAAATCTGTCTACTGAAGAAAATCCCAAGATGATCAATATTGGTAAGTGCTGCACCCCTAAAGAAAGACTCAAGTTCACCTCTTTACTCTGTCAATACATGGATGTCTTAGCATATTCTTATGAAGACTTGAAGTCTCTCAGACCAGAGGAAATGTGCCATAACATTCCTCTCAAAGCCGACTCAATGCCCTACAAGCAAAAATCTAGACAGTATAATCCAAAAATATCAGGTACTATTCTATCTGAGATACAAAAGATATTGAATGCTAGAATTATCTTCCCAATCCATCATTCAACATGGATTGTTAATATAGTGCCAGTAAGGAAGAAGAATGGTGAAATCTGAATTTGTGTAGATTTCAAGAATTTGAATCATCTTTGAAAGATAATTATCCTTTGCCCATTATGGATCAAGTGCTTCAAATAGTGACAGGAGCAGAGATGTTATCAATGCTAGATGGCTTTTCAAGTTATAATCAAGTTGAAGTTGGTGAGGCAGACCAACACAAGACTGTATTCACCACGCCTTGGGGTACATTTGCATATAGGAGAATGCCTTTTGGTATAATAAATGTTGGTGTTACCTTTCAAAGAGCTATGGATCTGGATTTCAAAGATGTTATTGGTAAATTCATAGTGGTATACCTTGATGATTTGACTATCTTTTCAAAGTGTTGATCTGATCATGTACGCCACCTACAACAAGTGTTGGAACACTGCCACTAGAATGGTATTTCCTTAGATCCTAAAAATTCTATTTTTAGAGTAATAGAGGGGAAACTCCTTGGACACATTGTGTCTAAAGAAGGCATAAATATTGACTTAGATAGAGTCAAATCTATTCAAGAGCTTAATCTGCCTACAAGTAAAAATGCTATTCATTTTTTTTTTTGAAAAGGTGAATTTCTTACAGAGATTCATCCCCAAATTTGCTGAGAAGACTAGACATATTGTAAACATGATGAAAGAGAACACCATCTTCAGCTGGAATAAAGAAGGTAAATCAACATTTTAGGATATTAAAACTGCCATTGCTCATGCCCCTACCTTGGTTTGCCCAGATTACAAGGATTTCATCATTTACAACTGTGCATCTGAACACACTTTTTCAACAAGATAAGAAAGGTATGGAATCTCCTATCTCTTTCATGAGTTTCCCTCTCAAAACTCATGAGATGAAGTATTCAAATATAGAGAAGCATGCTTATGCCTTGGTAAAACCAGTCAAACATTTCCACTTCTATATTCTGAATTCACATACTACTGCCCTAGTGCCTGACACTACAGTCAAGTCTATATTAACTCAGTAGGAGTTTGGCATGAAAAGAGGTAATTGGATTGCAAAGATCCAAGAGTTTGATCTAGACATCAAGCCAACAAAGCTGGTCAGGGGTAAAGGCTTATGCCAATTAATTGCTGACAATAAGCCAGAAGACACACAACATGAAGAAACTAAAGTAGAAGAGACTCCAATAGTCCTTTTTGTCTCCACTACAAATGAGTGGTATTTAGGTATCACTCATTTCCTTACTTATGGTGAATGTCCTGCTCATATGTCTTACAAAGAAAGGAGGACAATCAAGTTGAAAGCTGCTAATTTTGTTCTTTGGGATAACGACCTGTACAAGAGAAACATAGATGGAGTATTCCTTTGCTATGTAGACAAAAAACAACAAACCCAGCTTTTGAAATCTTTCCACAATCTGGCTTGTGAGGACACTTTTTTGCTTATGTGACTGCTCACAAGATTCTGTGAGCTAGGTATTACTTGACAACTCTTTTCCAAGATGCACATAAGTGGGTAAGGAAATGTGAACTCTATCAGCAATTTGTTGGAAGACCCAAGTTAGCTGCTATGCCTCTCAAGCCAGTGATCATAGAAGAACCTTTCCAACAATGGGGACTTGATTTTATTGGGATAATAAACCCATCTTCTAGTGTTGGACATGATTATGTCCTTACAGCAACTGATTATTTCACCAACTGGGTAGAAGTAATCCCAACTAAGCATGCTACTTCAGAAGTTGTATGCAACTTCCTCAAAGAGAATATCATTTCTAGGTTTGGAGTTCCAATTAAAATTGTTACTGATAATGCAGCTTGTTTCACCTCTCAAGATATTACACAATTTTATTTTCATTATGGAATTAAACTCTCTCACTCTTTTGATTATTTTCCACAAGGGAATGGACAAGCTGAGCCCAACAATAAGAATTTGGTAACTATTATCAAAAAGCTAGCAGATAATAATCAGAGAACATGGCATAAAGCATTGGTTGATGCTTTGTGGGTAGACAGAATCACACCAAAGATGGCAATTGGTATGTCTTATTTTTAGCTCCTTTATGGTATCAATGTTGAGATACCAATCACCTTAGAATTGCTAGCCTTGAAATTGGCAAAAGCAATTGAAGATCATACATATGAAATTTCTCTTGACAAAAGAATTATGTGCCTAGCTGAGCTGGAGGAACAGAGAACCATGGTGGTGGACATAATTACTGCTCATCAAAGTCTAGTAAAGAAACTTTTTGATCAGAAGGCCAAAAATTGTGATTTCTAGATTAGGGATTAAGTCCTACTGTGGGACAAAAGAAGAGAACCAGAAGGGACGCATGGAAAGTTTGACTCCCTTTGGAGAGGTCCATTTATAATTCATTATTAGATTGGTGAAAACATATTTCTATTGAAATATCAGGATGACACACTCTTTTCTCTGCCCCATAATGGGCAGCATTTGAAACATTTCAACTCTTGAAGTGTCAGATCTTTACATCTGTATATATGTATATTTGTACAATTTTCATTTCTATTTTGTTTTGTTTGTTTCCATTTTTGGAGCCTTTCATTTCTAGGTAGCATGACTCCATAACCCAATGGTACACATGAAGACACTAGAGATTCTAGATTCTACTCCTTTCAATTCCTTTTGAAATTGATAGAAGTTCCCCAACTGGGGCCAGCTGTTGTCCCCCAAAAAATATCAGCTCATTTTTGGGACAACATTTGAACTATTTTGGTCTTACAGACCAAAATTATTTCTTCTCTTTTCAAAATTTGTCTTGGCCATTCAAATTCTTCAGTTTTTAATCTTTTCATGAATCTACGGACTCTGCAGGCAGGTCATTTCTACATGTTCAAAGGCTTCTACAGATGGTTTCAGTCAAAAGAATCAGTTTTTCAAAACTTAGTCATTTTTTGGGACTATTTCAGTGCCTTGATTTAAACAACAATATCCATCAACAAACATCAACAACAGGTTCAATGTTTGGTTCATCCTCTAGTTCAACATCTTTTGGTTCAAAAGACTATTTCAAATCCTAAGTTCAATCAGAAATGTCTATCGGTAAGCATTCAAGCAAAAAGGACTTGAACCATTGAACCATTGAACCACTTTGGTTAAAAGGTTCAGTGGGTTCAAGGTTCAACAAGTTCAATGTCTTTGGCAAGAGTTAAGTGCTTCATCAAGATTCAAAGTTCAATCGCTTCAATTGGTTCATCGGCTTCAAAACACTTGGCCAAATCAAGGCGACTTGAACCATTGAACCACTTTGGTTTAAAGGTTTAATGGGTTTAAGGTTCGACGATGGGTTCAATCAAAGGAATAGTTCAATGGCTTAGTTCAACCAAGCGGTTCAATGCTTTATTTCACTCGAGTGGTTCATTCCCTTTGTTTCAGCGTCTTTTGGTTCAATCGAATGGTTCATCAGTCAGTTCAAAGCTTTATTTGAACCGTTGAACCAAAACTTGGTTCAACATCTTGGTTCAATGAAAAGGTTAAATGCATGGTTCAACCAAGCGGTTCACTCACTTGGTTCACTCGGTTCATCCGCTTAGTTCATTCAATTAGTTCATTCAATTGAACCATCAGCTTGAACCATTTTTATTTCAATCGATGGGTTCAACATCTTGGTTCAACAGAATGGTTCATCAGCCAAAGTTTAAAGGGGTGGTTCAATGCAAAAGGAAGCTTCTCAAAGAACAAGTGCCCTTGCAGAGGACACTTAATCAACAAAAGCACCCTTCGAAAGGGTCATTTTCAAGGAAGCCGAAAGGTAATTTTTTCAGATTTGTTTAAGGCATTTAAAATTGGCTAAGACATAATTCTTTCAAATTTTTGTTCGAAGGAATTCCTTTAGACAATAAGTCTGAATGAAATCAAAGAAGTGAATCTGAAAACTTTTTCAAAGACTTGGTGGAACAAATAATTCCGCAGACTTTTTGTCTGTGGGAATTTTCCCCAGACTTTTTGTTCGTGGGAATTTTCCCTAGGAAAATGTCTACGGAAATTTTCCCCAGGGAAAATGTTCATGGGAAACATTCATGAGAGGAAGCATAAGAAAATCTTGGGGGAATTTGTGAAGGGCCACCAAAGGACCCCGAAGGGTAGGTGACCTTGCGGGGGACTCTCGACTGCCAAAATGAAGGACATTTTCATGAAGTCCAAAGGAAGAATTTAGCAACCTGTCATTCGAAGACCACCCAAAAGGGCAAGTCTAATCCAATAAAGACCAAGAAAGAAGCTTGAAGGACCAAGGGGTGATGCACCCAAAGACGTTAAATTCAACACAGTCGATTAGCCGTTGGAAACATAGTGACGGGTGCGCAAACGTCAAATTGAAGACAACAAAATAATTGTTGATCCTTTGAACTTACAAACCAGAATGCATTCCCAAAATTTAAGACCAAGACCACCAAAAATCGAGGAAGAAATAGAATAGCAAATTGAATCTAGGACCTGATTCAATTAACCAGGAAAGGAGGAATGATGAAGGTAAGATCAGATCGCCAGGTGGACATTGAAAGTTGCACAGTTTCAATAAGCATGACTTGTTTCCCTACATTGATAAAATCAAATGGGTAAAACCCCCCCAAGTTCTAACTTGTCTTCTTAATAGATTCCAACACAACATGATGTGTTACTGTTCCTGAGTCCTTCTTGAAGAGGCTATATAAGGAACTCTCTTCTATTGTAAACATGATCTCTTTTTTGACAATCAGAATGAAACTCTGCCCAAATTGAAAGGCACTTCTGAGACTTTGAGCTCAGTTTGTTGATCATATTTTGTTACTGGGATAAGAAAGCAAGTGACTTTTTAGATTTTGTGCTGTGATATCTTTGTTGTTGAGGAAACTGTTCTTATGTCTTTTTCCTTGATTTATTTTCTGTTCTTTTAATTCAACAAGTAGTATTAGTGAAATTAGTCAGAAAGGTGTCCTGAAGAGTCAACTATGGAGAGACTTTGTGCCCCCATAATTGCCTTTAGTGTGTTTTCTTTTCATTTCTGTGTAAAGGACCTTAAGATGACTTTGTGCCCTCATTGTCCTTCGTATTTTAATCTTGAGCAATTCAGGTGAAGACTTTGTGCTGCATCTCATATTGCTAGTTATTGCATCCTTTGTTACATTTTGCTGTTACTACCAGGAGTATTCTTGTGGTTTTCTAAACAATACTTCTGAAAGAAGAGGAGTCCTGTCTGTCATTTCCCTTGAGTTTTTCCTTTGATCCACATGCATCATCTCTGAAAAAAGAGAGATGGATGGTTTGTCCTACCCCTGAGTATTATTTTCTATTTATATATATAGCTTATCTATAGGGAACATCCCCTTGATGAGAGGAGAGATCAATCCCCTTATGATGTGGTAAATCTACACATTTGGATGACTAATATTCCTACTTTGGCTGATCAGACCTATTTTGTTTATCAGTACGCTGATTGACAAAATATTCAACCAACACAACCTATAGATTTGATGGCACCTTATTTTATACTTGAATTGTGCACACAAATTTCTAGAAAAGGAATTCTTTTTCATCTTCATTTTCATATAAGTCACCAACCATGTCTTCAATCATGACTTGGTAAAATTCTTATTCATCAGTTCCCATTTGTGGTAAATCATAATTACTCACAATCCAAGGCACCTTCATATTAATGATCTAATTAATAGTATTACATGTATTTTACCTTTATGGAAGAGAGGACTATCATGCAATTGGGGCCTTCTACTTTCCATTTTGTGGCTATGATGTAGTGTCCTCATCTTGTTGTTCTACTAGAATTATTGTGTCAGGGGGTATTGTCTACAAAGGTGTGTCTCTCTTAGCTTTATAATATTTTTGTTTCTCTACCTATGCCTTTACCAATGCCATGTCAATGAAATATGATAGAGATCCAAAGGTTAACTTTAATAACTCATGTTCCTCAATTATGATCCCTTTTAGTATCTTGGTAACAACTACATGTTGTTATAAATATTGCATAACTTCAAGTGAGACTCAAGGATTTGTTGCAATGATCTCGAGGCTTTACTCACACCATTTATATAACTTGAATTAATGAGTAAGGGTTCCAATTTCCTAGGTATAGATCAAATTTTTGAATTGCTATGTAGGCCAATAATCAATGTCTAGACGTACTTCTCCATATGTGGACTTCTATTGTGCGATACAAAGTAGAAAGATGAAAATTTGATATTGGAAAGTTTGGTTGTAGTCATGCAAAATTTCTAAATGTTGGTGATGAGCTCATGCAAAAATAACTTAGAGCAGTTGAACTACTCATTGTGATGAATCATCCTGTGAGTGATGTCAATGACACCATTAGTTATTTGGTTCACAGACTGAGTGGTTTGCTAGAACTGATGGGTTATGTATTCAACTAGAATGCACATAGGTTCATTTAGATTATCTTTGATGGGTATGCCATGGGATTCATAGGAATATGTGTCTCTAACTTCTTAAATAAGCATATGTGCCTTTAATTTTTAAATTATGAGAGAGCCTCTACAAGCAGACATCCCAATTGCTTAATGGAGTATTGATCATAATAGTTGTATATGGGGAAAAATAGATGTTTTCATAATTATAATGACTGAGAAAAGGTTGAAAAACCTCACCCACATCACTAAAATTCAATATTTGTATGAGTCACTTGACATTTGAAATGTGAAACTAGTGTGACAACTTGAGAGTTAGAGGTTATGCACCTTATACAGGGTCTAGAAGGAAAAACTTCTATTTAGAAGTTTAAAAAAATCAAATGGTTCAATATCATGGAATTTTATTTTTTAGAGTGTAATAATGATGCCCATTTCTTATTTTATGATTCAAATAGAGGCATTATAAAATCAAATTGCTCCATTTGATCATGTGACCTAAATGATTCTTCAAGCAATATATGAAGTGTAGATTGTTGGCTCTCTACAATTGGGAAAGTGTAACACTCTTCTTTAAGCTCAAATGTTTGAATTATTATAAGTGTGAAATGTGAATTTGGTTCTCAACAATTTGCCTTTATAGTTTTTGTGTTGATTGATTTTATCTTGAATACCTTACTGGGTTATCTTTAGAGTCGACTTGTATTTAATTTAGTCATGATGCACGCTAATGTGGTGGATTTGGTGATTTGGAAATAAAGATTGATGGTTGTTGAAACATGAAATGAGATACATTTTTATATTTATCTCTGGCTGTACTTGAGTAGCTAACTTGTGTTGGTGACTGATTACAAATTTGGAAGATACTTTATACTTTAAACCCCAAATTTGGTATTAACTACCCTTGATGACCGTTACTTGGCTGATATCTTTCTTGATTTATATTGTTTATATGTTTTTTAGAATTTTATCATTACTTTACCCCTCTAATGACATCATCCATAGTGCACATGAATTTCTCCATTGGCCATCATCACGCATTGAGAGTCTCCTCATGGTTCCATTTAGTCTTGCAATATGAAGAGATATTCTTCTATTACACACACATAGAAAAGAAAGACACCACAAAAACATGACATAAATTAAAACCTAATCTACCTAGTGCTACTCAATACCTACTCATATATTTAAAGAGATCAACTAAGATTATTGGCAATAAGGCTTAAGCCTACAACTATTTACTCGCCTTGGTAAGACAGTTCCCTATAGATCCCTCAAAATGACTATTCCTTACTACGATATATATTATATAATATATGGTCCTTTCCATATGCTATTCAATTTTCCTAGGAATGATCTAAACTGAATGTCATACAATAATACTAGTTTTTCATCCTGATCCTTACATTGTAGGTTTCTATCATGCCAAGCTTATTAACTTTTCTTGTGAACATCCTATGCCTAATATACTCTTCACCTATATTCATCCATTCGATTTAAATCCAAAATATTTTTTGTGAGATATTTGTCATCATTGAGTCACATAACAAATGCAATTTATAGGCTTGGTACCAACTACTCCATGGGCATGACTGCTTCCAACGCATACACCAAATAAAATAGAGTAAAACCTGTAGCATGCTTGTAGTGTGTTATGTAAGCCCATAATATTACAGGAATATGATCCTCCCAATCATCCCTTTTCACATCATAGATTTTGGTTAGCATTTTTCCCAATAATTTATTAGAAATTTTAGCTTATCCATTAGCTCGAGGATGGTATGCGATGTTATTATGATGCAAAATCATAAATTCTTTAGTGAATATTTTGATAGTGTTATTCAAAAAATGTGTTCCTTAATCACTTACTATCTTAATGGGACAACCAAATTATGTGATAATGTTTTCATATAAGAATTTCATAACATCCTTAGCATTGCAACTAGGTGTCATAACATATTTTATCCATTTAATAATATAATAAATCATAGTAATAATTTATCTAGATCAGATACACTTGCTTGGGGGATTAATAGGACCCATAAAATTAATTCCCCATTATTCAAAATGTTTTTTGGAAAGTAAGGGTTGCAATGGAATTTCATCCCTTTAATTGGGCTTTCCCATCTGATGACATACATCAAAATGTTGAGCTACTCTATGTGCATCTTGAAATAAACTTGGCCACCAAAGCCCACTTTGTAAATGTTTTCTCACAGTGGCTTCCCCTACGAAATGGCCTCCTATGACTCCCTGATGTGCTTTATGAAATAACTGAGGGTGTTTGTGTTCTAAAACCACCCTATGCTAGAAAAACCCATTTATGATGTTATATGGTAAGGCTCTAGTCATGGACTACTTCTTGTCCTATTTTTGAAAGTGTGTAATAAAACTCTTTGTTCCAAGAAATTGGAAATTTATTCAAACTTTTTAGGTATCCTATATACATGAAATAAATGAGCATATGGAGAATCCTCCTACAGTTCTTCTTGCTATTCTCCATTTATAATTCAGATGAGATGATCTGGGACTACATTATCTCTTCCTAGTTTGACATTAATTTTGAATTGAAACTCTTGAAACAACATCAACCATCTAGAAATCCGTCTTCTTAGAATTGGCTTATTGACTAGGTATCACAGATCTAGGTGATCCATAAAGACTTTAAATGGGGTTGTAAGAAGATAGTGCCTAAACTTTTTAAGTGTGAACACTATCACCAATACTTCTCTTTCAATTGTCATATATTTATTTTTGGTAGAAGATAAATTTATTATTACAAAGTGGATAGGGTGATCCAATCCACCATCTCCCAACTATGCAAGCATATCCTTGACTGCGATACTTGAGGCATCAACATGTACATGGAATGGCTTGTTCCAATCTAGAAAAATTAATATTAGTATAGTGAATAATATTTATTTGAGCTCTATAAATGTTACTTGACATTATGATGTCCATAAAAATTGCATACCTTTACATAACAAATATTCAAGCAGAGAAGAAATAGCTGTACAATTTTATAAACTTATGATAATAGCCCGTGTGTCTAAGAAAATATTGCACTTTAGTATAACTAACTGGTGGTAGCATGATAAAAATAACTATGAGCTTAGATTGATCCACCATAATTCCTTCACTGCACACAAAATGGCCCCTAAAACCCTAAAAGACATGACAAAATGACACTTTTTAATATTGAAGGCAATGCACAGAGATCTATAATGTTCCAACATCAATCATAAGTTAGATAAATGATCCTTAAACAAAGAGAAAATAGACTAATCATCTAAGTAAACTTATAGAAATTCATGAATAAAATCATTGAATGCAATCACTATAGCTCTAGAGAAAATAGTTGGTGCATTATTGAGACCAAAAGGCATAACTTTGTATGCAAAAGATCCCCACTTAGTAGCGAAATTAGTCTTAGCCCTGCCCTTCTTTATGATTGATATCTAATGATATCCACTAAACCCATCTATGAAATAATACACCTCATGTCCTTTGACCACATCTACTACTTCATTTATAAAGGGGATAGGAAATGTCTCATTTACACATGCAACATTCAGAATGCATCAGTCACCACATAGTCTAATTTCTCCTATTTTCTTGTGTTACATTACCATAAGACTTACCTAGTCTACTTTTTCCACTGGGTTAATTATTCCTACATCTTGCATCCAATCTAACTTAGCCTTAACTTTAATTTTCATATTAGGATTCAACTTATATGGTGTTTATTTTTAGGCTGTGCACACTGTTTTAGTTCAATATGCATTTCTCCCAAGGATAGATATACCCCCTTGGTCTTATTAAATTTTTGTGGGGAAGACATCTTGATAATATCTTAGAAGTTACATGGCTTTTGAGACTTTTGCTACAGTCCATTAGTCCCTAATGTGTGCCAGTTTGGGAATCTTTTCACTTCCAATATTCTTAACATACTTCCTAAGTGGTTCTTGACATATGTGCCTTTTTATTCAGAAATCAAATATCGTATCATTATCTATCCTTCCTTTTATGGAACCTTGATATTTTTTAGCTTTTATTCCTTGGTACCTTCTACGATTGGATCTTTGAGTGACTCAACATCCCATTTTGGTTCAAACAAATCAGCCATATCTATATCACCATCACTATCAGAAGCTTCTATTTTTTCTTCCTCATCATTTAATATGTGACATGACTACATAATAGATTGCTCTTTCATCTTGGTAGTTTTGGACCTTTGTAGAGCTATGTTCATATCGTGCCTTGTATTTTGATGTGTAGAAGACTCAATGGTGGGACTTAGGTCCTCTACATGCTTGTGACATAGAAATTATTTTATTTTGATCAATGCATTATGTAACAAAGTATTCTCATCTTCAAACACAAATGTTTGTATTAAATCACTATGCACCTGTGCCCAATGATTTGTTTCCCTCCTATGCTCCTGATGCATATACCAAGCTGATGAAAGGGGAGCTAGTGTATAGTGGACAATATGAACCCAATATTTTGAGGCCACTCTTTCTATAGTCGATACTTTAACACATCTATGTATGTGCAATTCAAGGCATTCACCCTTTTGAAAAATAGGCTAATTGATTTTGACTATTTGCGTTAGCTAAAACCTACTGATCATCAGTTTATAAGCAACATCACAAGAAATCTGATCATCCCTATGAATTTCCCACCATGTTGTAATAACACCTTTCAATGCATAATTTAAAGCACTCACCTTATGATCAATTGTAGGAACATGGAATTTTAATCAAAAAATAAAATTATTTATATCATCCATTGAAAATTATTGAGGTAACTACCATTCATGTGTGAAGACCATTATCATTGGTCATAACTCATGATCTCCTTGATCCTATTTTAGTAGATGTGTGTCTAAATCCTCACTTATAGATGAAGATATTTACCATGGTAAAGTAACTTATTTAGTGGTCTCTATATAATCATGTGCATGGGTTCTACTTGATACAAAAACTCTATTTTAGAATGAGTAGGAGATTTACAGACACAGACTTACAATCTTCCATCTCAATTTGAGGAAATAATGAATGGGTGATCATTGGTTTAGGCTTTATCAAGTTAGAAGTATTGAGATACTCAACAAGTAGACTGTAACTAAGGTTTAGCCTTTCCATAAATAAAAGAACATTCATCTACTCAAAGAGCCTTTGGATTCTCATCAGTATTTACCTTCATCCAACTATTTTATTGACAAATGTAAGGAGAATAAAGTTCTATTGGAATGATATATGGTTTGTGATCCTTATTCAATGGAATTAATATGATTTTATCCCCTTGATGAGCTTTTAGTTGATTATGCATAGTGTTGATAGTCATCTGACCATCATATGACTATTTCTTCCCAATCAACGTAGGATATTGTGTCTCAGATGTCTTCATATCAATGACCTCAAAGTCACCTCACATACTCAACTCTATGACATTGATCTCAACATATTTTAGATGACCAATAGGTTTGACTCTCCCATAATCTACCAGGGTGAGAGTTACTGAACTTTAGCTCAATACTGGTCAGTCAATATCTTCCCACATAGACCTTAGTATCATGTTGACCGTGATTCTAAAATTAAAAAAACATTTGGTATCTCATAACCTGAAATTTTAATATCCATATTACATCCACATCCCAAGGATTTTTAGTTTTTATATACCATACCAACTTCTCTATTTTCTACTGCCCACATTGTGCACATTCCAATAGATTATGAAATACATTTGTGATATTCTAAGAGATTTATTCATTATGCAGTGTGCTTAATAGTTTGATTAATTTTGTTAAGGAAGTAACAACTCCATCTTATCTCATTATATGCATAATTTGGCAATAAATCTATGCATCTACATTTGTAGCATCTTGTTCATTGGTTTCTTGATGCTGTATGTTATTCAAAACCTATACAACCTCATACATCAATCCATTTTCAATAGTTAGATCTAGGTATTTATCCTACCTGACCTTATAAATTCCTTGATCTTATGGCATTTTAAGATGAGGTAATCCTTGATCTGCATGTTGATGTATAGCGACAACATTCAAAAATGCATCCTCTCTAGGTTGCAAATTAACCATATTTACATTTCACACAACCTTTTCTATTCTCTACTTTTCTAATACTAGATAATCTTTTGTATCATGCTAATCCAACACTCTACAACACATAAAATAAGACTACCTTTATGGATTCATTAGTAAATTTTTCTACACATGATTATACTTTCCACATAAATAACACTGTAATAGAGGTCGTTGGTAATTATTTCCTCATCTGCCTTGATAACCACCTTGATATCCACCCCTATAACCTCCTTTGTAACCACCCTAATGCTATGATATATTACAACCTTAATCATATTGAGTATTATTACAACCCCCATACTGTTATTGAGAAATTGGTTGAGTCCAACCAAACTATTACTGTTGAGTCATCACAAGATTCCAAGGCACTATATATTGATATTTTAGTGATGGTGGTGTCTAACCCAGTGAATGAGCAATCCATCCAACTAGACCTTGAGGTTGGTATTGTGGTGAGTTCAGAATCCATTATGGACCTATTTGGTACACACTAATCATATCAAAATTTGGGCTTGGTATCACCTACTTTATCATACACACCTATTATGTAGTGACTACAAAAATATTCTTTGTGATATCTGCTTTCAACTCCTATAAATCTATACAAATTTTCTCATCATGGTTTAGGGATTTAAAGATATTACAATACAAGTTTTATGGATTCTTAACATTTTTTCAACAGATGACACTATGATGTTGCATGTCTTAATACTCTACATATCTCACAAAATTATGTTTTGAATTTGGGTTAATCATTATGATGATGCCCTTTCTTGCCACATTCCATGCACCATATTGCTAACTTGGGTTTATCTCCATCATGATATTATTTCATTATTTTCATGAAGGATTGTAAGGTTTTCTCAATATTAAAGCTAGATGTTGAAGCTTATATATAGTCTTCAATCTATTCCACCCTAATAGCAATAACTCAGGCACCTACTTTAGTATCAAACTAAGTTTGAGCTACTTTAAACCAAATTTGTGTTCATAGTCCTTCTATGAACCATGAAGCGTTATCCTTGTCCTATAGATCAAACTCAAAGCTATTCATGACATCTAAAAATATGTGATCATAATCACATATTATCTCTCCTTGCCTCTGTTAGATTTAGTTTATATCCTAGATGGTTTGACTTATGTATTTATTAATTCTAAACTTTGTGACAAGCCATTATTTCATGTCTTTTAGATAAACTTGATTAATATATCTATAATATATAAATTCTAAATCTCTTCCATTCATTACCATTATTAATTCACACTTCATTACTAATTCATCAGGAACACCTTTGGGTTACCATCTCATTTTATAGGTAAGCAAATACTATTCAAGGTCCATAGACCGATCATACCATGCCAAATTTATAAAAGCTCCCAAATGAGCGATCTTTGGATTGTGAGCTGGTATTTTTGAAATTTTCTATGCAACCATAGTAATTAGTGGTTGTGATCTTTGCATTAATATTTATGGGCTTAAAAGATGTACCTACAAACTTCTTGTCTGATACAAACCTTGATTTCTTGCATTTTTTGTTTGTTATTGTTTACTCTTAATTAAACCTATGACTTTCAATGCTTTGAAAATCGATGATGTCTCAATTTATGTTCCCCATCTATGAACTTAGTTTTAAAATGGTTCTTTCTAACTACTGCCTACTTTACCCTCTTGTAGGAAACTACTTTTGATATAAGAAATATTAGGTTGGGGGGATGTGTAACTTTCTAGAGAATGATCTTTATTTTTAATATATTCTCTCTGAAGGATTGAACTTACGATTTCTCTACATCTTTTTCCTATCTCTCCAATTAATAATTCATTTTCTTCTTTGTGTAATACCCTTTCTTATAGCTACAAACTACAATTAACTACTAGCTATTCTACTTCTACACTATTCTCATCCTCATCTTCATGCATCTCATCCTTTTATCGCTCTTCTTCCTTCTATTCTCTTTATGAAATTCATCCACATCTTTCATCTCATATCTTATCATCCTTCTCTTGTCATTCCTTTCTTATCTCTCATCATTCTTTCCTACTCACTCTTCTACTACTTTACTACTACTCCTACTTCTATTTGCATCTACCTGAGTACCTTTCTGCTTATTCCACCTATTCTATTTTCATAGTTCCCATAATAAATATAGACTCTTATTATGATTCTTCTTCTCTCAAGTTTCTATTCTGGATTTAAGTCTAAGCTCTATGTACTCATCATTCATTGTCTAGTTGAACACATCCCCATAATCCCTGAAGTGACGACTCCATATTAGTTGGAGTAAACACCATGGACTTTTCTATAACCAACATTTTTAGAAGAGTAGGTAGCCACTAAAAAAAATTCCTTTAATTCCCTTGATAAAAAATATTACGTAGCTTTAAAAGCCACGTATCCCTATACTACAAATACAATTACATATTCGTCAAGAGTAGTAACAAAATAATGGTCTATTGCTTGCACCCAATCAGTATCTAGCCTTTACAATTGGTCTACCTTCTCTTTAATTAAATTTATAATTTCTATCATCCTAGGTGAGAAAAATTAATACTCTAGTCATGCTAACCATATAGATAATAACCCAGGTAACTCGCACCAGAATATTTCATGTATTTCACCATAAATGTGTTCTTGAATAGTCTCTTGAACTGTAAAACTAGTCCTCTTTGACTCTTCCTCTATGAAATTATATATTCTCTACTCCATACATATTTCTATATCCCTATGCATTGGTAAAAATCTTATCATAACTTCCTCCAAATAAGTTCCATGATCACCACACCATTGTTAGTAGAGGTTCCTAATATATCATCAGAACATGATGAGAACATAAATAATTGTGTGCTAAACTCATAGTCATAGACCTAATTACTAAGGAATTCAAAGGAAGATAACAAATGGAACATTTAAATTACCTTTTTATCCTATGATATCATGTTAATGAAAGGCAACAATACTTTCAAATATATTCAGAGCATTCAAAACAATTTAGAAAGGAAATAACCTTAATTATACATTATGAATCATATGTAAGGAACAAATAAAGAAACCATACAGGTAACCATAACTAGTGAATATATATTGATATCTTATAAATACAAGACTCTTTATTCTTAAAAATAATATCATATATATATATATATATATATATATATATATATGACTTTCCAGCTTCTATCCAAGCTTGGCACCAAAAGGAGTTTATTTTGTCTTCCAACCTTTAAAAATTCTTGAGAAAAGGATAAAATAAACCAACTTGTGACAACATGAGTTTGTTACATATAAATGGAAAATAATTACACTTCATAGTTTTACAATCCTTGTTCTTCTACTAATAAACTCATTAGTGACATGATGGACATAGGTGTCGTGATTCAATACATAGAAGACAAACTAATAGTTCATGAAGGACAACAAGTTCAATGTTATCAGCCTCATGTGCCTTCTCCTATACTATATCATCCCTCTTTTGTGCTACCAGTCATCCTCAAAATATCTAGTTAAGTGAGTTTCAAATCATCTCAAGTCCTTCACATACACCTCAAGCCTTCCCATCATGGAAGTCAATCCAAGAGAACATTTAAAAGAGGAAATAAGTTATTGTTGAGAGGGTCAAGTATCAATACAAATTAGAATTAGAGTGTTTGATTTATACCTAAAGGGAAAATAAGGAAGCTATCTTAGCACAAAACTCCATTCCCTATCTTCAATAACCCCCCAAAAAGTCCCTTAGTATTCCTAGTTGGAATCAAGTGGTGAAGTCATGGGATAAACAAATTGGAACAATTTTAGATTTGGGAATTAAGACCAAATAAGAACCTAAACCTATTAAATCCCAACCCATCCATCTTCAAGATCCTAAAACCTTCCTATCTTGGAAGACAATTCAAGAAGGAATCTAAGGCAAATAATAAATCCTTGTTGAGAAGCTTGAAGAACTTAAGACTTTCCCATCTTGGAAATTAAATCAAAATAGGATTCAAATGAAGAGGTAAGTCCTTATGGAGAATGTTGAAAACCAAAAAATTTCATGTTTGAAGGATTAATTATTGAATGGAAGGAAAAGAGGGATAAGCTCATTGATCATGAGGTTGAACATTCCTTCATTGAGGAAGAAAATTATATTGCAGCTATAGTTGAGCCTCAAGAAAGCTATGAGGAGGATAATTCAAGTGAATATGAGGAAGAACTCACCATTATAACATCTTTAGGTGAGGATAAAAGCATATCATTATATGAAAATGAAGATATGGATTGTTTTCCCAAGTGATAACAAGGTGGTAAGATGGTGATTGCAGCTAAGATACAACTAGATACCTCTCAATATGTCTCAATTGGTGAAGAGAGGGGTACTTTGATCAGAAATGAAAAGGCTATCACTATTTACAACCATGCCAAATCCAAAAGCTTGGTTTTAGTCTTGAAGCAAGAGAAGGATCAGACTCTTAATGAGGAGAATATAATTCTTCCTAGTCAAGAAAGTGGTCAATAAGGTAAGACCAATCTCTATGTTCAACAATATATTCAAGAGCAAGTTGAGATTTAAGAGGAAGACATACTACCTGGCCAAGAAGAAGGTGATCTTGGAGATTTATTTGATCACATGACAATAACTTTCCTTCAAAATGACAATCCTAAAGAGTATGAAGGGAGGTTGCTTCACCAACTTACAATAGTTTCAATATAAATAGATAGCCTTCAAGAAGTCTCAAGTGACCAAGAAGAGGTATGTTTTGGTTTTGAGATTCATAGTTTCATTGAAGATGAGAAACTCACTCCTTACTACCAAAAAAAGTTTACCAATGAACATGAGATTATATTAGTGGAAGAAGAAATAGAAAATTATCTTGATAGTATGGAACAAAAAGAAGATCCAATGGCATCAAGAAAAAATCATGAAGTTGAAATTTCTCCTAGTAAGCATATAGGGAAGCCTAAAAGTGAGGTTATAGAAGTTGAAGATAATTTATAATAAGACACTAATTTGAGTATGCCTTAATAATATCATGGTGAAATATGGGCACATGTTTTATATCTCATAGAGGGGTTTGAGCAACTTGAATAAGTTCCAAGACACAATGACTCTCCTCAAGTGGTCATAGACAATTCGGAGAAGCCTATGGACGAGGTAGAGATAGTAATATCTGTGCTAAGTAGCCGAACTTGGGATACTTATGAATTTTTTCTTAACTCACATAGTCAATCCATGGATAAGGGAATGAAATGATTGCTAGTCAAGGAGACTATGAGTATACTAACATCTTAAAATATAGGTAGAATCTCTCACTCTATTAGTAATATTTGATTAGAATTCATTCAACATGTGACAATCTAATTTTATGGTAACATGGTGATCTCAAGAGATTTCCATTTGATATTGGAGGAGAAGATATGTAGGTTAGTTGTGTGTAGTAGGTTTCTTATGCCTTTTTTTTCCCTAAGTGCTTATTAGCACAAGTGTGGTGTGTTGTCATGTTTTAGCCTTGTTGTGTGTGTTGTTATTTGTCTTTATGTGTTTAGGAGGGTAAATAAATTATATTTGATTATTCAAGGGTATTGAAGCCAAGGTAAAGGTCCAATATCAATCAATATTTAAGTGCAAGTGATTCCATTTCCCAATATAAGGACAATGCCAATGGTTTGTTGGCATTGTAGGGATGCTACCCTTATGAATTATGAAACTATTGACCAATTTTTACCCCCAAGCCAAAATGGTCAACCCATATAGTTCAAAACTTGATTTATAATTCCTCATAGCTTTTTTTATAGCCATTTTGTTCTTGTGATGGCCTCAAATAACCTTTTGTAATGCATGTTAGCTTAGTTTAAGGTAAATTTGATAAGTTTAAGGTAATGGCCCATATTGGTTTGTGCTTGTATAGTTATGTCATGTCTTCGTCAAGTTTGTTAAAATGGTTTTCAAGGTTTAGGAAGTCTTGATATGTCATGTGACATGTGTAAAAAAACATCTTGTACTCCCTTGGTCTGTACAAGTGCCTTAAATAAAGTCAAATATCTCCTTCTAACATCATAACCTGTTTGAAATTCTTTCTTGTCCATTTTGTAATGTTCCAAGAAGGAATATGAGAATGTGTTCAGAGATAAAGGAGGATGAGAATGCTTTGGTATTATACCTAGGTTCCAATCATGCTTGGACAATCTTGAAAAAACCATTTCAAACTAAAATTTGAATCAGATGCTCCATCGAGCTTTTAACAAGCTCAAAATGGCCATGTTTAGATGTTCATTTCATACAAAGGAGAGAGAGAGAGGGAACCTAAGATTTTAGATAGAGGAGGGATTAATAAAGTCCTTTATATTCATGGAATTATTTATTGATTTGAACTCCCTCCTATATGAACAATCACTAAGACCATATGTAGGTCTAAAACCCTATCTAAACACTATAGGCTCAGTTTTGGGCATTTCCATGAAATTGTGAGCTTTTCATTGATGGAAGAAGTTTAAATGAATCCATAAAGGCAATAATAAATATTTTTTAACTATATCCAATCACATTCACATTCGTGTAGGTCCCAAATGAGTAGTATTCTGCATGAATGATGAGGTTGCAGGTTTGCACTTCAAGGTTTTGAGGTCTTTAAGAGGATCTAGTGCATGGAAGTGATGGTTGATGGTTATTCATAATTTAAATATAAATTATTAATATGAAATAAGGTATTTAATAGGATTTAAAATGTGTTTTAAATTTTAATGCTTCAATCATAACCATATTGGTGAGTATAGTTTCATAGTTTGCAACCTTGAATAGGCATTTCTAATGTTTTAAAGGTGTATCATCTGATAAAAAGACTAAGACACTTAAAATAAGGTGTATAGAACATTTTAGTAACATATTATTAGATTAAAATATCTTATATGATCATCCTTGAAGGAGAATTACATGTATTAGGTTTGCAAGTATGAGTTAGTGAGAGCCTGCAGACATGATGGATTTAAACCTGATCAGAGGTGGATGTGTCTTTGTTGTTCAAGATCATTTATGGAAAAATAATATTTTAACATGACATTGGAGATAATTCTCAAGATTTATGGAAAATTATAGGCCATGTTATTCAAATTATAGTGTCTTACTTCAAGCTTAGTCCAAAAAGAAGGTTTTATAGACTTACAGGTCTGTAGACTTGTAGGTCACTATTGACACTAAATGTTGGTCTATGGGGAGTGATATGATTTATTTAATTCATATCATAAATGTTTTATTTATTTATTCAAAACCTATAAATCACTCAAAACTTGAGCTCAAATATCAATCCACTTTACCTTCAAGTGGATTGTGTAGGCTTAATGGACTGTGTGCACCTAAAAGTAGAACTATGAGGGTTCCAGGTGATTACTCCAAGGTGAAGATTAAAAAAAATGGGTGAGAGATAAGTTTTTAAATATATGTTATTTTATCCATAATTCCATATCTATTTAGTTATATTCAAGAGAAACAAATAGGAAAATGAAGAGCTTTGGGCTTATATATGATGGTCTACAAGCCTAAAGTAGGTAGCATGATCCAAAAGGGTTGATGATAAAGGTTGTGAGTGATCAATAAAGAAATAGAGGTAAAAAAAATATGAGTGAGATTTTCATGATGAAAAATTACTTTAAAGAGACCAGGCTAACTCTAAGAGCCAATTTGGTGAACTTACAACCAAGAAGCCTAATAGTCATTTACATGCCTCTAGTAGGATGTATAACAATATGCCATTTGGTGAAGTCAAATGGAGTGTTGTGAGATTTTAGAGAGTTAAGAGTAAAATGGGAAAATTATCTAACACACATCAACTTTATCTAAATTCTAAATCTTAGTGGAAGATGTTTTACCCCTAGGTTACAACTAGGATATCCTATAGGCACCTACAGGTCAATGAATGAAATATGAAAAAATAGGCATGTCTTGGGTAAATTAAAAGGATGCATAACTTTGAGAGGTGAATATATCCATGTTGAAAGTTTTCATGAAGTTTTAGGTCATGGAAGTAAGAGGAAATCTCCAAATTAACATTGTTAGGGCCATTTGAGAAGGGTTGCTCATAAACCCTAGAAGTTGACTAATTCAAGGTTATGGTCAAAAACAGGGGTCAAGTCCTTAAAAGAGTATTTTTTCATGTTTTTAGAGGTAATTTAGACACTATTGAGGTTTTACCAACCAAAATCATTCTTTTCATTCCCATGTTGCTTAGTAGTCCTTTCTTGAGTGCACCAATATGAATACACTGCCCAATAGGTTATTTTGAAGCCCAATAACCTCATTGAGAAGATACATGGTGGAACATGGGTTTTGGATGAGTTGAGATGGGTATCATAATAAAAATTCATAAAATTTATTGTTATCCAATATTCTTGTATATTATGAACAATCTTTAAGAATACTATCACCTAAAAATTGCCTTAGATGATTCTTTGGATCTCGAGAAAGCTTATAACTTTACTTAGTTTTATAAAAATAAGGTGCATGGGATCCTAATATCATTGGGAAATGGAATTGGTATATTTAGTCTGAATTAATGTCATTATTTTAGGCATTGATGCCATATAGGCTATGAACAATCATTAAGACTCTTAACACCTAAAACCCTTGCTATACCCCTCTAGAAGACTCGATGAGAGAGAAGATGAGATAAATGAATTCAATTAGATTATTTTGGATTGGGAATGGTCATAATGATATTAATATCTCCCATGGGAACTTTATAAAGATAATTGGTGGAATGTGTGAGGGGAAGGCACAAAAAAAGGCCTAAAAATGCATATTTTTAGATGTTTTCATGATATTTGAGTGGTTTGAGATATTTAACTAGTTGAATAGACCTCTTAGACCGTGGAAAAGGTACAATTATCTCCTATAATATTTTAAATAGACTCACATGGTACTATAATAGATTTCAAACCAAGAATTAAGGCTTGGGTGAAGACTATCTTTTGTTTGCAGAAGAAAAGCAATGTTGGAGACATTCTATAGGTCATCAATGGTATAGAAAATTACAAAATACCATTGATGTCATTTGATAGAAGTATTTAGTGTCAATCCAAGTGAATAACAAATATATTGGAGGTTAATGAATCAACTAATCTCACACCATAGAAATGCAGGTTCTTGTTAATGTGTAGAAAGTTGAGTTGCAGGTTTCACTCCCAGCAGGAGGAGAGAATCTTTGAAGAATCCAATAGTGGTGTGAAAGATCCTAAAAGGAATAAAAAATAAAGACACATGTTAAGACATACACTTGTAACTCCTTTTAAACAATAACTGGTAGTCTAATGAATGGGGTTGATGAGCCATCTAAGAAGACTAAGAGTTACTCTACACCACATTAATGAAAGAAGAGATCATATCAAGTATACACATGCTGATAAATTACTTCATAACTGCCTACTTTTAGACTTCTCTTGATTTTAATTTATTTCTTTTGAAATGACATTTGTCATAAGTCTCTCTAGCATTATCTTTCTCACACTCTCTCATTTTATTCTATATATACAACCTTGTTTAGATTTGTAATGTATCTTCCACCTGAGTATGGCAAAGACCTACTCATTTGTATGCCTTTGATCAATGAATACTACTAGTTTTACCTCCTTATATGACTTTACTTAGTGTGTATGCATGGATAGTTTATCTTGTTAATTTATTTTCTTAGTCTTCCTTGACATGTTATCCTATTATAACATCTATATGTAGTTTGAAATCTTCTATTGTAGGTAATGTGAGGTGTTCAAGTGAAGTGTAAAGGTTGAGTGAGTTTGCCTATTAATTAGTGTCATTGTATACCTCTTGATTATCCTCCTATTATAATCATCCATCATAATTTTCACATTGAAAAATTGTGTAGGAGATTTATATTAGGAGTAGTGTATGTTCAAACAAGTCTCATGGTTGATGTGCACATATAGCTGGTTGGTAGTGGCCAATTAGTTTGGTGTATCACACCCATAGTTATGTTTATTTCATGTTATCCCTCTTTATTTTCCTTTTCAAGTTAGTATTTCAGTGTTTGTGACCCTAATTGATATATTAAAGGGATTTATCCCTATAATCTAGAGATTCAATCCACCTATTAGGCTACCCAAAGCCTAGGATTGTCTCCATATTACCCCAAATCGTGAAGGCTTGAATAACCTTCCAAGGGTGAAAATTTGGGTGATAACATTAACTTATTGTAGGCATATAATTTTCACATTTAAAAAACATAGATGAGTATCCCTTAAAATGTATTTTTGGGTCATGTTAGTAAGTCTTCACATTCTATGAGTAAACTATCATTTAATAACCTCTATTTACATAGTAGGTTCCTCTTCCACCTCAACCAAAGCAAAAAAAGTTTTAAAAGTAGGATTTATAGTTTCCTTTGCTAAAATTGCCTAAGTGAAAGGCCCACCACTTTTCTTTCACACAATCATTGCCTTAGGGTGGTGGATATGGACCATGATATTTATAGTATGTTGAAATATGATCAAACACTAAAAATTGTTCTACTACATCTAGTTGGTTTGACTTATGATGGTGACCATTTATAAACCACTGGTTATATTTGGGAACTAATAAAATTTACCTCCTAGGTATGGACAATAAGTGGCACCATTGCCTACTAAATGGTAAGTGACAATTTATTTTTTTCCACCATAGAACTACTTGTGGCTTTGTACACAGTAGCTGGGGATTTTGTCATCATGTGATATTGTTGATTAACCTTATTTGTAATAGTAGTCCAACCATTCAAAAACCTTTTTGTATTTTATATTCACCTCATAAGAGGTTTTGGGTGGTAGGGTTTGCCTAAATTTTACCATCAATGGGCACTCATGAATTTTTTGGTTAGTGGGCTAGAAATGCAAATAGGTTTTGGGCATATTAAAATAAAGCACCATCTGAGACAAACTCTTATTACCAATTTGGATGTCAATGGTTTTCTTAAGGTCCTTGGAGAGATCTACTTCCATTCAAATGTTTTTTATAGTCCAATATGTATAAAAAACTCTTCTTCAAACCTTATGAAATGCCCTATGGGTTTAATAAGCAATGGAAAAAATTCCATAAGGGCGAGGGTAGGATAGGAAATTATATCCAAGCTAGAATTTTAAGTTTGGCATGCTTTGAGATGACAAAATCTTGGGTCTAATGAGAGAAAATGACTGACATTTTATGGATAAACTAGGGGGCATAGGTAAAAATGGCTCAAAAATGCTCTAGATTATTAAACTTAAACAAAAATAAACCCTTAGTCAAATTTTGGACTCAAATAATGATGGTGTGACTTGAAAGCATGCGAAAAAACCCAAAATTATATATATATATATATATTTTCCTTATTTATTGGGATGTAGCTGATTGATTCTATATTTTATTTAAATTATAATATAAATATTATAATTTCTTATATTGAAATTGGAGTTCAATAAAATTCAACTCTAGGATTTCTACATAAAATGTGACATGCTAAAGAATTGATAACACATTCATTCATATTGGGGATTTTAATATAAATGAAAAATTACCCAACAATTACCCCATATTAAGAGGTATAAGATTTTAAAAATTAAGTTTCTATAATATGTTTTGGGTCAGGGGGTACAATCAAGACTAGAAATTGATAGGATATAACCAATTTTTTTGGTTTTAGACCGTATATGATCGATACAGTTTCTAGTAGATTGAGTGTTACAGGCCTAAAATTAACACATTGTATACTTTACAAATACCTATACATTTAAATTTATAAAAATACGGTAGTGTTAATATTTATGAGAAGATAAACACTCATAATATGAAATTTTGCATTAACAATTTGTAATTTATAATCCCTTAAAAGAGGTGGTCATCAAAAAAACTAATTGACATGTACAAAGTCAAGTTAAGAGTATAGGATTGACAACATGCTTACCAATAATATATATAACTCAAACCTTGTTAAGACACATAAGAGGTTTATTCATAGAAGACATCCATTATCATCTATATAAACGTGTTCTATATGCATGAAAAATTATCTATGCATGAAAAATAAGATATCAAATAGAGTATTCATTTAGTATATAATTTTTTCAGAACAAAATTATCATCATTTATCCAATTTGAATAATATGGATCCTATAGAACAACCTAAAATTTTATAATTGTTAACCTAGGTTGAGGAAATGCTTGTAGCACAAGTTAATCAAAATTTATAGGTAAAACATGCTAGTGGAGGCCAATAAAGATATAGGGGACATACTAATAGTTTACCTCAAAACATCGGTATCATTGAAAAATTTATTCCACAAAGAATTGATTAATTAGATATACTGCTTGAAAAAATACAAGGTCCTCAAGAAAAAACATATCATTTTTATTTTAATATATTGCATGTTCAAAAAGATTTAGAATAAAATAACACATGATCCATACTATAAGGATGTAATTTTAAATGATGTTGCATTTGCATCATTACTTGATAAAGATCTAGGTGTCTCATCTATGATTTCATATTTATGTATTGAAATTAAACAATCATAATAGACCAAACTTATTTTTTATGGATCAAGAACACATTTTATGACTATACAACACAACACCTTCCTCATTTATCCCCAAGAGGAAATATAAAAGTATTTGGATTCAATAGACTAAGAAACACCATGCGTTATGCCATGCCAACACTTGGGATGCCTCCTATAAATGAATACACTACATAAGGTTTATTTTCTATGTCATTTCTTACTTTTCCCCTGCATGTGAAGCTATGTTTAGACTACCTCACTTCATTAATATTCAGATGCATGAATATGAAATTCATTTGATGCATTATCACGATAATGTTTTTTTATATCCATATAAAACTTAGGTATTTTCTACTCAATTTAATGATGCATCATCATACCCAAGGAACAATTGCCATTTTTGTTAATAAAAATATTGAGGATAATTTTTCAATTACTCATGTAGATCTTAAAGAATGTCTGCATACAAAGCCCAATGGTAAAAATGATGAATATTAAATGTGATTTTCATCTTATTTATGGGGAAAAAGATAATATTGGACAAAAATATATTTTGAAATAAATGACATGATTGATCAATTAGGTTTTCCTATTCTTTTTTTCACATTGAGTTTGTTAACACCAACTGGCCTAATTTGCATAATGTAATGCCTTCCAATTTGCTTGAAGATCCATGCCAAACTTACCATTGAAGAATACAAAATATTATCTCTAATATAAAATTTTAATCCCTTTATATGCATAATACATTTATAATATTTTAGACAATATTTATGGATTACATATCACCTCAGTCTTGTACACTTGGAAAACTTAGACCTTGGTTATTCCTCTCAGTTCTAGACCTTTCTCGGTTCTACAAGACTTGTATATGCTTTATCTTGTACCCCTTGGCCTATCTCTAAATATAAATAGTATTTTGTTGATATTTTTACCATAATTCTTAAAATGTACTTATCTTATGCCCCTATAATGTTTGAGCCTATACCTACGTTCCTACTCCCTGGACACTAGCATCTGAGATAGACACATGCATTGATGCAAGTGTCCTATTCTAACACAATTTTTTAGTGCCCTAAAGTCATATAATTTTCAAATGAAACATATTATAATGTTTATCTTAATTTATTTAATGTGAATTATCTCCTGATAGGATTGGTATAAATATAATATCAATCATCATTCATTCCACACCTATCAATACCAAGAAAACACCTAGTATTCATACCAAAGAGCATTCAAATTGAATAAAGCTTACCTATTTTATCCTATTTCCATATAAATAATAGGTAAAACTAATATAAATGTATAAATTAACTAAGGATAAGTCCAAGATCCTAATTTTTCAATTTACAAGATAGGTCACTTTTGTACTTACTTTCTAGATATTACATGATTCACACACAAACCAAAATGTAGGGGAGAAGTATATCAATCTAAGGTCCTCTTCAGAGTATTATATATGTAGGAAATTATAATTGATAGAGGGGTATTTGGGATCATATTGACCTTATGTGCTCATTAACCCATTTTTCCAAAGGTCACTATGAAGATGAAGAACTAGGGTTTTGTAAATTCATGAGGAATAACAGTCCATGACCCAAATTTGAATGCATTAGAGAAAAGGAAAAGATAAACCCAAAAGAATCCAAGTGGTATAATAATTTTAAAATAGGTATTATATATATGACACTTGCATCGAACCTAGACAATAGTGTCAATACAGCCATCCCAAGTTGACGTAATTATCCATGACTACAAAGGTCAAATTTCCAAAATTAGGTGATTATTTCAGAATCATTTTCCAGTCTACTTTCAAGTTGTTCCAGATCAATAAATATGTAAACATCAAAACCAATTAATTAAATTATTTATTTTTCATTTCAATATATAGCTTAGTTTTAGTTTCTATATTTAGCTTATTCTTAGTTTTATAAATTCAATATGTGTTATATTTGAGTTTATCACCTAATTGGCATACTGTAGATTTGATTATCACCCTTGTGCATTGTCATTTATATATACAAATTTAAAGGAAAATATAAGGATAACACAAATAACTTAGATAATCCATTTTAAGGTTAAACATTTGGTGAACTTGATCTTTGAACATTAAACCCTAGATAAATTAGGGTTTTTTTATTTTTCATTATTGATCCCTGATTGCTATAATTTTGCCATCATGTTTGCTATGGATATATCTATTAATTATTTCATGGTCCAATGAATTATAGTGGTTATTACTTATTATATCTCATGCTTGATTAAATAAATCTAATCTTTAAGTGATTTAAAGCCTACATTTATGCATACTTCTTGTTCTAATATTTACAATGAGCTTTTACCTATCATTATAAAGTGTCAAAGGGAGTGCATGAAACAATCATCCTTCCTAGGTAATATTACTTCCCAATCCAAGGATAGTACTACCAAAACCTCACTCTTGGAATTGCTACACCATTCATCCCATTACAAGGATGTCCTTTTGAATGCATTGCATATGGCCATACTCCCTTATAATGTCTAACCACCATATGTGGCTTCTATCTTAAATTCCATCAAATGGATAAAGCATAATATATCCTTTGAAAATTAATATTTGTTTCCTCAAAATATTATAAATAGTTATTTTCCACTTTACATCTAGGTGTGTATTTGTAATAAAATGATAAAATGAATTCTTATGGACAATGGTTCAAGACTCAACGTTTACAACATACCCTTTCTTTCCTTAATTGGCATTGGACCTTCATACTTAGAATCATCTAATATGCACATCAAGGGATTTGATAATATTTAAAGATAAGTATTCAGGAAAATAACATTGTGTATTATCATGTGTTCCTGTACCTTACCCACTTTATGCCAAGTTATGCCAAATGATTTGAACTATAACATTCTCTTAGGATGGCCTTGTATACATGAGATGTATGTGGTTCCCTCTACTTTGCAGACCTACTTAAAATTTATTCATCAAGGATTCATTTACACATGTATGATGGATACCAATCCATTCAAACATTGTGTAATGGTCTAACACACCAATAATACTAGATCACAATCCGATAATCATGATTTTAGTTCTCGATAATCACTCAAATATGGGGATAAGGGACAAGGATTGGGAAAACATGAGTAAGGCATAACTTAGCCTATTGTTATTAAAAATAATGTATATTAAAAAGGCTTAGGATTTTTATAAAAAATCCATGAGGCACCAATAATGTAAGTCATCTACGCATGACTTCATGCAAATTTTACCACTAAAGTGGGTACATATGACTAAGAGGCTCCTTCATTTGATCGTAAAAAAATCAAATAAATACATAAATAAATTATTAATGATTTAAACATAACTTATAAGGGGGACATGCCTTCAAACAAAGTGATTCACACCCCTATAATTCCTACATTCACAAATAATATCCCTCTTAGAAAGGGTGATGGTTCCCTCATACCTTCATTAGAAATAAATTCTATACCAACAAAGGGACCTTTACCAAAGATTGTTCAAGATCAAATTATTATACTAAACATAAATGAAATAAATTCTTCTAATGGTCTAAGTTATTCAAATTATATACCAAAATTACCAAATTTCAAATATCTTATACCACTATTGAATTACCCTAAATTTAGTGATCATGAATTTGCACTTGTTACACATGAAAATCATGATACTCATATGCCTAGATTCAAAAAAGGTGGTGGGTTGAAACCAATGATAACACCACTATTCCCATGGAAAATCTTATGTATATGATGACCACTATTAGGGATATTTAAAAATAGGGTTCAATACTTCAAATGCAAATGGATTCCATAATAATAATGCACATTTAACCTCATTCAATAATCAACCTCTTTCACAATGGATACTTGAATATCCTTATCCAAAATCTTTTGAATTACCAGATTTACCTCTCTTTTTGAGTCATAAGATCCTATTCAACCACATGATTAACTATGTACATTCATTTGATCAATGGGAAAAAGGTGACAAATGTTTGCTAAAGGTTTTCCATATGAGCATTTCGGATGAGGCTCATAATTGGTTCTATAGTTTACCAAAGGGTTCCTTAACCACTTTTTTACAATTGGAAGATCCATTCTTCATGTATTTCAATATCCACAAGGTGTCAAAACTTACTTTATAACATTTTCACAATTTAAAACAATGTGATGATGAATACCTTCAAGATTATACTATTTGATTCAAAATTACATCATATGAGCTAGCTTTTAGACCTTCGGATTTGGAATTGCAATTTATCTTTAGTAGAGGCCCTTTTTTTCCATTAAAGGAAAGGGCATTACATAAACAATATGATTCATTTACCCATTTATATAATGATGTGCATAGATATGCTTTATTTATTATTAATCATTCAAAGGAACTTAACATATGTCCCTTCAAATACAAAAGTTTTATCCCTCACACAAAGGAAGGAGATAAATTACCCAAAAAGTGTTATGAAAAAAAATGTGGTATTCTTAATAATTATATGACTAATTTGCTAATGTTACTTAACATGAAGCCAATCTAATGTCCATGTCCTATAAAATAATCTCAGAGTGCACAACACAAAAAACATCAACACCAACAAGATTTAACTATTACCTTATACATGGGTGATGCTTATTTTTATCATAACCATATTGATCCTACACAAGAAAAAACTACTTGCAATGTAAGACACAAAAAATTGTATTTGATCTAAAAAACTTACAAAATAAATGAGGTTGGAAAAAATACTTGGGAAACATAATGATTCTAATTGTTTATGGTCCTAAAGTAATTTAAACATGGATTTGGGTTATGCCTACCACATCTCTATATGCATTTATACTAGGATATATTTGGCTATACCAAATGGTAGAAAAAATTGATCAAAATTAACAAGGAATTTATTTTTTTCATGAATGAAAATTAATACATATTCCAATTGATAGCATTACTTTTTATACTACACATACAAAATGTGAGGAAGAACATTCTATGTACCTTTTCAACCTATCAAATTATGATGCAAACAATGTAAAAGATACAAATTAAAAGGTTGTTAATCACGAAGTAGGGAGATACATATGACCATCCATTGGATGGGATCATATAGTAGTCTCTTCAAATATTCCAAAAATACCAAAAAGATAAAAAAACATTCATAAATGCAAAAATATTTTAGACACTTACATGTTCTATTGGCTCCTTAGAATCTCTGTGTTAGTTTTATGTTGAGGGATGGCATATTTAATTACTTATACATACACACATGTAATGATTCTAATTGAGTGTGATATAGACATACACATATTCATGATCTATTTTTATTTAGGGTGTTAGGACTTCCCTCTACTCAAGTCATGTATGCAATGGGGGCATCTATTTTTTTGATCTTGATACACACATGTTATATGGTTTGATTATCACCTTTCACTATCATGTTTGAGCTTATA